>CM060068.1:532862-1200362 GCA_030533445.1 Cyprinodon diabolis | reverse complement strand
TGACGCTACCTATACCATGCTTCACTGTGGTAACCTAAGAGAACTTTGAAGTTTATTCCAGCAGATTAAAAGCTGTGAAAAAGTCTGCAGGGTGTGAAAACTTTGGCAGACTGTGAGCTCCATGGATCCTCTGGAGGAGCATCAGC
This sequence comes from Cyprinodon diabolis, assembly GCA_030533445.1. NCBI lineage: Eukaryota > Metazoa > Chordata > Actinopteri > Cyprinodontiformes > Cyprinodontidae > Cyprinodon > Cyprinodon diabolis. The sequence continues at coordinate 1,200,216 of CM060068.1, read as the reverse complement.
CCCTCTGGAGCTTCAGGAGCTCCCTGCATGTGGTGAGGTGCTGCTATCGCAGTCAGAACAAGGCGCTGAGCTCAGCTGCCCCGCAGCTTGGTGGTTAGAGTCCGGCATGCGGCGTGGCGTGCTGTGATTGGCCGATGGGGCGGGCTCTACCTGCTTACACCTGTCCTCCAGGCCGCCCTCGGTGGACAGCAGCGCCGCAGAGCCGGACCAGACGGCCAGCTCCTCGCTCACCCAGCTGTGGAGGCTCTAAGGCACATTAAGGCAGAACGGGTTACTGGCCGCAACACAATCCGCAGCAGAACCACACATCTGGAGAACGGGTAACATGGAGCGGAAACAGCAGCGGTTGGGGAGGGGGGCCGCTCTAAATGGGTCGTACCATCAGCGGGGTACCATGGAAGCTTCTGATAACCCCACCCACAGGAGAAGGCCAGGGGTTCTGACCCGGAGATGGTTTTGGGTGCAGAGCCATCTCTGCTGTTCTACGACGTTCTGAGCGTTAGAACCAGAACAGAACCTCACCTCTGCTGGGAACCACCATGAGGCCGCAACATGAATCGTCTCCCAAAGCGTCAACATCTCAGCTAACGTCATCCTCACCTTCCTCACATCAGAGCTTTTGGGTTCAGTGGTCCAAGTTATGATGCGGGAAACCGCCAGTCGAGTCTCGCTGGAGTTCACAAAGTCTGTGGGGTCCATTTGCCGAGCCAGAGACTCGATGTACTTCAGGATGGCCACCTTCACCTGCGGACCATACGCCAATGAATCCAAGAGCAACAGGAAAGCAGCAGCAGCCGCTCCCGACGGGCGCCACCGTCTCACCTTGAGGTTTGGCGTCTGGGTCTGGTCCACGATGAACCTCATCAAGATATTGAACTGCTGGTCGAATGGAAAGGATTCCCTGGGAAAGGAAAACACAGGAATCAGCTGTTTTCACCGTATTCCAGCTTCCCATAGCATCCCATGCTAACACAGCCCTGAAGCTGGTATCTGATTCACACTAAGCCTCTGATTTAAACAGCCCTGAAGCTGGTATCAGATTCTCACTAAGCCTCTGATTTAAACAGCCCTGAAGCTGGTATCAGATTCACACTAAGCCTCTGATTTAAACAGCCCTGAAGCTGGTATCTGATTCCCACCAAGCCTCCGATTTAAACAGCCCTGAAGTTGGTATCTGATTCACACTAAGCCTCTGATTTAAACAGCCCTGAAGCTGGTATCTGATTCACAGAAAGCCTCTGATTTAAACAGCCCTGAAGCTGGTATCTGATTCACAGAAAGCCTCTGATTTAAACAGCCCTGAAGCTGGTATCTGATTCCCACCAAGCCTCCGATTTAAACAGCCCTGAAGTTGGTATCTGATTCACACTAAGCCTCTGATTTAAACAGCCCTGAAGCTGGTATCTGATTCACAGAAAGCCTCTGATTTAAACAGCCCTGAAGCTGGTATCTGATTCACACTAAGCCCCTGATTTAAACAGCCCGGAAGTTGGTACCAGATTCACACTAAGCCTCTGATTTAAACAGCCCTGAAGCTGGTATCTGATTCACAGCAAGCCTCTGATTTAAACAGTCCTGAAGCTGGTATCTGATTCACAGCAAGCCTCAGATTTAAACAGCCCTGAAGTTGGTATCAGATTCGAACTAAGCCTCTGATTTAAACAGCCCTGAAGTTGGTGTCTGACTCACACTAAGCCTCTGATTTAAACAGCCCTGAAGCTGGTATCTGATTCACAGCAAGCCTACGATTTAAACAGCCCTGAAGCTGGTATCTGATTCCCACCAAGCCTCAGATTTAAACAGCCCTGAAGTTGGTATCAGATTCGAACTAAGCCTCTGATTTAAACAGCCCTGAAGCTGGTATCTGATTCCCACCAAGCCTCAGATTTAAACAGCCCTGAAGTTGGTATCTGATTCACACTAAGCTTCTGATTTAAACAGCCCTGAAGTTGGTATCAGATTCACACGAAGCCTCTGATTGACCTCTGACCTCTCTGGTTTGGCTTTTGGGTGGATGTGGACCGGCTGAGGTGTTAGCAGTGCTTGAACAAAAGTTTGACTATTGTCTGATACGTCTGCGTTTTCCCGGGGTCAGGTGATCATCCTCGGACCCGCTGTCAGAATCTGAGCCGCTCCCCCCCCCAGTCCTCCTCATCGGTCTCTCCCCCTCCGCCTGAATCTTTATCATCCATATTCGCTGTTAGATTTTTCTGGAAGCCATTTTTCCGTGTTAGCCAAAGAGTTCTAGGTAGAATGTTGGTTGCTAGGCAACGGTTCCCAATGTCAATCAAGCGCAGGAAGAATTTACAATGCAACTAATAGAGCCGTGAAAATGACGGCTGTGGGAGATTGAGGTAGAATTAACCATATCTATTTTTTATGCTTTAATTTCATTTAAAAAACACGGGAAAATGAAGAAAATATAAAAACAGAAAAATTCAGTTAACACGAGCAACATATGATTAATTTTAAATAAAGTTCTTTCCCTTTAAAATCCCAGAACCGTCAAAATGACAGCTTTGGGAGTTCTAGTGTTAAAAGTTAAAGTTCAAAAACAATCCGCTGGACTTTGAAGACGTTTCTCTTCCATCCAGGAAGCTTTTTCTATTCCTAATGTCTGGATTAGCGCTGAGTTCCAGGTTTTATAGAGAGGACCAAACTTGTAACGGCTTAGAAAACATGCAGATTGAAACTAGAAAACCAGCTCCACCCCTTAATAATGGGGGTCAATGAGGTCATTACTGGCCTGAAATACCCGATACTGGTCCATTCCTCTGGAAAGGCAGTCGTTAAGGTTCATTGTTGGCCTGGCTGACCTGGACAGATGTTTTGTTTCCCTGCATAGCGATGGGGGTGGAGATTGGGAAGGAATATTCATACATGAAGTTTGTTTGACATCAGACTTGAACCACATGAAGCCATGGAGCTGAAGGAATGCCTGGAATCAATGACCTGGAGCTTTGGCCCCAGACTTCAGGCTGGATCGTGTATTAATCTATAAGTCGGATGACTTCCTGGGTTCCTGGGTGAGAAATGATCACTTTAGTTCCATGCAGAATAATCCACATCGTTTGACTGAACCTCAGCCTCAGTCAAACCTTTTCTCAGTCCAGCATCTAAAACTAGAACCGATCCAGATCCAGGTTCTCTAGAGGCCCAGTTGAGGCAGGCCTTCCATCTATTGACCTTTCATCCTTGTGCTCTATGTATTCTATATCTATGTGAGTTAGAAGACCTTTATTTATGCAGCTTTATCTGGTGAACCTCAGGGCGGAGGACTCGGACTAAAGTGACTAAACTTGTCTCTAGAAGCCGCTGCACCATCGCAGTTCTTCCAAACCTAGCCTGAGTTCTGGAGGACCCTCATTCCTCCCTTAGACTAAGAAGTTCTGCCTCCATCAGCTGATCATCATGTCTGACCTGGTGACATCCAGAGCCTTCTGGACCTTAGCTTGGACTGAGCCCAGCAGGTCTGCCCCCATCTTCTTCAGCAGCTGTGTTAGAAGGACAAACAGCCAGTCCTGCAGGTCCTCCTTGTGCACCGTGACAAAGTCCAGCAGAGTCTCCAAGAACATGCTGAACACCTGAGAGCAGAAGAAGAGCAGTCAGAGAGATGGAAGCCCAGGAAGGAACCGGACTGAGAGCTCCAGGACTTACCCTCTGATGACGGAGCCACGGCAGGGCAGGCCAGCAACAGGAGACACACGGTTAGTTCTGGGAACATCTACAAACATCTGGGAACATCTACAAACATCTGGGAACATCTACAGACATCTGGGAAGGTTTAGGAAAGGTTCTCTACCTTACTGTGAGGGTCTGCAAACATCCTGGTGAAGATCTCACAGAGTCTCTTCAGCTCCACTCGGCTGCAGAGACAAGAACAAGCAGCCAATCAGAACTCATCACTAACACACAGGCCCCACCCACTGGGAGCTAAAGTAGGAGCTAATCTGGGAGTGGATCTTCTATTGGATCAGATGGAGCTCCTCAGGAACATCCAGGATCCTACAGGCAGGATGTTCAGAGTTAAATCACGGAGCTCTAATTAATTTCTAAACGATTTTCCCACATTTTTCCCAGGAAGCCCTGAAAGTATGAGATTCAAACTTCCTTCCACCTCAGGATTCTTTGGCTCTTCAGGAGGGTCTGCAGTCCCAGCAGGCCCTCCTTGCGCTCCGACCAGTTGGAGCTGGCGCAGTGGTTCAGGACCTCCGCAACGTCCTCCGTTTGCCGCAGGTAGTGAGGGAGGCCTCCGTTCCTGGAGCTGTAGGACCGCTCTGAGCAGGCGCTGGAGGCATCGCTGTTGGCGTCGTCATCCGAGTACATCCCAGGAGACTCGTACCGCCGCCGCAGCGGCTTCCTCTGCAGCAAAGAAGAACAAAACTCATGAAACATGGGGTCTGGAAAATGAGATGATCTGAGAAGCAGCATGCAGCTTGTTCCTAGAAATAACTCCTGTTCTTTAGAAAATACATCCAGATAAAGATGTTTTCACTGTCTGCAGAACAAAAAGTGCAAAGGAGCAATCATGGCAGAGAGGATGTGAAGGGCAGAGAAATGAGACGAGAGCGATGAGGCAACAAGGCATGCAGACCAACAGAGAGGAACCGATCTACCTTGTTCCTGGAGTCTCCTAACAGCTGAAACAGGAACCCAGAGGAGAGAACGCACGTTTAAGGAAGGAAGAACGTAAAACACGTTTCTGGTCTGGAAGAAGAGGGAATCTCACCAGAGCGTCCGCCACGGCCGCCTCCACCTCTGTGCCGGTGTTTAGGACCCGCATGGCGTTCACCGACGCAGAGATTCTCGCCTGGTGGATCAAACCGTAGCGATCTGGGAAAAGAGCCAGGAAGACTTTATAGATTCTCCTCTGAGGGAACCCGGTTTCTCTCTGAGAGGAACCGGGTTCCAACAGAGGAACCGGGTTCCAACAGAGGAACCGGGTTCCAACTGAGGAACCGGGTTCCCTCAGGGGAACCGGGTTCCCTCAGAGGGACCGGGTTCCAACATAGGAACCAGGTTCCCTCTGAGAGGGACCGGGTTCCAACAGAGGAACCGGGTTTCCCTCAGAGGAACCGGGTTCCAACAGAGGAACCGGGTTCCAACAGAGGAACCGGGTTCCAACAGAGGAACCGGTTTCCAAAAGAGGAACCGGGTTTCCCTCAGAGGGACCGGGTTCCAACAGAGGAACCGGGTTCCCTCTGAGAGGGACCGGGTTCCAACAGAGGAACCGGGTTTCCCTCAGAGGGACCGGGTTCCAACAGAGGAACCGGGTTTCCCTCAGAGCAACTGGGTTCCAACAGAGGAGCCGGGTTCCCTCTGAGAGGGACTGGGTTCCAACAGAGGAACTGGTTTCCAACAGAACAGAGGAACCGGGTTCCAACAGAGGAACCGGGTTCCAACAGAACAGAGGAACCGGGTTTCCCTCAGAGGAACCGGGTTCCAACAGAGGAACCGGGTTTCCCTCAGAGGAACCGGGTTCCAACAGAGGAACCGGGTTCCCTCTGAGAGGGACTGGGTTCCAACAGAGGAACTGGTTTCCAACAGAACAGAGGAACCGGGTTCCAACAGAGGAACCGGGTTCCAACAGGTTCCAACAGAGGAACCGGGTTCCAACAGAACAGAGGAACCGAGTTTCCCTCAGAGGAACCGGGTTCCAACAGAGGAACCGGGTTTCCCTCAGAGGGACCGGGTTCCAACAGAGGAACTGGGTTTCCCTCAGAGCAGCTGGGTTCCAACAGAGGAACCGGGTTCCCTCTGAGAGGAACCGGGTTCCAACAGAGGAACCGGGTTCCAACAGGTTCCAACAGAGGAACCGGGTTCCAACAGAACAGAGGAACCGGGTTTCCCTCAGAGGAACCGGGTTCCAACAGAGGAATCGGGTTTCCCTCAGAGGGACCGGGTTCCAACAGAGGAACCGGGTTCCCTCTGAGAGGGACTGGGTTCCAACAGAGGAACTGGTTTCCAACAGAACAGAGGAACCGGGTTCCAACAGGTTCCAACAGAGGAACCGGGTTCCAACAGAACAGAGGAACCGAGTTTCCCTCAGAGGAACCGGGTTCCAACAGAGGAACCGGGTTTCCCTCAGAGGGACCGGGTTCCAACAGAGGAACCGGGTTCCCTCTGAGAGGAGCCGGGTTCCAACAGAGGAACCAAGTTTCCCTCAGAGGGACTGGGTTCCAACAGAGGAACCGGGTTCCTTCAAAGGAGAAGCATTAGCATGCGCTTACAGCTAAACAGCTAAACATCTTATTTCATGTGTATCTTCTCCTAAACAGGAATAATTCAGGCATCAAACAGGTAAAAACAATGGAGCAAACAAATAAGTTTGACTTTCGACATGAAGTTCAGGTCTGAAAAAATGAAAACGATGAACCAGGAGCGTCTTCCTGAGATGCTGGGATGGAACACAAAGCAAAGCTTCAAACTGAACCACCAATAAAAAAAAACACCAAACTGGAGACGAACCAAACCACAGACGGGGACACGGAGGACATGCAGGTCACCTGACTGCACGTGGGCGTCGGCTGTGGACAGGGCACTGGTTGAACGGGAGTGACGACGGGAGGCTGCGGGAGGACAGGAGATGTGGGCCACGTCCAAACCACCAAGTCCACACAAAACTACCTGGTCACAACCAGACCCTCCTACTGATGACCTCACACTAACTAAAAAGCTGCTCTTAGACCCATTTGACCTTTGACCTCCAGTCCGAGCTGCTCTCCTGCTTCATTCTGAATGTCGGTTCCTGCTGCTCCGACATCGGATCAGAGACAGAACCCAGAGTGGGAGGAGTCCAGATACATGACTTATTATCCTGCTGCCTGCAGTTTGTAGCACAGACCTGAAAAACGCTAACATCTACTTCCAGCCGCCACCAACAGGAGGGGAAAACCCCCAAGAGGCGAGCGGGCCTGAGGCAGCTGCTGCTGGGGATTCCCAGTGACAGCGCAGCGCCGGTATGTGGGGGTCTGAGCGGCTCCCACAGAGAAATAATCTTTGAAGGCAGGATGGTAATCTGGATGAACTGACTGCACAGACCATGTTTTCAGGAGGACTTTCTCACTTCAACATATATTCTAACTACTTTCTACCCGCTGATCACAGCTAATATAGCAAAGCTGCTCTCTGGCATTGAACACAGGAGCAGCAGAAGCATCAGGAGACACTTTACTGGACGTCTGACCTTAATGAGGATCAGAGATGAAGCAGCAGGAGCTTCTTTGCTGTGTGAACGTAGCCTAGCTTAGCCTAGCTTAACAGAATGAGCAGCAGCTCATTGCTGATGTCTGCTGCCATGACAACAGGAGCTGCTTCATCTGGTTAGCAGCTGGCAGAACCATCAGGAAGGATACTCTTCCTCGCTTTAGTTAAACAGCATTAGGTTGTTGGTTTGAATTCCATCAGGGTAAAACCCGGGAGATGAAGCGGTTCCTGCGTCTGAGTCATACTCACCCAGAGGAGCAAAGCCCCGAGCGGGGCTGGTGTCGCGGCTGCTCTCGCGACTCGTGTCGCGGCTGCAGCCCTGACTCATGCTGGGGCGGGGGATGCGGCTCCGGGCTGGCATGTGGGAGGAGAGAGCAGCAGGAAGAAGAGCTTTAGCACACGGACTGAAACCAGTTAGGAGAGAACCACAGGATGGAGGACAGACAGTGGGAGGACAGCAGGGGGACAGCGGGAAACAAAGGTTCTGATTGATCCAGAGGGAAACTCTGCCAGATTCTGTTCAAATGTTCTGATGTTTGCAGAAAAACTGGGAGAAGCTCTCAGCAGGACACTCCTCCTTCTACAGCAGCCATTCTCAACCTTTGGGTCCCGGTCGCCATATTGGGAAAAATATAGATATAGAAATCTAGCTTCTGACCGCTCAGCAGGGAGGCTGGTCTCTAACCAGCTTTATTTCTAATAACCAGTTACTGTCAGCAGGAACCCAGCAGGTAAACTGGGGGGTCGCGACCCAAAAAGGTTGAGAAGCACTGATCTAGAGAACAAACCAGGAGGTTGACCAGAAAATGGAGAAGAATGACGGTACAGAGAAAAACAGAACTAAAGCTCAACCAGCATCTACAGAACCCAGCAGTGTTGGGTTCTAGAACCCAGCAGTGTTGAGGTTCTAGAACCCAGCAATGTTGAGGTTCTAGAACCCAGCAATGTTGAGGTTCTAGAACCCAGCAATGTTGAGGTTCTAGAACCCAGCAGTGTTGGGTTGTAGAACCCAGCTCGTACCGAGGCCCAGTCTGCTGGGGCTGCTCTCCCGGCTGCATCCCTGGCTGCGGGGGATCCTGCTGCGTCTGTCTGGCGCCGGAACGGGTGGTGGCGTGGTTCTGGGGATCCGGCCGTAGCTGCTCTGGCCCAGAAGTTTTCCTGGAGAACTGGATCGACTGCCGGCTGTTGGAGAGACGACAGACATTCTTTAAATTCAGCAACACTACAGATAGAACGACCCAGAGACAGACAGGGAGCTCTAAGAACGCAGAGGAACCTGGGGAACCAAAGGAACCAGGGGAACCAAAGGGACCAGAGGAAACAGGGGAAGCAGAGGAACCAGGGGAACCAGACGAACCCGGGGAACCAGTGGAACCAGAGGAACCAAAGGAACCAGAGGAACCAAAGGGACCAGAGGAACCAGGGGAACCAGAGGAACCTGGGGAACCAGGGGAACCAGTGGAACCAGAGGAACCAAAGGAACCAGAGGAACCAAAGGGACCAGAGGAACCAGTGGAACCAGAGGAAGCAGAGGAACCAGGGGAACAAGAGGAACCAGAGGAACCAGTGAAACCAGGGAACCATTGGAACCAGTGGAACCAGAGGAACCAAAGGAACCAGAGGAACCAAAGAAAGCAAAGGAACCAGAGGAACCAGTGGAACCAGAGGAACCAGAGGAACCAGTGGAACAAGTGGAACCAAAGGAACCAGGGGAACCAGAGGTACCAAAGGAACCAGAGGAATCAGGGGAACCAAAGGAATCAGGGGAACCAAAGGAACCAGAGGAACCAGTGGAACCAAAGGAACCAGAGGAACCAGTGGAACAAGTGGAACCAAAGGAACCAGAGGAACCAGGGGAACCAGGGAAGAATGGGAACCAGAGGAACCAGGGGAACCAAAGGAATCAGGGGAACCAAAGGAACCAGAGGAACCATGGGAACCAGAGGAACCAGGGGAGCCAAAGGAACCAGTGAAACCAGAGGAACCAAAGGAACCAAAGGAACCAGGGGAACCAAAGGAACCAGAGAAACCAATGGAACCAGATGAGCCAAAGGAACCAGAGGAGCCAAAGGAACCAGGGGAACCAGAGGAGCCAAAGGAACCAGGGGAACCAAAGGAACCAGAGGAGCCAAAGGAACCAGAGGAACCAGGGGAACCAGAGGAACCAAAGGAACCAGGGGAACCAAAGGAACCAGAGGAGCCAAAGTAACCAGGGGAACCAAAGGAACCAGGGGAAACAAAGGAACCAGGGGAAACAAAGGAACCAGGGGAACCAAAGGAACCAGAGAAGCCAAAGGAACCAGAGGAACCAGTGGAACCAAAGGAACCAGAGGAACCAGGGGAACCAGAGGAGCCAAAGGAACCAGAGGAGCCAAGGAACCAGGGGAACCAGAAGAACAAGAGGAACCATGGGAACCAGAGGAACCAGGGGAACCAAAGGAATCAGGGGAACCAAAGGAACCAGAGGAACCATGGGAACCAGAGGAACCAGGGGAGCCAAAGGAACCAGTGAAACCAGAGGAACCAGAGGAACCAAAGGAACCAAAGGAACCAGGGGAACCAAAGGAACCAGAGAAACCAATGGAACCAGATGAGCCAAAGGAACCAGAGGAGCCAAAGGAACCAGGGGAACCAGAGGAGCCAAAGGAACCAGGGGAACCAAAGGAACCAGAGGAGCCAAAGGAACCAGAGGAACCAGAGGAACCAGGGGAACCAGAGGAACCAAAGGAACCAGGGGAACCAAAGGAACCAGAGGAGCCAAAGTAACCAGGGGAACCAAAGGAACCAGGGGAAACAAAGGAACCAGGGGAAACAAAGGAACCAGGGGAACCAAAGGAACCAGAGAAGCCAAAGGAACCAGAGGAACCAGTGGAACCAAAGGAACCAGAGGAACCAGGGGAACCAGAGGAGCCAAAGGAACCAGAGGAGCCAAGGAACCAGGGGAACCAGAAGAACAAGAGGAACCATGGGAACCAGAGGAACCAGGGGAACCAAAGGAACCAGAGGAACCAGTGAAACCAGGGAACCATGGGAACCAGAGGAACCATGGGAACCAAAAGAACCAGAGGAACCAAAGGAACCAGGGGAACCAAAGGAACCAGAGGAGCCAAAGGAACCAGAGGAGCCAGAGAAGCCAAAGGAACCAGAGGAACCAGTGAAACCAGAGGAACCATGGGAACCAGAGGAACCAAAGGAACCAGGGGAACCAGAGGAACCAAAGGAACCAGGGGAACCAGAGGAGCCAAAGGAACCAGAGGAGCCAGAAAAGCCAAAGGAACCAGAGGAACCAAAGGAACCAGAGGAGCCAAAGGAACGAGAGGAGCCAAAGGAACCAGATGAGCCAGAGAAGCCAAAGGAACCAGAGGAACCAAAGGAACCAGGGGAACCAAAGGAACCAGAGGAGCTAAAGGAACCAGAGGAACCAGTGGAGCCAAAGGAACCAGAGGAGCCAAAGGAACCAGAGGAGCCAAAGGAACCAGTGAAACCAGAGGAACCATGGGAACCAGAGGAACCAAAGGAACCAGGGGAAGCAAAGGCACCAGAGGAGCCAAAGGAACCAGAGGAATCAAAGGAACCAGAGGAACCAAAGGAACCAGAGGAACCAAAGGAACCATGGGGACTAGAGGAACCAGTGAGACCAGGGGAACCAGTGAGACCAGGGGAACCAGTGGAACCAGTGAGACCAGTGGAACCAGAGGAACCAAAGGAACCAGAGGAACCAAAGGCACCATGGGGACTAGAGGAACCAGTGAGACCAGGGGAACCAGAAGAACAAGAGGAACCATGGGAACCAGAGGAACCAGGGGAACCAAAGGAACCAGAGGAACCAGTGAAACCAGGGAACCATGGGAACCAGAGGAACCATGGGAACCAAAAGAACCAGAGGAACCAGGGGAACCAGAGGAGCCAAAGGAACCAGAGGAACCAGTGAAACCAGAGGAACCATGGGAACCAGAGGAACCAAAGGAACCAGGGGAACCAAAGGAACCAGAGGAGCCAAAGGAACCAGAGGAGCCAGAGAAGCCAAAGGAACCAGAGGAACCAAAGGAACCAGGGAAACCAAAAGAACCAGAGGAACCAGTGAAACCAGAGGAACCATGGGAACCAGAGGAACCAAAGGAACCAGGGGAACCAGAGGAACCAAAGGAATCAGGGGAACCAGAGGAGCCAAAGGAACCAGAGGAGCCAGAGAAGCCAAAGGAACCAGAGGAACCAAAGGAACCAGAGGAGCCAAAGGAACGAGAGGAGCCAAAGGAACCAGATGAGCCAGAGAAGCCAAAGGAACCAGAGGAACCAAAGGAACCAGGGGAACCAAAGGAACCAGAGGAGCTAAAGGAACCAGAGGAACCAGTGGAGCCAAAGGAACCAGAGGAGCCAAAGGAACCAGAGGAGCCAAAGGAACCAGTGAAACCAGAGGAACCATGGGAACCAGAGGAACCAAAGGAACCAGGGGAAGCAAAGGAACCAGAGGAGCCAAAGGAACCAGAGGAATCAAAGGAACCAGGGGAACCAAAGGAACCAGGGGAACCAAAGGGACCAGAGGAACCAGGGGAAGCAGAGGAACCAGGGGAACCAGACGAACCCGGGGAACCAGTGGAACCAGAGGAACCAAAGGAACCAGAGGAACCAAAGGGACCAGAGGAACCAGGGGAACCAGAGGAACCTGGGGAACCAGGGGAACCAGTGGAACCAGAGGAACCAAAGGAACCAGAGGAACCAAAGGGACCAGAGGAACCAGTGGAACCAGAGGAAGCAGAGGAACCAGGGGAACAAGAGGAACCAGAGGAACCAGGGGAACCAGTGAAACCAGGGAACCAGTGGAACCAGAGGAACCAAAGGAACCAGAGGAACCAAAGGAAGCAAAGGAACCAGAGGAACCAGTGGAACCAGAGGAACCAGTGGAACAAGTGGAACCAAAGGAACCAGGGGAACCAGAGGTACCAAAGGAACCAGAGGAATCAGGGGAACCAAAGGAATCAGGGGAACCAAAGGAACCAGAGGAACCAGTGGAACCAAAGGAACCAGAGGAACCAGTGGAACAAGTGGAACCAAAGGAACCAGAGGAACCAGGGGAACCAGGGAAGAATGGGAACCAGAGGAACCAGAGGAACAAGGGGAACCAAAGGAATCAGGGGAACCAAAGGAACCAGAGGAACCATGGGAACCAGAGGAACCAGGGGAGCCAAAGGAACCAGTGAAACCAGAGGAACCAGAGGAACCAAAGGAACCAAAGGAACCAGGGGAACCAAAGGAACCAGAGAAACCAATGGAACCAGATGAGCCAAAGGAACCAGAGGAGCCAAAGGAACCAGGGGAACCAGAGGAGCCAAAGGAACCAGGGGAACCAAAGGAACCAGAGGAGCCAAAGGAACCAGAGGAACCAGAGGAACCAGGGGAACCAGAGGAACCAAAGGAACCAGGGGAACCAAAGGAACCAGAGGAGCCAAAGTAACCAGGGAAACCAAAGGAACCAGGGGAAACAAAGGAACCAGGGGAAACAAAGGAACCAGGGGAACCAAAGGAACCAGAGAAGCCAAAGGAACCAGAGAAGCCAAAGGAACCAGAGGAACCAGTAGAACCAAAGGAACCAGAGGAACCAGGGGAACCAGAGGAGCCAAAGGAACCAGAGGAGCCAAGGAACCAGGGGAACCGGAAGAACAAGAGGAACCATGGGAACCAGAGGAACCAGGGGAACCAAAGGAACCAGTGAAACCAGGGAACCATGGGAACCAGAGGAACCATGGGAACCAAAAGAACCAGAGGAGCCAGAGGAACCAGGGGAACCAGAGGAGCCAAAGGAACCAGAGGAACCAGTGAAACCAGAGGAACCATGGGAACCAGAGGAACCAAAGGAACCAGGGGAACCAAAGGAACCAGAGGAGCCAAAGGAACCAGAGGAGCCAGAGAAGCCAAAGGAACCAGAGGAACCAAAGGAACCAGGGAAACCAAAGGAACCAGAGGAACCAGTGAAACCAGAGGAACCATGGGAACCAGAGGAACCAAAGGAACCAGGGGAACCAGAGGAACCAAAGGAACCAGGGGAACCAGAGGAGCCAAAGGAACCAGAGGAGCCAGAGAAGCCAAAGGAACCAGAGGAACCAAAGGAACCAGAGGAGCCAAAGGAACGAGAGGAGCCAAAGGAACCAGATGAGCCAGAGAAGCCAAAGGAACCAGAGGAACCAAAGGAACCAGGGGAACCAAAGGAACCAGAGGAGCTAAAGGAACCAGAGGAACCAGTGGAGCCAAAGGAACCAGAGGAGCCAAAGGAACCAGAGGAGCCAAAGGAACCAGTGAAACCAGAGGAACCATGGGAACCAGAGGAACCAAAGGAACCAGGGGAAGCAAAGGAACCAGAGGAGCCAAAGGAACCAGAGGAATCAAAGGAACCAGAGGAACCAAAGGAACCAGAGGAACCAAATGAACCATGGGGACTAGAGGAACCAGTGAGACCAGGGGAACCAGTGAGACCAGGGGAACCAGTGGAACCAGAGGAACCAGTGAGACCAGTGGAACCAGAGGAACCAAAGGAACCAGAGGAACCAAAGGCACCATGGGGACTAGAGGAACCAGTGAGACCAGGGGAACCAGTGAGACCAGGGGAACCAGTGGAACCAGAGGAACCAGTGAGACCAGTGGAACCAGAGGCACCATGGGAACTAGAGGAACCAGTGAGACCAGGGGAACCAGAGGAACCAGGGGAACCAAAGGAACCAGGGGAACTAGTGGAACCAGTGAGACCAGTGGAACCAGAGGAGAACAGGAGCACAGAGAAGCATGCAACAGCTGCAGGAAGACGGACAGAGGAGCAGGACGGCCCTGATTGGAGCACATGAGGAAAAAGGGGAGGAGCTTGGAGCAGATTGGATGAAGCTGAGGCCTTACCGCTGACGGTATTGGCTGATCTGGATCCTGGATGATGGAAGCGACAGGCAGGACGACAAGGCGGAAATGGTGAGAAACAGACAAAACAACATGTTTGTTGATTTTACCCAGCATGCACTATGGGTCGGAGTGACGCTGTCCATCAGTTCAATCCAGTTTCTATTCTCATTCCACTGTCACCAGTACAGAGCAACAACATTCACTCTGCATTTAACACATTCTCCCCTTGGGGAGCAGTGGGCTGCCACGGTGCGGCGCCCGGGGAGCAGCGTGGGGTTAAGGGTCTTGCTCAGGGGCCCAGAGTGCAGGCTGAAGAATGGGAACCAGAGGAACCAGAGGAACCAGGGGAACCAAAGGAATCAGGGGAACCAAAGGAACCAGAGGAACCATGGGAACCAGAGGAACCAGGGGAGCCAAAGGAACCAGTGAAACCAGAGGAACCAGAGGAACCAAAGGAACCAAAGGAACCAGGGGAACCAAAGGAACCAGAGAAACCAATGGAACCAGATGAGCCAAAGGAACCAGAGGAGCCAAAGGAACCAGGGGAACCAGAGGAGCCAAAGGAACCAGGGGAACCAAAGGAACCAGAGGAGCCAAAGGAACCAGAGGAACCAGAGGAACCAGGGGAACCAGAGGAACCAAAGGAACCAGGGGAACCAAAGGAACCAGAGGAGCCAAAGTAACCAGGGGAACCAAAGGAACCAGGGGAAACAAAGGAACCAGGGGAAACAAAGGAACCAGGGGAACCAAAGGAACCAGAGAAGCCAAAGGAACCAGAGGAACCAGTGGAACCAAAGGAACCAGAGGAACCAGGGGAACCAGAGGAGCCAAAGGAACCAGAGGAGCCAAGGAACCAGGGGAACCAGAAGAACAAGAGGAACCATGGGAACCAGAGGAACCAGGGGAACCAAAGGAACCAGAGGAACCAGTGAAACCAGGGAACCATGGGAACCAGAGGAACCATGGGAACCAAAAGAACCAGAGGAACCAAAGGAACCAGGGGAACCAAAGGAACCAGAGGAGCCAAAGGAACCAGAGGAGCCAGAGAAGCCAAAGGAACCAGAGGAACCAGTGAAACCAGAGGAACCATGGGAACCAGAGGAACCAAAGGAACCAGGGGAACCAGAGGAACCAAAGGAACCAGGGGAACCAGAGGAGCCAAAGGAACCAGAGGAGCCAGAAAAGCCAAAGGAACCAGAGGAACCAAAGGAACCAGAGGAGCCAAAGGAACGAGAGGAGCCAAAGGAACCAGATGAGCCAGAGAAGCCAAAGGAACCAGAGGAACCAAAGGAACCAGGGGAACCAAAGGAACCAGAGGAGCTAAAGGAACCAGAGGAACCAGTGGAGCCAAAGGAACCAGAGGAGCCAAAGGAACCAGAGGAGCCAAAGGAACCAGTGAAACCAGAGGAACCATGGGAACCAGAGGAACCAAAGGAACCAGGGGAAGCAAAGGCACCAGAGGAGCCAAAGGAACCAGAGGAATCAAAGGAACCAGAGGAACCAAAGGAACCAGAGGAACCAAAGGAACCATGGGGACTAGAGGAACCAGTGAGACCAGGGGAACCAGTGAGACCAGGGGAACCAGTGGAACCAGTGAGACCAGTGGAACCAGAGGAACCAAAGGAACCAGAGGAACCAAAGGCACCATGGGGACTAGAGGAACCAGTGAGACCAGGGGAACCAGAAGAACAAGAGGAACCATGGGAACCAGAGGAACCAGGGGAACCAAAGGAACCAGAGGAACCAGTGAAACCAGGGAACCATGGGAACCAGAGGAACCATGGGAACCAAAAGAACCAGAGGAACCAGGGGAACCAGAGGAGCCAAAGGAACCAGAGGAACCAGTGAAACCAGAGGAACCATGGGAACCAGAGGAACCAAAGGAACCAGGGGAACCAAAGGAACCAGAGGAGCCAAAGGAACCAGAGGAGCCAGAGAAGCCAAAGGAACCAGAGGAACCAAAGGAACCAGGGAAACCAAAAGAACCAGAGGAACCAGTGAAACCAGAGGAACCATGGGAACCAGAGGAACCAAAGGAACCAGGGGAACCAGAGGAACCAAAGGAATCAGGGGAACCAGAGGAGCCAAAGGAACCAGAGGAGCCAGAGAAGCCAAAGGAACCAGAGGAACCAAAGGAACCAGAGGAGCCAAAGGAACGAGAGGAGCCAAAGGAACCAGATGAGCCAGAGAAGCCAAAGGAACCAGAGGAACCAAAGGAACCAGGGGAACCAAAGGAACCAGAGGAGCTAAAGGAACCAGAGGAACCAGTGGAGCCAAAGGAACCAGAGGAGCCAAAGGAACCAGAGGAGCCAAAGGAACCAGTGAAACCAGAGGAACCATGGGAACCAGAGGAACCAAAGGAACCAGGGGAAGCAAAGGAACCAGAGGAGCCAAAGGAACCAGAGGAATCAAAGGAACCAGGGGAACCAAAGGAACCAGGGGAACCAAAGGGACCAGAGGAACCAGGGGAAGCAGAGGAACCAGGGGAACCAGACGAACCCGGGGAACCAGTGGAACCAGAGGAACCAAAGGAACCAGAGGAACCAAAGGGACCAGAGGAACCAGGGGAACCAGAGGAACCTGGGGAACCAGGGGAACCAGTGGAACCAGAGGAACCAAAGGAACCAGAGGAACCAAAGGGACCAGAGGAACCAGTGGAACCAGAGGAAGCAGAGGAACCAGGGGAACAAGAGGAACCAGAGGAACCAGGGGAACCAGTGAAACCAGGGAACCAGTGGAACCAGAGGAACCAAAGGAACCAGAGGAACCAAAGGAAGCAAAGGAACCAGAGGAACCAGTGGAACCAGAGGAACCAGTGGAACAAGTGGAACCAAAGGAACCAGGGGAACCAGAGGTACCAAAGGAACCAGAGGAATCAGGGGAACCAAAGGAATCAGGGGAACCAAAGGAACCAGAGGAACCAGTGGAACCAAAGGAACCAGAGGAACCAGTGGAACAAGTGGAACCAAAGGAACCAGAGGAACCAGGGGAACCAGGGAAGAATGGGAACCAGAGGAACCAGAGGAACAAGGGGAACCAAAGGAATCAGGGGAACCAAAGGAACCAGAGGAACCATGGGAACCAGAGGAACCAGGGGAGCCAAAGGAACCAGTGAAACCAGAGGAACCAGAGGAACCAAAGGAACCAAAGGAACCAGGGGAACCAAAGGAACCAGAGAAACCAATGGAACCAGATGAGCCAAAGGAACCAGAGGAGCCAAAGGAACCAGGGGAACCAGAGGAGCCAAAGGAACCAGGGGAACCAAAGGAACCAGAGGAGCCAAAGGAACCAGAGGAACCAGAGGAACCAGGGGAACCAGAGGAACCAAAGGAACCAGGGGAACCAAAGGAACCAGAGGAGCCAAAGTAACCAGGGAAACCAAAGGAACCAGGGGAAACAAAGGAACCAGGGGAAACAAAGGAACCAGGGGAACCAAAGGAACCAGAGAAGCCAAAGGAACCAGAGAAGCCAAAGGAACCAGAGGAACCAGTAGAACCAAAGGAACCAGAGGAACCAGGGGAACCAGAGGAGCCAAAGGAACCAGAGGAGCCAAGGAACCAGGGGAACCGGAAGAACAAGAGGAACCATGGGAACCAGAGGAACCAGGGGAACCAAAGGAACCAGTGAAACCAGGGAACCATGGGAACCAGAGGAACCATGGGAACCAAAAGAACCAGAGGAGCCAGAGGAACCAGGGGAACCAGAGGAGCCAAAGGAACCAGAGGAACCAGTGAAACCAGAGGAACCATGGGAACCAGAGGAACCAAAGGAACCAGGGGAACCAAAGGAACCAGAGGAGCCAAAGGAACCAGAGGAGCCAGAGAAGCCAAAGGAACCAGAGGAACCAAAGGAACCAGGGAAACCAAAGGAACCAGAGGAACCAGTGAAACCAGAGGAACCATGGGAACCAGAGGAACCAAAGGAACCAGGGGAACCAGAGGAACCAAAGGAACCAGGGGAACCAGAGGAGCCAAAGGAACCAGAGGAGCCAGAGAAGCCAAAGGAACCAGAGGAACCAAAGGAACCAGAGGAGCCAAAGGAACGAGAGGAGCCAAAGGAACCAGATGAGCCAGAGAAGCCAAAGGAACCAGAGGAACCAAAGGAACCAGGGGAACCAAAGGAACCAGAGGAGCTAAAGGAACCAGAGGAACCAGTGGAGCCAAAGGAACCAGAGGAGCCAAAGGAACCAGAGGAGCCAAAGGAACCAGTGAAACCAGAGGAACCATGGGAACCAGAGGAACCAAAGGAACCAGGGGAAGCAAAGGAACCAGAGGAGCCAAAGGAACCAGAGGAATCAAAGGAACCAGAGGAACCAAAGGAACCAGAGGAACCAAATGAACCATGGGGACTAGAGGAACCAGTGAGACCAGGGGAACCAGTGAGACCAGGGGAACCAGTGGAACCAGAGGAACCAGTGAGACCAGTGGAACCAGAGGAACCAAAGGAACCAGAGGAACCAAAGGCACCATGGGGACTAGAGGAACCAGTGAGACCAGGGGAACCAGTGAGACCAGGGGAACCAGTGGAACCAGAGGAACCAGTGAGACCAGTGGAACCAGAGGCACCATGGGAACTAGAGGAACCAGTGAGACCAGGGGAACCAGAGGAACCAGGGGAACCAAAGGAACCAGGGGAACTAGTGGAACCAGTGAGACCAGTGGAACCAGAGGAGAACAGGAGCACAGAGAAGCATGCAACAGCTGCAGGAAGACGGACAGAGGAGCAGGACGGCCCTGATTGGAGCACATGAGGAAAAAGGGGAGGAGCTTGGAGCAGATTGGATGAAGCTGAGGCCTTACCGCTGACGGTATTGGCTGATCTGGATCCTGGATGATGGAAGCGACAGGCAGGACGACAAGGCGGAAATGGTGAGAAACAGACAAAACAACATGTTTGTTGATTTTACCCAGCATGCACTATGGGTCGGAGTGACGCTGTCCATCAGTTCAATCCAGTTTCTATTCTCATTCCACTGTCACCAGTACAGAGCAACAACATTCACTCTGCATTTAACACATTCTCCCCTTGGGGAGCAGTGGGCTGCCACGGTGCGGCGCCCGGGGAGCAGCGTGGGGTTAAGGGTCTTGCTCAGGGGCCCAGAGTGCAGGCTGTGGGAGTTGAACTCAGAACTTCTGGGTTCAAAGCTCTACCAGTAGGGCTCAGTGAGAAGAGCAGAGCATGCATGGAGATGAAAGGAGAACATGGAGATCAAGCTCAGACTTACGCTGGGACTGGGAGACCACCTTGGCTCGACTGCGGCCCCTGCTGTCCACCACTGAGGGACTGGCTCCGCCCACACTGCCTGAGCTCTGGCGTCTGGTACGGACACGACCTGGAAGAAGAAGAGAAGAACTTATTCACCTAAAGTGAGACACACCTGGAGTCTGTTGACCAAAGCATCTACCTACGGCCAAAGAAAACAGACTGACGGACCGTCGGTCACAGACCGGGAGAACATGCCGGAAAACATCTTCAAGAATCAAAGGAGGAGCTGAGGATGCAAGCTGGATCAGCAGGGAGAACGAGAGGAAGAGGAGGGCAGCATCAAGGGTTCTGACAGAAGGTCTGAACCGGGTACGGACCGGGTACGGATCGGGACGTTCCATCGTTCTACAGCAGACTGTCTGGTTCTCCAACTCAGAACATCAGTGCTTCCGTCTGTGGGTTAATCCTGACTGACCCAGCAGAACCTGAGCTGCTGCAGGAACTATGCTACCATCTGGTACCGGTTCCATCTGTCCTGGTACCGGTTCCATCTGTCCTGGTACTGGTTCTGAGTCTAAGCATCCATTCAGGACGTAGAAGATTGCTTTAGCTTAATCAATCAGAGGAAGGTTTTATCGTTGACTCTCACTGGTTTATTAGCCGTCATAAAATGTTAGCAGGAACAAACGGCGGCGCCGCTGCTGTCAGAACATTTGAAGCTCTGATAAGTCGGGGCCAAAGGTCACCTGGCAAGAACATCACCAACAGGATGTTTCACAACCAGCCAAGAATAGCTGCTGGTGAGATAAGGACATAAAAATAAACCACCTGGAGGAAGGAAGCAGTAGGAGGTGTTTTTACGAGTCTATCAGAGCCATTAAAGCTCACAGACTGACACTACTTCTTCTACACCTCCACCTCAGAGAGTCCCTCTGCTTCTAAACCAACATCTCATCAGAACTTCTTTGGATTCTGAGGATCTGGACCTTCTCTGGAACAGAACATGTCCAGACGACGCAGACTCTCAGGAACGAAGACACCAAACACACAAACACCATCTGTGAAAGGACAGCGGAAACTGACCGCTGAAAGAAACAGAACAGGAGACGTTACAGAGGAGCAGGTCCATGCAGACAGTCCATGCAGAGGTCCACGGAACCACAGCGGCTCTGAGGAACCAGGGAGGGGAAGAGAAGACAGACCAGGAGAACACAGAGGGTCAGGACATCCAACAACAGACAGACGTCTCAACTTCTATCCTCCCACCAGACAGAGATCCTTACCGTCACTTTTACCAAGAACGCCGTCTTAAGACAGAGCAGGAGGAGAGGAGAACATGTTAGCAAGAGAACGTGTCAGATGTTAGCAGAACGTGTCAGATGTTAGCAGAACGTGTCAGATGTTAGCAGAAGGTGTCAGATGTTAGCAGAACGTGTCAGACGTTAGCAGAAAGGCTCAGGTGTTAGCAGAACATGTCTGAAGTTAGCAGAAAGAATGTGTTAAATGTTAGCAGAACGAACATGTTAAATGTTAGCAGAACGTGTCAGATGTTAGCAGAACGTGTCAGATGTTAGCAGAACGTGTCAGATGTTAGCAGAAGGTGTCAGATGTTAGCAGAAGGTGTCAGATGTTAGCAGAACTTGTCAGACGTTAGCAGAAAGGCTCAGGTGTTAGCAGAACGTGTCTGAAGTTAGCAGAAAGAATGTGTTAAATGTTAGCAGAACGAACATGTTAAATGTTAGCAGAACGTGTCAGATGTTAGCAGAACGTGTCAGATGTTAGCAGAACGTGTCAGATGTTAGCAGAAGGTGTCAAATGTTAGCAGAAGGTGTCAAATGTTAGCAGAACGTGTCAGATGTTAGCAGAAGGTGTCAGATGTTAGCAGAATGTCTCAGATGTTAGCAGAATGTGTCAGATGTTAGCAGAACGAACGTGTTAAATGTTAGCAGAAGGTGTCAGATGTTAGCAGAACGTGTCAGATGTTAGCAGAAGGTGTCAGATGTTAGCAGAACGTGTCAGATGTTAGGCAGAGATCAGAGGGAGAAGATGAGAAGGTGTCAGGTGTCTGCATCACGGTGCAGCAGGAGGTTTAATGGTTTTCTTTGATCCACTGGAGGGAACTGAACTTTAATCAGAAAACTGGGCGCTCCGTTAGCTTAAACCGCTGGCAGAAACCATGTTGAGCACTTTTCTGGGTTTCCATCAGCCTGAAGAAGCTCCACAGCCTCATTAGGCACATTTATCAAAGGTGTCAAAACGGTTCCTGATGAAAGAACCGACTAATAACCCCAACAGTCATTAATAATCTGAGTCAGGCCCATAAAAGCCACTGATTACTGGAGGAATGTTCTCATACTTCACTGACTCAGCTGAAGATAAATCACTAAACTCAGGGGTTTAATCAAAGCTCTGCTCTGATTGGATTAAAGGAAAAGTCCGCTCACGTTCAGAGTTAAAACTTCTGAAAGTTCTTTAAATCTGAAATGATTCCATCCTGTTCAATAAATGATCAGTGTTTTTAATTCAGAGTAATTTTCATGTGAATGTGCTTTACTGGAGGCATCCATGTTTGTCAAAGAACACTACTGCCACCTACTGGTTAGTGACGTCACGGTGCGGTATCGGCTGTTGATCAAGTCCCAGTGCTGTATCTGGTGTTTGTCACAACGCGCTATTATCCAAGTCATCTTGAAAACATTCTTCTTCCAAATGTCGGCTACATATTACGGGTTTTTTCTCTGGCCAGAAGTTCGATGGCAAATCCTCCCGCTTCAAGTTGGCGATCCAACGACCAACCCGTCCGTGGAGGATCAGGAATCAGAAAGGTGGAATAACTCTTTTTTTTTTCACTTTTACCCGATGTATTCCAGCATCCAGCTGCCATGCACGTGGGCATTGTCAGTTTCACTATAGCTCTGGTGAATTTCAATGGTGAAGTCCTCTGGAAATCTTCAATAATTGTTGTTGATTGCAGATGTGTCTTAACCTGACTCCGCCAGATGGATTTGCTCCTCATATCCATCTGGAAACCTTCCGTTGAAGTAATTTTGGGAAGGGGCGAAAATACTGGTTAGCTGATTGGCCTATGTTGGTGATAGACGGGCCAAATAAACCAATCAGACCAACGAAGCATATGACGTACTAACAGAGCGACGACGAAGAGGAGCCAATTGATAGATCAAACTCTTGCCGAAACCAGTCGGGAGAAGAGCAAAAACATCTTTTCCTCTGAGAAAAGCCTCCAGAGCAGTGTTTTGCTCTTCTTTCAGTGAAGAAATACTCTGTAATTCCGATAAAACTTGCTCGATAGCCACGCTAACGCTAGTTTCATCGGCTGAAGCCGCCATGTTCTTTAGACTGAACTGTCGCGCTTCTCGTTGCGTCGCACGTCAACCCGCCTCAAAGCCAACGCTGATTGGACGTTCGTTTGGTGAACGGCTCCAAATTTTCTTTAACGGAGAGTCTCCAGACTGATTAGCGAGTGAAACCTTGAAAGCTCGCGAGATCAGGATGGTCTCACCAGGCTAGGAATCTAGTAGTTCCCATTGATTTAGCTTGTAAAGCGGGGAGAATGGCGCTAGGCTTACCGCACCGTGACGTCACTGCTGGAAGATGGCAGGAGGGAGGGGCTACAATATTTGGGCAAAGATGGCCGCTCCCAGACTCAGTGATTGTGATGAAAATTATTGTTTTATTTTTCTTATTGATTAACGTTAAATTAATTAAATCACTTATCGCATATTAGTTTAGTATGGAAGAAAAACAGTCTCATCTCATCATTTTTTGATGACTGAATTTTTATCTGGTGAAAAATCAGCTGTAAAAAGTGGCAGGAGTTCACCAAAGGTCAACACATTTGCAATTCAGTGTAAAAAAAATTCAGTGTTTAAAATTTAGTGTTAAAACTCAGGCAGATTCCAATGAGCCTGTTTTCCTTCCATACTTTAGGTATAAATATTGATCCATTGATCATTTCTCGCTGACCGGACTTCTTTAACAGCCGAACAATAATGGATTCCTTCATCAGGAACAGCCACTGATCGCCGTTCCTCTGATTCAACCCAAACATCTGCAGACAGAGGCGAGAAGAGGAGAGGGTTTACCCAGAGAGGCGTAGGATCCTGGGGGGAGGGCGGCTGCAGAGCTGAACGGCGAGGAGGCGGGGACGCTGGACAAGCGGGACTTGGCGCTGGAGGCGGCGTTCACGTCGATGTCGCTACGGGAACGCTGCAGGGACCCCGGTGTGGAGGAAACCCTGGTACCCACCAGTTTACCTGGAGGGGGAGAGAGAGACTTGTTTACAGTTGATGGGGGGGGGGACCTCTCTGATGTCTGGGCCTCCATCATCTTCTAGAAAGGTCTATGAAGTGTTTTTAACAGGCTTGGCCCAGATTAAGCTAATGGTTCTGAGGCTTTAGAAGTTCTGGACGGGCTCGGTCCAAACAGACTTACTTCTTGAAATGCTGCCTCCAATCAGACTCTTCACAGATAAAGGTCGGCTGGAACAAAGCAGACATGGAAGTTAGTTCAGGTGGAAAAACGTTCTCCAGGATCCAGATTAAACATCTCAGTTACTAAACTAATAGAAAGCAGGTTAATGAGGAGGAGAGCAGGACGGAGCCTCTGCTGCTTACTTCAGGCTCTCCTGGGAGGATGAGGAGGAGCGGTCCGACTGAGGCAGAGACACAACGCTGTCCGAGCTCCTCAGGTGAGACTGGAGCGCCTTCTGATAGGTGGACTCCAGCGCCTGGAACAGAAGCTCCGCCTCACGGCTGTAGTGGCCATGGAAACCCCAGTAACACCTGACACAGGTAGACCAGTTAACCAACAGGTAGACCAGTTAACCAACAGGTAGACCAGTTAAAAGACAGGCAAATTGTTTAACAGAGATCTAAACCAGTTAACTATTATGTTAACAAGTTGACTGAAAGGTCAGTTGCTCAGCTAACACTTTTAAACTGAGATGTAGACCAGAACCTGAAACAGCTAAACCAGTTAACCAACAGATGAACCAGTTAACCAACAGATAAACCAGTTAACCAACATATGAACCAGTTAACCAACAGATAAACCAGTTAACTAACAGCTAAACCATTTAACTAACAAGTAAACCAGTTAACCAACAGATAAACTATTTAACTAACAAGTAAACCAGTTAACCAACAGATGAACCAGTTAACTAACAGCTAAACCATTTAGCTAACAATTAAACCAGTTAACCAACAGATAAACCAGTTAACCAACATATGAACGAGTTAACCAACAGATAAACCAGTTAACCAACAGATGAACCAGTTAACCAACAGATAAATCAGTTAACAGCTAAATCAGTTAACCAACAGACGAACCAGTTAACTAACAGCTAAACCATTTAACTAACACGTAAACCAGTTAACCAACAGATAAACCAGTTAACCATCAGATGAACCAGTTAAGCACCAGATGAACCAGTTAAGCACCAGATGAACCAGTTAACCAACAGATGAACCGGTTAACCAACAGATGAACCGGTTAACAGCTAAATCGGTTAACCAACAGACGAACCAGTTAACTAACAGCTAAACCATTTAACTAACAAGTAAACCAGTTAACCAACAGGTAAGCCAGTTAACTAACACGTAAACCAGTTAACCAACAGATAAATCAGTTAACAGCTAAATCAGTTAACCAACAGGTAAACCAGTTAACTAACAGCTAAACCATTTAACTAACAATTAAACCAGTTAACCAACAGATAAACCATTTAACTAACAAGTAAACCAGTTAACCAACAGATGAACCAGTTAACTAACAGCTAAACCATTTAGCTAACAATTAAACCAGTTAACCAACAGATAAACCAGTTAACCAACATATGAACCAGTTAACCAACATATGAACCAGTTAACCAACAGATAAACCAGTTAACCAACAGATGAACCAGTTAACCAACAGATAAACCAGTTAACCAACAGATGAACCAGTTAACAGCTAAATCAGTTAACCAACAGACGAACCAGTTAACCAACAGGTAAGCCAGTTAACTAACAAGTAAACCAGTTAACCAACAGGTAAGCCAGTTAACTAACAAGTAAACCAGTTAACCAACAGATGAACCAGTTAACCAACAGATGAACCAGTTAACTAACAGCTAAACCATTTAGCTAACAATTAAACCAGTTAACCAACAGATAAACCAGTTAACCAACATATGAACCAGTTAACCAACAGATAAACCAGTTAACAACCATATGAACCAGTTAACCAACAGATAAACCAGTTAACCAACATATGAACCAGTTAACCAACAGATAAACCAGTTAACCAACAGATAAACCAGTTACCCAACAGATAAATCAGTTAACAGCTAAATCAGTTAACCAACAGATGAACCAGTTAACTAACAGCTAAACCATTTAGCTAACAATTAAACCAGTTAACCAACAGATAAACCAGTTAACCAACATATGAACCAGTTAACCAACAGATAAACCAGTTAACAAACATATGAACCAGTTAACAAACAGATAAACCAGTTAACCAACATATGAACCAGTTAACCAACAGATAAACCAGTTAACCAACAGATAAACCAGTTAACCAACAGATAAATCAGTTAACAGCTAAATCAGTTAACCAACAGACGAACCAGTTAACTAACAGCTAAACCATTTAGCTAACAATTAAACCAGTTAACCAACAGATAAACCAGTTAACCAACATATGAACCAGTTAACCAACAGATAAACCAGTTAACCAACAGATGAACCAGTTAACCAACAGATGAACCAGTTAACCAACAGATAAATCAGTTAACAGCTAAATCAGTTAACCAACAGATGAACCAGTTAACTAACAGCTAAACCATTTAGCTAACAATTAAACCAGTTAACCAACAGATAAACCAGTTAACCAACATATGAACCAGTTAACCAACAGATAAACCAGTTAACAAACATATGAACCAGTTAACCAACAGATAAACCAGTTAACCAACATATG
Source organism: Cyprinodon diabolis (assembly GCA_030533445.1). NCBI lineage: Eukaryota > Metazoa > Chordata > Actinopteri > Cyprinodontiformes > Cyprinodontidae > Cyprinodon > Cyprinodon diabolis. The sequence continues at coordinate 1,173,942 of CM060068.1, read as the reverse complement.
AACCAGTTAACCAACAGATAAACCAGTTAACCAACAGATAAACCAGTTAACCAACAGATAAATCAGTTAACAGCTAAATCAGTTAACCAACAGACGAACCAGTTAACTAACAGCTAAACCATTTAGCTAACAATTAAACCAGTTAACCAACAGATAAACCAGTTAACCAACATATGAACCAGTTAACCAACAGATAAACCAGTTAACCAACAGATGAACCAGTTAACCAGCAGATAAATCAGTTAACAGCTAAATCAGTTAACCAACAGACGAACCAGTTAACTAACAGCTAAACCATTTAACTAACACGTAAACCAGTTAACCAACAGGTAAGCCAGTTAACAGCTAAATCAGTTAACCAACAGGTAAACCAGTTAACTAACAGCTTAACCAGCTAACCATAGCAGATCAGGCTGATCACATACTTCCTTGCGATGGACCTGGCCTCAGAGTCGGCATCATGGATTCCCTTCCTGATGGTCTCTGTCAGCAGAGCCACGTGCCTGGAGGGACATGGAAACATGATGATCAGAGTCCTGGAGAAGATCTGGGTTCTGGAGAAGATCAGGGTTCTGGAGAAGATCTGGGTTCTGGAGAAGATCTGGGTTCTGGAGAAGATCGGGGTTCTAGAGAAGATCTGGGTTCTGGAGAAGATCAGGGTTCTGGAGAAGATCAGGGTTCTGGAGAAGATCAGGGTTCTGGAGAAGATCAGGGTTCTGGAGAAGATCTGGGTTCTGGAGAAGATCAGGGTTCTGGAGAAGATCAGGGTTCTGGAGAAGTTAGCTGATAGATTTCAGATGGAGAGCACAACAATCTCCTGAAGGACCAGATCCTGCTCAGTCCCACTCCCTCCTCTCGTCTCCTCTTCCCGGTCGATGTGAACAGCCTCACGGTTTTCCTCCTGCTTTTTGACATCTCCCCTCCCGTTGTCATGGTTACAGGAGTAGGAATGTGTCTTTCGGCTGGAAGAGCCGATGATGAAGGAACCAGGAGGATCCATAAATTAATCTGGGCTCATCAGGAGCTCACCGAGCCAACGCCTTACTGACTCAAATGCCACCCTGGGAGGGAGGAGGAGGAACTCCTGATGAACGAGGAGCTAAGGAGCAGGAGGCCGTCCAGAACTTACCTCTCCAGCGTGTTGGTGTGCCACTCCTGCAGCATGAGATCCAGGAACTCATAGCAGCGCCTGCAGGGAGGACAGAAAGAAGACGAGAACCTCTGAGCAGAGTTTACTGGAGGAGGAGGAGAGGAGCAGGAGAGAGGAGGGAAGGAGGAGCAGAAGGATGAGTGAAAGGAAGGAGAAGAGGAGAGGAGGAACAGAAGGATGAGAGGAAGGAAGGAGAAGAGGAGCAGAAGGATGAGAGGAAGGAAAGAGAAGAGGAGAGGAGGAGCAGGGTGAGAAGAGGGAAGGAAGGAGAAGAGGAGGAGAGGAGGAGCAGAACGATGAGAGGAAGGAAGGAGAAGAGGAGCAGAAGGATGAGAGGAAGGAGAAGAGGAGGAGAGGAGGAGCAGAACGATGAGAGGAAGGAAAGAGAAGACAAAAGGAGGAGCAGGGTGAGAAGAGGGAAGGAAGGAGAAGAGGAGGAGCAGAACGATGAGAGGAAGGAAGGAGAAGAGGAGCAGTAGGGTGAGAAGAGGGAAGGAAGGAAGGAGACGAGGGGCATCAGGATGAGAGGAAGGAAGGAGATCAGGGACAGAGTGACGGAGGCGCTGAAGGAAGACGGTTAGAGGAGCTGGTACCTCCTGACAGCCACAGACTTGGAGGAGCAGTTACTGGTGATGATGGGGATGAGGCGGGGGTAGTGGGTGTGCTGAAAGAGAAACACAGGCTTTAGTGTCCGGGTCGATCAGCATCACGCCGTCCTCCTGGACCGCAGCCTCACCCGCAGGATGAGGCGGATAGCCGCCATCCCTGACGTGGCCATGACCTTGGCGCTGTTGGGTACCAGGTTCAGCAGGGTGGGCATGATGCTCTCCGCTCCGTGGTCAAATTTGTTCCGCAGCACCGAGGACAGATGCCTGATGGAGACAGAGGGACAACAGGAGACGTGAAGGACGAAGAGCGTCTCAGATAGAATCCATCCACATCAGAGCAAAGCAGAAACGCCTCAGTAGCGTCCCCACTCAGCCAGGGGTGCCAACACCGTGCCATCCCTCAGGGACATCCTGCGGCGTCACGAGAACAAAGTCGTAACACTACGGGAATAAAGTCGTAACACTACGAAAATAAAGTCATAACGTTACGAGAATAAACTCCTAAAACTACGAGAATTAAGTCGTAACACTACGAGAATAAAGTCCTAAAACTACGAGAATTAAGTCGTAACACTACGAGAATTAAGTCCTAAAACTACGAGAATTAAGTCGTAACACTACGAGAATAAAGTCCTAAAACTACGAGAATTAAGTCGTAACACTACGAGAATTAAGTCCTAAAACTACGAGAATTAAGTCGTAACACTACGAGAATAAAGTTGTAAGCACTCAGAGGTCAGAGGTTAAACCCTGCAGTCCTCAGAGGTTAAACCCTGCAGCCCTTAGAGGTCAGAGGTTAAACCCTGCAGCATTAGAGGTCAGAGGTTAAACTCTGCAGCATTAGAGGTCAGAGTTTAAACCCTGCACCACTCAGAAGTCAGAGGTTAAACCCTGCAGCCCTCAGAGGTCAGAGGTTAAACTCTGCAGCCCTCAGAGGTTAAACCCTGCAGCATCAGAGGTCAGAGGTTAAACTCTGCAGCCCTCAGAGGTTAAACCCTGCAGCATCAGAGGTCAGAGGTTAAACCCTGCACCACTCAGAGGTCAGAGGTTAAACCCTGCAGCATCAGAGGTCAGAGTTTAAACCCTGCAGCTTTCAGAGGTTAAACCCTGCAGCCCTCAGAGGTCAGAGGTTAAACTCTGCAGCCCTCAGAGGTTAAACCCTGCAGCATCAGAGGTCAGAGGTTAACCCCTGCAGCCATCAGAGGTCAGAGGTTAAACCCCACACCACTCAGAAGTCAGAGTTTCTCTGGTATCACATCCAGCCTAAATGTGTCAGAAGCAGGAGGACTCAGCATGGCGTCCTCCTGCTCCATCCATCAAGCAGCTGCTCTTTAGCTCCATCTGGTCTCGGTTCCACCTCATTCACATGATGGATGCTTCCCAGCAAAGCAAAACCTAATCAGCTGCGGTTCATGTTGGCCCCGCCCCCTTACCCCAGCGTGATGCAGGCCTCTCGGACCACCTGGGAACGCAGATCTTTGGCTGACAGCTTCAGAGGAGCCTCCAGCAGCCGCAGCTGCTGAGGGAAGCCATCGTAGTCAGCGGCTCCGGCTTGGATGAGCGACCGGACCCTCTTCAGCTGGAACAGAAGGGTCAGAGGTCAGCGGCGGTCCGTGGGAAGCAGACGGACCCTGGATGAGAGGGCTTACCGCCACCACCCGCTGCTCCCAGTCATGTTTGTCATCAGACAGAACCTCCCTGGTCTTGGTCAGCTGGTCCTCCATCTCCCTGTTAGAGTAGATCTACAGCAGGCAGAAGCAGCACTGTTAGCTCTACCTGAAGGTTCCTTTGCACGCATGACCCCGCCCACCTGAAGGTTCCTTCACATGCATGACCCCGCCCACCTGAAGGTTCCTTTGCACGCATGACCCCGCCCACCTGAAGGTTCCTTCACATGCATGACCCCGCCCACCTGAAGGTTCCTTCGCATGCATGACCCCGCCCACCTGAAGGTTCCTTCACATGCATGACCCCGCCCACCTGAAGGGTCCTTCACATGCATGACCCGCCCACCTGAAGGTTCCTTCACATGCATGACCCCGCCCATCTGAACGTTCCTTCACATGCATGACCCCGCCCACCTGAAGGTTCCTTCACATGCATGACCCCGCCCACCTGAAGGGTCCTTCACATGCATGACCCGCCCACCTGAAGGGTCCTTCACATGCATGACCCCGCCCATCTGAACGTTCCTTCACATGCATGACCCCGCCCACCTGAAGGGTCCTTCACATGCATGACCCCGCCCATCTGAACGTTCCTTCACATGCATGACCCCCGCACACCTGAAGGGTCCTTCACATGCATGACCCCGCCCAACGGAAGGTTCCTTCACATGCATGACCCCGCCCACCTGAAGGTTCCTTCGCACGCATGACCCCCGCCCACCTGAAGGTTCCTTCACTTGCATGACCCCGCCCACCTGAAGGTTCCTTCGCACGCATGACCCCGCCCACCTAAAGGTTCCTTCGCACGCATGACCCCGCCCACCTGAAGGTTCATTCGCACGCCTGACCCCGCCCACCTGAAGGTTCCTTCGCATGCATGACCCCGCCCACCTGAAGGTTCCTTCGCATGCATGACCCCGCCCACCTGAAGGTTCCTTCGCACGCATGACCCCCGCCCACCTGAAGGTTCCTTCGCATGCATGACCCCGCCCACCTGAAGGTTCCTTCGCATGCATGACCCGCCCACCTACCTGGACTGACGGCACGTCGTCAAACGCTTTGATGAAGTCCTCTTCGTCCACAGCTCCAGCTGCGGCTTCTTTACCTTCACAGAGGAGATGATTAAAGATGAAGCTCAGCTTCCTGCTGCTCCGTCCGACCTTCACCCTGCAGCAAGCCTCACCTGTGGCCTTGGTGGATGAAGCAGAGCTGGGTCTCCTCACCGAGCTCACTGCCGGCCTCCGCCCACCAGGAAGCGCCTTGGAGGACAAGGAGGAGGAGGACCTGCCTCCGTCCACCGAGTCTTCATCCTCAAAGTTTTTATCTGCAGAAGAAGAAGCAGCTGGTTTAAACTCCACGCTCTGATCAGGGAGGACCTTCAGAGTGTTTCAGCCCCTCAACCTCCAGATGGAGCCCAGAGGTCTTCTCCAGGTCTGAGAAGTTCTGAAGCTAGTGGATTGTTTTTGTTTTTAACTTTTTTTGGATGATTATGACCTTGATGACTGAGAATCCACACCAGCAGTCCAGTTTCTTCTAACCTAGCCCAGACCATCAGTCCTCCACCGCCGTGCTGGACAGCTTCTCTGTCCTGGGTTGCTTCTGTCCCTCATGGGTCCAGGTTGTTCAGGGTCCTGACCTTTGACCTCTGACCTGTAGCCTCTAGGTTTCTTATCAGACTTGTGTTCAGCTGTTCCCCCACAGTCCAGAACTCTGGACCTGGGTTCAGAGTCCGGCTTAAAGCGGGTCGGTTCTGACCAGCCGGGCTAAAAATAGCTGCTTCCTGATAAGGAAAGGAGAACATGGAGTAGCTCCACATGGAGCATCAGAGGCATCAGCACTGATCCCAGATCTATCAAAGATTCACACCAGTTCACCTCCTCCCAACTGCCCCACTGAGGAGGACAAAGTCCCTGAAAACAGCAGGGAGAAAACTGGGAGCCGCTCCAACGGCTGGAAACTGCAGAGTCACCATGAATCTGCTTCTACAGCCAAATTTAGACCAAGAGGAGGATTTTCCCCTGAAAAACAGCCTCAGTCGCATGTTTATGGGAGAAACTGGTTTGATCCTAGTTCCTCTGAATTAGGATCGGCCCCGGTTCCCCCGATCGGCCTGGGTTCCTCCGATCGGCTCGGGTTCCTCCGTTCGGCTCGGGTTCCTCCGATCGGGACCGGTCTGGTTCGGAAGCTCTGAGCTGCTGAAAACAGAATCCTGTTCAGCTCTGCTCATGCATTCTTCAACAGCAGAACCCATTTCCAGGTTCTGATTTGGTTCTGAAACCAGTGAGTCCATCAGCGGCTCCAAGGTGACATCATGAGATAGGAGGGGCCACATGGGGAGAGGCAGCATGTCTTTATTCCAACTTGCAGAAAAATGATGGAAGAAAAAAAAAGGTCTAAGCCACACCTCCAGCGGCCCCCACCCCACCTACTGCTGAGGACGCCACAGGAGACGGCAGGCAGAGAGGGACAGAAGGAGAACTCACCAGAGCCAGAAGACGGGACCATGTTCCCAGATCTTTGGACTTCATCGAATCTGCTGAAGATCACATTCAACCTGTCGAAGACACAGAAGCAAAGATCAGAGTCTGAAGAGGCCAAGAACTGAAGGATCAATAGCTGATCAATAAATGATCAATGACTGATCAATAACCGACCAGGAACCGAACAACAACCCATCAATAACTAATCAATAACTGATCAGCTTCATGAAGAGTCCCAAAAAGTTTGACCAAATAAGGTCAAAGCTGCAGTACTGTGTCAGTCCACCGGGGGTTGCTGTGTGACATTAAAGAGGAGGCGTACCGTGACTGAGGAAGGCCCTTCTTGCTGAGGTCCAGCCTCACCCTCTCCCCCACGTGTCTGTAGATCTCCACCAAGCAGCTCATGGCTGCATCTCGCACCTGCAGACAAACATCTCATCAGTCTGACGCAGGAGCTTCAGATGGATCCAAACCAGTGCTGCTACTGGTCCGACCGACCACCAATCAGAACCAGTTCTGATGGATCCAAACCAGTGCTGCTAGCGGTCCGACGACCACCAATCAGAACCAGCAGGCACAGAGAAATGTTGCAATAGGATCCGATTCTGAGCTCCTGAAACTCCAAAACCTCCTTTAATTAGCGGTCCAGAGCAGAACCTCCATGTTCAGGGACTCCAAGGAGCTCCCGTTCTGGACCTTTGGACCTCCAGGATGCGGAGCAGCAGGTGAAACCTGCAGTACACCTGCTGCCCTGAGAGGGACGCTGTGTCGCATGAAAAAGCTGCAATGGATCTTTTTTATCCATTCCTTCAGTTTTATGAGCAGGTTCTGTTTGATTAACCTTTAGACCCAAAAGGTTCTGAATGTTTAACCTGATCAGAACCATCATCTTAATAATAAAAGCATCATAATCCTTCTTCCTGTGACCCGCTCCAGTTCTGCGCTGGTTCTGATGGGGAACAGAGCAGAGCTATGAAGGCTATTCTGGATCAGATCCGCCTCTTGTTCTCTCTGTGGCTTCTGCCACGTTGAAGCGTTCTGAGGACGGTTTGGGTTCTGAGGACGGTTTGGGTTCTATCTGGGTTCTGGAACAGTTCTGAGGACGGTCTAGGTTCTGGTCTTTACCTGGCTGGTTGGGTCCCCCAGCAGGTTGCAGATGTGAGGGACGATCTTACTCAGCGTCAGGCCCTGAGCTCCGTACCTGGAACACAAACAGAGGTTCTGTTCTTCATCAGAACCCAACAGAACATAAAGTCCAGAGGAGTGGGTTCTGCTGGCGGGTTCTGCTCACGTGTTCAAAGTGGCGATGAGACAAAGGCACACTCCCTCTCTGGTGCGGTTGTTCTTATGCTTAAAGCCTCCCAGCATTCGGTCCCAGACGTACTGAAAGAAGAAACAGAGGCGTCGGCTGTGTCCATCAGAGACACTCAACCAAGCTAACATTAGCGTAGCGCTGTGACGGAGTAGACTGACCGCTCACAGTGGTACGCTAACGTTAGCGTAGCGCTGTGATGGAGTAGACTGACCGCTTACAGCGTACGCTAACGTTAGCGTAGCACTGTGACGGAGTAGACTGACCACTCACAGTGGTACGCTAACGTTAGCGTAGAGCTATGACGGAGTAGACTGACCACTCACAGCGGTACGCTAACGTTAGTGTAGCGCTGTGATGGAGTAGACTGACCGCTCACAGCATATGCTAACATTAGCGTAGCACTGTGACGGAGTAGACTGACCACTCACAGCGGTATGCTAACGTTAGCGTAGCACTGTGAAGGAGTAGATTGACCACTCACAGCGGTACGCTAACGTTAGCGTAGCACTGTGATGGAGCAGACTGACCACTCACAGCGTACGCTAACATTAGTGTAGAGCTGTGATGGAGTAGACTGACCGCTCACAGCGTACGCTAACCTTAGCGTAGCACTGTGACGGGGCAGACTGACCGCTCACAGCGGTACGCTAACATTAGCGTAGCGCTGTGATGGAGTAGACTGACCGCTCACAGCGTACGCCAACGTTAGCGTAGCGCTGTGATGGGGCAGACTGACCACTCAGTCTCCTGAGTCGTTGGTTAGATTTCAGCAGGAGAGCAGGGCGCGTCCTCTAACAGTGAGGGACAGGCCGTCCCCGTCCAAACGGCAGCTTTAAGCTGCAGGAAGCTGATCCTGACCCACCTGAGGAGACGCAGCCTGCTCCATGATCTTTAGCAGCAGAGTCTGGTCCTGCTCTCGAACTTGATCTTTGGCGTCTCCCAGTCGATCGATCAGGCTGGGCAGAACTGGAAGATGAACAGAAGCAGGAGACTCAGTCAACATGTCTATCAGGGAATAATAATCCCGCCTCTAATCTGAGGAACAGAATATCAACCAGCTTCATCCTTATAAACATCTCTAGTTCATCCATTATTATATGGATTAATTATACAAAATGACAATAAAAGTTTACGTCTAATCACTAAATGCTTAAAAAAAAGCGATCAATCCGCACACAGAGGTCAGCAGGAAGTCTGGGGTTAGTGCCTTGCTCAGGGGCCACTGACATGAGGAAGCTGGAATCAGCCCCACAGTGTTTGGACTCCAGAGAACTTGCCATGGGCGTCCCAATCAGAGAGTAGGGAACCAGGTAATTGCGTCTCCACAGCAACCATCAGACTCCGCCTACAGGCTCCCAGGTTGTTAAGGTGGAATGAAGGATTTTTCTTTCTGTCGGACCTGTGAGTCTGATCAAAACACGATGTGGAAAAGCTTCCGATGGGCACGGTGGAGGACGACAGATGCTATGGGCCTGGTGGGGCGGGAGACACCCTGTCTACTTTTAAGGCTAGGCTTAAAACTTTCCTTTTTGATAAAGCTTCTAGTTAGAGTGGCTCAGGTTCTGCTGCTATAGGCTTAGACTGCTGGAGGACATAGGGACCCCTTTTTCATCATTCTGCTTCATTCTATCTCTATTCTCCTATTCTGCAGAATCTGTTAGTTCAATCTCTAACGTTCTGCTCTCTCTGCTTTTTCTCATAGTAGCTTCATCTGGTCTGTTCCTGTTTGGCTGTGACTCCATCCTGGAGAGAAATCTCAGCTGTGCTGCTTCCATCAACACCTTTGTTTCTAGATGTTGGAGCTTGGCCTGTTTTCCAGTGTAGTCCTGTTTCTCTGACTGTGACTAACTGGATGTGCTCTCTTCATCCTCTGACATGGGAGCTGGCTCGGAGCTCGTCTGCCTGGCTGTGTTTCCTGGACGGGAGGAGCTGGTTGACAGTTGCCTTTTGTATCTATGCTTCTTTTTCTATGTCTGCTTCTGTCTCCTTGAACCCCAGTGGGCCTCAACAGATGGCCGCTCACACTGAGCCTGGTTCTGCTGGAGGTTTCTTCCTGTTCAAAGGGAGTTTTTCCTCTCCACTGTTGCTACAAGCATGCTTAGTGTGAGGGATTGCTGAAGAGTCAAGACAACGAAGTAGAAGAAACAGTTTCACCATTTTAAAAGTTAAATCTAATCTGAACTGAGGGAGTTTTACCTGTTCCGATTTGAGCCCGGAATCTGTCCTGCAACCGGGTCACCAAGGCCGACAGGAGGTCCAAGCCCAGCAGATTCACCTGTAAGCAGATGAAAGAAACATCTGGAACATCTGCAGAACCACAGCTTTGATTCAACAGGGGTCCGAGGTGACAAAGACTTGCAAACAACACGACGAAGACTGTAGCAAAGTTAAAACAAGGCTTATTTTGGCAAAACAAAAAATGCTTCTTATAAAAGTACCTTATAAAGAGTACCAGTTTCTTCCTCCTTTATGAGTATTTAATATGATCCATGCAGATGTAATATGTAGATCTGCATGGAGGCTTCAGCAGCTCCTCAGGTTCATTACAGTCACTCAACATCCCACCTTAGACTCTTAGTAAAGTGACCTACAGACTCAGATTGACAGCTTTCATCAGACCCATCATGCAACGTCTGACATATGAAGGATCTCCACCACCTTCATCTTCAGGAGTGAATTGAGTCTCAACAGATAAATAAATAAATAGAAGATAAAAATATAATTGAATATTATTCTATAAAAAACTGACTCTGGGTATTAATCAAAGCCTGTTTCTTTAAAACAATCCAATGAGATGAAAGAGAACGTCCACCAGAACCTGATTCTCAGGACATCTGCTCAGCTGCCTCTGCTGCCCTCTAGTGGACCCAACATGCCACACAGACATCATAGAGCCGCCAACCTCCTGGGAGGCAGAACTTTGTGACTGAGGGGAAGTGCTGCCAGATTGCATCAGGATTCCTCTCAGACATTTCATTTAAATTCCAGTAACACTTTAAACATAGATCCATTTTATCAGATCCAAACAGCAGCAATCAATGCTAAGGATTAAAGACTAGGCTGGGACTATGCCAAGACTATGCCGAGGCTATGCTGAGGCTATGCTGAGGCTATGCTGAGGCTATGCCGGGACTATGATGAGGCTATGCCGGGACTATGCCGAGGCTATGCCGGGATTATGCCGAGGCTATGCCGGGACTATGCTGAGGCTATGCTGGGACTATGCCGAGGCTATGCCGGGACTATGCTGAGGCTATGCTGGGACTATGCCGAGGCTATGCCGGGACTATGCCGAGGCTATGCCGGGACTATGCCGGGACTATGCCGAGACTATGCCGGGACTATGCCGAGACTATGCCGGGACTATGCCGGGACTATGCCGAGACTATGCCGGGACTATGCCGAGGCTATGCCAGGACTATGCCGGGACTATGCCATGACTATGCCGAGGCTATGCTGGGACTATGCTGAGGCTATGCCGGGGCTATGCCGGGACTATGCTGAGACTATACTGGGACTATGCTGGGACTATGCCGAGGCTATGCTGGGACTATGCCGAGGCTATGCTGGGTCTATGCCGGGACTATGCTGAGGCTATGGTGGGGCTATGCTGGGACTATGCCGAGGCTATGGTGGGACTATGCTGGGACTATGCTGAGATTATGCCGGGACTATGCTGAGATTATGCTGGGACTATGCTGAGATTATGCTGGTACTATGGTGGAACTATGCCGGGACTATGCTGAGATTATGCTGGGATTATGCTGGGACTATGCCGAGGCTATGCTGGGACTATGCTGAGATTATGCTGGGACTATGCTGGGACTATGCCGAGGCTATGCTGGGACTATGCTGGAACTATTCCGGGACTATGCTGGGACTATGCTGGGACTATGCTGGGACTATGCCGAGGCTATGCTGGGACTATGCTGGAACTATGCCGGGACTATGCTGGGACTATGCCGAGGCTATGCTGGGACTATGCTGAGGCTATGCTGGAACTATGCCGGGACTATGCTGGGACTACGCTGGAACTATGCCGGGACTATGCTGGGACTATGCTGAGACTATACTGGGACTATGCTGGGACTATGCTGAGACTATACTGGGACTATGCTGGGACTATGCCGAGGCTATGCCCGGACTATGCCGAGGCTATGCTGAGGCTATGGTGGGGCTATGCTGGGACTATGCCGAGGCTATGGTGGGACTATGCTGGGACTATGCTGAGATTATGCCGGGACTATGCTGAGATTATGCTGGGACTATGGTGGGACTATGCCAAGGCTATGCTGAGACTATACTGGGACTATACTGGGACTATGCTGGGACTATGCTGGGACTATGCCGAGGCTATGCCGGGACTATGCCGAGGCTATGGTGGGGCTATGCTGGGACTATGCTGAGATTATGCCAGGACTATGCTGAGATTATCCCGGGACTATGCTTAGACTATACTGGGACTATGCTGGGACTATGCCGAGGCTATGCCGGGACTATGCCGGGACTATGCCGAGACTATGATGAGACTATGCCGGGACTATGCCGAGACTATGCCGGGACTATGCCGGGACTATGCCGAGACTATGCCGGGACTATGCCGAGGCTATGCCAGGACTATGCCGGGACTATGCCATGACTATGCCGAGGCTATGCTGGGACTATGCTGAGGCTATGCCGGGGCTATGCCGGGACTATGCTGAGACTATACTGGGACTATGCTGGGACTATGCCGAGGCTATGCTGGGACTATGCCGAGGCTATGCTGGGTCTATGCCGGGACTATGCTGAGGCTATGGTGGGGCTATGCTGGGACTATGCCGAGGCTATGGTGGGACTATGCTGGGACTATGCTGAGATTATGCCGGGACTATGCTGAGATTATGCTGGGACTATGCTGAGATTATGCTGGTACTATGGTGGAACTATGCCGGGACTATGCTGAGATTATGCTGGGATTATGCTGGGACTATGCCGAGGCTATGCTGGGACTATGCTGAGATTATGCTGGGACTATGCTGGGACTATGCCGAGGCTATGCTGGGACTATGCTGGAACTATTCCGGGACTATGCTGGGACTATGCTGGGACTATGCTGGGACTATGCCGAGGCTATGCTGGGACTATGCTGGAACTATGCCGGGACTATGCTGGGACTATGCCGAGGCTATGCTGGGACTATGCTGAGGCTATGCTGGAACTATGCCGGGACTATGCTGGGACTACGCTGGAACTATGCCGGGACTATGCTGGGACTATGCTGAGACTATACTGGGACTATGCTGGGACTATGCTGAGACTATACTGGGACTATGCTGGGACTATGCCGAGGCTATGCCCGGACTATGCCGAGGCTATGCTGAGGCTATGGTGGGGCTATGCTGGGACTATGCCGAGGCTATGGTGGGACTATGCTGGGACTATGCTGAGATTATGCCGGGACTATGCTGAGATTATGCTGGGACTATGGTGGGACTATGCCAAGGCTATGCTGGGACTATGCTGAGGCTATGCTGGGACTATGCTGAGACTATACTGGGACTATACTGGGACTATGCTGGGACTATGCTGGGACTATGCCGAGGCTATGCCGGGACTATGCCGAGGCTATGGTGGGGCTATGCTGGGACTATGCTGAGATTATGCCAGGACTATGCTGAGATTATCCCGGGGCTATGCTTAGACTATACTGGGACTATGCTGGGACTATGCCGAGGCTATGCTATGCTGGGACTATGCGATGATTGGGAGCATTTTCAGGGATTATCAATGACCCCTGACCCCTCCATCACTATATAGTGGATTTTATAATGACTCAGTTAACTGATCGTTCGGACAGATCAACAATACTTTTTTTGCTCCCTGTTATTCACATGACTCTGGCTCCTCCCACACTGTCTGCGGCATCTTTAGTCTCTCGCCCAAACAATAAATTACATGATGCTTTGCGGGAAGAGCTTTAGCAAAGCATTCTGGGATATATCTGCTCATCTAGTGACCATGGATGATCACTACTTTTGAAGGTGCATTGTGGGGGATTAGGACAGATGTTTGGACACAGCGAGCCAATGAGTGGTTATCAGCTGATCGCTGCTCAAACAGACCGACCCACCGGACCCACGCCATCCCAGCTCATCAGGGAGAGCTCTGACGCAGAGAAAAGGAAATGGCAGCACAGTTCTAAAGAAAAACAGGAAACGTATAAAATTTAATTAAAATGACTGATTCTGGCCAATAATAAACTGCAGTGGTAGATGTGCTGCTTCCCCAGAAAATCTTTTTTTTTCCGGCTCTTACGTGACAAATCAGTGTTAAACATCAATAATTGATTGACCCACTGGCTGAAGCTGCTTCAGGACCAGAACAATCCATTAAATGCATTCATAATCTGAGATAATCCAGCCAGCAATCAGCTCAAAGCTGCCTGGATGTCCTCATTAATCTGATCAATCTATCCATCAAACTCAAACCTCGTTTCAACATTTCTTCCGCTCCGTCGGCTGTAGAAACCATTGAATGAGATCCATCAGCTGGTTTATGTAAATCCATCGATGCAGCGCTTGGAGGAGGAGCCTCAGATGACCTTCTGAGGTTTGGACCTGCAGAACCATCAACCAGGAAGGAGACCAGGCCGGACTCTCCCAGGAGACCCAGCAGGCCCGGTTCTGTGTCTGAGTCTGTTAAACTGGACTCCTTTAAGTTCTTGACAGAACAGTGAAGCTCAGCTGCCTCTTTAACATCAGATTGATTTTTATTAAATATCTACAAATCCAGGAAAGATGACATCATCATCATTCAGTGATGGTGATTGGCTGAACTGGACTCAATTTTAAGATGCTGAGCTTCCCTGTGGAGCAGTTTACTGTAGGAACAGACGACTTCAAACTGGGCCGATATTTAATGCCGATACTCGATAATCAAGGCCGATACTTAAGGTCGATATTTGAGGCCTATACTCGAGGTCGATACCAGCCAGTACACGTTCAGTGATTCATTCGTGTGCTTTGAGTTCATTCTTTGTCGGTTTCCATCTCCCACCGCTTTTGATTAAGTTTCGTTTATTAATAAAGGTTTATTTCTGTATATATGGACAGTTTTTTTTATCATTGAGTCATTATTATCACATAAAGGAAGGAGAAAAAACCCAACAATATCTGCTCCAGTAATCGGCCCAATAAAAACCCCACAGCACAGATCGGTGAAGTGATAAAACCAGCAGCATCAGTGAATCTATGGCCATCCATCCCCAACTGGATCTGGTTCTGGTCAGAACCTGCACAGATACTCAGGGTTAAAATAATCCAAAATAATCTCTCTCTCAAAGATATGAGAGTTTACTGAGAAAAGATCATTTCAGCAATCCAAGTTCTGGACACGAGGAAGAAAGGCAGGGGAGAGTATATTTCAGTGGCATGAAGGTAAAATTATTAAACATGAAAGGAAAATAAAACTATTGATAAGATGAAGGGAAATCAATGGATGCTGAGCTTTTTCTAATAACCAGGAGTGATGCTAAGCTAAATCTGCTAATCCCAGTAAAGACGAGGCCTCTTCCTGGAGACCAACTGATTCAGCTGCTTTAAGGCCGATAAGTGCTGCCGACTGATGAAGCCGATGTTTCTTCATCTTCCTCCAAAGATTAAAATGGTGCCTGCAGCGTAACACCAGCCTCCCTTTAAACAACAATCAACCTTTATTAACAAATCAGAGCAAACGCTGACAGCGGATGAAGGAGCAGCGATGGAGGAGCCTCATCTGATCCCAGGTCATCCTGAGTGGACTGATGGATCAGCTGGATGATGCTGGTCCAGAACCAGGACCTTCCTGGTTCTGGTTCAGGAGGAGAACCCCAACCGGACCAGAACAGAGTCCAGGCTTCATCCCCTGATGGACAGAAACAGCTAGAAGCTAAACATGGAGACCTTCAGCAGGAGCAGAACGTCCCTGAGGCAGAACCCGGCCCGGTCCGACGGGAACCACGGGACGGGCCGTGACGTGAGCCCAGACGCCCCACAGGCCCGGCAGACTGAGAACAGCAGCAGGAGGAACTCTGGGTCCAAAAGCCTCTGAGCCTCTCAGGGTTCCATCAGCAACACAACCGGAACCGGAACCAGAACCAGAACCAGAACCGGAACCGCTGCTCTGACTCTGCTTCACAGGGCGGCGGTTCTGAGGAACATCAGAGGAACCTGCTGGGAGGTCCATCCTCTGCCGGGGCTCATGGAGAGGCCTCGACCCGTCCAGAACCCGAAACAGAACCTGCAGAATCTTCTCCTGAAAAGTCTGCATGTTTATTGGGTCAAAGGTCAAACCTGAGAAACATGGCCGCTGCTGCCACCCAGCAGGGGAGCCAGAACCAGCAGATCCTCACCAGAACATCAGGTATGCTGATGACTAATCACAGCGTCACCATGGAAACCCAGATACATTCCTCAGCCAGTGGCAGAGGTCAAAGGTCAGGGCCAGAACCTGGAGGATGAAGGAGAGACATTCCAGAGAAATCTGAGCTCGACAACGACGACCCGGAAAATCCAGTCTGACGGCAAACGGAGCTCTGATTGACAGACGGAGGAGGAGCCGACCCTAACCCAGCCGCTTCCGGAACCATCAGAATCTGCTGCATCAGAACCCGCTGCATCAGAACCCGCTGCATCAGAACCCGCTGCATCAGAACCCCCTGCTGCATCAGAACCCGCTGCTGCATCCAGAACCCGCCGCTGCATCAGAACCCGCTGCATCAGAACCCGCTGCATCAGAACCCGCCGCTGCATCAGAACCCGCTGCATCAGAACCCGCCGCTGCATCAGAACCCGCTGCATCAGAACCCGCTGATGCATCAGAACCCGCTGCATCAGAACCCCCTGCTGCATCCAGAACCCGCCGCTGCATCAGAACCCGCTGCATCAGAACCCGCCGATGCATCAGAACCCGCCGATGCATCAGAACCCGCTGATGCATCAGAACCCGCCGCTGCATCAGAACCCGCCGCTGCATCCAGAACCCGCTGCTGCATCAGAACCCGCTGCTGCATCAGAACCCGCTGCTGCATCAGAACCCGCCGATGCATCAGAACCCGCTGATGCATCAGAACCCGCCGCTGCATCAGAACCCGCCGCTGCATCCGAACCCGCTGCTGCATCAGAACCCGCCGCTGCATCAGAACCCGCTGCATCAGAACCCGCTGATGCATCAGAACCCGCCGCTGCATCAGAACCCGCCGCTGCATCAGAACCCGCTGCATCAGAACCCGCCGCTGCATCAGAACTCGCCGCTGCATCAGAACCCGCCACTGCATCAGAACCCGCTGCTGCATCAGAACCCGCCGCTGCATCAGAACCCGCTGCATCAGAACCCGCTGATGCATCAGAACCCTCTGATGCAGCGGCGGGTTCTGATGCATCAGAACCCGCTGATGCATCAGAACCCGCCGCTGCATCAGAACCCGCTGCATCAGAACCCGCTGATGCATCAGAACCCGCCGCTGCATCAGAACCCGCCGATGCATCCAGAACCCGCCGCTGCATCAGAACCCGCTGATGCATCAGAACCCGCCGCTGCATCAGAACCCGCTGATGCATCAGAACCCGCCGCTGCATCAGAACCCGCCGATGCATCCAGAACCCGCCGCTGCATCAGAACCCGCTGATGCATCAGAACCCGCTGATGCATCAGAACCCGCCGCTGCATCAGAACCCGCTGATGCATCAGAACCGCTGATGCATCAGAACCCGCCGCTGCATCAGAACCCGCTGCATCAGAACCCGCTGATGCATCAGAACCCGCTGCTGCATCAGAACCCGCTGATGCATCAGAACCCGCCGCTGCATCAGAACCCGCCGCTGCATCAGAACCTTCTCTCAGCTACTCTGTAAGCAGAGTTGTGAGCAGACCCGAGTCCTCAGGGAGCCTCAGCTGATCCATGCCTGCAGCTTCTGCTTCACACAGAACCAACAAGCTCTACATTCTAGAAGTTCTACAGAGCGGCCCAAAGACTGCAGATTAAAGAAAAGATAAACAGTCCGGAAACGGGTCACTCTGTTCCTCCCAGAGGAGCAGAAAGTTCTGGATTATTAATCAGAAGTTCTGCGAAAAGGATCGTTTTTGAAAAAGGTCAAATCCGCTCATTTTGAAAAGGTCGTTAAGAAGATAATTAATATGCCTGGAAAAGGAGGCAGAGCCAGAACATGATGGCGTCTCCATGGTTACAACCCCCAGTCATCACACAGCAGAACCGGACCCGACTGTCCACTATAATCAGATGGTTCTGGTTCTGGTCCCTAATAGCAGATCCGCGCTGAGGCGGGTCGCTAAGACAGCGACCTTCTGGAACAAAGGTCCTCTAGCCCTAAACTGTCCCACCGAGGGACGGGATCCACAGAACGTCTGCTTCTGTCCGAGTGTGAGAGCAGAACCAAACATCCGGAGGCTAAATCTGATCCTAACCAACAACACACCCTGCTGATCCCACTGAACAAAGCACGGTGGTGGCAGCATCATGCTAGGGAAACATGGAAGGGGTTGGTAGAAGACGGAAGATCCTGTGGGAAAAGCTGAAGTGGAGGTTCAGGTTCACCCATAGCCACCATGGATGGTTTGGATCAGAACAGAACCAGAACTCGAAAAAGAATCTGACCTGCTGACCTTCTGCCTGACGCTCCCTGACCTCCGCTGTCACCATGGCAACCTGTCTGACGTCTGATTGTTAATCAGCTCAGCAGCTTCAACAGGCAGACGTGCAAAAATTCATCTATAACTGATGCTATCGAACAACAACCGAAGGTTGGAAACAAAGGCTGTAAAGTTGTTTCTCTGAACAGTAGCGTAGTGTCTCCCCTCCATGTTGGCGCCTGAATCCATCACCTCTCTGAACGTTTCACATCAGCTGATCAGAGCGCTGATGAGATGGCTTCTGGGTAAAAAGCTATTTTAATTCAACAGGCCCAATGCCTCCTTAAAACAACAGCCCACTTCCACCTTAAAAAAAAGTCCACTTCCACCTTAATAAACAACAGTCCACTTCCACCTTAAAAAACAACAGTCCACTTCCACCTTAATAAACAACAGTCCACTTCCACCTTAATAAACAACAGTCCACTTCCACCTTAAAAAACAAACGGTCCACTTCACTTCCACCTTAATAAACAACAGCCCACTTCGACCTTAAAAAACAACAGCCCATTTCCACCTTAAAAAACAACAGTCCACTTCCACCTTAATAAACAACAGTCCACTTCCACCTTAATAAACAACAGTCCACTTCCACCTTAAAAAACAACAGTCCACTTCCACCTTAATAAACAACAGTCCACTTCCACCTTAATAAACAACAGTCCACTTCCACCTTAAAAAACAAACAGTCCACTTCCACCTTAAAAAACAAACAGTCCACTTCCACCTTAATAAACAACAGTCCACTTCCACCTTAAAAAACAAACGGTCCACTTCACTTCCACCTTAATAAACAACAGCCCACTTCCACCTTAAAAAACAACAGCCCATTTCCACCTTAAAAAACAACAGCCCATTTCCACCTTAAAAAACAACAGCCCACTTCCACCTTAAAAAACAACAGCCCATTTCCACCTTAAAAAACAACAGCCCATTTCCACCTTAAAAAACAACAGCCCACTTCCACCTTAAAAAAAACAGTCCAATTCAAACTTAAAAAACAACAGACCATCAGAGGTGGACACTGATTTCTGAGATTTTCTTCTTGTCCCATTAAACTCTGGAGACAGTTTGCTTCTTGACTCTCAGTCATTTTGAGAGACGCAGTGAAGAACGGCTAAAGCTAAAGCTAACAGGACATGTCAACGGTACAACAGCTGAAGCTAACAGGACATGTCAGCTGAAGAAACAAGACGCTGCAGAGCAGAAGATAAGAGGAACTTCAACCATCCTCATAAATACACCGACCTGATAATCCCACCTTAAATAGACCAACCCGATAATCCCACCTTAAATATACCAACCCGAAAGCACTACAGGAACAACCAGGACTGGAGATGAAGCATCAGCTGCATGAAGCATCCATCTATAGGTGGAACGCAGCCTCTGCTTCATCCAGCAGCGTGCTGCGTTCACCACGCTGCGTTCAGGTGCTGAGTTCAGGGTGCTGCATTCAGGGACAGAACCAGCGGTGCTGGGCCTCAGACAGAACCTCTTCCAGCAGCTCCCCTCCCAGCTCAAATTCTAACCAATCAGAGCAGAGGAGGACTGAGCCGCCATCAAACTGGAAATCAACTAAACCAGTACAGAACCTGCAGAGAGTGAGGGAAAGCTGAACTGGGTCATGCAACCATCCAGCGGTTCTGGTCCAGTTGGGTCCACTCAGAGCCGAGGCTCAAAGCTGGGGAGGTTCTGGAAGCCCGATCTGCTGATTGGACCCAGAAGAACATCAGCCTCACTGGTTCTGACCTCTGAGGAGGTTCTGCTCGCCTCTCTGAGGTCCGGATCTGATGGACCCCCCCAGGCTCCCCCCCAGGTTCCTCCCCAGGTTCCTCCCAAGGTTTCCCCCCCAGGTTCCCCCTGAGACTCCAGCTCACCTTGAAGTTGCTGGAGTTGACCCAGGAGGTGGCAATCCCGTCCACCATCCGGTCCAGCGCCGTCTGGTCCTGGTCCAGGTCCGGGGACTTGTCCCGGTCCAGAATGTAGTCGATGATGTCCTGACCCGTTTGCAGGCGCCGGCCCACATCCTTCTGCAGAACCTGGGCCAAGCAGCTCTCCATGCTGGGCTCCATCTCCTCAGAGGTCCTTTGCCGGGACCACCGGGCTCAGCAGGTTCTGACCCGGAGGCTCAGTAGGTTCTGAGCCAGAGGCTCAGCAGGTTCTGACCCGGAGGAGGACGAGTCCTGGAGGACCTCTGTGCTGCTGGCTGGGTCCGGCGGCGGTGCCGTGGGCAGAACCCCAGCTGGTTCTGGTGGGCGGTAAACGGGTCGGCTCAGGGCTCCAGGTCTTCCTCCTGAACCGGTCCAGAGACGTCCTGGAAGAGACCAACACACAGTCAGAGTCTGAACCACGGATCAGAACCAGGAGACCCGGTGTGTCCAGTGGGACAGACAGGGTGAAGCAGAACCTTAAAGAACCTCCTCTGGCTGCTGGATGGAGACCATCTGGTCCCCCACAGACTGGGCTCATGGTTCTGATCCGATCCAAACCAACGCGGCCCTCCCTAGTTCTGATGGAGCAGCAAACATCTAACAGGTCAGGTGGTTCTAGAGCTCACTCCTCCTTAAAGGTCCAGTTCTCCACCTGAGCTGTAGAACCTCCAGAACCTGGTAGGTCCATTTCCTCTCCATGATCAGAACTCAGAAATCTTCTAGAACCCAAACCTGCTTTATCCAACCTGAACCTTCTCCCTGCTGGGTTCCTCCATGGTTCCGGACTTACTCTAAAGATTCTGGTTCCTGGTTAGGAGAACTCTGAGGTCCGATCAGAGGAACCAGAGACTAGGAGGACCCAGGTACTGGACCGGATCTACCGGAGACATCAGGACAGAGAGGGACCAGGTGGAGCAGACCCAGACCATGATACCACCTCCTAGCACCCAGAACACCTGAGACCCGACAGGTTCTGGGTTTGAGACCAAGATCCAAACGATTGGCTCCGTCTGATTGGACCAAAGCAGAGACCAGCTGCCGGAGTTCTACCAGAACCTCAGACAGAAGCGATGGAGCTCCTCAGACGGTTCCATCTGGTCCAGTTAGAGGTCATCAGACGGTTCTGTTGGGTCCAGTTGGAGCTCCTCAGACGGTTCCGCCGGGTCCAGTTGGAGCTCCTCAGACAGTTCCGCCGGGTCCATCGGGTCCAGTTGGAGGTCCTCAGACGGTTCTGACGGGTCCAGAACTCCTCAGCTCCTGTTACTGTGGTTCTACATCAGCCCTGAAACCGGATCTTCTCCCTGATGGTGTCAGTTCTGCAGAACTTTCATCTGGACTGAGCAGATCTTTGTTATCTGATGGTTTGGTGTATTAGATGTGTACAGATCTATGTCAGCCAGATCTATGATTGTGGTTCTGGAATGACTGCTCTGCGTGATGCAGCTCTGCGGGGAGTCCAGAGTGACCCGGTGAGGTCTAGGTGTGGTCCCGGTGGTCCAGTGCGGGACTCCCACCCCACCCCACCCCCCCTTTGTGCGGCGCTAGCTCCGCTCCAGCTAGCGGGCTGTCAGCCCTCCCCCCTCCCCTCCCTGTTGGTCCTGGTCCCGCAGAAATCCCTCCGCCTTTGATCTCAGTCCCGCAGACACCTGAACCCCCCCCCCCCAGCCGACAGTATGTGGGCTTCCGGCCGCAGCTAGCTACCTTTGAATGAAACGTCAGTTCGCAGCAACAAAAGAAAAACCTGGGGGAGAAAAGCCGAGAGGAGCAGCTTCATCATCCGCCTGGACACTCACCATAACCCGCCGGAGCCTCTCCGGACATCCAGCGCTTCGTGTCCGGGAACAAAGCGTCAGGCGCGGCCTCCAATCTCTCCAGTTTCTGCCTTTCTGTCAACAATCCAGCAGGAATGAGCCTGAAGGACAAGAATGGGGATCGTGCTGCGCATGCGCAGTCCGTCCAGAGATGATGTTGGCATTTGGAGCGCCGCTGCCCGGCAACCACGTCTCTGGCGGCCTCTAGTGGACAAAACGTGACAGCGCATTTATGGTTCTGACTGTGTAAAGAATTTATTCTTAAATAAAAACTGTTAAAAAGTATGGAGGACCAGCTCTACCATATTTAAAAATACACTAATAACTAAATGCTCTATAAATAAATAAGCATATAATTAAATGCCCCCAAAAATATAGTAAACATAAATATGTAGGTAGAAATGAAATTATAGTGAGACAAAAGTATAAATTATGTATTTATTATATATTTATTTATTCGCCTTTATAATAATAACCTTATTTACTGTCCGTTTTAATCTTCAACTTTAATTACTTTTTTCAGTATTTATGCGATGATATATATTTTTGTCTGTTTTATTGTTACTTTGTATTTTTTTACCCTTATTTCTTCCTGTTTTTTTACATTTCTGTCTGCATTTCTGCCTCATTAAGTAAATGAGACAGAGCTGTCTTAGGTAAACTTATGCATATTTACTTATTTCTATATTTATTTTTAAATATGGTAGAGCTGGTCCTCCATAAAACGGTGGGTGATACAGAAAAAAACTGACTGTAAAATAATGTTTTTATTATATCAAGCAAATTCAGCTTACATGACGTCTTTTGAGCAATTAAGGCAGAAATTTAATATAAATAGAAAATACTTCTTTAAATACCTTTAGCTCAGAAGTTATATGAGGACCGAAAAAAAATGATTTCTCCAAACCACCGAAATCCAAACGAGAAGAAATTACTTGCAAAGATGGAACGAGTAAAGTTGGGATTTCGGAATTCTACTTTTTGATGTTGAATTTCCCAGAGGATTCAACACTGGAAGCCTGGAAATTAGAGCTGGGAGTAAAACTTTCACTGGAGGACTGGAATTCCCGTTAAATCACGCTTAAGGTGAATCTAAATTACACCAATTTAAACCGCTACAGTCCTGACGTAGCAGATATATGCTGTAAACGTTTAGTTGTTTCATTGGTTCTGGGAATGAAGGGAAACTCCAGAGCAATAAAATATAGAGTAGAACATCGTCTCAAAGGATGTTGCTCTAGATCCAGTTTTCCTTATTTTAGGATTATATCCAAAAAAATACTTTAGTTTACCAAATGTGATCAATTATTGATTATTTGTTTACTAAAGGCGAAAACGGGTCAGAAAAAAATGACAGGAGCAGGTATGAATTACTGAATCAAACTCTGGAAGGCTTAACTTGTCTCCAAAAAGAGAGAGGCAAATTATTTAAAAACATTTGGGGAACTTTGAAGGAGCAGACGTGTGAGAAGATGAAGCAGCAAAGAGATTACTGTGGGACCGAAAGGTTAAACCAGGGGAAAAAAGCTTGAACCTTTATTTTGGGAGTGCTGGTCTAGTGGTTAGGGCTCAGAGAAGGATGCAAAAACAGTTTGATCCCCACAGCCGGTCCCTGAGCAAGACCCTTAACCCCACCCTGCTCCCCGGATGCCGCACCATGACGGCCCACTGCTCCCGTAGGGGAGGGGTTAAATGCGCTGATGCCAGTGGAATGACAATACAAAACAGCCGAAAATTTAAATTTCCACAAAAATATAAAAACAGCTGGGAAGAAGTTAAGATCAATAAAAGAGAGGGAATGTTAAACTGAAATGACACTAAAAATGTCTCAGAGGGCAGAAGGCCACTACAGTCGGTTCCTACTGCGATCTTTCAGTGATGAACAGAAATTAGGTCCTGGTTGCCATGGTGACAGCCTCCCAGGACACAGAAACGTCTCCTAAAGAGAAACAAAAAGTCCACGGCTAGTAGCCCCGAATTCACAACCAACATGGCCGCCGCACGTCTAAAGGACAGACCGGAAAACATCGAAAGTGCATTTGTTCTTGAATTGAGAAAAAAAAAAAAAAAAGAGACATTTTGCCAATTTAGATTTAAAATAAGAAAACTATTCAGTTTATTTCTATAGCTCTAATTCACATCATGTCATCTCAGGTCACTTTCCAGTTCACCAGATCATCCAGTCAGATTGATTGTTTTTTCTCTCCAGGATGGAGTCACAGCCAAACAGGAACAGACCAGATGAAGCTACTATGATGAAAAAGGGGTCCCTATGTCCTCCAGCAGTCTAAGCCTATAGCAGCAGAACTATAGAGATAGATCAGGATAACGTCATCAGGAAAGAAAAACAGACAGTTTTATTTCAACTGCATATTATCGAATTATCTTAAGAGTAAAAATACGAATTCTATTGGCATATTATCTCTTTTACCGACTCAAATCAAGGATAAATAAACTTAATTTAAGACATTTTTACTTATTTCTGAGCTTGTTTTAAAAGTCTCCTCCTGTCGGTGCGACGGCTCATTTCTCCGCAGCCTCCAATGATGTAATAGTTTGGTCCGAAATGCAAAACCAAAATATCTTAGCGAAAATTTTTACTTTGACATCAACATGTTCTACAGAGGAAATGGGAAAGAAAACCTTCAATAATTACAACTTTGAAAAAAATAAAAATATAGATTTATTAAAGAATGGAAGAAAAGGTTCAGTGAAAAGGCGTTTATTTAACATCAGCCTCAGTCTGCAGGTTAAACACTTTGCTGCTGCTGTTTGCTCTTCATTAAAGGTTCTGGTCCATTTGGAACGGTTCTGGACCGACCGGCGCCATCCAGCTTCATGTCTGATCCGGCGTCCTCCGGGCCGGTACCGCCCCCTGCTGGATTCCTGGGGAAATTCTTCAATGGTGGAAATAAATTTGGGGGAATAATAAAAGCGGAAACGGGAGCGGGACCGTGCTGCTGCTGGGCCCGGTTCTGATCCAGCTGGACCTCCCCCGCAGTGGGCCCGGTTCTGATCCAGCTGGACCCCCCATCCCCCCCGCAGTGGGCCCGGTTCTGATCCAGCTGGACCCCCCCATCCCCCCCGCAGTGGGCCCGGTTCTGGAGTCCCGGCAGTTCTGGATTGTTCTGTGGAAGCGGGCCGAGCTGCGACTGTCCCTCATCGTCCAATTCGTCTTCAGAACCTTGAAGACGTTCACTGGGTCTCCTCCTCTTCATCATCATCCTCCTCTTCCTCACTCCCCTCCTCCACCTCGAAGCAGTCTTCATCATCATCATCATCATCGTCGTCTTTCACAGCAGGCATGTTGATGACGATCTCCTCGTCGTCGTCGTCTTCGATGACAATGGTGGATTTCCTCCTGTCCAGGAAAGACGGCGTGCAGACGGGCGTGGCGTCCTGTGGAGAGAGCACAGCGGGTCAGAGGCCACGCCCACTTGGCTTACCTGCTGATGTGGGGGCGTGGGTTTTACGGCGCCGTCACAGAGAGTCGGGCCATAAGCTTAACGCCCCGCTGTTTGCTCTGGGCCCGGTTATCTGAGCCGGCGCCACGGTAACGGGCCGGCTCATTTTCAGACCGGGCCCGTAGAACCCGAGCTGCTCTTACGTCGCTGCACGAAGAAACATTGACGTCGTTGGAGGTCTTCTGAGGAAGCTGGGCCGCCTGGAGACAAACAGGAAGCAAACGTTAGAGACCCGCGGGTCGGTTCCGCTCCGAGTTCAGGAGGATTCCAGGAAGGACTTACGAATCCCGGGAAGTCGTAGTGGACGCCGCGCTCTGCGAGCTTTCGCCGCAGTTTGGACTCTTTGCGCAGCAGGCGGCGGGTCATCTGGGCCAGCTGCTCCGCCGAGCGCTTCCTGTTGTAGCGCGCCACCGCCGGGTCGCACGGGCGCCGGAACATCCGCTGGGAGCCGACAAACAGCTTCTCATGGACCTTCTCTGGGGGGAGGAGTTGACCTGGAAAACAGAACCACAGCAGGCGGGTCAGGAGAGCCGGACCGGGTCCAGGATCGGGCCGAACCGGGTCCAGCACCGGGCCGATGTGGTTCTGGGCCGCTCTGCTCACATTTGATCAGCCTCTCTCCCATCAGGTAGTTGTTCATGGTCTCCGCGACGATCTTGGCGACTTCGTCGCACTCGAACTCCACGAAGGCGTAGCCTTTGCTGCCCCCTGTCTGCAGGACGAAGAACCACAGGTCAGTCTTCAGACATGTTTCCATGGTTACCAGAGACCTCCAGAAGCACAGCAGCTCTGAGCTCAGGCCCGACGGTCCCAGGTTCTGATTTATGAGCCAGTTTGTTCAGAGAACATCTGGATTCAGATCTCTGTGGCCCCATTTCCTCTACCCTCTGAAACCGATCCGTGGCGAGCTCGGTTCCTCGCCTCCTAGTGGCAATCTACAGTACTACTATTCTCTAGAGGTAGACAAGCAAACCAACATGGCGGCCCGTAACATTCCGGAAGTTAGCGGAGAATCAGGCGAAGAAGGCCGCCACTGGTGTATTTACTTGACAGAGTCGACTTTTGGGGAGTAGAAACGACAGACGATCGTCTGATCAGGGCTTCCAGACGTCGAGGTTTCAAAGGCGTAGTGGAAATGGGGCTATAGTGGCCCAAAACATTCTCTGTTGAAGCTGCACAAGCTCTGCACCGGTGGCTGCAGCGGTTCCACCCAGGTCCACCGGCCCTGGATGTTCCCCACCTGAAGCCAGCAGGACCAGGCTCGACCCAGATGGGCTGTGCAGAACATACGGAACCCCAGAGGAAGCCCACAGAACCGCGGATCAGGAACCACCCGGCCCCCAGAGGAGCGCTGCTGTCGGTACCTGGGTTTCATCAGGCTGCCACAGACGGAGCAGCAGATGAGCTTCATGTACCAGAGTTCTGTCGGCCCAATTATCTGACCTCAGGACACCGTTAGAACCTGAGGCCACTTTCAGTGTGAGCCAAGAAGCAGAGAGGAACGTCATCAGAACATCGGCTGATCCACGGATCTGTTACCTTTTTGCTCCTGGAGAGTCGGAGTCGCAGGACTTTCCCAAACTGTTCGAAGTAGGACCTGAGCTGCGGCTCGAAGAGGCCGTGAGGAAGATGGGCCACGTAGAGAACGCCTGGAGTCAGACGGCTGCCCTGCAGGAGAACAGAACACGGTGCTGTTAGAGAGGCGGTGGTACCGCTCAGAATCTGGGTCAAATCTACGACCAGAACCAGAACCAAACATACAGAAGCAGTTTCAATTCTTCTGCTCCATTAATCCAGAACAAACTGCTGACCAGCAGGTGGCAGCAAAGCACCTGGAGGTGCAAATCAACCGCTATTAAAATAAAGAAGACAAAGAACAGAAACCCGAAGCTTTAACTTTAGAAAACATTTCAGACGCAGCTAATGAAGAGGATTAGGGCTAAATTATAATAAAAGTTAACTGATTTTTACTTTTTATTTCAGTTTATTGTGGAAAAAGTCTCATACTATACTTAAATAAAATGTGCCCCTAAAAAAATTTGCCCTAAATTTATCGGCTTCATCTTAAAATATCAAAGATAATTTCAATTTAAACCTAGATATGAAATAATACAAAATAAGCTATAATAACTTAAACTACATCATTCCATTAGGTCAGCGGTCTGCACCCTGCCGCTCTTAATAGTGGCTAATAAAGCGCTAAATTATGTATTGTCATAAATACCAGTATTAACAGCTTTAGTGTTTTTTATAAGATAGAAAATGATGAGATTTAAAGCTAACCCTAGCCTACTGTCAGGATGAACGGTTGCAGACTACAGGTCATTGATTCGGTTCAGTTTATTCTGTCCAATCAGCTGCCTGTAGTGTCTCTAAATGTCCAGCAGGGGTCAGTATTCTGTTCTCACAGATGAAACATAAACAGATTTATTTAGCTATAGAATCCATTCAACTAGACTCAGCTTTAGTCTTCCTCCTACATTCTGGTCTTGGTCCAGATCTGCCGGTTCCAGACAGGGGCCAACGGGGGCCAGGGCCCCTGTAGATTATGTCCTGGCCCCTCTTATGGCCCCTGTACTGCAGACATGATACTAATATATATTCTACTGATGACCTGCGTTACTGATTGGTCCTTTGAATCCATTTCATCTTTCTTAATAAATTCCGTTTCACTAATTATTAAAATCAATAAGGTGAGAGCTTGAGTGGGATTCAGACAGATTTTTTAACAAATTGCTCTTCTTTTTACAGCTGAATTTAGCAGCTTTTCTAACTATAATTTTAAAAGATTGTAATATTCCTAAATCCTGAATGTATATTGACCCAATAAGAATGGAACTTTAATTAAACCTAATTGAATAGAAACGTCACTCCATGCAGCTCTATTAATATATTTTAATCCCTTCCTCTGTTTTTTTATATCGTGCTTTTCTGGCCCCCCTCGTGGCCCCCTGCTACATCTGGTGTAGCTTCGCCACTGCCTCCAGGGCCCGCAGGAACCTCGTGTTCTTCAGGGCCCCACAGCTCTGCGTCCAGCAGCGGCTGCTGGGCGCCTCGGCCCCCCGGTAGCTGCTCACCTTCTTGGCCCGGTTCTTCTTCACCTCCTGGACCTTCTTCTTGAACTCGGCCTCATGTTCCGGGTCCAGAGCCAGAAGCTCTCTGGGTCTCTGGGAGGAACTCTCCGCTTTGCTCTCCGTCATCTTCAGCTCCAACAACCGCTGCTGCTTCACAACATGTGCTGAGAGGAACGGAAGGAGCGGTCTGCTCCGGAAGCTCACAGCGCCCTCTGCTGGCCGGGAGGAGAGCAACCAACGACCCCGCATCGACGCGGTCGTGATTTAGTGGCGCCATCTTGGGGCGGTCGACATCTCCGCTCAGTGTAATGTGTTGATGAGGAACAGAATATAAAATAATCAACTTGAAAATACATATATATATATATATATATATATATATATATATATATATATATATATATATATATATATATATATATATATATACATTTAAATACACCAATTAGGTGAGTCAAACACAGCCTAAGCTGCAGCGTTCAAACATGACTCAAAGTTGTTTTTATTCTTGAAAATAAAGGTATTTTTTAAACAACAGTAATAAAAACATGCTTGAAAATAGGCAGGTCTCATTGTATTACATTTTTTTACATCATGTCAGCCATACATGCAGAAAACTTTAGACCTCTAGCTATAACAGTTCCAGAGCTTTGCGGCTTCGAACCTTTGGCATCACCAGCGTCTCCAAATCTCTCTAATTGTGCCAAATGCTTTTATTCAACTACTTGACCCATAGAATAACACTGAAGCATTTCGATGGCCAAAAAACATTTATGAGACAAATACTTTCTACTATTTCAGTGTATATAACAAAATGTAAAATTTATAAACCTACAATCACATAAAAATCTATAAAAAAAATCATGAAACTGCTAGTTTTCAAGCTAAAATAAGCCCCACATGTCTTTATTGGTGAATATTTTACTGTTGTAATTTTCATGCGCTGTGAGTATTATTTGTTAAAGCTTTAAAACGGGTCGCCAGCGATTCTGTGGGTTTAAATTAATTTGATTTAATAATCTGAAGGCAGATTATTAAAAACGAACCATCTAAAACCTTTTTTATGCCTAAAGATGAATAAAAGCATCCAGATGATTCATGTTCTTCTATCGGTGAACGGATGGTCTTTTTATTTTATCCACATTCATGATGAATTATTTAAAAATTGCTCTCTGTGCCTTTTAAGTTATTTTTAAACTGAAATGAATTAAAATAATTCTAAAAAGTTTCAGACTTCTGATGAGAACCAATAAAATCTGAAGAAAAGCGACGCGGAGGCAATAAATGCTGGGATTTGGCTGCTGAGATGGATGGAGGGGAGGAGGGAGGATGAAACAAAGGAGGTGGAATAATGAGGAGATGCAGATCAGGAGCTCTCAGAGCCACAGCTGCTCCTCAGCTCATAACATGGCTTCAAAAATCATTTACTTCACGGTGAACGGAGTCCCGGAGCGGGCCGAGTTCCCGGAGGACTGTCCTGCTCAGGACATCAAAGGTAGGTCAGCGTCACCACTCAAGTTTCTCTTTTATCTGCTTAAAGTGAATCAGTCTGAAAAACTAAACCTGGTTCTGGAGCAAAAGCAGATCATGTAAACGGAGGCAATCAGGGAGCTGGTTCTGATCCAGATGCTTGTTACTGTTTGGAGGGAAGAACTGAGAAGAACATCCTAGAACCATGAGGAGAGGAGGGACGGGTCAATCCTAATCCCTGGATCGTTTTTTTCTAGATCTGTTCCGTTCTGCAGCTGAAGCCGGACCCCGTGACATCCTGAAGCTCTACAACCCCAAAGGGAACATCATCAACATCTCCCCCAGCCTGGAGCCCAACGGCCCCGCCTCCTGCTACAAGCTGGAGGTGGTCGCTGCCGACTGCAACAGTGAGCCGTCCCGTCCCTCCGGATCAGAACCACGGTCAGCTCCCGGCTCTGCTGCTGACTGTCTCTGTTTGTCGTCCCTCCAGGCGCTGAGCTCAGCGGGGATCTGGGATTCGATCTGTCCTCCATGGAGAAAAGGTAGGCGACCCAAATGAAACCTTATGAAGCTCTGACAGCACCATCTGATGACCCGATCCGCTCCAGACTGCAGAACCTGGAGAAGAAGGTGGTCTTTGAGGCCGGAGAGACGCCTGCGGTGGTTTCTGAGATGAAGAAGCAGGTGGACTCCTTCAGGGAGAAGCTGGAGGTAAAGGTTTGGGTGAAGCCACAGGTTTCTGAGCTTTGCTCTGACCTGCTGGTTCGTTCCCGGGTTCATCTGCTCAGAGGGAGGAGACCTTCTGAAAAACAAACACCTTTCTGAGGCTTTAGCCCTAAAATGCTGCTGATTTCAGCAGGTGAGACTTTCTACCAATTAAATCAAGAATAATTTATGTTTAAAATAAGGAAAAACATTCTGGTTCTACCAGCAGATAATCTGCTCAGATTAAGGCCAAATGTTCTGTTTTTTGTGATGAATGAATAATTAATCTTCCTCCAATCAGCTGATTTCAGCAGATGGACGGCCCTTCATAACACAGACATACTTCACTATGAGTATTTATACTTATCAGGTGAAATAGATTATTTTATGCAGTTTAATCATTTAATGGGACATTGAATGATTTGATGTACTAGAACAAATAAATATATATCCACATATTTCCTGGTCCATTTCTGTATTTTCTCATAAATTACAATAAATACATCAGTGATTGTGAAAACCGTCTGATGACCATTGAGGGTCTGGACCTGCTTTAGGAAGCCGTGATCTGCATCAGAGAAGTTTGGACCTTTGAGCTGAAGTTAGCAGGTCGGGTTGGACGTATTCAGTGTCTCCTCAGCAGTAGGGGTGGGAGGGGCTGATGCTTCCTTTCTGTTGCAGAGTGTGGAGCATCTCAGCTGGCTGGGCTTCTTCAAAGACCTCTCAGAGGGACGTCAAAAGCCGTCCCCCTTCTACCACAAGAGGAGCCTGCATAAGACCAGAGAGGAGTGTGAACATGTCAGGGAGAAGTTCCTGCAGATGAGGTCCGATGGGACACAGAAGATCCTGTCCTCTGCTGTCCACTATTGTCCACTATTGTCCTCTATTGGCCTCTGCTGTCCTCTATTGTCCTCTGTTGTCCTCTATTTTCCTCTGCAGTCCTCTGCTGTCCTCTATTGTCCTCTATTGTCCTCTTTTGTCCTCTATTGTCCTCTGCTGTCCTCTATTGTCCTCTGCTGTCCTTTTTGTCCTCTGCTGTCCTCTGTTGTCCTCTTTTGTCCTCTATTGTCCTCTGCTGTCCTCTATTGTCCTCTGCTGTCCTCTGCTGTCCTCTATTGTCCTCTGCTGTCCTCTATTGTCCTCTGTTGTCCTCTTTTGTCCTCTATTGTCCTCTGTTGTCCTCTTTTGTCCTCTATTGTCCTCTGCTGTCCTCTATTGTCCTCTGCTGTCCTCTATTGTCCTCTGCTGTCCTCTATTGTCCTCTGCTGTCTCTCCCCTGCAGCTCTCTGGAGGTCTCAGAGGAGCTCAGGCAGTACCTGAAGACGCCGACCTTTGATAACTGGTGAGCTGTGATCAAAGAGGATGATGACGATGATGATGATGATGACGATGATGATGATGATGATGATGATGATGACGATGATGATGACGATGATGATGATGATGACGATGATGATGATGATGATGATGATGACGATGATGATGATGATGATGATGATGATGATGATGATGATGACGATGATGATGATGATGATGATGGCCGTCTCTGCTCACTATCAGATCAGTGCAGCTAATCATTAGCAGCCCTTTGATCAGCTGGTCCATCTCCATATGAATGGACCTGCAGACGGAGCTGCAGATCAAAGGTCTGATGATGTTTGAAGCTGAGAGACGCAGGTGGAGACGTCCAGGTCCTCAGAAGGACCCCTGGAGAAGAAGAACAATCCCCCCCCCCCCACACCTGCAATGGAAACGACTGCTTTCCATTTCCGTTGGAGGGGGGAGGCCGTCTCATCCTCCTTCTCACCCCCCCAACCGCCCTTAATCCAGGTGCTGATGAAGGGTCCTCAGAAATAAGCGCAGTAAATTCTAAGATCTGCTTTAAATGCTTCCTTCCTGTCCCTTCAACAGAACCCCTCTAACAGCACGAAGTAGGCTAAGATAATATCCTCCATCTTTATTTCCTCCTCTGAGCCGTGAATTTTGTTTCTTCAGAAAAACTCCTAATTTAAAAAATGAAACTATTCTGTTTTCTCTGATTTTTATTTTGTAACTTTTTAAACTGGGTTTTTCCGGATCCCATTCTGACTTCCAGTCCGATCCAAACAGCGACTGCTTGGATCAGACCGGAGGTCACCAATAAGAATGGAGCGTCTGACGTCCAGCAGACGAACAGAAATCTTCCCTCCTTGAACCGAAAAAAATCTAATCTGGAAAATAATAAAATCTGAGAAAACAGCAAAGTTCAAATGTTTTTGGATCAATAATTCTTCTTCTTTTCTGGATTTTTTTCCAGACCAGAAACAATAAGGAGCAGAGTTCCCTCCTTGGTCTTCAGGCGGTTCTCCTCTGTCCCTGCAGGCAGTGGGAGGACGCAGAGATCACGGTTCTCTGTGTCCCTGCAGGCAGTGGGAGGACGCAGAGATCACGGTTCTCTGTGTCCCTGCAGGCAGTGGGAGGACGCAGAGATCACGGTTGTCCTCTGTGTCCCTGCAGGCAGTGGGAGGACGCAGAGATCACGGTTGTCCTCTGTGTCCCTGCAGGCAGTGGGAGGACGCAGAGATCACGGTTCTCTGTGTCCCTGCAGGCAGTGGGAGGACGCAGAGATCACGGTT
Source organism: Cyprinodon diabolis (assembly GCA_030533445.1). Lineage (NCBI taxonomy): Eukaryota > Metazoa > Chordata > Actinopteri > Cyprinodontiformes > Cyprinodontidae > Cyprinodon > Cyprinodon diabolis. Next base: position 1,140,984 of record CM060068.1, on the reverse strand, counting down.
CTCTGTGTCCCTGCAGGCAGTGGGAGGACGCAGAGATCACGGTTGTCCTCTGTGTCCCTGCAGGCAGTGGGAGGACGCAGAGATCACGGTTCTCTGTGTCCCTGCAGGCAGTGGGAGGACGCAGAGATCACGGTTGTCCTCTGTGTCCCTGCAGGCAGTGGGAGGACGCAGAGATCACGGTTGTCCTCTGTGTCCCTGCAGGCAGTGGGAGGACGCAGAGATCACGGTTGTCCTCTGTGTCCCTGCAGGCAGTGGGAGGACGCAGAGATCACGGTTGTCCTCTGTGTCCCTGCAGGCAGTGGGAGGACGCAGAGATCACGGTTGTCCTCTGTGTCCCTGCAGGCAGTGGGAGGACGCAGAGATCACGGTTGTCCTCTGTGTCCCTGCAGGCAGTGGGAGGACGCAGAGATCACGGTTGTCCTCTGTGTCCCTGCAGGCAGTGGGAGGACGCAGAGATCACGGTTGTCCTCTGTGTCCCTGCAGGCAGTGGGAGGACGCAGAGATCACGGTTGTCCTCTGTGTCCCTGCAGGGGGAGGACGCAGAGATCACGGTTGTCCTCTGTGTCCCTGCAGGCAGTAGATCACGGTTGTCCTCTGTGTCCCTGCAGGCAGTGGGAGGACGCAGAGATCACGGTTGTCCTCTGTGTCCCTGCAGGCAGTGGGAGGACGCAGAGATCACGGTTGTCCTCTGTGTCCCTGCAGGCAGTGGGAGGACGCAGAGATCACGGTTCTCTGTGTCCCTGCAGGCAGTGGGAGGACGCAGAGATCACGGTTGTCCTCTGTGTCCCTGCAGGCAGTGGGAGGACGCAGAGATCACGGTTGTCCTCTGTGTCCCTGCAGGCAGTGGGAGGACGCAGAGATCACGGTTGTCCTCTGTGTCCCTGCAGGCAGTGGGAGGACGCAGAGATCACGGTTGTCCTCTGTGTCCCTGCAGGCAGTGGGAGGACGCAGAGATCATGGTTCTCCTGCAGCTCATGTACACAGATCTAGATCTTCTCTCCACCTTCAACATCGAGCCTGAAGTTCTGCAGCAGTTCCTGTTTGAGGTCTACAGACGATACAACAACATCCCGTTTCACAACTTCAAGCACTGCTTCTGCGTCACCCAGATGGTGAGGAACTGCGTGATGCTGTTACCATGGTGACGGTTCTGGTGGGTCTGAAGGTCTCTGTCCCTCAGATGTACGGGTTGATCTGGCTGACTGACCTGAGGAGTAAAGTGGAGAACGTGGACCTGCTGATCATGCTAACCTCTGCCGTCTGCCACGACCTCGACCACGCCGGATACAACAACGCCTACCAGGTGGGCGGAGCGGACGGCTCGGACAGAGCTCTGGTACCTCCATCTTGGAGGGTTCAGGACGTTCTGCTGGTAAACGAAGCCTGATGTCGTCAAACAGAACGACCAACATCAGGATTCATCAACGTCCTTCTTAACAGGATAAAGTTTTAAACTTAAGATTAGATGTAAAATTAAAACTGAAGCTGTCAGACTTCTTTATACCTGAACTACAAACACGCTCAGTTCTGGACCTTCAGATGCTAAAGCTGCAGACCTGCATCTGATGCTAAAGCTGCAGACCTGCATCTGATGCTAAAGCTGCAGACCTGCATCTGATGCTGAAGCTGCAGACCTGCATCTGACGCTAAAGCTGCAGACCCGCATCTTCAGATGCTAAAGCTGCAGACCTGCATCTTCAGATGCTAAAGCTGCAGACCTGCATCTGACACTAAAGCTGCAGACCTGCATCTGATGCTAAAGCTGCAGACCTGCATCTGATGCTAAAGCTGCAGACCTGCATCTGATGCTGAAGCTGCAGACCTGCATCTGATGCTAAAGCTGCAGACCTGCATCTGTTGCTAAAGCTGCAGACCTGCATTTGACGCTAAAGCTGCAGACCTGCATCTGATGCTAAAGCTGCAGACCTGCATCTTCAGATGCTAAAGCTGCAGACCTGCATCTAATGCTGAAGCTGCAGACCTGCATCTGATGCTAAAGCTGCAGACCTGCATCTGTTGCTAAAGCTGCAGACCTGCATTTGACGCTAAAGCTGCAGACCTGCATCTGATGCTAAAGCTGCAGACCTGCATCTTCAGATGCTAAAGCTGCAGACCTGCATCTGATACTAAAGCTGCAGACCTGCATCTGATGCTAAAGCTGCAGACCTGCATCTGATGCTAAAGCTGCAGACCTGCATCTGATGCTAAAGCTGCAGACCTGCATCTGATACTAAAGCTGCAGACCTGCATCTTCAGATGCTAAAGCTGCAGACCTGCATCTGATACTAAAGCTGCAGACCTGCATCTGATGCTAAAGCTGCAGACCTGCATCTGATGCTAAAGCTGCAGACCTGCATCTGATGCTAAAGCTGCAGACCTGCATCTGATGCTAAAGCTGCAGACCTGCATCTGATGCTAAAGCTGCAGACCCGCATCTTCAGATGCTAAAGCTGCAGACCTGCATCTTCAGATGCTAAAGCTGCAGACCTGCATCTGATGCTAAAGCTGCAGACCCGCATCTTCAGATGCTAAAGCTGCAGACCTGCATCTTCAGATGCTAAAGCTGCAGACCTGCATCTGACACTAAAGCTGCAGACCCGCATCTTCAGATGCTAAAGCTGCAGACCTGCATCTGATGCTAAAGCTGCAGACCTGCATCTGATGCTAAAGCTGCAGACCTGCATCTGATGCTGAAGCTGCAGACCTGCATCTGACGCTAAAGCTGCAGACCCGCATCTTCAGATGCTAAAGCTGCAGACCTGCATCTTCAGATGCTAAAGCTGCAGACCTGCATCTGACACTAAAGCTGCAGACCTGCATCTGATGCTAAAGCTGCAGACCTGCATCTGATGCTAAAGCTGCAGACCTGCATCTGATGCTGAAGCTGCAGACCTGCATCTGATGCTAAAGCTGCAGACCTGCATCTGTTGCTAAAGCTGCAGACCTGCATTTGACGCTAAAGCTGCAGACCTGCATCTGATGCTAAAGCTGCAGACCTGCATCTTCAGATGCTAAAGCTGCAGACCTGCATCTAATGCTGAAGCTGCAGACCTGCATCTGATGCTAAAGCTGCAGACCTGCATCTGTTGCTAAAGCTGCAGACCTGCATTTGACGCTAAAGCTGCAGACCTGCATCTGATGCTAAAGCTGCAGACCTGCATCTTCAGATGCTAAAGCTGCAGACCTGCATCTGATACTAAAGCTGCAGACCTGCATCTGATGCTAAAGCTGCAGACCTGCATCTGATGCTAAAGCTGCAGACCTGCATCTGATGCTAAAGCTGCAGACCTGCATCTGATACTAAAGCTGCAGACCTGCATCTTCAGATGCTAAAGCTGCAGACCTGCATCTGATACTAAAGCTGCAGACCTGCATCTGATGCTAAAGCTGCAGACCTGCATCTGATGCTAAAGCTGCAGACCTGCATCTGATGCTAAAGCTGCAGACCTGCATCTGATGCTAAAGCTGCAGACCTGCATCTGATGCTAAAGCTGCAGACCCGCATCTTCAGATGCTAAAGCTGCAGACCTGCATCTTCAGATGCTAAAGCTGCAGACCTGCATCTGATGCTAAAGCTGCAGACCCGCATCTTCAGATGCTAAAGCTGCAGACCTGCATCTTCAGATGCTAAAGCTGCAGACCTGCATCTGACACTAAAGCTGCAGACCCGCATCTTCAGATGCTAAAGCTGCAGACCTGCATCTTCAGATGCTAAAGCTGCAGACCTGCATCTGATGCTAAAGCTGCAGACCCGCATCTTCAGATGCTAAAGCTGCAGACCTGCATTTGATGCTAAAGCTGCAGACCCGCATCTTCAGATGCTAAAGCTGCAGACCTGCATCTTCAGATGCTAAAGCTGCAGACCTGCATCTGATGCTAAAGCTGCAGACCCGCATCTTCAGATGCTAAAGCTGCAGACCTGCATCTTCAGATGCTAAAGCTGCAGACCTGCATCTGATGCTAAAGCTGCAGACCCGCATCTTCAGATGCTAAAGCTGCAGACCTGCATCTGATGCTAAAGCTGCAGACCTGCATCTGATGCTAAAGCTGCAGACCTGCATCTGTTGCTAAAGCTGCAGACCTGCATTTGACGCTAAAGCTGCAGACCTGCATCTGATGCTAAAGCTGCAGACCTGCATCTTCAGATGCTAAAGCTGCAGACCTGCATCTGATACTAAAGCTGCAGACCTGCATCTGATGCTAAAGCTGCAGACCTGCATCTGATGCTAAAGCTGCAGACCTGCATTTGATGCTAAAGCTGCAGACCTGCATCTGATGCTAAAGCTGCAGACCTGCATCTGATGCTGAAGCTGCAGACCTGCATCTGATGCTAAAGCTGCAGACCTGCATCTGTTGCTAAAGCTGCAGACCTGCATTTGACGCTAAAGCTGCAGACCTGCATCTGATGCTAAAGCTGCAGACCTGCATCTTCAGATGCTAAAGCTGCAGACCTGCATCTGATACTAAAGCTGCAGACCTGCATCTGATGCTAAAGCTGCAGACCTGCATCTGATGCTAAAGCTGCAGACCTGCATCTGATGCTAAAGCTGCAGACCTGCATCTGATACTAAAGCTGCAGACCTGCATCTTCAGATGCTAAAGCTGCAGACCTGCATCTGATACTAAAGCTGCAGACCTGCATCTGATGCTAAAGCTGCAGACCTGCATCTGATGCTAAAGCTGCAGACCTGCATCTGATGCTAAAGCTGCAGACCTGCATCTGATGCTAAAGCTGCAGACCTGCATCTGATGCTAAAGCTGCAGACCCGCATCTTCAGATGCTAAAGCTGCAGACCTGCATCTTCAGATGCTAAAGCTGCAGACCTGCATCTGATGCTAAAGCTGCAGACCCGCATCTTCAGATGCTAAAGCTGCAGACCTGCATCTTCAGATGCTAAAGCTGCAGACCTGCATCTGACACTAAAGCTGCAGACCTGCATCTGATGCTAAAGCTGCAGACCTGTATCTGATGCTGAAGCTGCAGACCTGCATCTGATGCTAAAGCTGCAGACCTGCATCTGTTGCTAAAGCTGCAGACCTGCATTTGACGGTAAAGCTGCAGACCTGCATCTGATGCTAAAGCTGCAGACCTGCATCTTCAGATGCTAAAGCTGCAGACCTGCATCTGATACTAAAGCTGCAGACCTGCATCTGATGCTAAAGCTGCAGACCTGCATCTGATGCTAAAGCTGCAGACCTGCATCTGATGCTAAAGCTGCAGACCTGCATCTGATGCTGAAGCTGCAGACCTGCATCTTCAGATGCTAAAGCTGCAGACCTGCATCTGTTGCTAAAGCTGCAGACCTGCATTTGACGCTAAAGCTGCAGACCTGCATCTGATGCTAAAGCTGCAGACCTGCATCTTCAGATGCTAAAGCTGCAGACCTGCATCTGATACTAAAGCTGCAGACCTGCATCTGATGCTAAAGCTGCAGACCTGCATCTGATGCTAAAGCTGCAGACCTGCATCTGATGCTAAAGCTGCAGACCTGCATCTGTTGCTAAAGCTGCAGACCTGCATCTGATGCTAAAGCTGCAGACCTGCATCTGATGCTAAAGCTGCAGACCTGCATCTGATGCTAAAGCTGCAGACCTGCATCTGATGCTAAAGCTGCAGACCTGCATCTGATACTAAAGCTGCAGACCTGCATCTTCAGATGCTAAAGCTGCAGACCTGCATCTGATACTAAAGCTGCAGACCTGCATCTGATGCTGAAGCTGCAGACCTGCATCTGATGCTAAAGCTGCAGACCTGCATCTGATGCTAAAGCTGCAGACCTGCATCTTCAGATGCTAAAGCTGCAGACCTGCATCTTCAGATGCTAAAGCTGCAGACCTGCATCTGATGCTAAAGCTGCAGACCCGCATCTTCAGATGCTAAAGCTGCAGACCTGCCTCTTCAGATGTTAAAGCTGCAGACCTGCATCTGATGCTGAAGCTGCAGACCTGCATCTGATGCTGAAGCTGCAGACCTGCATCTGATGCTAAAGCTGCAGACCTGCATCTGATGCTAAAGCTGCAGACCTGCATCTTCAGATGCTAAAGCTGCAGACCTGCATCTGATGCTAAAGCTGCAAACCCGCATCTTCAGATGCTAAAGCTGCAGACCTGCATCTGATGCTAAAGCTGCAGACCCGCATCTTCAGATGCTAAAGCTGCAGACCCGCATCTTCAGATGCTAAAGCTGCAAACCTGCATCTGATGCTAAAGCTGCAGACCTGCTTCTGATGCTAAAGCTGCAGACCTGCATCTGATGCTAAAGCTGCAGACCCGCATCTTCAGATGCTAAAGCTGCAGACCTGCATCTGATACTAAAGCTGCAGACCTGCATCTTCAGATGCTAAAGCTGCAGACCTGCATCTGATGCTAAAGCTGCAGACCCGCATCTTCAGATGCTAAAGCTGCAGACCTGCATCTGATACTAAAGCTGCAGACCTGCATCTGATGCTAAAGCTGCAGACCCGCATCTTCAGATGCTAAAGCTGCAGACCTGCATCTGATACTAAAGCTGCAGACCTGCATCTGATGCTAAAGCTGCAGACCCGCATCTTCAGATGCTAAAGCTGCAGACCTGCATCTGATGCTAAAGCTGAAGACCCGCATCTTCAGATGCTAAAGCTGCAGACCTGCATCTGATGCTAAAGCTGCAGACCCGCATCTTCAGATGCTAAAGCTGCAGACCTGCCTCTTCAGATGTTAAAGCTGCAGACCTGCATCTGATGCTGAAGCTGCAGACCTGCATCTGATGCTGAAGCTGCAGACCTGCATCTGATGCTAAAGCTGCAGACCTGCATCTTCAGATGCTAAAGTTGCAGACCTGCATCTTCAGACGCTAAAGCTGCAGACCTGCATCTGATGCTGAAGCTGCAGACCTGCATCTGATGCTAAAGCTGCAGACCTGCATCTTCAGATGCTAAAGTTGCAGACCTGCATCTTCAGATGCTAAAGCTGCAGACCTGCATCTTCAGATGCTAAAGCTGCAGACCTGCATCTTCAGACGCTAAAGCTGCAGACCTGCATTTTCAGACGCTAAAGCTGCAGACCTGCATTTTCAGACGCTAAAGCTGCAGACCTGCATCTGATGCTAAAGCTGCAGACCCGCATCTTCAGATGCTAAAGCTGCAGACCCGCATCTTCAGATGCTAAAGCTGCAAACCTGCATCTGATGCTAAAGCTGCAGACCTGCTTCTGATGCTAAAGCTGCAGACCTGCATCTGATGCTAAAGCTGCAGACCCGCATCTTCAGATGCTAAAGCTGCAGACCTGCATCTGATACTAAAGCTGCAGACCTGCATCTTCAGATGCTAAAGCTGCAGACCTGCATCTGATGCTAAAGCTGCAGACCCGCATCTTCAGATGCTAAAGCTGCAGACCTGCATCTGATACTAAAGCTGCAGACCTGCATCTGATGCTAAAGCTGCAGACCCGCATCTTCAGATGCTAAAGCTGCAGACCTGCATCTGATACTAAAGCTGCAGACCTGCATCTGATGCTAAAGCTGCAGACCCGCATCTTCAGATGCTAAAGCTGCAGACCTGCATCTGATGCTAAAGCTGAAGACCCGCATCTTCAGATGCTAAAGCTGCAGACCTGCATCTGATGCTAAAGCTGCAGACCCGCATCTTCAGATGCTAAAGCTGCAGACCTGCCTCTTCAGATGTTAAAGCTGCAGACCTGCATCTGATGCTGAAGCTGCAGACCTGCATCTGATGCTGAAGCTGCAGACCTGCATCTGATGCTAAAGCTGCAGACCTGCATCTTCAGATGCTAAAGTTGCAGACCTGCATCTTCAGACGCTAAAGCTGCAGACCTGCATCTGATGCTGAAGCTGCAGACCTGCATCTGATGCTAAAGCTGCAGACCTGCATCTTCAGATGCTAAAGTTGCAGACCTGCATCTTCAGATGCTAAAGCTGCAGACCTGCATCTTCAGATGCTAAAGCTGCAGACCTGCATCTTCAGACGCTAAAGCTGCAGACCTGCATTTTCAGACGCTAAAGCTGCAGACCTGCATTTTCAGACGCTAAAGCTGCAGACCTGCATCTTCAGATGCTAAAGCTGCAGACCTGCATCTTCAGACGCTAAAGCTGCAGACCTGCATCTTCAGACGCTAAAGCTGCAGACCTGCATTTTCAGACGCTAAAGCTGCAGACCTACATTTTCAGACGCTAAAGCTGCAGACCTGCATCTTCAGACGCTAAAGCTGCAGACCTGCATCTGATGCTAAAGCTGCAGACCTGCATCTTCAGATGCTAAAGCTGCAGACCTGCATCTTCAGACGCTAAAGCTGCAGACCTGCATCTTCAGACGCTAAAGCTGCAGACCTGCATTTTCAGACGCTAAAGCTGCAGACCTGCATTTTCAGACGCTAAAGCTGCAGACCTGCATCTTCAGATGCTAAAGCTGCAGACCTGCATCTTCAGACGCTAAAGCTGCAGACCTGCATCTTCAGACGCTAAAGCTGCAGACCTGCATTTTCAGACGCTAAAGCTGCAGACCTGCATTTTCAGACGCTAAAGCTGCAGACCTGCATCTTCAGACGCTAAAGCTGCAGACCTGCATTTTCAGACGCTAAAGCTGCAGACCTGCATTTTCAGACGCTAAAGCTGCAGACCTGCATCTTCAGACGCTAAAGCTGCAGACCTGCATCTGATGCTAAAGCTGCAGACCTGCATCTTCAGATGTTAAAGCTGCAGACCTGCTTCAGATGCTAAAGCTGCAGACCTGCATCAGATGCTAAAGCTGCAGACCTGCATCTTCAGATGTTAAAGGAATAGTACACCCAAAACCTGATTAGCCTTCATTTTCTACTCACCCCCATGCTGAACAACACTCTGGAGTACTTTTTTGATATCTCAAATGCATCTGGAGATCTGGGAGGCTTCTTGCTGTCTGCTGACATTCAAATAATGGAGGTCTATGGCGCCCGAGGCAGAAAGGTCCATAAAGTCCACAAAAAACGTGTCAATATTCCGCCATACTGCTCGTCCAATGTATTCCAAGTGTCCTGAGTGGGTAGCGTCCATAATTTACTCGAAACGAAGTCATTTAGAATGTTTTTAGAGCATAAACAGTAGTGTATAGGATTTCCTAAAAGCGCGTTCACGACTCTACGGAAACCGCGGCAGACCAAACCAGATGAAAGTGCGCATTCAGCTCGGCAAAGAACTCATGCTCTTCCTCAACACTGAAGTCCTCAGACATTTTTCTTTCGTTGTTTCTTTCTTTGCACAGGTAAACAGCACATTTCTTCTTCTACGCTTGCATTATCAAGAGCAGACGCTGAATGCGCACTTTCATCTGGTTTGGTCTGCCGCGGTTTCCGTAGACTCGTGAACTCGCAGGCGCGCGCTTTTAGGAAATCCTATACACTACTGTTTATGCTCTAAAAACATTCTAAATGACTTCGTTTCGAGTAAATTATGGACGCTACCCACTCAGGACACTTGGAATACATTGGACGAGCAGTATGGAGGAATATTGACACGTTTTTTGTGGACTTTTATGGACCTTTCTGCCTCGGGCGCCATAGACCTCCATTATTTGAATGTCAGCAGACAGCAAGAAGCCTCCCAGATCTCCAGATGCATTTGAGATATCAAAAAAGTACTCCAGAGTGTTGTTCAGCATGGGGGTGAGTAGAAAATGAAGGCTAATCATGTTTTGGGTGTACTATTCCTTTAAAGCTGCAGACCTGCATCTTCAGACGCTAAAGCTGCAGACCTGCAGCTGCTGCAGACCACAGTATGAATGAGAATCTCTGCCCTTTCAGATAAATGCGCGGACTGAACTGGCTCTGCGGTACAATGACATCTCTCCCCTGGAAAACCACCACTGCGCTGTAGCTTTTGAGATCCTGCAGAAGGTGAGGACAGCTTCTCTCCATTAGCTGTGAAAATGTTTACGTGATTCAAACACGGATCCACAGCATCAGTAACTGGATTATTCTCTGTTCCCCAGAAAGAAAGCAACATCTTCAGGAACCTTTCCTCAGATCAGTACAAACGGATCAGGGAGGGAATAATCAAGTGAGAGGATCTCCTTCAGGGACTCCATGTCAGGTTCTCCAGGAAGCACAACTTTTAGGTTCTGTTTTATTTGCAGATGCATTCTGGCCACCGACATGACGAGGCACAACGAGATCCTTAACAAGTTCAAGTCCATCCTGCATGGGTTCGACTTTTCCAACAAGGAGCACAAAGACCTGGTGAGAAGAACCTCAGACGGGACAGAAATCCGTCTCAGAGCTCGATGGGACGTCCTGTTGGACCTTAGTGGAACAAAACCGCAGAGACGGAGCTGAAAGACGGTGTTCTGTCAGATGATCATACCCGGTCAGACTAGCAGAACTATAGTCAATATGCATTTATCCCTTTAGTTTATGAACCAATCATGCAAACTAGAACTAAATGATTTCTGATAAAGTTTCCTCCTAGATGGTTTGATTTAAGTGGATTGATCTTGAGCATCCAGATAATTGCATTAAAAACTCATTAAGCGTTTAGATCCAAACTCAGCTGTGGGTCAAAGATAAATGAAAACATGAGAAAAATTAAAACAGGTTTTCAGTAAAAGTCCTGTTTAAATTCCCACTGTTTTCTTCTTCTTGAGCAGCTCATGATGGTCCTGATCAAAGTGAGCGACATCTCCAACGAGGCGCGGCCCATGGAGGTGGCCGAGCCCTGGTTGGACTGCCTGCTGCAGGAGTTCTTCAACCAGGTACCAAACCGTCATGGAGACCCGACCTTCAAACCATCCTCACTGGAGACAAATACTAGCCGTACCCTGAAAACAAAGCCAGTCACGTCTCATGGGTTATAAATGTTATCATCAGCATCACTGTTAGTTTCTATCTACAGGTGTTTCTGAGAAAAGAACAAACACAGTTGGTCAATTAGCTTAGCGTAGCTCAAACAGGCTACGCTATCAGATAGGCTAGCCAATTCTGTGAGTAGCTAAACCAAGCTAAGCTAAGCTAAGCTAGCACAGAGTAAAGTTTAATTAAATAAAATGAAAATAAGCCAAACTAAAATTAACAAAGACAAGGTTTAATTTTCAAGATGGACTAAATTAGGATTAGCTAGGCTAAGTTAGCTACAGGCTACAACATGATAAAATAAAATAAAAACTACACAAGTTTAAGAAAGTTATCTTAGTGGAGTTTAAATGCACTAAAATCAGATTAAAAACATCCTTAAAGAAGATTTACTGTTAAAAATAAAACTAATAACTTAGCTAGCTTTGTGCTAAAGGAGGAAATGCTAAACTAAAGTGGGCCACGCTGGTGAAGATTATCAGATGGAATCAGCTGCAATCAGCTTGGATAAGCTGGTATCAGCTGGAATCGGTCGGCAACCACTGGAATCAGCTGGAATCAGCTGGAATCCACTGGAATCAGCTGGAATCGGTTGGAAACCACTGGAATCAGCTGGGATCAGCTGGAATCAGTTGGAATCCACTGGAATCAGCTGGTATCAGCTGGAATCGGTCGGCAACCACTGGAATCAGCTGGAATCCACTGGAATCAGCTGGGATCAGTTGGAATCCACTGGAATCAGCTGGTATCAGCTGGAATCAGTTGGAATCCACTGGAATCAGCTGGTATCAGCTGGAATCGGTTGGAAACCACTGGAATCAGCTGGGATCAGCTGGAATCGGTTGGAAACCACTGGAATCAGCTGGGATCAGCTGGAATCGGTTGGAAACCTCTGGAATCCACTGGAATCAGCTGGGATCAGCTCGAATTGGTTGGAAACCACTGGAATCAGCTGGAATCAGTTGGAATCCACTGGAATCAGCTGGGATCAGCTGGAATCGGTTAGAATCCACTGGAATCAGCTGGAATCAGTTGGAATCCACTGGAATCAGCTGGGATCAGCTGGAATCGGTTGGAAACCACTGGAATCAGCTGGAATCAGTTGGAATCCACTGGAATCAGCTGGGATCAGCTGGAATCGGTTGGAATCCACTGGAATCAGCTGGAATCAGTTGGAATCCACTGGAATCAGCAGGGATCAGCTGGAAACCACTGGAATCAGCTGGAATCAGTTGGAATCCACTGGAATCAGCTGGAATCAGCTGGGATCAGCTGGAATCGGTTGGAATCCACTGGAATCAGCTGGAATCAGTTGGAATCCACTGGAATCAGCAGGGATCAGCTGGAAACCACTGGAATCAGCTGGAATCAGTTGGAATCCACTGGAATCAGCAGGGATCAGCTGGAAACCACTGGAATCAGCTGGAATCGGTTAGAATCCACTGGAATCAGCTGGAATCAGTTGGAATCCACTGGAATCAGCTGGGATCAGCTGGAATCAGTTGGAAACCACTGGAATCAGCTGGAATCAGTTGGAATCCACTGGAATCAGCTGGAATCGGTTGGAAACCACTGGGATCAGCTGGAATCAGTTGGAAACCACTGGAATCAGCTGGGATCAGCTGGAATCAGTTGGAAACCACTGGAATCAGCTGGGATCAGCTGGAATCAGTTGGAAACCACTGGAATCAGCAGAAATCAGCTGTAATCAGTTGGAATCCACTGGAATCAGCTGGAATCAGATGAATCTAACTGAATCATGTCCTGAGCTGCAGTCTAACCTAAGACTTTTTGTCCTCAGAGTGACGTAGAGAAGTTGGAAGGTCTTCCGGTCAGCCCCTTCATGGACAGAGACAAAGTCACCAAACCTTCGTCTCAAATCGGCTTCATCCGATTCGTCCTTCTGCCGCTTTTCGTGGAGCTCGCCAACCTGTTCCCCTGCCTGGAGGTAATTCAATAATACAGCCTTAGTGCAGCAGTCAGGAGATCAAAACACTGAGCGGTCTTCATCTGTCCCGCAGCATCACATCATCGACCCTGTGAGGAAAGCCCTGGACTATTACACTAAGATGGAGAAAGCTTTGGACAAAGAGAAACAGAACTGGGTCCAGAACCAGGAGGCCCCTGAAGCCAGACAGAACCTGGACCAGAAACCCCAGAACCAGAAACCCAGTGACCCACGGCGAACACCACGGACCGACGTCAGCGTGATCTAAGCTCCGTCATCAGTTTGATTTTCTTCGTCTTTTCTTCGTCTTCTGCTGGCGTCTTCAGGGTGGGTGGTTCACCTGAACCACCACAGATCTGCTTCCCAATAGGAACCTCAGAAAACTGGATTTCAAACCAGATTAAAACCTGATTAGATTAATTCAATAAAGCTGTTTCTTCAATAATCTGTTAATTTATTAGAGGAGCAAAATGCTTAAAAACTGTTTTATTAAATTTCTTTGTTTTTACTTAATCAATCTTATTGTGTTTAACATCTGTTCTTTGCTTTATATTTTAAACGTTTTCTGGTTGTTATAAAGTACTTTATAAAGTACTATTAGTACTATATTACTTTAGTACTAGTAGAAGTAATAAATGTGGTTTTGAACCTCTTAGCTGAATCATGGTGGATTTTTTTCTGATGCTCTGCTATGTGATAAACATTAAAGAACTTTCCATCATCTGCTGATCTTCTGTGTTCGGTTTCCTCTGCTTTGGTCCGAGCCGTCCTTCATTCAGACGCAGCTCAGCTAGCCCGACTGCTGGAGCAACAATCACGCTGAGAAGGTTTGCTTTTCATGACCTTGATGAAGCTGACTAGAAGCTGTGAGGTTTCTGTTTCTCCAGCAGAACAATCTGGGTTAGAACGATTCGTTCCTTAAAGGACAGGAGCTGGAGGCCACCAGGAGCTGGAGGCCACCAGGAGCTGGAGGCCACCAGGAGCTGGAGGCAACCAGGAGCCGGAGGCCACCAGGAGCTGGAGGCCACCAGGAGCTGGAGGCCACCAGGAGCCGGAGGCCACCAGGAGCTGGAGGCAACCAGGAGCTGGAGGCCACCAGGAGCTGGAGGTAACCAGGAGCTGGAGGCCACCAGGAGCTGGAGGCCACCAGGAGCTGGAGGCCACCAGGAGCCGGAGGCCACCAGGAGCTGGAGGCAACCAGGAGCTGGAGGCCACCAGGAGCCGGAGGCCACCAAGTGCTGGAGGCCACCAGGAGCTGGAGGCCACCAGGAGCCGGAGGCCACCAAGAGCTGGAGGCAACCAGGAGCTGGAGGCCACCAGGAGCCGGAGGCCACCAGGAGCTGGAGGTAACCAGGAGCTGGAGGCAACCAGGAGCTGGAGGCCACCAAGAGCTGGAGGCCACCAGGAGCTGGAGGCCACCAGGAGCTGGAGGCAACCAGGAGCCGGAGGCCACCAGGAGCTGGAGGCCACCAGGAGCCGGAGGCCACCAGGAGCTGGAGGTAACCAGGAGCTGGAGGCAACCAGGAGCCGGAGGCCACCAGGTGCTGGAGGCCACCAGGAGCTGGAGGCAACCAGGAGCTGGAGGCAACCAGGAGCTGGAGGCCACCAGGAGCCGGAGGCAACCAGGAGCTGGAGGCCACCAGGAGCTGGAGGCCACCAGGAGCCGGAGGCCACCAAGACCTGGAGGCCACCAGGAGCTGGAGGCCACCAGGAGCTGGAGGCAACCAGGAGCTGGAGGCCACCAGGAGCTGGAGGCCACCAGGAGCCGGAGGCCACCAAGAGCTGGAGGCCACCAGGAGCTGGAGGCCAACAGGAGCCGGAGGCCACCAAGAGCTGGAGGCAACCAGGAGCTGGAGGCAACCAGGAGCTGGAGGCCACCAGGAGCCGGAGGCCACCAAGTGCTGGAGGCCACCAGGAGCTGGAGGCCACCAGGAGCCGGAGGCCACCAAGAGCTGGAGGCAACCAGGAGCTGGAGGCCACCAGGAGCCGGAGGCCACCAGGAGCTGGAGGCCACCAGGAGCCGGAGGCCACCAGGAGCTGGAGGTAACCAGGAGCTGGAGGCAACCAGGAGCTGGAGGCCACCAAGAGCTGGAGGCCACCAGGAGCTGGAGGCCACCAGGAGCTGGAGGCAACCAGGAGCCGGAGGCCACCAGGAGCTGGAGGCCACCAGGAGCCGGAGGCCACCAGGAGCTGGAGGTAACCAGGAGCTGGAGGCAACCAGGAGCCGGAGGCCACCAAGTGCTGGAGGCCACCAGGAGCCGGAGGCAACCAGGAGCTGGAGGCAACCAGGAGCTGGAGGCCACCAGGAGCCGGAGGCAACCAGGAGCTGGAGGCCACCAGGAGCTGGAGGCCACCAGGAGCCGGAGGCCACCAAGACCTGGAGGCCACCAGGAGCTGGAGGCCACCAGGAGCTGGAGGCAACCAGGAGCTGGAGGCCACCAGGAGCTGGAGGCCACCAGGAGCCGGAGGCCACCAAGAGCTGGAGGCCACCAGGAGCTGGAGGCCAACAGGAGCCGGAGGCAACCAAGAGCTGGAGGCAACCAGGAGCTGGAGGCCACCAGGAGCCGGAGGCCACCAGGAGCTGGAGGCCACCAGGAGCCGGAGGCCACCAGGAGCCGGAGGCCACCAGGAGCTGGAGGCAACCAGGAACTGGAGGCCACCAGGAGCTGGAGGCCACCAGGAGCTGGAGGCCACCAGGAGCTGGAGGCAACCAGGAGCCGGAGGCCACCAGGAGCTGGAGGCCACCAGGAGCTGGAGGCCACCAGGAGCCGGAGGCCACCAGGAGCTGGAGGCAACCAGGAGCTGGAGGCCACCAGGAGCTGGAGGTAACCAGGAGCTGGAGGCCACCAGGAGCTGGAGGCCACCAGGAGCTGGAGGCCACCAGGAGCCGGAGGCCACCAGGAGCTGGAGGCAACCAGGAGCTGGAGGCCACCAGGAGCCGGAGGCCACCAAGTGCTGGAGGCCACCAGGAGCTGGAGGCCACCAGGAGCCGGAGGCCACCAAGAGCTGGAGGCAACCAGGAGCTGGAGGCCACCAGGAGCCGGAGGCCACCAGGAGCTGGAGGCAACCAGGAGCTGGAGGCAACCAGGAGCTGGAGGCCACCAAGAGCTGGAGGCCACCAGGAGCTGGAGGCCACCAGGAGCTGGAGGCAACCAGGAGCCGGAGGCCACCAGGAGCTGGAGGCCACCAGGA
The DNA here is from genome assembly GCA_030533445.1 of Cyprinodon diabolis. Taxonomy (NCBI): domain Eukaryota; kingdom Metazoa; phylum Chordata; class Actinopteri; order Cyprinodontiformes; family Cyprinodontidae; genus Cyprinodon; species Cyprinodon diabolis. Next base: position 1,125,029 of record CM060068.1, on the reverse strand, counting down.
GCCGGAGGCCACCAGGAGCTGGAGGTAACCAGGAGCTGGAGGCAACCAGGAGCCGGAGGCCACCAGGTGCTGGAGGCCACCAGGAGCTGGAGGCCACCAGGAGCTGGAGGCCACCAGGAGCTGGAGGCAACCAGGAGCTGGAGGCCACCAGGAGCCGGAGGCAACCAGGAGCTGGAGGCCACCAGGAGCTGGAGGCCACCAGGAGCCGGAGGCCACCAAGACCTGGAGGCCACCAGGAGCTGGAGGCCACCAGGAGCTGGAGGCAACCAGGAGCTGGAGGCCACCAGGAGCTGGAGGCCACCAGGAGCCGGAGGCCACCAAGAGCTGGAGGCCACCAGGAGCTGGAGACCAACAGGAGCCGGAGGCCACCAAGAGCTGGAGGCAACCAGGAGCTGGAGGCAACCAGGAGCTGGAGGCCACCAGGAGCCGGAGGCCACCAGGAGCTGGAGGCCACCAGGAGCCGGAGGCCACCAGGAGCTGGAGGTAACCAGGAGCTGGAGGCAACCAGGAGCTGGAGGCCACCAAGAGCTGGAGGCCACCAGGAGGTGGAGGCCACCAGGAGCTGGAGGCAACCAGGAGCCGGAGGCCACCAGGAGCTGGAGGCCACCAGGAGCCGGAGGCCACCAGGAGCTGGAGGTAACCAGGAGCTGGAGGCAACCAGGAGCCGGAGGCCACCAAGTGCTGGAGGCCACCAGGAGCTGGAGGCAACCAGGAGCTGGAGGCAACCAGGAGCTGGAGGCCACCAGGAGCCGGAGGCAACCAGGAGCTGGAGGCCACCAGGAGCTGGAGGCCACCAGGAGCCGGAGGCCACCAAGACCTGGAGGCCACCAGGAGCTGGAGGCCACCAGGAGCTGGAGGCAACCAGGAGCTGGAGGCCACCAGGAGCTGGAGGCCACCAGGAGCCGGAGGCCACCAAGAGCTGGAGGCCACCAGGAGCTGGAGGCCAACAGGAGCCGGAGGCCACCAAGAGCTGGAGGCAACCAGGAGCTGGAGGCCACCAGGAGCCGGAGGCCACCAGGAGCTGGAGGCCACCAGGAGCCGGAGGCCACCAGGAGCCGGAGGCCACCAGGAGCTGGAGGCAACCAGGAACTGGAGGCCACCAGGAGCTGGAGGCCACCAGGAGCTGGAGGCCACCAGGAGCTGGAGGCAACCAGGAGCCGGAGGCCACCAAGTGCTGGAGGCCACCAGGAGCTGGAGGCAACCAGGAGCTGGAGGCCACCAGGAGCTGGGGGCCACCAGGAGCCGGAGGCCACCAAGAGCTGGAGACCACCAGGAGCCGGAGGCCACCAGGAGCTGGAGGCCACCAGGAGCTGGAGGTAACCAGGAGCTGGAGGCCACCAAGAGCTGGAGGCCACCAAGAGCTGGAGGCCACCAGGAGCTGGAGGCCACCAGGAGCTGGAGGCCACCAGGAGCTGGAGGCAACCAGGAGCCGGAGGCCACCAGGAGCTGGAGGCCACCAGGAGCCGGAGGCCACCAGGAGCTGGAGGTAACCAGGAGCTGCAGGCAACCAGGAGCCGGAGGCCACCAAGTGCTGGAGGCCACCAGGAGCTGGAGGCAACCAGGAGCTGGAGGCCACCAGGAGCCGGAGGCCACCAAGAGCTGGAGGCCACCAGGAGCTGGAGGCCACCAGGAGCTGGAGGCCACCAGGAGCTGGAGGCCACCAGGAGCCGGAGGCCACCAGGAGCCGGAGGCCACCAAGAGCTGGAGGCAACCAGGAGCTGGAGGCCACCAGGACCCGGAGGCCACCAAGTGCTGGAGGCCACCAAGAGCTGGAGGCCACCAAGTGCTGGAGGCCACCAGGAGCCGGAGGCCACCAGGAGCTGGGGGCCACCAGGAGCCGGAGGCCACCAAGAGCTGGAGGCCACCAGGAGCTGGAGGCCACCAGGAGCCGGAGGCCACCAACAGCTGGAGGCAACCAGGAGCTGGAGGCCACCAGGAGCCGGAGGCCACCAGGAGCTGGAGGCCACCAGGAGCCGGAGGCCACCAGGAGCTAGGCAACCAGGGGCTGGAGGCCACCAAGAGCCGGAGGCCAGCAAGAGCCGGAGGCAACCAGGAGCTGGAGGCAACCAGGGGCTGGAGGCAACCAAGAGCCGGAGGCCACCAGGAGCTGGAGGCCACCAGGAGCCGGAGGCCACCAGGAGCTGGAGGCCACCAGGAGCCGGAGGCCACCAGGAGCTGGAGGCCACCAGGAGCCGGAGGCCACCAGGAGCTGGAGGTAACCAGGAGCTGGAGGCCACCAGGAGCTGGAGGCCACCAAGAGCTGGAGGCCACCAGGAGCTGGAGGCAACCAGGAGCCGGAGGCCACCAGGAGCTGGAAGCCACCAGGAGCCGGAGGCCACCAGGAGCTGGAGGTAACCAGGAGCTGGAGGCCACCAGGAGCCGGAGGCCACCAAGAGCTGGAAGCCACCAGGAGCCGGAGGCCACCAGGAGCTGGAGGCAACCAGGAGCTGGAGGCCACCAAGAGCTGGAGGCCACCAGGAGCTGGAGGCAACCAGGAGCCGGAGGCCACCAGGAGCTGGAAGCCACCAGGAGCCGGAGGCCACCAGGAGCTGGAGGTAACCAGGAGCTGGAGGCAACCAGGAGCCGGAGGCCACCAAGTGCTGGAGGCCACCAGGAGCTGGAGGCAACCAGGAGCTGGAGGCCACCAGGAGCCGGAGGCCACCAAGAGCTGGAGGCCACCAGGAGCTGGAGGACACCAGGAGCTGGAGGCAACCAGGAGCTGGAGGCCACCAGGAGCTGGAGGCCACCAGGAGCCGGAGGCCACCAAGAGCTGGAGGCAACCAGGAGCTGGAGGCCACCACGAGCCGGAGGCCACCAGGTGCTGGAGGCCACCAAGAGCTGGAGGCCACCAAGAGCTGGAGGCCACCAGGAGCTGGAGGCAACCAGGAGCCGGAGGCCACCAGGAGCTGGAGGTAACCAGGAGCTGGAGGCCACCAGGAGCCGGAGGCCACCAGGAGCTGGAGGCAACCAGGAGCTGGAGGCAACCAGGAGCCGGAGGCCACCAAGTGCTGGAGGCCACCAGGAGCTGGAGGCCACCAGGAGCTGGAGGCCACCAGGAGCCGGAGGCCACCAAGAGCTGGAGGCCACCAGGAGCTGGAGGCCACCAGGAGCTGGAGGCCACCAGGAGCTGGAGGCAACCAGGAGCTGGAGGCCACCAGGAGCTGGAGGCCACCAGGAGCCGGAGGCCACCAGGAGCCGGAGGCCACCAGGAGCCGGAGGCCACCAGGAGCTGGAGGCAACCAGGAGCTGGAGGCCACCAGGAGCTGGAGGCAACCAGGAGCCGGAGGCCACCAGGAGCCGGAGGCCACCAGGAGCTGGAGGCCACCAGGAGCCGGAGACTACCACGAGCAGGAGGTGGCCTCCAGCTACCTGATCCAGTTCTGGTTCTTATCCAGTTCTGGTTCTGGATGGCCTACTGACTACAGAGGAGGTCCTGACCTCTGACCTTTGACCTGCTAACCTGTAGAATCACTTACAAACTCCAACCTCTCAGGAATCGAACCCGCCGATCGTGGGATGGTCAGGGAGGACGGTTTCCTCTCAGACCTTCAGCTTTGAGGACTCTTTTCAGGCAGAGGATGTAGGACCTGCTGCCGGACAGCAGGGGGCGGCATGACTCTGAAATCCATTCTCTGGGGTGATTAGAAGCTGTGGATCAAAGTTAGATGTTTTAAACCTAAACAGATTGAATAACTAACACAGCATTGGTGTCATCATGGTATGGGCCACGCAGGAGGTAAATGATGGAAGCCTCTGATTGGAGGACGTGTTAAAGGTGCAGCCTCAGGCGTTTAACCTGATGTGCTGTCGACCTGCTGCACAGTCAGAAACCAGGCTGAACAGACAACCTTGGAAGAATAAATAGTTCCTCTCAGAAAATAAAATAAATGTATTTATTCCTAAAACAAAAATATGTTTTCATTGTTGGAGGATGCTGTTTACACTGGGAGGGGGGGGAGCCCCCCTCCAGCTGCAGCAGCTGGTGACCGTCTGTGACCCCGCAGCTCCAGGATCTACGTTTAGATCCAGCTGCAGCCGGAGAGCCAGACTCCAGGAGACCTTGTCTTGGGAGAGGCTGAGAGGATTCCAGCACTGATCCAAACATCTGATTGCAGAAGGTCAGACGTGAAGAAGCAGCAGGAGCCTCAGTCTGTCCCTGATAGCAGATAGAAACACCTGATGAGGCCGATTTACCGCATCATTCAAATCTGACAACAGCTGCTTGATTCCAGCTGCTGGCTAAAAGTATTCACACCCCTGTAAAGGTTTGGAGGGAAAACATGCAGACATTTAAATGATCAAATTATTTTATTTGACATTTTTTATTCATACATTTAAACAGATAAAGAGAAAAAAATAATTATTTATGCAGTCAGTCTGAAATAATCAGTAAGCAGAAGCTTGTTCTGCCCAAACCTGAATATTAAAAAATCTAAAGAGAGAAGCTGGTTTATGCAGTTAGAAGTTTTTTTTCTTTTAGTTTATCCCCCAAAAAAGAAAAGAATAAGTTACATTTTTACAGCTGAATTTATCAGTTTTTCTTTAGTTCTATTCAGATTTGAAAGAAAATGGTAATTTGAACTTAAATTAAGTCAAAAATATGTAAAATTACTAAATTCTGAATGTATAATTCAATTTAATTAAGTGTGTTTCTATAGCGCTAATTCACAACACAAGTCATCTCAAGGCACTTTACAGATATTTATTGAATTTTAATTAAACTAAGTGAATATAATTTCCACTTCCATATTAATATATTTGAATCCCTTGCTCTGTTTTTTATATCTTGCTTTTCTGGGCCCCCATGGGGCCCCTACCCGGCCCCTGGTAGATTTTTGTCTAGGACCGCCATGGTTTATAAGTGTTTCTTCATACTTCTCGGTCATGTTAGGGAACCAGGGAACAGCACAGAATGGGGGTTTCGCACGTGACGTCACGCCCTGTGCATTGTGGGTAATTAGCGCCATATTGGGGGGTTACCGTGCGAGAAATTAGAGCTGCTATTCAAGCGTCCCGAGGAGATTTACCTTTTCTTTTGTAAATTGTTTTTTACAAACTTTGTCCCAGTTGTCCCCATTTTTTTTATACCCAAACCAACAAAGAAACACCTATATATTTGCTATGAACCTTAATATTCCAGGGGTCACAAGATTAAATTCATTTACAATTAAATTCTATTCAGTGTATTTCTATAGCTCCAATTCACATCATGTCATCTCAGGTCACTTTATAGAGACAATTCAACCAGATCATCCAGTCAGATTGATCAAAGTTTTCTATCTAAGGAAAACCAGCTGATTGCATCGACTCATTGACTCTTCAGCAATCCCTCACACTAAGCATGCTTGTAGCGACAGTGGAGAGGAAAAACTCCCTTTGAACAGGAAGAAACCTCCAGCAGAACCAGGCTCAGTGTGAGCGGCCATCTGCTGAGGCCCACTGGGGTTCAAGGAGACAGAAGCAGACATAGAAAAAGAAGCATAGATACAAAAGGCAACTGTCAACCAGCTCCACAGGCGGCCCCGTCCAGGAAACACACAGCCAGGCAGACGAGCTCCGAGCCAGCTCCCATGTCAGAGGATGAAGAGAGCACATCCAGTTAGTCACAGTCAGAGAAACAGGACTACACTGGAAAACAGGCCAAGCTCCAACTCTTTTACATTTACCATCTAAAAGAACTTTATGTACTTTGAGTTTAATAATTTTGGAAGCTTTTTGCCGCTTGATAGGTTCGGATGCACCATAATTTACACTTAAAGCTGTGAAGTGAAGACTTGTTCTTCTTCTTTGATATTTTTTGGCGGTTGGCAAACAACAGATAGATGCATTTCTGCCGTCTACTGGAATGGAGTGTGGACCAGAATGACTCTCGGGAATTAAATTCTATTATATAAATGTGTTATTTTTAGATATCGAAATACTGTACTGTAAATATTACTATCTGAATAACTTCTGAATAAAATCTAAATGAACTTTTACTTTACTAAAATTTTGAATAAATTGCTGTCTACCTGAAGGCTACTGGTTGAACTGGGACGTATTTAGGGGCATCAGAGTAGAGAGGGCTGGAGAACATCTTGGAGAACACCAGAGGTTTTCTTAGTCACATCAGATCCCAGGAAATAGATGTGGGTGTGAAAACTTTCTGGGTTGGTCTGCTAACTTCTCATGTTCATATTGATCAAAGATTAAAACATGGAGCTGATAGTTTAGAGTCTAAGCTGATAGTTTAGAGTCTAAACTATCAGCGTAAGTCTAAACTTTAGACTTACATTTTCTAGTCATTTTGTACACAGAGTATAAAACTAAAGTTTGTTAAATTTCTTATAGTTGAGCACAGATCAAAAGTAAAGATATTTGAGTTTTTTTCCGTTTTATTCAACATTCGGGTCTGATGGAAGTAGCTGCTCTGGAATCTGAGTTTATCGGCTGAAAATATAGAAACAAAAACTCCAAAGTTCATTCTGACTGTTTTCAGTAAATTATTTCCAATTAATGAATGAACCATGGTGGCAGGGGGCGTGTCTCCGTCCTGTGATCTGATTGGTTGCTGGAGAGTCGATGCAATCAGCTGGTTTTCCTTAGATAGAAAACTTTGATCAATCTGACTGGAGGATCTGGTTGATGTGGATCTATAAAGTGACCTGAGATGACACGTGTTGTTAATTGGCGCTGTAGAAATAAACTGAACTAAACGCCAGCAGGGGCGGCTCTCTGATCTCCGTCCTGTGGTCTGATTGGCTGACGTCAGCAGGGGGCGGCTCTTTGATCTGCGGCTGTGTATGGACGGGTCTTCCTCTCAGTCCAGGAGCGCCGCTGGGAGCAGAAGATCTGCAGGAATGGAGCCGCTGGTTGCTGCCATTGACCAGGGAACCAGCTCCACCAGGTTTCTGGTGAGTGGACCGAACCGAGCCGAAGCGCTCATATCCCCCTGGTTCACAGAAAGAGTCAGAATGGAATGAATGAGAGGCGAAGATCAGGGAGGATTCCAGAGATTATTAAGTAGATCAGCACCAAAGCGCTTACTCTGCTGCTTTTAAAGGAAAACTTTTAGGATATTTAGTAAAGTTTTCTTTATTCGTTCTGATAAAGTTTTCTTTATTCATTCTAATAAAGTTTTCTTTATTCATTCTGATAAAGTTTTCTTTATTCATTCTAATAAAGTTTTCTTTATTCATTCTGATAAAGTTTTCTTTATTCATTCTAATAAAGTTTTCTTTATTCATTCTGATAAAGTTTTCTTTATTCATTCTAATAAAGTTTTCTTTATTCATTCTGATAAAGTTTTCTTTATTCATTCTAATAAAGTTTTCTTTATTATTTCTATTTTCTTTATTAATTCGCTGCTGCTGAACTTTAATCATTCCGATCTATGAAAGCAGCTCTGCTGATCTAACTGCTGAATCAATGCAGCTCAGAAACACTAACCATCATCATCATCATCATCATCATCATCATCATCATCATCATCATCATCATCATCATCTTCATCATCATCTTCATCATCACAGGGATCTGCTAAGGATTAAAACTTACAGCAGATCTCTGAAGAAAAAGTTTACAGATGAATGAAAAAGGTTCCTCCACCAGGTCTAGGTCCAGGTCCAGGTCTGTCCAGGTCCAGGTCAAGATCCAGGCCTAGTCTGTCCAGGTCCAGGTTCTGGTCCTCGTACTGGACTGGTTGGGACCACTGGGTGTTTCAGAAACACTCTGAGCAGCTGATTCTATGATCTATCAGCAGTTATCCTGAGACATCCATGTCCATCTGTCCATCTGTCCTTCCATCTGTCCGTCCGTCCAGTGGTCCTGCCAGTGTTGGATCCAGTAGGTCCACAGTCTGGTCTCCTGGACTTCCTGCTGATCAGTTCCCGGTCTTCTAAATGCAGAACCAAAGTCCATAGAACCTTGTCTCTGGCTCCAGGACTCGGTTTGGTCCACAGACCCTCTGGATGTTGACTGACTCAGAACCTGCTGAGCTAAACCTCTCTGGCTTCCTGGATGAAGGTTCTGAAGAACTTCTACTCTGCACAGACTTTGTGGACTCGGCTGAACCAGATCAGATGATCACCAATCCTTTGCAGCCATGGCTCTGAGAAAGCAGGACTGGTTTTACTGGTTTCGGTCTCACTGTGGTTCCTCTTGGCGACAGAACCGGTCTTGATACATTATGAAGTTCTACTGGGCCGGTCCTGCTTATCTGATGGAGCTTCTAGACATCCAGACTCAGCAGGAGCATCAAGGACATCTTCAGAAACCTCCTGGAAACCCAACGTTTCTCCTTGGCTTCATGAAACCTTCCTTCTTTTTCATCTCCTGACTTCCATCCACCTGGTTGGTCCTCGGCCCCGAACCCGTCCCCCACCGAACCCCAGCATCCTGGGGTTAAGGACCAAGAACCTGGGGGGGGGGGGGCTCTAGGCTGACTGTTGGAATGGAGGCGGAACCGTAGAACCGGAACCTGGAGGAACAGAAGCGGATTGTTAGAGAACTGCAGCAAACCGGGTCAGCTGGAAAATGAGCAGCAGAATGCGGCTCTGCTGAGGTCCAATGGTCTGGTGGAGGAAAACAACCAGAGTGACTCAATTACTTCCCATCATCATCATCATCATCATCATCATCATCATCATCATCATCATCATCATCATCATCATCATCGGGTCAGAGGGAGGAACAGAGCAGAACTGAACCAGGCTTGATGCTTTAGAAGAATCCAGCAGGAGAAAGTTCTTCATCGTTTGTTCATCCAGCAGATCTTGAAACTCTGGAGACTGGTCTTCATGGAAAACCAACAACTTCCCAGTTTACCAGACTGGTCGCTTTTTGTTACTAAAATGAAAAATAAAAGGAAAAATGATTGAACCATAATAGAGTTTAGTAAATCTGATTCTAATCCTGTTCTGGAAGCTGGTGGCTCTGCTTCCCTCCCACCGCAGGTTTTAAAACCATCTGCTGACAGAAGATAATGGAGATCTTTTCGTTTCAACATCAGGACAATCATTTCTTTTATTTTCAAATATCCATGACTTTAACCCCAGGAAATGATGAGGAAGGCTTATAGATGATGGAGCAGGAGAATGTGAGGGAGGAGCAGCGGGGAGGAGCGATGACTTGGTCTGACTGATGTTTCAAGCAGGAGTCACTGCAGCTGATGATGTTTGCAGATGATGCTGAGATCTATGAAGCGTATGATTCGCTGCACCACGATCAAAGGGAGCAGCCTAAAGACTTTATTACAAAAGTTTAGATTTTTCTTTTCTTACGTCTGACATCTACTGTATGTTTCTGATCTTCTGCTTGCAAACTAATGAAGGAAAAATATACTGATTATACAAAAGAACAGGAGGAACAGGTGAAGGATCTCACCTGTTAGACCTTCAACTGAAGGATCGACTTTATTGATCTCACAGTGGAGAAATTTACTCGTTCCATCAGTTCAAATATTCAAAGAAGAAGAAGAAGGAGCCAAACGAAAGAAAAGGAGGATGATGGGATACAGGATATACAATGCTTCCACATTAGCTTTTTTAAAATAGTAGGATCATTATAGAGGGTTATTGCACAGGGTGTTTACACGGGGAGTTATATAGATGGATATTTATATATATAGTTATTGCTCAGGGTATTAAATAGTAATCATTCTCCATAGCAGCAGTTATTGTGGTTGTAGCGTCTCGTTGTAGAGTCTGGTTGCAGCAGGATGAATGACCTGCAGTAGCGCTCCTGTTTCCAAACAGGCTGTAAAAGTCAGCTCCTCTCCAGGCTGCTGCAGAGGGTGGAAGGTGGCGTCCATGATGGATGGAAGCTTGGACAGCTCCCTCCTCTCAGCCACTGAGTCTGAATGACTGAGACGATCATTGGATGTACGAACGGATTGATTGATTAATTGATTGATTGATTCTCCAGTGGTCCAGGTTGAGGTCCTCCGCTGCAGCTAATGTCTTCTGATTGTTTCTGAGCAAATAAATCTGCTAACATTCTGCCATATATTCACATATTTCCTTTAACATCTCCCTGCAGCTCAGGACCGAAGCTGGGAATCTGTCTTCTCTTCCACTTCCCGTTTCAGTCTAGTTTCATCCCAGTTAGTCCAGCTTCATTCTGCTGCTCTATGATCTGTGATTTGTTTTTTATTTTTTGCAGGTTTTCAACACAAAAACAGCTCAGGTGATCAGTTACCACCAAGTGGAGCTCAAGCAGCACTTCCCAAAGGAAGGGTGAGACACTTTACATCCCATTAGTTTCTATAAATCACACCTCTGGAGGTTTATAAAGATGCAGAAACCAGTCAGCAGGAACTAAATTTAACTTTGTTTCTGAGGTCTAAAGTGTTTCTTAAAAAGTCTAAAACTCTAATAAACATAAAAAATTACATGACTTAATCTGGAACAGATGTACTAATCAGTACATCTGTTCCAGCTCCTCACTTTTCTCTTTTCAATGTCTTTTGTTTCATATTTCATTATTATTTTATACTTATTTTTTTCTGATAGAAAAATTATGAACATCAGATAAAAGCATGCACCTGCACTCTGAGTGTGCAAATGACATCATCATCTGCATATATCCATATTTACACTGACATTCATTGAGGTGTTTAGCGTTGAATAAAGGAAATGAAACGAGCCCAAGAACCGAGCCTTGAGGGACACCTACAGGACTTTCCAGGCCGAGAGGCTTGACTTCATCCACTGGAGCATTCTGTTCCCTTCTAAATAAATATGAGTAATAATATTTTAGAGCGACGGGGAGAGAAGCTGGATGGAGTTCAGCAGGAGGATTTCCATATCAGAGGCTTTCTGAACCCATTAAGCTCAGATTGATTCAGAAGCAGCTTCCAACTGTAATAAATCAAAAATAACTCCAGAATTATCACGCCTACATGCAACCTTTTAGTTCCAGTGTAAAGGTGAGAGATTTTTTTCCTCCAGTGAAACCAATGTCACAGCTGTTACTGATTTGTGTTTAGAGAAGAATCTTAAGTTTTTTATATTAAGATGAACAGTAAAAAGCATCATCATGAAAATCTTTTTGAAAACCTAGGAGATGCCCCAGATTGGTGTGTAAAGCTAAAGGTGTATAAAGCTAACGGCGTATAAAGCTAACGGCGTATAAAGCTAACGGTGTATAAAGCTAAAGGTGCATAAAGCTTACGGCGTATAAAGCTAACGCTGTATAAAGCTAACGGTGTCTAAAGCTAAAGGTGCATAAAGCTAACGGTGTATAAAGCTAACACTGTATAAAGCTAACGGTGTGTAAAGCTTAAGGTGCATAAAGCTTACGGCGTATAAAGCTAACGCTGTATAAAGCTAACGCTGTATAAAGCTAACGGTGTGTAAAGCTAAAGGTGTATAAAGCTAACGGCGTATAAAGCTAACGTTGTATAAAGCTAACGGCGTATAAAGCTAAAGCTGTATAAAGCTAAAGGTGTATAAAGCTAACGCTGTATAAAGCTAAAGGTGCATAAAGCTAACGGTGTATAAAGCTAACACTGTATAAAGCTAACGGCGTATAAAGCTAAAGGTGCCTAAAGCTAAAGGTGCAGAAAGCTTAAGGTGCGTAAAGATAAAGGTGCTTGTTCAAGTCTTTCTAAAAGAATATTCTGATCAACTGGATCAAATGCAGCACTAAGATCCAACAGGACGAGCACAGATACGAGTCCATTATCTGAGGCCATGAGAATATCATTAGTGACTTTCACCAGAGCTGTTTCAGTGCTATGATGAGCTCTAAAGCCAGACTGAAACTCTTCAAAAAGTTCATTATGGTGGAAGTGATCGCACACTTGTTTGACAACTACTTTCTCAAGAATTTTAGATCAGAAAGGAAGATTGGATATAGGTCTATAATTAACCAAGTCATCTTGGTCAAGAGACGGTTTCTTAAGCAGAGGTTTAATTACAGCAACCTTAAAAGCTTTAGGTACATATCCCTGTAACAGAGATAGATTAATCACATCTAGAATGGAGGAGGAGATCAAAGGGAATACCTCCTTAAATAACCTGGTTGGAACTGGATCTAACATACAAGTTGAAGGCTTAGATGAAGACAATAATTTTGCTAATTCAGAAAGTTCAACTGGATCAAAGCAGTCTAAACCCAGTTCAGTAACCTCCCACTATAAAGATCTTGCCATATCAGATAGGAACTCTGAGAAGTGAGAGTAAGCACCTGATGGACGATACAAAGTTACTCACTGAAAAGGTTTTGCCTTAAAAGTTGGATGAGGGAAGCAAACAGTTAAATGTTCCAAAGAATGGTGGTGAGCTTTATTGAAATTTCCCAACTGTGAATAAGAGATTAACAGATCATATCAGACAGCGGTGGGAAGAGTAAGCCAACATTTCATCTCAGAGGATCTTTGGTCTCAACTGTGGAAAAAAAAAACTTTACAACTACTAATTCTACAGAAAGGCAGGATTTTGGCTGGAAGAACCTTATCAGGTTTTTTTATTACACCAAAGCAGAAATCAGGGTTAAATGACGCACAGGTGCCCAACTGGAGAGGGTGGGGGCTGGTTTCTGCTGATTATATGCTAATTTACTGGTCCTGTGCTTAATTGAAGGTCTTTTGGAACAATGTTAAACAGATAATCTCAGGAACCCTGGACCCAGTTTGGACTTTCCTTTACCTCCTTGTACCTTGGAAAACTTCCTGAAGGACTTAGTTCAAGTGACACATATTTACTGAAGATTTTCTTGATTGCAAGCAAGAAGGCAATCCCCAAACGCTGGTTCCAGTCGCATTAAACATTGGATCCACGAAATGAAACCATTGACTTTATGTCTGCGTCTCCAGAAAGAGAAAGGAGATAGATTACAGTTAGTCAAAGACTCATAACAAAGTTTTTGTGAATCAGAAAATATGTCTGCCTCTTCTAACCGTTAGTTGTCTCCCTGCTCTCGGGTTGTGGGCTATAAGTGTTATTTATTTTTATTCTTGTGATTCAGATCAGTAATGCAGAGTAAAACACACTGATCTATATACTGGATGTTTCCTAGCCATCACCGGTTTGTGTCAACAGTTCACACATTTGTTACTTCAGTAGAAGTATAGATCCTGCAGTTTAAAAACACTCTGGTAAAAATTGAAGTATCACCTTGACCTCTTTACTCAAGTAAAAATGTAAAAGTATGTGCTCCAAAAACTACTTAAAGTATAAAAGTATAAAGTAACCTTTAAAAAAACAGCCAGATGCTGCTATATGAACTGAAAGCTCATTTTTCAACTATTTCTATAAATTCTCTGAGATAGGGCCAAGGATGAGGGAGGTCTTGTTGGTCTCCGTCTCCCGATACGCTGTTGCCTGTGTCCGACCTCTCTTGTAATCAATGGACCGGCAGAGGAACAGTATATATACACATATACACATACATATGCATACAAGCGTGCGTACACAGACCACAAATGGTAAAGTCCAAAATCATCTCCTTCTTAACCCCTAAGCTGGACATTCTGGGGGAACATCTGAACCAGAACCGTAGCTGGAACAGTCCAATGTTCGTTGACTCATTTAGCTTCTGTTGGGCAGGACTGCTGAGCTGTGGAGGTCCAGGCAGGACTGGGTTTATCACTTGTTCACAGTTTTACCAAAATATGAAGAAAAGGGTTGAATGTGCGTTGAGCTAACCTCCTGGTTGTGCCGTGTTCTGGTCAGATGGGTGGAGGCAGACCCCACGGAGATCCTGCAGTCTGTCCATGAATGCGTGGAGAAGACTTGCCAGAAACTGAGGCAGCTCAACGTGGACCTGTCCAACATCAAAGGTGGGACACAATGTTCCGTCTCCGGGTTTTGATCCCTGTCTGGGAGTTTGATCGATGGTTCCTCTGTGATTGGTCTGCAGCTGTGGGAGTGACCAATCAGAGAGAGACCACCCTGGTTTGGGACAAAGAGACTGGAGAACCGCTCTACAACGCCATTGGTGAGTCCAGCACCAAGGTGGTGGATGGATGGATGGATGGATGGATGGTTTTAGCATAACTTCATGTCCTGCTGTCCTTCACTCTGTTCTTCTTCTTCTCCTCTCTGGTCAACATGGAGGCTCCCTGCTAATGACAGTGAGGAGAACCTCCTCCTCCTGTAGGAGCCGTCAGGCTGAGATGTTCTCTCTATGTTCTAATGTGGTGGTTGGTCTTTCCTTTATCCGTCCTGCAGTCTGGCTGGACCTGAGGACTCAGTCTACAGTAGAGAAACTCATCAGCAAAACTCCAGGCAGGAGCAAGAACCACCTGAAGGTAGGAGATGCTGAGGAGCAGCAGTAGAACATCTTTGGACATTTAAAGCTCATGAACATCTTCAGCTTAAACTGCCGTTATTTCTCCTGGACGCAGCACAAAACCGGACTTCCCATCAGTACCTACTTCAGCGCCGTCAAGCTGCGCTGGCTGCTGGACAACGTGGCAGAGATTGGTGAGGCGGTGCTGAGTAAACGCGCCATGTTTGGGACGGTGGACTCATGGATCATCTGGGTAGGAGCCGTAGGAACGCCGCCTCACGCTGCAGCCTCTTCTCTTCTCTCACTGTTTCTCCCTGTCAGTGTCTGACCGGAGGCAGAGACGGAGGCGTCCACATCACAGACGTTTCCAACGCCAGCCGGACCATGCTCTTCAACATCCACACCATGGACTGGGATCCTGACCTCTGCAGGTAAAGCTTCCTCAGCAGGACAGCTCTCCAGAAGCTGTCTGTCCTTCAGCCCTATTATCTAGAGTTTGGTCTACGATGCAAAGCTCAGCAGCGTTTCCCAGGAATGTTTGGAGCTTTGAAGGTCAAAGAAGGATTGCAGGATGTTTGGGACATTTTCCCAGAAGACGCAGGGAACCACTGGTGCCTCAGCTTTGGCTTCATTCTGGCTCTGGTCTCTGGTGAACCTTGAGCTTCAGGTCCTCTTCAGACTGAAGGTTCTTCTCTGAAAGCAGCAGGCCTGACTGGTTCTCAGATCTTCCAGTTTTTTAAAGCTCCAGGTTCAGTTTGCTGGTTCTTTGTGGCTTCCATGATTGATTTCTTCTCTTCCAGTTTCTTTGATATCCCGATGGAGATCCTGCCCCTAGTCAGAAGCTCCTCTGAGATCTATGGCCACATGGTGAGAACTTCCTGCCTTGCTGTTCCCATTTTCACCAATCATAGAGAATCTGTAAAATTAAATCTTTAAAAATGATTCCCTTAAAGGCAGAAACTGATGTTTCCACTGAACAGTTAACCTGGAATAAAGCTGGACCTCATGCAGGGACCGGTTCTGACCCGTTTCATGTGGTTCTCCAACTGTTCAACCATTCAGAGGTTGGATTCATGCTTCCAGATCCTGAAGCTGCTCCACCGGCACAGAACCAGAACCAGAACCAGAACCGCAGCTTTAGGGTAGCTGGTTATGAACTGCTAACATTAAAACTAAAGACCTTCCATAATGTTCTGCAGCAGCTTCTTCCCCACCGCCATCACACTGATGAACTGTTAAACTCTAAATCCCAGACTCTGCATCACACTGATGACACCAAACCAAAACTCTGCATATTTGCACCAAATATATTAATACTCTTAACTTCCAGATCAATGCATTTTTTTGCACCATGTTTTTCTCCCAATGTTTTCATTTCATCACTGCTGCACTTTAGGATGGAAATGTCAACTCTGTTTACACTCTGTGTATACAGAGTTGACAGTGAAAGTTGTCTAAATCTGAGTCTAAGTCTAGCTGCTAGGCTAACAGCCATTAGCAGTCGCGGCCGTTTTTCTAGTTGGGTTTTATACTGAAAGGTTTGATCCAGAAATTCTGGACCTTTTATCAAACCAACCAAGTTTCACCAAACATCCAGCATAATGAGAGCAAACAGGAAGCATCTGGAGCAGGGGTGGATCTAGGATTCTAGGAGACCAGGGGCTTAGCCCTGAGGGTGAACATGAGAGAGTAGACATTCTGGTAAATCCAGTTCTAATGTAAAATATGACAGATTGCAGGATTAAGGAAACTCTGATGCGCGTTACCGACACAGAGGGAACAGATTTTCACAGACTGTGGCAAACAACGTCTCCAATCAGTCAAAGCTTCACACACCTGGAACATCAGTCTGTTTAGAAACATCTGTTTGTGCTGCTGCTGCTGGAAGCCTCTAAAGAGCTTCTCATATCCGTTGATATCCGCCATCCGTTTAAAATTTGCTGCAGCGGCACTCGACTCCTGAAAGATGGCGGCAACGAGAGGGAAACACTTCTTCTTCTGCATGGTAACGCTACAGGCTGCTTTCATGTGCATGCTGCCACTATCTGGTCAGTTCCAGTACTGCACATTTTACTCAGACCAGCTTCAGAAACGAGATCCGGTAACCCAAGTAGCCCCCCCCTAAATCCGCCACTGGTCTGGACCATCCATGTGATCCCGCTGCTGGGAATCATGATTTAATGTGAGACACTTCCTGGTTCTCCTCATTAGAACTGATGGCGATGATCAGTTGGTTTCCTGATATCTGGATAGGTAACCATCACAGACGCGTTCTGTCCTGTCAGACGGTTCTGTTAGCCGTCATGGCGGCGCCTTTAGGGTCCAACTTCCTGCTCTGTAACAACTGAAGAGTTTTATGTGGAGGTAAACCCTTTTATCTGAGCAGAACCTGGCCGAATTAAATGATGACATCATAGCCGAGGAAGACCTGCAGGAAGCTCTTCACAATGAAAGTAAACTTCTTTTCAGAGCCTGAGTTGCCATGACGACCTTTCATAGCCTGTTGGGCTTTTAGCCGACTGAAGCAGATTTTTACAGCCGTGCTTCTAGTCAGATTTTATTGACAGTTTTAAATCCTTTTATTTTGGCTCCGATCGCCTCGGAAACGGAACCGGCTTCCAGCCTCCACAAACCCGGATGTTTAGGAGGACTTTGCTCAGAACCAGTGAGATGATCTGTTGTTTTGCAGCGTATCTTATCTTTCTGCTGGGAGTCCAGAGGTCAGCGCCTTCCGGATTGATTTGGTTCTGAACATTTTTATGGGTTTCTTCAGAACTGGGCCTGTTTAAAAAAAGCAACCATAAAGTTTTGGTAACAGATTATTTCCACAGAACAACTTTATCTGGTGTTATCGATATTCTCTGGAAAACTGACCCAATAACAGATTTATCATTTCACTTTAACCCTGTAATAAAGCTCACTTGTTTTTTAAAGATATCATCTAAACATGCAACGGGCTGCAGGTCTGAGTTTACAGAAAACCAACCTGGTTTAGTGATGATTGCAGCAGCTTAAGGATCTAATGTTTACTAGTTATCCAATAAGCCAGGATTTGCTTTTATCTCTAAAAGACTAAATATTAATCAGCGAGGAGAACCAGACTGAACATGAGGGAGAAAAGCCACCAAAGTCCAAACAGTGTTTGGATATCTGGAAAGATGACTGAAGACTTTAGCTTGATATTTAAACCTGAAGCTGCGCAGAACTGAACCGTTTCCTGTTTCTACAGAAATCCGGCTCGCTCGCAGGAGTTCCGATCTCTGGGGTAAGGGATCTTCAACATCACATAGACTCGTCAGGAGTTCGGTCAAATGGTCGAACGCTTCTTCCAAACTGACATTTCTGGCATGCTGTAGAAAGCAGGAACTAAGTGACGGTGTCCTTTCTCCGCCAGTGTCTGGGAGACCAGTCGGCCGCTCTGGTTGGTCAGATGTGCCTACAGGAGGGACAGGCCAAAAACACGTGAGCCGTGACTCCAAACCGCCATGTTTGTAAGCAAACCTTTCTTTGTATTTGCTGTTAATCAGTTCTTGTGTAAAGGTACGGGACTGGATGCTTCCTGCTCTTGAACACAGGAACAAAGGTAAGGTGTTCAAAGATTTTCAGAGGCAGGAGGTAGACATCTTTCCTGGGATTTTAACCTGTTTTCTGTCTCCCACTGTGATCCTGTCAGCCAGTGATATCCGACCACGGCCTGCTCACCATGGTGGCCTACAAACTGGGGAAGGACAAAGCTGCCTGTTATGCACTAGAGGTCTGTTTTCTACTCATTTGGTCTGAACATTATCACCAGAGACATAAGAACAGCAGAACGTTCTATCTGGATGGCTAAAAGCCGAGCAGTGTGTCCAATTCAGGACGCCCTGGTTTATAGACCAAGTAGTGCCTTAAGACGCTGCGGCAGCCTATAGCGCCAGCAGCGGCCTTTAGACAAAGTGCAGGGCTATAAACGTAGCGGCCTGTTGGTGGAACGGTGACATATAAAGCCAGCGAACGTCTACAGCCTGAGCAGTAGCCTTTATATGGAGAGACGGTCTATAGATGGCGTTCTGTATACGGACTGCAGTGTAATGTTGACCTACAGATAGAGCGGTGGTCTATAAACTGGCAGCAGTTTAAACAGTTTTTGTGTTTCATTAAAGGGGTGATAGAATGATTCTATAGGGTATCTGGTCCTTCAGGTCTCTAATAGGGTGATAGAATGATTCTATAGGGTATCTGGTCCTTCAGGTCTCTAATAGGGTGATAGAATGATTCTATAGGGTATCTGGTCCTTCAGGTCTCTAATAGGGTGATAGAATGGTTCTATAGGGTATCTGGTCCTTCAGGTCTCTAATAGAGTGATAGAATGATTCTATAGGGTATCTGGTCCTTCAGGTCTCTAAAAGGGTGATAGAATGATTCTATAGGGTATCTGGTCCTTCAGGTCTCTAATAGGGTGATAGAATGATTCTATAGGGTATCTTGTCCTCCAGGTCTCTAATAGGGTGATAGAATGATTCTATAGGGTATCTGGTCCTTCAGGTCTCTAATAGGGTGATAGAATGATTCTATAGGGTATCTGGTCCTTCAGGTCTCTAAAAGGGTGATAGAATGATTCTATAGGGTATCTGGTCCTTCAGGTCTCTAATAGGGTGATAGAATGATTCTATAGGGTATCTGGTCCTTCAGGTCTCTAAAAGGGTGATAGAATGATTCTATAGGGTATCTGGTCCTTCAGGTCTCTAATAGGGTGATAGAATGATTCTATAGGGTATCTTGTCCTCCAGGTCTCTAATAGGGTGATAGAATGATTCTATAGGGTATCTGGTCCTTCAGGTCTCTAATAGGGTGATAGAATGATTTTATAGGGTATCTGGTCCTTCAGGTCTCTAATAGGGTGTGTAACATTGGTTGGGCTGAAAATGGCCTATTAGCTGTTCTATGAGCCCTAATGCAGCCTGGTTAAAAGCCCTAGAATGAAACCACAGGTTTTCTTCCTTTTATGGTTTGATCATGAATATTTAGATGAG
Organism: Cyprinodon diabolis; assembly: GCA_030533445.1. NCBI lineage: Eukaryota > Metazoa > Chordata > Actinopteri > Cyprinodontiformes > Cyprinodontidae > Cyprinodon > Cyprinodon diabolis. The sequence continues at coordinate 1,105,803 of CM060068.1, read as the reverse complement.
CTGTGCTCTGATTGGTTGGTTTACAACGAGCCAAGCTGCTGAGCAAAGACGCATCATAGCAACAAGCACTCACTCACTGAAACATCAGATTGTTGATATGGTAGGGGGACCAGACGTCCTCTTTTTCCCAGACATGTCCTACTTTTCAGACCTAAATAAATGTCCGGGGAGAATTTCAAAATCATCTGGGATAGTGGTCGACTACAGTGCAGCAGAACCTGGGATGGTCCGGGAACCAGCGGGGGACGAAGCTACCGTACCCAACACAATGTCAGTAGCCTGGACACTGGCGGCCCCGTGCCACTCCCAGCCCCCTTCTCCGGCTGAGGGCAGACGGCTCATGGCTCTCTGCTGAGGTCCGGTCCAGGCAGCGGCCCACCAGTCCACACTTAATCCCCCCCATTGCTATCAACAGCTTAGCGACAGAATCATCCTTCCAGCTGCGGTTGTGACGGTCTTATGGTGGGAACAGCTCCTCGTTTCAGTAAAAGAAGTTTAGCAAATCCTGCTTTGAACTGTCCAACATTTTGAAAGCTGTTTTCAGTAAAATGCTTCAAGCAAATGAAAAGCTGAGCATCAAACTTTGCAGGGATCTTATGATACATAAAAATGCCTGTCGAGTGTTCGAATCCTTGGGAAGACTGAAAATGTTCCCCTTTCAGCATGGAACGCTGCATTTCCTAATACAGTTTCAACTGTAATGGGAAACAAATAAACCGTAGAATCGACCCGACCCAGATAGTTTTGGTACCAACTGAAAGGCAGTGATGTTTGTCTTCAGGGCCAGCACTAATCAGGGTCTGATCTTCCTCTGCAGGGATCCGTCGCCATAGCAGGGGCAGTGGTTCGCTGGCTGAAGGACAACATGGGCATCATGCAGTCCTCCTCAGAGATCGGTAAGCCCTCGCCCTAACCTCACCCCTTCCATGAAGCACAGTCCTGCAACAGCAACCCAGTGATGGAGATATCGGTGTTCAAACATGGCCCTTCTGTTTCAGAGCAGTTAGCAGCTAAGGCAGGAACGTCCTACGGCTGCTACTTCGTTCCAGCTTTCTCCGGCCTTTATGCGCCGTACTGGGAGCCCAGTGCCAGAGGGTGAGACTCCCCAACGCAGCTCCCCTATTCGCTGCTATGCAACAGTCACAATGATGTGTCCTAACTGAATGAACTTCCTGTGTTCATCAGCATCATCTGCGGCCTCACACAGTTCACCAACAGGAATCACCTGGCCTTCGCTGCGCTGGAGGCCGTCTGCTTCCAGACCAGAGAGGTGGGCAGTGGTAAACGGTCTTTATCTCTGCAGGCGAGCGCTGATTGATGACGGTTCCTGTGATGTTTGCAGATCCTTGATGCGATGAACCAAGATAGCTGCATCCCCCTGTCGGTGCTGGGCGTGGATGGAGGCATGACGGCCAACAGGTTACTGATGCAGCTGCAGGCTGACATCCTCGGCATTCCTGTCGGTAAGAGGGGAGGGGGGGAGCAATGAGACCTAACACCTGCTCCCCTTATACTGAGACCCCCGGAAGGCCCCTAGTAAAGGACCCCAACTCCGTACAGTAGGGACCCTGAGGCCCCCTGCAGAGTGTAGAGCTGCTCCTCGGTTCCATGGCCGGGACAGAAACCACACTGCTCCATCTGAAGCTGTTAAAAAACAAAATCTGGATATTTTTTGTTATTAGATTAGATTAGATTCAACTTTATTGTCATTGCACAGGTACAAGGCAATGAAATGCAGTTTAGGTCTAACCAGAAGGGCAATAGCAGCAGTGCAGGATAAATAATGGTTCCATAAATACAGGACATGGGTTCTACTGAATGAGTATAAAGATGAATACCATTATCTGTGACCTTTGACTCATCCGCTGCTTCAGATCCAATAGAACCTCGTTAGAACGGGAGTCCAGTTTTTGATCTGGTTCAGGTCTGATCCTGGTGTGGTTTCTGTTTCAGTGCGGCCCGCCATGTCGGAGACCACAGCTCTGGGTGCAGCCATGGCAGCCGGAGCCGCTCAGGGGGTCGACGTCTGGAATCTGAGTCCAGCTCATCTTCCAAAAGTCACATCTGAGAGGTTCGAACCTCAGATCAACATAGAAGGTAAGAAAGCAGGAAACGGCACAGAACCGTCACTAGAACCATGACTCCATCCAGCTCAGCCTAACCAAAGCATTTTCACCAAACATGCAGCTCTTTGGAGCAGTTAGCTGTTTGCTGCCATCTAGTGGCAGTTTCTGGGATGATCCATGAAAGAATCCATCTGCTTCTCTTTTTCTCCTAGAGAGCGAGTTCCGCTTCGCTCGCTGGAAGAAGGCCGTCCAGAAGGCCATGAACTGGGAGACCACAGAGACCAGCACTACCAGTACTGGTAGGCAGCTGCCATGTTTGACATTTCCACAGGAACCAGCGCAGGAGTCTCACTGGCGTCCATGTTGGATACTCTCTCTTATTGGCTGAAAACAGGTTCAGGGAAGAGGAACGGATCCCCCCCGCTGGGTCCCCCCCACCCCGGTCCCCATCAGAGTGGACCCCTAAGGTCCGACCGTAGATATGCTGCATGTAGTCGGGGGTTCTGACCCTAACCGACCCGATGCTGCATGAGAACATTGTTTGAAAGCTTTACTAACAGAGTCCAGACGTGTCTCACTGTAGTTTTCCAAAACCAGTCCGGTTCTGCAACAGAATGTTCTGATCCAGTGTTTTCAAAGCTGCACTGATCCACCTTAACCCTCTTTAGTTCTGCATGTTTCTGTAGGGATGCTTTGATCTGTTTCCTGTTCTATGGCAGAACGCCGGCATGTTCTAGGCAGAACACCGGCATGTTCTAGGCAGAACACCGGCATGTTCTATGGCAGAACACCGGCATGTTCTATGGCAGAACACCGGCATGTTCTATGGCAGAACGCCGGCATGTTCTATGGCAGAACGCCAGCATGTTCTATGGCAGAACGCCAGCATGTTCTATGGCAGAACGCCGGCATGTTCTATGGCAGAACACCAGCATGTTCTAGGCAGAACACCGGCATGTTCTATGGCAGAACGCCAGCATGTTCTAGGCAGAACACCGGCATGTTCTACGGCAGAACGCCGGCATGTTCTACGGCAGAACGCCTGCATGTTCTACGGCAGAACGCCGGCATGTTCTACGGCAGAACGCCTGCATGTTCTACGGCAGAACGCCGGCATGTTCTACGGCAGAACGCCGGCATGTTCTACGGCAGAACGCCGGCATGTTCTACGGCAGAACACCAGCATGTTCTATGGCAGAACACCAGCATGTTCCATAGCAGAACGCCGGCATGTTCTATGGCAGAACACCAGCATGTTCTATGGCAGAACACCAGCATGTTCTATGGCAGAACACCTGCATGTTCTATGGCAGAACACCTGCATGTTCTATGGCAGAACGCCGGCATGTTCTATGGCAGAACGCCTGCATGTTCTATGGCAGAACGCCTGCATGTTCTATGGCAGAACGCCTGCATGTTCTATGGCAGAACGCCGGCATGTTCTATGGCAGAACTTTAGCACGTTCTATGGCAGAACACCTGCATGTTCTATGGCAGAACGCCTGCATGTTCTATGGCAGAACGCCGGCATGTTCTATGGCAGAACGCCGGCATGTTCTATGGCAGAACTTTAGCACCTTCTATGGCAGAACACATGCATGTTCTATGGCAGAACACCTGCATGTTCTATGGCAGAACGCCGGCATGTTCTATGGCAGAACACCTGCATGTTCTATGGCAGAACACCAGCATGTTCTATGGCAGAACACCTGCATGTTCTATGGCAGAACTTTAGCACCTTCTATGGCAGAACACCTGCATGTTCTATGGCAGAACACCTGCATGTTCTATGGCAGAACGCCGGCATGTTCTATGGCAGAACGCCGGCATGTTCTATGGCAGAACTTTAGCACCTTCTATGGCAGAACACCTGCATGTTCTATGGCAGAACACCTGCATGTTCTATGGCAGAACGCCGGCATGTTCTATGGCAGAACACCTGCATGTTCTATGGCAGAACACCAGCATGTTCTATGGCAGAACACCTGCATGTTCTATGGCAGAACGCCGGCATGTTCTATGGCAGAACGCCGGCATGTTCTATGGCAGAACGCCGGCATGTTCTATGGCAGAACACCTGCATGTTCTATGGCAGAACGCCGGCATGTTCTATGGCAGAACACCTGCATGTTCTATGGCAGAACACCAGCATGTTCTATGGCAGAACACCAGCATGTTCTATGGCAGAACACCTGCATGTTCTATGGCAGAACGCCGGCATGTTCTATGGCAGAACGCCGGCATGTTCTATGGCAGAACGCCGGCATGTTCTATGGCAGAACACCTGCATGTTCTATGGCAGAACGCCGGCATGTTCTATGGCAGAACACCTGCATGTTCTATGGCAGAACACCAGCATGTTCTATGGCAGAACGCCGGCATGTTCTATGGCAGAACGCCGGCACGTTCTATGGCAGAACGCCGGCATGTTCTACGGCAGAACACCAGCATGTTCTATGGCAGAACGCCGGCATGTTCTATGGCAGAACGCCGGCACGTTCTATGGCAGAACGCCGGCATGTTCTATGGCAGAACGCCGGCATGTTCTATGGCAGAACGCCAGCATGTTCTACGGCAGAACACCTGCATGTTCTATGGCAGAACGCCGGCATGTTCTACGGCAGAACGCCAGCTGGACCGAGTTCAGAGCTTTCTCTGGCCTCTAATCACCAGGTCTTTGAACATCTCCTTCTCTACCTTTCAGGTCAGCAGCAGGAACTAAAATGAGGGTGGGACCAAAGAAAGGCGGCTGAGAAGAAGGACTGCGTGAGGAAAAGACGTTGCTTCTGGTTCCTGCCGTGCAGATCAAAGAGGCTGGAATTTATTCAGATGATTTTCTTAAAGAAGGGAAAGTTTCCTGAAATCATATTTAAATGTCAAATCATTCTGGCTTAAACATGTATATAAATGTTCTCTTTATCAGACCATTTTGTCCAAAATTTCTATTTTAAAAATAAATTTTAAAATCAGTGTTTTTTTTTTTTAATCTTATGCAGGCCAGTTAGTTATTCGTCAGCCGAAAAATACTAGTACATAATAAACAAACCAAAAAGAACTAATCTCCCATCCTGTCACTAAGGTGTAGAATCATCTCTCTATGAATATTTAATTCTGTGAATTAAAGCCAATCATTCTTTAATAAGATCCTTGTGATTTTTTTTATTGTATGCAGAAAACTACAACAAAAATCTGACCAATCAGGGAAACAATGCTGTAAGGAGAGCAGAGGAAGTGTACTGAATGTTACTATGGCAACAGAAATGGGTTTTCAGAACACCTGCTTGTTGAAATTGACCCGTGTGAGCCAGCAGGCTGCAGGTCCATCAGAACCCACCCAGTCCAGGCAGGGTGAACTGGTCTCAGAGCGGTTTCCCAGCAGCTTCAGGTCCTGGTCCAGGATCAAGGTTCATCTGAGGGGATAGGCTGGTTCAGATGCTTCAGACTCGGACCTGATCTGGATCCAATAACAGTTTAAAACATCTAAGAACAGAGAGGGCTCCAGTTTCCCTCTGAGACAGCGCCCTCTGCTGGACAGCTGATGGTTTTGCACTTGTTGAAACTTTTAGACCCCCTGGAACCAGAATTAGATCTACATGTTAGGGGAGATCCAGCTGTGAACTTCTGCCTACTAACGGCAGCAGATGAAACTCCAGGAGAGCGTGCGCCATATTAGATTCATAGGAGCAAAAGATCCTGTAATAAATGCTAAGTTTAAAATAATCCCACCAGCATCCAGATGTTCAGTTTCTGGTCTATTTTCTGTTTGTTGTTGATGTTGTTTCAGGGATAAATGGGATCAAAGCTGCATTTTTATGAACTTTGTGAACTCTTCACCCATTCCTGCGATAAGAAGTTTCTTTTGACTGGATTTGATTAAACTTTTAAGCCTCTCGGTATGAAATCAATATTTTGAAGAAATCTGCTTCCTGGTCTGTTAAAGAACCAATAGTTTGTAGCCAATCTTTTCAATAAACGGTGTTTGTTTTATGGAATATTTAAGAATTATGCTCCAAGTTATTACCGATCTGTTGTTGCTATATTTTAATTTGACAAACCGGATCTTTTCTGTTTCTCCTGTTTGGTGATTGGAAAAGCGGATCTTGACCCGGCCGGACCGGAGCGGAGCAATAACTAACTCCGCTCCGTGTTTCACGGTGAGGTGCGGAGGATGTGGAACAGCTCTCATTGATTTACACCACAGACCATCAGTCTGTGTGCGAGCGCAGCGCTGATGGAGTAGGTGGAATCTGGGGGTAACTAGTTCTCTGGAGTCTAACTAGTTCCTGCTGTTAAAGTCCCCCGCTGGGTTCTGACCCTGATGGTTCCTCCTCGTTCTTTCATGGATCTTCAGGCTAAATCCAGGTTCTAAAGTCTCATCCTGGATCCTGTTTCTGAAGCTGACTGGACCTCCTCACTCAGCATCTCAGGGTTCTGGACCTCCAGCGTTCTGAAGGTTTGGATCTGGTTCTCAGTACCTGGCCTACGGGAACCCGGCTCTGGTCCCTCCAGAAGCAGCCGGTACCATCCAGCCCAGACCTCTTTATTCAGAAATAAACTTTTTCCTCTTCTGTAGAGACGACTTAAAATAAGCCGAATTTAAACATTGATGTGAGGAAAAAATAAAGAAATCAAACCAGTTAGAAGCTTAAAGCACAGAAGGATGAAGGAATGAATCTATGAAATGACTGAAACAACCTGGATGCTTTTCTTCAGTATTTAATCAAATCTTCCAATAAAAAACTGTTTCCATTTCCAGCTTCCTTCCAGTCTAACCAGTTGGAAGGAGCTTCTTTTAATGGTCTGAGGGAAAACGTCCTGCAGAACCAGGAGACGCTGCAGCAAACTGCTTCTGAGGTCCAATAAGTCCAGAAACAAACGCCTGCTGCCATCTTTATGTGGTTTATTACATCAGCGGGGGGATGGGGGGACATTTACAGGAGGAGGAGGAGGAGGAAGAGGAGGTCAGCGGGAGAACTGCCTCCTGTCACTCGGCCCTTTGCTGACATGCTTGAAGATTCTGGATTTCTTCACGTTCTTGGTCTTCTGGTAGCCGAAGCCGCCGCCGCCGCCTCGTTTCTGCAGCTTCACTCCTTTGCTGCTGTGAACATCTGGAGGCGGGGGTTAAGGAGAAGGTTCCCTATGGGGGCGGAGTCTGCAGCTGATGGTCAGAGGACCGGTTTCTGCTGGCGTCCATCTCCAGGACGGAGGTGGACGCCAGAGAAGATCTGAGTAACTTCAACCTGCTGATAACTTGGTTCTGGTTTTAAAGCTCAGAGATGAAAACACGTCTTTGGTTCCTAATGGATCAAACAGGAAAAATGTTTCCGGACATTTTTAGACTTTTGATTCAATTAATAAGGAACCAATTAGGTCAGAATATAGAAATGATTTTCCAGTGAACATAGATCTATGATTAACAGATGGGCTATGTCGCTCTAACATTCTGTCATACTGTTTACCTTATGAAGCTGATGCTAACTGGGAGCTAACTGTTCCAGTTTAATCCACCGTTCAGAGCTGGAAGAGACGATGTTCTGTTAGCAGCTTCTGGTTCTTCTCAGAGGAACGTTAGAACTCTGCTCTATGAAGATCATGACCTCATTAAGCTCCATCTACCACGCTAACTGCTAGCATGTCTTCTTTTATACGTATCGTGCTCCATCTTTCTATCACCCCCTTTAGCTGCTCCACCATCAGCGCCGCTAATTGGACCCATTTAGGACTAAAGGACTTTATTTACCAACAGAACCACAGAAACTTTATTCTGGATCCATTAATGGTTCTGCTCCAGCAGCCTAAGTAACCAATTCAAGAAGAACAGCACCCTCTAGTGGATGGAAGGAATATTACAGATTAATAAACCATCCTCTACCAGTTTTAGTCCGTGAGGCAGACACCCTGTCTACTTTTAAGACTAGGCTTAAAACTTTCCTTTTTGATAAAGCTTATAGTTAGAGTGGCTCAGGTTATCCTGATCTATCTCTATAGTTCTGCTGCTATAGGCTTAGACTGCTGGAGGACATAGGGACCCCTTTTTCATCATTCTGCTTCATTCTATCTCTATTCTCCCACTCTGCAGAATCTGTTAGTTCAATCTCTAACGTTCTGCTCTCTCTGCTTTTTCTCAGTTGCCTTTTGTATCTATGTTTCTTTTTCTATGTCTGCTTCTGTCTCCTTGAACCCCAGTCGGGCCACTTTTGTTGAAATTTCCATTTTCTCTAGCTTTTTTCTAGTTATATCTGATATATCTGACGAAATTGTTTATATAAACCTTTTTTAATCAAAGCATTTTAGATGCCACAATAATCAATTTAATGAATTTTAAAGGCAATTAAGGCCTTAATTTTAAAGTTAATTTAATGCCTTTAAGACGTTGGAATCTAAGTGGTCTAGATCTGCCTTCCTGCCGTCTGTCGTCGGGACGCCGCCGTCTTCGTTTACCTCGAGCTTAAAGACCATCGTGGACCCGGGTCCATCGGCTCTGGAGCATCTGCAGCATAAAGGATACTCAGGTCCACGTAGGGGGGGACCTTGAAGCCGAAGGACAGCGCCACCATGGGGAGGTTCAGGGTGTTGATGCTGTAGATCTGCTTCAGAGAGTGGGAGTCGTACGCCCTCACGTAGGACTTGTAGGCCTCCTGCGCCGACTTGTGGAGGTAGTAATTCTTCTCGATCAGTTTCTCCAGCTGAGGAGGTAATCAGATTACATTCATGGAGATTTTACTGTAAAAAACTGACGTTAAAACCACAATAAACCTTCAACAAACGGCCTTTAAATAACGTTTTCTAAAGAGTTCAGGGACGGAACCAAAGGAAGCTGCAGGAACCTTCAGAACCAAACATCTGGAACCGTTTAAAGCTGCAGATCTATGATCTAGATGCATGAAGGAACGGATCTACTTCAGCTGAGATCTATGAGAAAGAACGGAGCTGATCCAAAGACGGACACCAGGGGGCGCTGGAAGGACGGAGCGTCCATCTGAGACACCAAAAGGAAAACTGGACCCAAACCGAGCCCAGCAGAACCTCTGGGGGACCGGAGCCGGTTCTGGACTCACCTGGGACTGGATGTCGGAGATCTTACTCCAGGAGAACTCGAACTCGCTCAGCGGGACCTAAAGCAGACAGAAGGAGAGGTGAAGCGGGCGGAACCGGCAGCAGAGCGGGCCCAGCGGACCGAGGCGTCACCTTGGCCTGCTTCAGGAAGCGCAGGAAGCCCAGCTCTTCGGGTCGCAGGATGAGGAGGGCGTGGCCTCTGCCGTCGACGCCTCGGGCGGTTCTGCCGACCCGGTGGATGTACTCCTGAGGACAGACGGGACAACGTCAACCTCCCAGAACCGACGGGGTCTGGGTTCTTGGTTCTGATGGCGGCTCTGACCTTCGGGTCGTCCGGCGGGTCGTACTGGACGATCCAGTCCACCTCCGGAATGTCCAGGCCGCGGGCCGCCACGTCCGTGCACAACAGGATGCCGGAGTCGGCGTTGCAGAACTGGAAGAAGGTGGTGGTCCGTTTGGTCTGCTTCTGTTTGCCCTGTGAGGAGAAGCAGAAGGGTCAGAACCGGAGCGGAGCGGCGCCGCGGCGGCGGCATGGCAGGAAGCACTCACATGGATGGCCATGACGGGCAGGTCGATGTAGTTCAGCAGCTCGTAGTGGAACTTGACCGACATGCAGGACGAGAAGAAGACCATCAGCTTCTTCTTGCGGTTCTTCTTCAGGAAGGTGAAGAGCAGCAGGAAGCGTTTCTCTGACGGACAAACCACGTAACCCTGGAACACAGCGGGCCGAGCCGTCAGCGGTGCTCAGCAGAACCGGGCAGAACCGCGTCCCGGCGCGGGGCCTACCTGTTCCAGGCCGTCCACCGTGGCGCTGTCCTTGTGGTCGTCCACGCCCACATACAGCGGCTCCTTCTTCAGCGAGATGCGGGCCAGGTCCTCCACCCTGCGCGTCTGCGTGGCCGAGAACAGCATCGTCTGCCTCTTCTCTGCGGCACAGAGGAACAAGCTTAGAGAACGCCGGCGCCTCGGAACCAGCGGAACCAGTGGCGAGGTGGGAACGTACTGGGCAGCAGCCTGATGATCTGCTTCAGCTCCTCCTCGAAGCCCACCTCCAGGATGCGGTCCGCCTCGTCGATGATCAGACACTGCAGGTTCTTGTACATGAAGCCCTGCGTGTTCTGAGACGGAACCGAGACGTTAGAAGAAGCGGCGGCCTGAAACACGGCAGAACCGAGTCCTCTCACCTGCAGGTGGTCCAGCAGGCGGCCCGGCGTAGCCACCAGGACATTGACGCCGTTGGCGAGCCTCTGGGCCTCGGCCGAGCGGTTGCTGCCCCCCATGATGAGACCGAAGGTGTGGACGTGGTGCGCCATCAGCTCCTTCATCACGCCGTACGTCTGCATGGCCAGCTCACGCGTCGGGGACAGGATGACCACGCCGGTACCTGAGGGGAGGGCGGGCACAGGTGAGGAGGTGAAGGGAGCGGCGGCGGCGGCGGGAGGATGACTCACCGTTCCTCGGCATGAACTTCAGTTTGTTGATCAGCTCGATAGACGGGATGAGGAAGGCCAGAGTTTTACCGCTGCCGGTTTTAGCCGCCGCCAGGATGTCCCTGCAGGGACACCAGAGACCGTTACCATGACGACAGCCAGAGGAAAACCACCTGTGGTTCCTTCAGGGTCCGGTTCTACAGGGGGCCCACTGATGTTTTTGACCGGCTCCCTCTCCCACAGAGTCAAAAAGCTTTTTCATCTCAAATTTAAACATCTGCTGCTCAGTCAGCGGGTAAGTTAGTCTGCTTATCCCAGTTAACCGTCTACTAAACCAGTTAACCGTCTACTAAACCAGTTAACCAGGAGGAATGCGTTCCGTCTGCCCGGTGCAGTGTACCTTCCATCCAGCAGGGGGCGGATGGTTTTGTGCTGGATCTCGGTCATGTGTTCGAAGCCCATCTCCTTCACCGCCCTCAGGGTGTTCTCGCTGACCAGCCCGGCCAGGGACGCAAACGACGTGTCCTCAAACGCACCTGGAAACAAATCAGGATTTACTAAAGAGGCTGGAACCAGCTGTGCCGATCCGGACCCGGCTGGTCCGGACCCGGCTGGTCCGGACCCGGCTGGTCTTCCTGTAGAGAACAGGTGTAGCTGCAGGTTCTGCTGATGGAGGAACCACAGCGGCTTCCTCCCAGATAACAGTAGAGCAGCGGTTCTGTTTGCCTCCTCTGACACCCGCTTCATCATGGAGACGACGAACGGGCAACACTTGAAGGCAGCGCGGCCCGGATCCTGGGCTGACGGTGCGTTCAGGGACAGTGGGTTTACCTGTTAATCCTGTGGGAAGCTCAGGCTGCTCCTCTTCATCTGCAGCTTCTACTGAATCATCTCCTTCCTCTGCTGCCTCCTCCTCTTCATCAGTCCTGATTTTCTTCCCAGCTGAAACAGAACCGACCCGTTAGACCAGTGATGGACACCCCCCCGTAGGTGAACCGGTGCTGTTCTTACCTGCTGGTGCTTCTTCTGTCTCTGCTAACTTTCTTTTTTTCTTCTTCTTCTGTTTCTTCAGAGCCGTTCCTCCTGAGCTGCTCTCCTCTGCTGGTTCCGCATCCTGGTTCTTCTGGTTCTTCCTTGTTCGTCCATCTGTGTTGCCAACATCAGCAGCCGTGTCCTCACAGCCTTCCTCCTCCAGCCCGTTGGACCGCACTACAACCAAACACCAGATGGAAATCAGATTCTCCTTCAGACCCAGAAGCTCTGAGATCCAGATGTTTGGAACCTCTGGATCCTAAAGGACCCGTCACCAGGGTTCTGCTGCTGGTCTGGGATCAGCTAACGTCTCTGCAGACGCCATCAACTAACCCGGCCTAATCACCGAGGTCAGAGAGACGGGCGGCAGAGCGACTTCAGCTGGACCTCCATGAACGACGACGTCTGCTTCACACGACGGAGGGAGGCTGCATACAGACTGGATAACGGTTTTATCGCTAACCGGTTCATCTGCTCATCGTTTTCACATTTATTGATTAATAATCAAATAGTTACTTAAAGAAGATGTTTTACTAATTTAAACCAGATGAAACTTAAAACTTTTCCACTTGAGTTGTGGATTATAGAGAAGATAGACAGATGAAAACTTTTATTTTTAAATCTTAAATGCTAAATGTTTAGATATTTTTCCCATAATTCCTGCTCTCAGTGAGTCGCTCTGTCAGCTAAAGGCAGGTTTTACCGTCTCTATACTCCAGCTAACCATTGATCACTGAATCAGTTACAGTTTATTTCAATAATCGATTAATCTGATTCATTGTTTCTGCCATAATCTAATCCCAAATTAGATTACATTATTTATCTGTAAGCTGAACAAAATGCTTCTGGTTTTGATTAATAATTATTGAAGTGACGTCATCAACGGGTCGATGGTTCAGTCATTCGGAATAAAAATGGCCGCCCTCTCTTTGAAATAGTGGCAGATGACAGACATGAGCGTCTCCAGAAGTGATCAACATCACAACGTCCCTCTGAGGGCGGCGCCTGTCTCAGAGTCTACGGGCGGAGGTAAAGGTGTTCAGCAGCGGGACGCTGGACGTGATGTTTATCTGAAGGATTTTAGAAAAAGATTCTCTTATTTGGTTTTTATTATTAAACATAAATGTTTCAAATGGAGGATCAGCGGATCCACCATGAACGATGGCGTTTCACTGTCAGCTGCTCCTAAATGTCAGAACCAGCGATGCACCGATTGGTCGGCCGGCTGATAGATCGTCGTACGGCGAGATATTCAGACATTTAACTTTCTGCCGATGCTTCGATGATAAATCGATGTTTTCCACTGATCCTGCACCTGTAGTCAGAACCAAGGTGAGAACAGAAGAGCTGCCTGTGATTGGCTGCAGCCAGGAAGCCTCTGCTTAGAAAGCTGGAGGTGGTCCCAAACATCAGCCGGCAGATTAGCTTTATAATCCCATTTAATCTGATAGATCAAATAATCCCATTCATCAGACAAACCTGTAGATCAGGTGAGGCTCGCTGCGTTCAACATCTGCTGGTAAGATTTTTTTTATTTCTTCAATAAAGGTTTGTTTTGTTTTAAATTTAGACCAATGTTTCATTTATCACCACTTTTTGTAATCCCATCCAGAAATATTTTAATGAGTCTGCAGAAACAGATCTGAACTGGGGGGGGGGGGGGGGGGGGGGGGGGTTCCCATTAGGCAATACTAGCATCCTAGTATTTAATAGTAGATATTTACTACTAGATAAATACTAGGCAATACAAAGTTCCTGGGGGGCCTATTAAACTGTTTCCATGTATGGTTAAAACAACTATTCCTTATTTTCCTCATTAATTATGTTTGAGATAAAATCCTTGGTTTTAAAATGCCCTCTATTCAGAGGGGCCCCTGCTGTCTTTGTCTTGGGCCCCACATTTCCTAAATCCGCCCCTGTGTTAAAATAATCGGTTTTATTTTTTAATTTTAACTGAAGTTTAAATGGATCCAAAGTTCCTCACAGAGCAAAGCTTCGGTTAGAAATGATGAAACATCAGATCAGCTTCCATGGATGCAAACCTGCAGACATCCAGAGGTTCTTCAGAACCTCATCAGTCCAGCTCCTCCATCAGGTTCTGGTTGGTTCTGGTTCTGCGCCCATCAGCGGGCAGAAGGTTCCAGAACCAACAGATCCAGTCAGTTTAACGCGTCTCTGTTTCCCGAACATCCGCTAATCTAAACATGTCAGGATTATTGTTTCGGTACCGGTTCGGTTCTGAAGCCGGTTCCGGGTCACTCACCGGACTCATCCTCATCGGTTTGCCTCCTTTTAACTTTTCTTTCTTTGTTCTTTTCGCTTCTTTTCTGGATTTTCTTGCGGAGGAGCTTCATCTGAAGGTCCGCCATGGTTGAAAAACACGTGCGGAAGAGCGTGACGTTGAGGACCCCTCAGGAACACCCCTGGAGCGCCTGATTAAAACAACAAACTTTGAGTGTTAGGAGCCCTCCAGGCTGCCTGATTAAAAAACAATATATATATATATATATATATATATATATATATATATATATATATATATATATATATATATATATTTTTTTTTTTTTTTTTTTTTTTTTTTATATATATTTACGTGTCTTTACAACATAGTTATTCTATTAACTCTTTATTAAACACACTGACATTTGTTAAAAGTTAAAAACAACACGTGGTTCTTTTAAAAGTCAGAGAACGCTGGCAGGCTGAGTTTAGTTCAGCTAGGCTACACAAAGACACGTAAAGGTGTCCGCCATATTGGATGGGGAAAGACCCGATATGGAATCAGGATAAAAATGTTTTTGAGGCGTGATTCTCAAACTGTGGCTGTTTTTAACTGATGCTAATAAACACAACATATTAAATCACAATAACATCTGTTTAAAACAGACCAGACATCAAACAAACCGACAGCCCACTGTTGGAAAACAATTAAATAATGTTCTCTGTGTTCTTAGCTCTATCAATGTATCAATGCAGTGTGTGTGTGTGGATATTTTAAGTTTGCATGAATCATGCTGTGTGTGTGTGTGTGGAGCTTGTCCTGTGCATGTATGAATTACATAAGTGTATTTGTGAAAATAGAGACGGATTTAGCTCCATAGGCCACAGGCTCCGACATTAAGCAGGTTACCAGAGCAGGTCAGAGGCCCAAAGTACCACTTCCTCATGGCGTCGCTCCACTTCCTCCTTTTATTTTAAAATGTGGCCTCCTCTGCTCTAATGAGGTTCACATCTGATGGAAACCAGTTTATCAGAACATTAGAAAATCAACAAAATCTGTTATTATCAGTAACTGTCTGAACTAATGTTGGATGAATCTAATTAATGAGCAGATGATTTCTCCTTCTATGCCGACGATGATGACGTAATCATCATCGTAATTATATGATAAGGAAGTTTACCTCACAATGATGTTCCAAAGAAACGTTGGAAATGTAGATGGGAACCAGCAGCATGATTCAATGGTTAATACTTAAATACCACTTTTAAAGTCAGGAGAGGCATCTGTACCCAGATGCCACCGGGTCCTCTGATCACCATGTGGGTGAAACGATACTGAAAGCCGGAGCTGGAGCAAGGGGCTTGAACCAACAATCAGTCTGATGCTACGTTCAGAACACATGCTGCAGAAGCAGCAAACACTGCTTCATTGCTTCATTTTTGACCCTCATACAGGTTCAGTTCTGACGCGCAGCTGACCCTAGCTGCACGGTGGTAAAGTGGGTCTGATGCGCGGTGGGCGGAGCTACTCTATCCTTTCTCTGCCTGGAACAATGGCGGCTATATTAGCTGTGATCAGCGGGTAGAAAGTAGTTAGAATCTATGTTGAAGTGAGAAAGTCCTCCTGAAAACATGGTCTGTGCAGTCAGTTCATCCAGATTACCATCCTGCCTTCAAAGATTATTTCTCTGTGGGAGCCGCTCAGACCCCCACATACCGGCGCTGCGCTGTCACTGGGAATCCCCAGCAGCAGCTGCCTCAGGCCCGCTCGCCTCTTGGGGGTTTTCCCCTCCTGTTGGTGGCGGCTGGAAGTAGATGTTAGCGTTTTTCAGGTCTGTGCTACAAACTGCAGGCAGCAGGATAATAAAAGCCAACATATTCTGCCGGCAGGTTTCTACATTTGAAGTTAATTTAGACGTTAATAAACTGTTTCAGAGGAGTGATCATAGCGCTCTGCATCAGCAGTGCTGCGTCTGACTCCCTGCCAGCTCCCAGATCAGCTTCTCTGATTGGTTGATGTCCAGCAGCTAAAGTTCAATGTTTCCAGCAGCTGCAGCTTCTGAAACGCCTCAGACGCTCAGAAGCTCATGAGGCGCCGCTGCTCCTGCTGGTCTAGACGCTGCAGCACCTTTTGCTGCGCCTTGACGTACGTCAACCATTGACTTTCCATGGAAACCAGCTGCTTCTGTTGCCTCTGCTGCTTTAGGTGTGAACGTAGAATTATACTCAGATCCAATACGGCCGCAATGTTTATTAGAATATCCTAATGGTTAAACTCTGTATTTGCTCTTTTTAGTTTTTTTTGTTGCTTTAAATGCATAAAATGTCCCATTTGGAAGAAACTAGGTGAACCACTGAGGCCCAGGAGGCCGAAGAGGAGGTTCTACCTCACTGAAGAACCACACAGGTCCAGAAGCTGAGGTACAGAACCAGGTGCTATGAGAGACCCGAAACCCTGGAAGACGTTTGGACTGTTTGATGGAGCCGCCTGGTTCCAGGAACCCTGCTCACTCAGCAGTTCAGGAAGTTTCTGGGCGTTGCATCATCACCGCTTCAGATTTCTGACAGAAACTTTCAGTTTTGAAGGTTCATCAAACTTCAGTCTGAGAAGCAGAAGAAAAACAATCATCTTCATTTTCTTCACAGTGACGATTATTATGAGTTCTGCTCAGGTTCTGGTTTATTAACTGCAAAGTTATTTTATTATTAGGCTGAAAAAAACCAAACAGGAAGTGGGCCGGGGGTGGGGGGGGTTAGCAGGTTTCAGGTTTTTAATATAAATCAGAAAGACTTTTATACGTCTGCACGCATTTTGTATTTTTCAACATTTCAAATAGTTTGATCTTTTTTTTTAGACCTACGGGAGCCTGTTTGGGTCATTCCCGTCCTCAGAGCCAGAACTCAGGGGGATTTAACCTCACAGTGAAGCTGGACCGCCTGTCTCCTTCAGGTGACACCTCCCTCCCCCCGCCCCTCTCACCGGCCGACCGATAAGGAGCGGACCCCTCTGAGTGACAGCCGCTCCGCCCCGCCCCCTGCGCCATCTTGCCTCTCCCTGCTGCCAGAAGCTGAGCGCGGAAGAGGAAACGGTTCTGAGCGGCCAGAGGTTCCTCCTCTCCTCCTTCAGAGCCCAGCAGAGACCCGGAGCAGGGATGGCTGGACGGTTACCGGCGTGCGTGGTGGACTGCGGCACAGGGTAAGCTGCTGGGCCGGGGGGTGTTTACTGGTTTAACTGGGAGCTCTGGTTCCGCTGCTTCTAACAGAACCTCTCCTGCTGTTAGCATACTGCCTGCTCACAGTTCCTCCGTTTACCAACTAGCCGTTACTTCCTACCTCACAGGCGGAACTTCCGCATTCTGCCTTTTAACTCCATATATGGTTCGAACCGAGCATCACAGCCTGCAGAACCCTTCACCATGGAAACATGAAGGTTCGGTTAAACCCAGCTTCCTGACCCAGTACTGCCTGGGTTCTGGTCCCTCTGGGTTCTGGTCCCTCTGGGTTCTGGTCCCTCTAGGTTCTGGTCCCTCTAGGTTCTGGTCTCTCTAGGTTCTGGTCCCTCTGGGTTCTGGTCCCTCTAGGTTCCGGTCCTTCTGGGTTCCGGTCTCTCTAGGTTCTGGTCCCTCTGGGTTCTGGTCTCTCTAGGTTCTGGTCTCTATGGGTTCTGGTCCCTCTGGGTTCCGGTCCCTCTGGGTTCCGGTCTTTCTGGGTTCTGGTCTCTCTGGGTTCTGGTCCTTCTTGGTTCTGGTCCCTCTGGGTTCTGGTCCCTCTGGGTTCTGGTCTTTATGGGTTCTGGTTTCTATGGGTTCTGGTCCCTCTGGGTTCTGGTCTCTCTAGGTTCTGGTCCCTCTGGGTTCTGGTCCCTCTGGGTTCTGGTCCCTTCTGGATCAGCAGACCAGGACCCAGCCTATAAAGCTGATAAACTGAATAATTGTGGCCCGGTTCGATGGTCCAATAGCTGATGTGGACCCGGGTTCTAAAGGTTCTGCTCCATCCAGAACCTCTGCTGGTTCTGAAGGATCAATAGTTTTAGATGATAAACCGGTTCCTGGTTCTGGAACCGGTCCTGACCCGGTTCCTCTCACTGTAGGTCCAGTTGCTCCTGGTTCAGCCTTGGTTCTGTTGGACCTTACCCAGAACTCCATGTCTGCAGGTGGATTCTGGGTCAGGAAGATCTGGGTTACATTCCTTCACTTCCTGTTCCCACCCGTGGTTCTGGGCTAATTTGGACCAGAACCGGCTGCAGCCTGAGGCGCTGCAGCTGCGGGTCGGTTCTGAAGCAGTCTGTGGGTCGGACATGCTGCATAGTTCAGCGTGTCCTGGCAGGCCGGGCGGCGCCGCATCGGGCCGGGCGGCGTCAGGCCTGTCAGGACGCTTCTGGAATGAGCTAGCAGCTTGGTTCTGCTGTTCAGCCCGGAAAATGTTCTGGTACCAAAGCAGAGAGAAGTTCTTCAGAACCTCTGCTTACTTTGAGCTGCTGGACGCATTTAACCAGTTATGGTTCTGACCCGGTTTGCAGGTGGACCAGAACTCAGCGTCCAGATCAGTCTATGTTGCTATGGCAACTCGATGATCTGCAGCAAAAATGTCCTGAGAGATGATTTAATGATGGAGGATGAAGCTGAGCTGAGAGGGTCTGGCTAACGGTTCTGGTTTTAGGTTCTGCATGTTCTGAAGGTTCTAGATCAGAGGTCACGGATTAGCGGACTGCAGTCCGGATCCAGATCCACCTGCTGGCTAATCCACTAATAATTACCACATGTTGTCTGACCACAGTGTCTAAACGTCACTGCGCTGCTTCTCCTGTTAATACGGTAAATCCCTCATCCTCCGCCCGCAGCATCCAGACCTCCTGCTCAAAGCAAAGCCTGCAGCCTCCACTGTTCCTCCCGTATCGCTGCGCTCTGACTGATCCTCGGAGCTCCAGGAGAGCATGCGCCATATTATCATTAAATTCATAGGAGCAAAACATGCAGAAATGAATGCTTAATTTAATCTGGCAGATTAAAGAATCCCCATCAGCATCCAGCAGATTTTCAGTTTCTGATGGAGATGAGAAATCTGCTTCCTGGTCTGTTGAAGAACCAATAGTTTGCATCCAAACTTTGAAATAAACGGTGTTAGTTTTTTGAAATATAAAATAATTAATGCTCTAATTTGTAGTTACTGATCTGTTGTTACTATATTTTAATTTGACAAACCGGATCTTCTCGCCGTTCTTTCTCCTGTTTGGTGCGATTGGAACGACGGATCTGGACCTGGCCGGAGCGGAGCCTGCACATTTAGAGGATGTTTGGCTCAACCTGCTGCTGTGAAGCAGGATTCTCCACCATGAACAGAATCAACAATAAATCTGGATCCAGGCTCAGAATGAGCTCCTTGATATGTGCTTGAGAATGGCTTAGTCTCCGGTTAAACCCAGGTTTAAAGCCTTGCAGGGCAGCCTAAAGCCCACTGCCAACATTAAGACAGAGAAAAGAAAGAAAATACCAAACCATCAGTTCAGGGGTTTGAGAAAATATGGGAATCAGGAAATTATCTATAAACCAAACTGAACGATTGTTGTTCTCTACTTCAAAACACTTTAGATTTTAAAATGGAAACATTTTCTATTTTTTATTAAAATATTTAATGTATAACACGGATGCATTAATGTTATTTTATTTCAGTGTTAAATTCTGTTTAAAGTAACAGATTATAATTAAAAATGTCTCCAGACCTTTACTGGTTGATGGTTTTCTTATTATTTGGACCCCGATGATTTTTAATTGGCAACCCGTGGACTAGATGTTCTGGAGGTTCATCTGAAGATCTGTGAGGTTCTAGTTCTGACCCGGATCCAGGTTCTGTGAGAGGGCGGAGCTGCTCTGGAAAAGTTAAGACCTAGGAGCTCCGCCTCGGGGTCTACAGGTCAAAGGTCAAAGACGTCGGGAGGAGATCAGAAACCCCTCAGAGCAACTGTAGAGCACAGTGGTGGAGGGGTAATGATGAGGGCTCGATTTGGGCTCAGAGAACCTTAGACTGAACCGGGTCGTGAACAGAACTATGATCCAAAGTGAAAAGTTTAATGGTTCTGGAGTGACCTAGTCAAAGCCCGCCCCGGTTTAATGCTGCAGTGGGGTCTGTCAGAACTGGATCTGGATCAGAGCCGAGCGGATCTGGATCAGAGCCGAGCTGATCTGGATCAGAGCCGAGCGGATCTGGATCAGAGCCTGGATCAGACCCGAGCGGTTCTGGATCAGAGCCTGGATCAGAACCGAGCGGATCTGGATCAGAGCCTGGATCAGAACCGAGCGGATCTGGATCAGAGCCTGGATCAGAACCGAGCGGATCTGGATCAGAGCCTGGATCAGAGCCGAGCGGATCTGGATCGGAGCCGAGCGGATCTGGATCAGAACCGAGCGGATCTGGATCAGAGCCGAGCTGATCTGGATCGGAGCCGAGCGGATCTGGATCGGAGCCGAGCGGATCTGGATCAGAGCCTGGATCAGAGCCGAGCGGATCTGGATCAGACCCGAGCGGATCTGGATCAGAGCCTGGATCAGAGCCGAGCAGATCTGGATCAGAGCCTGGATCAGAGCCGAGCGGATCTGGATCAGACCCGAGCGGATCTGGATCAGAACCGAGCGGTTCTGGATCAGAGCCTGGATCAGAACCGAGCGGATCTGGATCAGAGCCTGGATCAGAGCCGAGCGGATCTGGATCGGAGCCGAGCGGATCTGGATCAGAGCCGAGCGGATCTGGATCGGAGCCGAGCTGATCTGGATCGGAGCCGAGCGGATCTGGATCGGAGCCGAGCGGATCTGGATCAGAGCCTGGATCAGAACCGAGCGGATCTGGATCGGAGCCGAGCGGATCTGGATCGGAGTCGAGCGGATCTGGATCAGAGCCTGGATCAGAGCCGAGCGCATCTGGATCAGAGCCGAGCGGATCTGGATCATAGCCTGGATCAGAACCGAGCGGATCTGGATCAGAGCCTGGATCAGAGCCGAGCGGATCTGGATCAGAACCGCTCCGTCTGACCGCTGAACTCTCTTCCTCCACAGCTACACCAAACTGGGCTACGCAGGAAACACGGAGCCGCAGTTCATCGTCCCGTCATGTGAGTATGGTCAGCAGCAGGTCGCCCCCTAGTGGCCCCACCTCTAACCCCGCCCCCTCCCCAGGTATCGCCATCAAAGAGTCGGCCAAGGTGGGGGACCAGGCCCAGAGGAGGATGATGAAGGGAGTGGACGACCTGGACTTCTACATCGGGGACGAAGCCGTGGACAAACCGTCCTACTCCACTAAGGTATGGCGGCGGGTCAAAGACTAGAACCCTACAGAACCCGGTTCAGTCGGTTCTGCTGGGTCTCCTGCGGACCTTAGTGGGTCCAGATCAGAGCAGTTCCCTCTGGGTTCTCCCTGATCCTCGGGTTCCGGTTCTGACGGGTGGAACTGTTGTGACTGTTCTAGTGGCCGATCCGCCATGGGATCGTGGAGGACTGGGACCTGATGGAGCGCTTCATGGAGCAGGTCATCTTCAAGTACCTGCGGGCCGAGCCGGAGGACCACTACTTCCTGCTGGTAGGCGGCTTACGGACCGCACCGGGCCTGAGAACATCTCCAGCAGCTAGAACCAGAACCAATGCCTCCGGGCCCAGAATCCGGACCTTTTCTGGTTCCGACCCGATTACTACAGAAAATGGAAGGAGCAGAGATGAGGCTGATGGTTCTGATGAAGCCACCAAACATCTGGACATGTTCTCAGAAGCCTGATGCTTTCAGACTGTGAGCAGAACCGGGTCGGTTCTGGTAACTGTGTCTCCTGTTTGCAGACGGAACCTCCTCTGAACACGCCGGAGAACCGGGAGTACACGGCTGAGATCATGTTCGAGTCCTTCAACGTCCCGGGGCTCTACATCGCCGTGCAGGTCCGCCTCAGAGACGTTTGGACCCAACAGAACCGAGCTGCTTCTCATCCTGCAGAGGTTGATGATGTTCTCTCTCTGTGTGTGGTGGGGGGGGTTCTGCAGGCGGTTCTGGCCCTGGCCGCGTCCTGGACCTCCAGACAGGTCGGAGAACGGACGCTGACTGGCACCGTCATCGACAGCGGAGACGGCGTGACCCATGTCATCCCCGTGGTGAGTTCCTGGACGCTTTCAGAACCAAGCCGGTCTCAGAAGGGTTCCCATCCAGGACCGGTTCTTTGGTGGAAAACAGGGACCGTTTGGAGTAACATCTGCAAACCTCTGGAGGCTCCCACTGCGTTTCTAAGTAACCATGGCAACGGCCTTCATCAGCAGGGACGGTGTTACGCGGCCAACAGCTGATTGACTCAGCAGATTCTATGATGTTGGACCCGGGTCCAAACGGTGCCGTCTATCGGCGCCCGGTCTTTGCGTCATGGCGATGAGTCTGTTTGTCCATATGACCCCGTGAGGCTAACAGGCTAACGGCGCTATGATCGTCCTGATCGGTAGAGCTAGAACCGACACAGAGACACCCGCCCCCCCCGGCTTTCCTCCATTGGACCAGCTGATAATCCGTCAATCATCACGTTCCAGAAGGTTAGAACGTCTGAACTTCCTCCTCGCTCCTAGACTGTATGGCAGGATGTTTTGACATTTATTCATAGCGCTGTCGTCTCTATTGTTCCATTTGTTGATCTCTAAAATACTTCCTGGTCAAAACTACATTCCTACTGGCCAGAAATGCACATATTAATATCCTTAATTACATTTTTTCCAGCCAAACTTAAATTTCAGGATGCATAAAATCTAATTGTACTAGCAAGAATAAACTTTCAAATACTTAGAAATATAAAAAAAATGTGGCCCTTTAGACATTTATTGGCTTGACTATATACAGTATATTTCAGACGTCTCAAATAATAATGTTCCTTTGCAAAATGAACATTTTAAATATCTGATATGTAATCGTTGCAAGTAAAAAATGACATCATGTTTCTCATTCATGTGTATTGGGCCTTTCAGATATCAGAAATTACTTACCTATTGAAATATATCCGTAACAATTGAATAACAGAGATCTGAGATGCATCTTTAGACATCAGGGATGTTTATTTAGATGGGAGTGATGTCATTTCAGATACCTGAAGGTAGCGGCCCAATACACATGAATGGGGAAACATGACATCATTTGTTTTAGTAAGAATTACATTTCAGATATCTGAAATGTTCATTTTTGATTGGAAGAGATGCATTGGAGACATCTGAAATATATATATTATCAAAGCGGCTTGCCATAAGAGTAGCGTACGGGAGAGTGTCGCCATATTTCCAGCCAGGGCTGGAAGTTTGATTTGATGTTACCTGATCAGCAGGACTACAGACGCATTCAGGCGTCAGCAGGAAGTTTATGGAGGATCCAGAGGGTTGCTGGAAAAAAAACTCCAATAATTTAAAATTTAAAAGCATTTTCTAACATTTTAAATTGAATTATTAAAGATTTAATATTAATCGATTATTCAATACTGGAATCTTAAAATGTTTTTTTCTAATCGCTTCCCTAAAAACATTTTGATTTAGCTTTAGCTGCTGCGTTGACCTTATGTGACCCTTCTGCTCCCTGAGGCCACTGGAAACCAGTGAAACTCTCACTGGTTAAACTGCCACACTTCTACCCATGTCCCACTGGAGGAAAAACTGGTTTAAACCGGTTCCAGTGACCTCAGGGACCAGAAGGTCACGGAAACTGGTGTTCAAGTTTCCTGATTTAAATGATTTAAATTAGAAGTTTCCTTTTTTCAGGGACTCTCTCGGTCCTCCATAGACGATACAGCAAAAGTCTAAACTGCTCTAAGATTTGAAATAAAATAATTTGTTGAATTTATTTCCATTTAAGCAACTTCTGCTAAGGAGTGTAAAAATGGCAGCCCCCGTCAGCCACAGCTGGAAGCCCCTCCTGTTGTCCAGCTGAGCCAAAGCCTCCTTCCCTCCGTCATGTTTGCATCAATGGCTGAACGTTAAAAGCTGAATGTGTTTCAGTTCAGGTTTGATGTTAAAAACATCAGGATCAAAGCAGCTTTAGTTAAACCGTCTATTGATTTATTGAAAAGTTTGCATCTCTGCAGCACATTTTCAAGCTCCTGTCACACCTTGAGGATTTAGACCAAAATAATCTGGCAGAAACGCTGGCATACGTCGGATATGTTACGGGCACATTGAAGCACGCTAGAATACGAAAACACACGGCGAGTATGCCAGCGTACGCTCGTCCATCAGTTATGTGATGGTTGACGTACGTTCAGTACGAAATGCTGCAGGTTTTAACTTTGTACACGAGGCTCCAGGTTATTTCAGCACCACAGAGTCCGCAGTGTTCCAGAACGACACCCTGGAACATGTCAGTAAATCTATCAACAATGGCCTAGTCAAAGCCCAGCTCTCACTGTGGGCTGAGCTTGGAGGTGCAGGAAGGTTTGATGTTTGGTTTTCTGGCTGAAGACGTGTCCCGTCTGTCCTCCATGTCCAGGCTGAAGGCTACGTGATCGGCAGCTGCATCAAGCACATCCCCATCGCAGGACGAGACATCACCTACTTCACCCAGCAGCTCCTCAGGGAGCGGGAGGTGGGCATCCCCCCGGAGCAGTCCCTGGAGACGGCCAAGGCGGTCAAGGTGGGTCCTCGCCTCAACCCGGAGCGTCCCATAATAATTAGTCAGAACTCTGTAGAAGCAGCTGCAGGTCCAGTTGGTCTCAGAACATCTGACCCCTGATCAAAGCGATCCTCCCAGGATTCCTGTAGAACTTCCAGAACCAGACCTGCAGCCAGAGACCCTCTCTGCTGCTCTGCAGACGGACACCAGATGGCGCCGTTGGTTTTAGTTTGGGTTGAGGAAGCACAGGGATGGTCCGCCTCCTGGTTCTGCTGGTTTTGACGGTTCCTGTTGCTCACCCCCCACAGGAACGCTTCAGCTACGTCTGTCCGGATCTGGTCAAAGAGTTCAACAAGTACGACACGGACGGGTCCAAATGGATCAAGCAGTACACCGGCATCAACGCCATCAGCAAGAAGGAGTTCACCATCGACGTAGGCTACGAGCGCTTCCTGGGGCCCGAGATCTTCTTCCACCCAGAGGTCAGTCTGAGCGGAACCTGCCGGGTCCGGGTGAACCGAGCAGAACCATCAGAACCCTCTGACTGTGTGTGTCTCCCTGCCTGAACCCAGTTTGCCAACCCGGACTTCACCCAGCCCATCTCAGAGGTGGTGGACGAGGTCATCCAGAACTGTCCCATCGACGTCCGCCGGCCGCTCTACAAGGTACCTCCTGGTTTCTAGCGGTACCGGGTGACCCGGTGACCCGGTCTGGAATCTGATGTGTCTCCTTCCCCAGAACGTGGTTCTGTCCGGAGGCTCCACCATGTTCCGGGACTTCGGGCGGCGCCTGCAGAGAGACCTGAAGAGGACGGTGGACGCTCGGCTGAAGCTGAGCGAGGAGCTGAGCGGAGGAAAGCTCAAGGTTAGAGCCACATCATGACTCCTCCACCGCCGTGCTTTGTCCTGCCACTCACTGGTAGGTCGGTTCTGATCCGGCTCTGTTCTCTTCTCCCTGCAGCCCAAACCCATCGACGTGCAGGTGGTCACCCATCACATGCAGAGATACGCCGTGTGGTTCGGAGGATCGATGCTGGCGTCGACTGTAAGCCGCTTTCTTTCAGGTCCTCTGTCTGAGCAGCCGGGCCCTCAGAACCCAAACGTTATGATCCATGTAGTTCTGGATTAATTGGAACTTTTGGATCAGAACTTTCCCAGCTGCTCAGACTGGATTATAAAACGATTAGTTTGGTTCAGATTAATGAACAGCTGGTGTTTGTCTCCCCCTGCTGGTCATGGCTGGTTGAGCATCAACAGGTTTGGGTTTATTGCATTAGAAATATATTCAGACTTTAACAAAGGTCACAGAAGGTCTCCATTTTAATCTAACTGAATTAAAGAAGGATTTCTGCCTCCGGTCCTTTAGGGGGCGCTAAACGCTGAGCGGTTCTGGACATTTCTGACCTTGTTCAGACCCGTTTGAAGTGATCGGTTAATCAGGTACTGATCCACTGGGCCCGGTGCCAGGCACCCGGATCAGAACCCTGTCCTCCTCCCTCAGAAGCAGCAGACGTCCAATCAGACCCGTCCCTCTAACTGGACCCGTCTGCGGTGGGAGGAGTTCCTGCAGCACGCTTTGGACCGGGTCATTAAAAGTTCTGGGGAATAAATGAGTCCCGCTGTAGCTACCAGATCAGCTTCCTGCCAGTGGCGTCACGCTGCCTGACTGGCTGAGCGTTGCCACATGATGTAAATCATTGTGGTTGCCCAGACAACGATAATAACATCACGAGTCGGGAGCATCTGTAGCGTTAGCGTCTCTAATGACCGATGAAGTTTGACCTGATTGATAACTAAACTGAAACAAAGTAACTGTTAGATGCAAAGGGGGAGAGCTGGTTAGCGCTGTGGCTAGCTGTGCTCAGTAGCTAACAGGTTAGCCTCTTTTAGCTCGCTCAGTTAGCTATATTAAGCTACGCTACTTTTAACCGAGTGGAGTTGCCGTATGATGATGTCATAAGAAAGGGCGGGGCCCCGAGCAGATCTGGTACCAGCGGGTCTCTTAGATTCTGACCCAGATGGATCCGGTCCTGGAGCTTCCAGCGGCCGACCAGCAGGGGGAGCAAACAGGAGCAGAACTTTTCTCACTGAGCTGGAAGTAAAACCCGGTTCTACTAAACTGGTTCTGTTCTGCCCTCCAGCCCGAGTTCTACCAGGTCTGTCACACCAAGAAGGACTACGAGGAGATTGGACCCAGCATCTGCCGCCACAACCCCGTGTTCGGAGTCATGTCCTAAACCCGCGGGCCTTGGCGGGTTCTGGGACCGGACCGGACCGGACTTCTTTCTCTTTCTGTTCTGTTGTTTTTTAAATAAGGGGAAACGGTTCCGAGCTGAAACTCCTGGTTCTGTTGGACCTTTCTGAACATATTTATCGATCCGGACTCAGGTTCTGTTCAGTTAGAACTTTTTGTTGTTGAATTTCTTTTCAGCTTCTTTCTGCTCATGTCTGTGGAACTGCAGGTTCTTCAGGAACCGGTACCAGAACCCAGACAGGTTGGTTCGGTTCTGATGGTTGTTTTTCACAGTAAAAGTTTGTCAGCGCCAAATAAAAGCTTCACGTTTCTAAGAGGTTCTGGTTCTGGTTCTTCACATTACAGGTTCTGTTGTGTCATAAAATTCAGAGGTTCTGACCCGGTTCAGGTTCCATTAAACCGAGTTGGAACAGGACCAAGCCGGGTCATTCAGCGCTCTGACCCGTCACAGAACTGGGTCGGGTCAGACTCCAGAACCTCGGACCTCTCTCTGATTCTCATCTCCTCTGGTTCTGGGTTAGCTTGTTTCAGAACCGCTGACCGGTTCTGTTGGACCCGGTTCTGTTGGACCCGGCCCTGAAGCCTTTGCTCTGGATCCAAGGAGAAACGGAACCAGATCTGTTTGTGGTTCTGGTTTCCAACAGAACCACAAATGCCTCATAGGATCTGGACCGGGTCACCTGGTGAGGTTCTGTTTGGATCCGGTTCTGTTCATCCTCAGAACCCAGCAGCAGCTGTAGTTTACAGGAGGACGGATCGGACCAGAACCGGGTCCTGCGGGCTCCCCTGCCTTCAGCCCCGCTGTGTTCTGGACCGCTGTTCTGAGCAGAACCCAGCAGAACCTTCTGGTTCCAGGTTTGATTTATGAGACTTTTTGGATCTGTATAAAGAGGTGAAATAACAGGAGTTTGGCCCGGCCCGGTTCTTCTGTCCCGGTTCTGACCAATCACCCGCAGGCTGGGAGTTCTGGTCCACTTCCAGAAACGGACCGACCCACAAATCACCCGTTTCTGGTTGGAACAAAACAAGCGGAACGAAGGTTTTATTTGTTTATGATGATTTAACTAAACGACTTGTTATATGAAAATAAAACATTTTAACAATTCAAAAATATAGATCTACAAAAACAAAATGATTAACTGTTTTAACTTACAATCAGATAAAAAGTTGATACATAATTATTATGTAAAAGATTGAAGAGAGCTGATGATTTATGTTTGATGGCCTCCTCACCATCACCCTCATCTTTAGCTCCCTCTGCAGGTCATCCATTCAATTCAGTTCTATTCAGTGTATTTCTATAGCTCCAATTCACATCATGTCATCTCAGGTCACATTATTGATCCAGATCATCCAGTCAGATTGATTCAAAGTTTTCTATCTAAGGAAAACCAGCTGATTGCATCGACTCATTGACTCTTCAGCAATCCCTCACACTAAGCATGCTTGTAGCGACAGTGGAGAGGAAAAACTCCCTTTGAACAGGAAGAAACCTCCAGCAGAACCAGGCTCAGTGTGAGCGGCCATCTGCTGAGGCCCACTGGGGTTCAAGGAGACAGAAGCAGACATAGAAAAAGAAGCATAGATACAAAAGGCAACTGTCAACCAGCTCCACAGGCGGCCCCGTCCAGGAAACACACAGCCAGGCAGACGAGCTCCGAGCCAGCTCCCATGTCAGAGGATGAAGAGAGCACATCCAGTTAGTCACAGTCAGAGAAACAGGACTACACTGGAAAACAGGCCAAGCTCCAACATCTAGAAACAAAGGTGTTGATGGCAGCAGCACAGCTGATATTTCTCTCCAGGATGGAGTCACAGCCAAACAGGAACAGACCAGATGAAGCTACTATGAGAAAAAGCAGAGAGAGCAGAACGTTAGAGATTGAACTAACAGATTCTGCAGAGTGGGAGAATAGAGATAGAATGAAGCAGAATGATGAAAAAGGGGTCCCTATGTCCTCCAGCAGTCTAAGCCTATAGCAGCAGAACTATAGAGATAGATCAGGATAACCTGAGCCACTCTAACTAGAAGCTTTATCAAAAAGGAAAGTTTTAAGCCTAGCCTTAAAAGTAGACAGGGTGTCTGCCTCACGGACTAAAACTGGTAGTTGGTTCCACAGGAGAGGAGCCTGATAACTAAAAGATCTGCCTCCCATTCTACTTTTAGAAATTCTAGGAACCACTAGTAAACCTGCAGATTGAGAGCGAAGTGCTCTGTTAGGAACATAAGGAACAATCAGATCTCTGATATCAGATGGAGCTTGGCCATTTAAGGCTTTATATGTGAGAAGGAGGATTTTAAATTCTATTCTTGATTTAACAGGAAGCCAATGAAGAGAAGCCAGGATAGGAGAGATATGATCTCTCTTTTTCATTTTCATCAGAACTCTGGCTGCAGCATTTTGGATCAGCTGAAGGCTTTTAACTACAGTTTGTGGACTTCCTGATAGTAAAGAATTACAATAGTCCAGCCTTGAAGTAACAAATGCATGGACTAGTTTCTCAGCATCACCCCTGGACAGGAGATTGCTCATTTTTGCAATATTCCTCAGATGAAAGAAGGAAATTCTAGAAACCTCTTTGATCTGGGATTTAAATGACAGGTCCTGATCAAAAATAACACCAAGATTTTTTACTTTATTATCTGAAATCAGTTTAATCCCATCCAAATGAAGTGACTGGCTAATCAGCTTCTTTTTCAGAGACTCTGGTCCAAAGACTATAACTTCTGTTTTGTCTGCATTCAGAAGCAGAAAGTTAAGAGTCATCCAGGTTTTTATGTCTTCAGACATGCCTGTAATCTATGTAATGGGTTAGCTTCATCTGGATTATAGACAGATATAGCTGGGTATCATCAGCATAACAGTGGAAATTAATCCCATGCTGTCTAATAGCTCTACCAATTGGGAGCATGTATAAAGTAAAGAGAATTGGTCCTAGCACTGATCCCTGTGGTACTCCACAGGTAACCTTTGAGCGTGTTGAAGATCTGTCATTAACATAAACAAACTGAATTCGATCAGATAGATAAGATTTAAACCAGTCTAGTGCTGTTCCTTTAATTCCAAAAAAATATTCAAGTCTTTCTAAAAGAATATTCTGATCAACTGTATCAAATGCAGCACTAAGATCCAACAGGACGAGCACAGATACAAGTCCATTATCTGAGGCCATGAGAATATCATTAGTGACTTTCACCAGAGCTGTTTCAGTGCTATGATGAGCTCTAAAGCCAGACTGAAACTCTTCAAAAAGGTCATTATGGTGGAAGTGATCGCAAACTTGTTTGGCAACTACTTTCTCAAGAATGTTAGATCAGAAAGGAAGATTGGATATAGGTCTATAATTAACCAAGTCATCTTGGTCAAGAGACGGTTTCTTAAGCAGAGGTTTAATTACAGCAACCTTAAAAGCTTTAGGTACATATCCCTGTAACAGAGATAGATTAATCACATCTAAAATGGAGGAGGAGATCAAAGGGAATACCTCCTTAAATAACCTGGTTGGAACTGGATCTAACATACAAGTTGAAGGCTTAGATGAAGACAATAATTTTGCTAATTCAGAAAGTTCAACTGGATCAAAGCAGTCTAAACCCGGTTCAGATTCCATGACTACCTCAGGTACAATCGCGGATAGAGGAGTGCTTATGATCTTATTTTTAATAAGATCAATCTTATTTATAAAGAATCCCATAAAATCATTGCTGCTAAGAGCAGGTGGAATGGACGGTTCAACAGAGCTATGGCTCTGGGTGAGTTTGGCAACTGTATTAAAAAGAAATCTAGGATTATTCTTATTCTCCTCTATTAATGAGGAGAAGTATGCTGCTCTTGCTTTACAAAGGGTCCTCTTATACAGCAGTAAACCATTTTTCCAGACTAGGAAGGACTCCCGCAGGCCTGTGGAGCGATATTTTCTCTCCAGTTTCCTAGAATTCTGCTTCAAAGTACGCAGCTCTGCATTAAACTAAGGAGCAAGCCTTTTTTGTTTTTTAAAGGTTTTCATTTTCAAGGGAGCTGCGTTGTCTAAGGCAGTACGCAGAGAACTAGCAACCCCATCAACAAAATCATCAACCTGTGAAGGGGAATAAGCTAAGCTTTTGCACTCTGCAGCACTGCTCAGCGACACAGAGGAGAGAGAAAGTGAAGCAGATTCTTTAAAATGTATAACTGCTCTATCTGATAAAGATCTACTAAAATGTAACCTTCTTTTGGGGGAGGAGAACTCTGTTAAAGTAATCCTGAAGGTTATTAGAAAGTGGTCAGAGAGGACAGGGTTGTGAGGAAATACTGTTATTTCTTCACATTCTATGCCGTATGTCAGCACAAGATCCAAAGTATGAAGATGAGAATGTGTGGGACTATTCACATTTTGAACAAAGCCAATAGTGTCTAAGATAGCATTAAAGGCTGCTCTTAAGCTATCGCCTTCAATGTTAATCTGAGGAGCTGGATAAGGGATGGGGGGTGGAGGAGGGGTGGAGAGGAAGGCGGTCATCTCTCCATCAGCGCCGCTTTCATCTTTCAGATGATGGTTTAATCCTGAGAGGAGCTCCTGACCTCATGGGGAATTATGGGAATCTCATTCTATTCCTGACACCCCCCCCCCCACACACACACACACTTTATTAATGGAAATGTTACTTCACTGTTGAAAAGCTGTTTTTGGTTTTTAATACACTTTGTTCAAACAAGATGACAGTAGAGTTGGTCCAAGTTTATGAACATTTCTGGCATCACATCTCCATGTTTTCTCCATGTTCAAACTTCTGCAGTGAAACTGTTTCTATGACGACAAAATGTTGATTAAAGCTGCAGCAGCGCTTCTGATGTTGGCGTCCTTCCTGTTTTCAGATGAACCTCTGATCCGCTAGAAGCTGAATGCTTCATCACATCCGGCTGATCAAAGGCGGAGCTTCCCCTGCAGGAGCCTTTTATCCAGGTGACCCGGGGGCTGCGACCAGGTGAAGCCCACCTGTCCCTGGATCAGGCTGGGTTTAGGTTCTGATGGCGTCACTGGTTAAAGGAATGTTCCTGCTGTCTGGATGCAGATATTTCCTGGAAGTTTCCATCTGAAGGTGAGGCTGGATCATTTCTACAGAACATTACAGGAGGAAGTTCAAAGTGCTGCACATGCAAGGAAAATACAGTGCAGGGGCATGAAGGCCATTAAAGAAATAAAACGATTAGAAAATCAAAGGCAAGTTGGACTGAAAGCTTTAATAATGTTTCCATTAAATAAATGTTTAATCTGGAATAAAACAAACTGAGCTGAAGATGGTTCCCAGAACTTAACTAGAAGCTGCTTCTGGTTCTGATCCAGTAGACCTGAGAGGTCCGGCTGTCTGATCTACTTTCTATAGTTCTAGTGAGGACGCAACATTGATGGATTAAATCATCTCTCATTCAGTGATGATATTGTGGGCGGAGCCATGATGATAACGTCTAGCTCCACCCCCAGTTCTGGGAAAATCCTCCTGCATCATTATTGATTAGAAATCACTAAGTTTATTCTGCTCATGGGGATCAGCTGCTGAATTCTGCTCTGAGCATTTCAGCGTCTGTGTTCCTAGCTCTATAGAAGCTGAGCTATAGCAGGAAGTCAGTGTGAGCGTCACAGAGCGGCTCTGCATCAATAAATGCACTTATTACTCACCGTGGGACCAATGAAGCTCATTTCATGTTTTTCTGAACCGCCCTGATAAAATAAGACCTGATTTTCATCCATAAAAACTCATTTAAACGCGACGATTGCAGGTCGCTGGAGGCTGCTGTGGAGGTGAGGAACTTTAATCACATCCTGAGGCCTGATATCAAAAACTCAGGGAAGAAATTCACCTTAATGTCCTTTCCTGGTTCCCATCAGCAGCAAACTGTTCAGACGCGTCAACATCGACTGGAAGCTGCAGAGTGAGACTTATTTCCTGAACCAGACCTTCTGGCAGGTCTGGGGTCTGGGTGGGGGGGCTGCTGGTGCCGGGGCTGGGGGGGTTGGTGCAGGTGGGCTCTCCTCATCCTCAACAGGAAGTTCAAGCGCTTCTGGACCCTTTGGACCAATGAGGTGGCGTTTCAGCCCAGGTGAGGGTCTGTGATGAATGTAGGTCAGTGTTTCTGACTGATGCAGTGGAGCCCCCCCCCCCCCCCCCCCCCCCCCACTGGTTAAAAGGTTCTACCAGTGCAGGTAGAACCCTGAACGAATGGGAGACGTCGACACTTAGGTGCCTTTAAAAGAAGAGGAGTTTTTAAAGCATCCTTTCTGTGTAAACATTTGTTAATATCTCGTCTGAAACGGACCCAGAACTGCATAAAGTCATCTTTAATCTGATAAACGCTCCCTTTAAAGTGTCGTATTGTTATTATTAGAAAAGCAGGGATCGGACAGACCCCCCCCCCCCCCCCCCCCCCCCCCATCATTTCACGTCTCTGTGTTAGAAGGATTATTTTAGCAGGAATCAGCAGCAGCTTGAAGACAGGAAGCCTGGAAATAAAACAAATGAAAGAAACAAGCAAAGTTCAAAAAGAGGTTTAAATGTAATAAAGAGACGAGCTGCAGTTTTCCTCTGTTGTTTGCAGCTTTTTAATTTCATTTCAGGCTCCAGCGCCTGATGAGTTTAGTGATTATTAATCTCCAGCGGTTCCTCCTGCTCTGCTGGAGCTTCTTGAATTCTCCTTATTGCTGTTTAATGGAGACGGTCCCCTAACAAATGATCCGCCTCGGCCCGGATCGTCTCATTAATCCAGCTCACAGGCAGCGGGGCTGCTAATGTTTCTCAGCTCACCGCCTCATGATGCTCCTACAGGACAGGAGGTGAGGAGGGGCGTGATGTTGAGCTGCAAACACTGCAGAACTCAGATGGTTGTCATGGAAAAGGGATGCTGAGGATTAAAAGGCTTTTAACTCGGTTCTGTTTGGTTCAGAGATCCTTTCCAGGTGATCTCACCTCCTGACCTTTTTATTTTACCTTTTTATTTATCATCACTTTGAAGTAGAAAGACAAGAATTCACTGGTTGGACTGGTTTATGATGGGAGACTTTGCCTTGATACACTATATTGCCAAAAGTATTTGCTCACCCATCCAAATTATTGGAATCAGGTGTTCCAATCACTTCCATGGCCACAGGTGTATAAATTCAAGCACCTAGGCATGCAGACTGTTTTTACAAACATTTGTGAAAGAATGGGTCGCTCTCAGGAGCTCAGTGAATTCCAGCGTGGAACTGTGATAGGATGCCACCTGTGCAACAAATCCAGTCGTGAAATTTCCTCGCTCCTAAATATTCCACAGTCAACTGTCAGCTGTATTATAAGAAAATGGAAGTGTTTGGGAACGACAGCAACTCAGCCACGAAGTGGTAGGCCACGTAAACTGACGGAGCGGGGTCAGCGGATGCTGAAGCGCATAGTGCGAAGAGGTCGCCAACTTTCTGCAGAGTCAATCACTACAGACCTCCAAACTTCATGTGGCCTTCAGATTAGCTCAAGAACAGTGCGCAGAGAGCTTCATGGAATGGGTTTCCATGGTCGAGCAGCTGCATCCAAGCCATACATAACCAAGTGCAATGCAAAGCGTCGGATGCGGTGGTGTAAAGCACGCCGCCACTGGACTCTAGAGCAGTGGAGACGCGTTCTCTGGAGTGACGAATCGCGCTTCTCCATCTGGCAATCTGATGGACGGGTCTGGGTTTGGCGGTTGCCAGGAGAACGGTACTTGTCTGACTGCATTGTGCCAAGTGTAAAGTTTGGTGGAGGGGGGATTATGGTGTGGGGTTGTTTTTCAGGAGCTGGGCTTGGCCCCTTAGTTCCAGTGAAAGGAACTCTGAATGCTTCAGCATACCAAGACATTTTGGACAATTCCATGCTCCCAACTTTGTGGGAACAGTTTGGAGCTGGCCCCTTCCTCTTCCAACATGACTGTGCACCAGTGCACAAAGCAAGGTCCATAAAGACATGGATGACAGAGTCTGGTGTGGATGAACTTGACTGGCCTGCACAGAGTCCTGACCTCAACCCGATAGAACACCTTTGGGATGAATTAGAGCGGAGACTGAGAGCCAGGCCTTCTCGTCCAACATCAGTGTGCGACCTCACAAATGCGCTTCTGGAAGAATGGTCAAAAATTCCCATAAACACACTCCTAAACCTTGTGGACAGCCTTCCCAGAAGAGTTGAAGCTGTTCTAGCTGCAAAGGGTGGACCGACGTCATATTGAACCCTATGGATTAGGAACGGGATGTCACTTAAGCTCATATGTGAGTCAAGGCAGGTGAGCAAATACTTTTGGCAATATAGTGTATGTCAATGGAAGCAGTGGTGATCCAAGATGGCTGCTCCCAAGGAGAAGGATGACATCATCAAAGAACATTACACATCACATAATTTCATCTCAGGTCACTTTCCAAAATTAAAGTCTTTTATGTAAAGAAAACCAGTTGATTGCATCGACTTGTTGACTCAAGAATCTCGTTCTTTCGGTCGTGACCCAAAGCTCTTGACCATAGATGAGGCGAGGAACGTAGATCCACCGGTAAATCCAGAGCTTTGCTTTTTGGCTCAGCTCTCTCTGAATCACAGCAGACCGGTACAGCAACCGCTTCACAGCGACGCCGCACCAATCCGCCCATCGATCTCCATCTACCCCTCATTAATGAACCAGACCCCAAGATGCTTAAACTCCTCCACTAGGGGCAGCACATCCTCTCCAACCCAGAGAAGGCACTCTAACCTTTCCCGATTCAGGACCATGGTCTCAGATTTGGAGGCAATTAGCTAAATATTTGGTTTGTTGAATAAATATTTACTTAACAAGGTAAGATTTTTATAAATGAATGAATAACATGTAAAAAAAATGACTTGGAAAAAAATTAGGGATGCACGATATAATGGGCCCCCTATCGGTATCGGCCTTAAAACTGAATATCGGACATCGGCCCCCCCACCGATATTTAACCCGATATTTGATCAGCTTCTGAGTTTCTAAAGTCTAAAAAAAAACTTCTTCTTCTTCTTCCTCAAAAACTTCTTTTTTACAGACTTAAAAACTTCTAAAGACGAGGGAAAAAATATTGATCCATTAAAATATCCCAATATCTTCAGATGCTGATATATTGCCATTTAAAAACACCATATCAATCTCTTTTACTAATGAAATATTGCTATATGTCATCGTTATGCTACGAAATCCCCCGAAAATTCACCAAATGTTGCCATATTTTTATATGTTGATATATTGACTCGGTATCGATCTATTTTACTAACAAAATCTCACAAGAATTTGCAAAATATCACGAGATTTTGAAAGTAAAATAGATCGATACCGCGTTTTTAAAAATCAATTTGATATCAGCATATGAAAATATATTTGAGTTTATTATTTTTCAAAGTGTCAGAAATGGATAACAAAACTGCTATTTTCAATGACGACTTATTTTTGTGCAGCTTTAACATCGGTATCGATATCGGTTATCGGCTACATGAGTTTTAAAATATCGGCATATCGGATATCGGCCTAAATCCCAATATCTTTTTTATTTTTTTATCTTTTTTTTTATTTAATTTTTTCTATTTTTTTTATAAAAGAAATATAAAAAACAAAAAGAACAACAAAATCGCAACATTGTGCATCTGTAAAAAAATTATTCCCTTAGTTTTCTCTTAAAAGAAGCTAAATAACCATAAATATTGCTCCTAATTTTTGACTGCTGTGGTTTGAAATTTAGATTTCTTTTATTTTATATATTAATTTATCCTATTTACTCTCTATAAAAGTTTTCACTCAGCCTGTTTCACCTTGAAGGCCTCACCATTCTCTGCAGGATGGTGTTTGTAGAGCAGACGTAGATTCTTCCATAACCAACCAGATTCTCTCTCAGGTTTATTCATAACATGTTAGTTTAATCAAAGTGTCTGTAATTAGTTTTGACTCTGACTATTTTCCATTATTGTCAGTAAGGAGGAACGAACGCTGCTCAGGCAGAACAGGACTGATTACCATGCATGATGAACTGTTCTCTCTTTGCAGAGATAAAATAAAGAGCCGACTGACAGAAATCCATCGACCTCCATTTATTTAACTGGAGTAAATAGTTGAAGACTTTTTTTCCCACGACACTCCCTAACTTTACAAACAGCTCCCCTTACATGTTTACTGCACCATCCTGCAAATCAAGCCACCATTTGCTGAGCAGGCTGATAATGTTGATGGTTTGTGATCTAGGAGATCTAGGTTGTTGGCAGTAATGAGCAGAGAACATGGGAACCAGGGTTCCTTCATTTAGGAACCTCGGCTCTGATCCTGAGGTGCTGCTGTGATTGATGAGCCGCCATTAATAAACCTTTAATTTGGCAGAATGAGCAGCTGTGGAGCAATAGCTGACAGAAACAAACCGCTGTCCTTTAAAGGCTGAATATCTGGAATCTTTCCTCTTTTACTGCCCGGTCGTTTGGTTTTAATCGCCGCTTCATTTCCTGCTTTCTCTGTGTAAAAACTATGAATAATAAAGAAGACGTGAGCGGCTGCAGCATCACGATAAATGCTCCTGCTGCTCTGCTTTTAATAACACTGATCCCCTGTGGGATAAACCAGGCCGATGATAGGGGGCATTGCTGGGAAGTTTTGACTAATTTAATGAACCAACAGCTGAAGGAAGCGAACATCTTCAATATTTTAAAAGTTGAAGATAGAAAAAAGGTAGAAAATGGCCTTTAGAGGCTGGTCAGATCGCCGTGTCCAAACATGTTCATGGAAAGTTGAGTGGAAGGAAAACAGAAGGTAGAAAAAAGGGAAGAGCCAACAGGAAACTTGCAGATTTTCTCATTTATTCAGATAACAGCTGATGCTCTGCAGACGTACAGAGTAAAGTTACGGTGAACATCTGCTCTTGGAACTGCGCGTTTTGTTTATATTCTGTTATTCTTTAGACTTCCTGTGAGACGTCTACACTTAAAAAAACAGCCTGTTGGATAATTCTGGATTCTTTCACTCATGAATGATTCTGTGTTTAATTAAATTTCATCGTCTCCTTTCAGATAAATCCTGACTTCCAGCCGGATGAACCAAAGCTGTTCTAACTTTGAATCGCTGCTGTTGTTCTGAGTTTATCCAGCTGAAGAACGTGACGGCGTCATGTTCTTGAGGATGTTTGGCTCCTGCTCACCTGTCTAATTAACGCAGGTCGTTTCCACCTGATTCCTCAGCTTTTTGTGTTCTCCTGCCTTCCATCAGATTATTCCAGCTGCATTGAGAATAACTCTGCTAAGTTTTGTCTAATTCTGATTCTGATCCGTTTCCTGTTTTGGTTATTGGAGTTTTTGCTAGGGTGACCAAACGTCCGCATTTCCCGGGACATATTCGTATTTCACGTCCTGTCCCGGGCGTCCCGTTTTTTTTTTTAGAAAGTGAGGAAATGTCCTGATTTTTTAAATTACCTTGATTGGACCATTAAGTTTACAGGCACTAGGGCCCTGCGCACGGCGCTGCGTGTGACGTAATCCCTGAGCCGCGTCAGTGCGGGCAGCGCTGTTCTTAATCAGAATATAGATAGCGTGGCTGTCAGTACGCCACCAACATGCAAAGAGGTATTTTTTGTTAATTAGCTCATTTGTTAATTTATTTTTTCCAATAGCCTACAGAACAGACATTATTTGGTTCATTGCTGAGGCTGAGTATCATCTGTTATTGGGAGATGAGAGTTAATGTTAACTTTTATTGTTAAGTGAGGGATGTTTAGATGAGACATTATTTCTTTCATTGTGCTATTCATTCATTACAAGAATTGTTAAGCATTTTTAAGAAATACATTTTGAATGAAATTTTGTTATTAGAACCCCCCCCCCCCCGCTCCAAGGTGTCCTGGTTTTCCAAATGAAAAGATGGTCACCCTAGTTTTTCCCTTGTTTGCTCTGTCAGTTTTAATTTTTTTGTGCCGTTTTCCTGGATTCTGGATCCTGGACTGTTTCACTGACCTCAGCTTTGATCGCCCTCACACTGCAAAAAAATGAAATCTATATAAGTCAACCAAGTCTAGTGGATATATTTTGAATTTTTACGGAAAAATCTATATAAGTCATTTTATCTTAATATAAAAGCATTTCTTTCCAGAATTGAGGAGGTAAGTGAGACACTTTTCCAATAGAACAAGAAATTTGACATTTAAAATAAGAAACTACTGCATTGTCATATTTCAAGTGCATTTGATCTAATTATCTTATTTTAAGAGTAAAAATACTCATCACATTAACAAATCATCTTATATACGTGCTCAAATTAAGGGTAAATACACTTGATTTAAGTTAGTTTTTTACTTTTTTCTAGATGGTTTTTGCAGTGAACGGACACTGTTGTTTCCTCAGCATCAGCTCATCATCAGTCGGCGCTCTGGAAGCGGCTACGGCGGCAAACGGATTCCTCTCTCTGCTCTGGGATCGGACGGCCTTTAAACCAGGTCAGTGAGTTAAGCTCCTAGTCTGGATCAGCCCGACATTCCAGTCACTGACCTGTGTTTTCCATCTCTGCAGAGAATCCTGTTTCCCGCCCAGCCGCTCGCTGTGTTCTCTGTTCTAAATGAAGCCTGTGGAAAACGGTCCTGGTCTGTCTGAATATTGGGTCCTAGTTTCTGAGGAAATCACAGATGCTGTATCCATGAGATGATTTTGTTCTTTGCTTTCAACCCAAGATTAAAGGACCAACAAGCTCTGGACTGCAGCTTCAGATGTATGGAGGTGCTGAAGGCAGAGGAGGATGAAAGCATCTCAGACTCAGGAGGAAACACGCTGCCTGCAAATAAAACAAGGCAAGTTCTGCTTTTATTTCTGACTCTGGTTTAAATATTAATCTGATTCCCAGCGAGGTGAATCCTTCCCGGTCCTGAACGCTTCTGATAAACATCTCATCACCTGAGGAGGCTCTCAATAAACGCTTTATTAGCTCCTGCTAACAGCCTCTGAGATCTGATTGGCCGTTCATCACCTGGGTCAGCGGAGGCCATGGCTGCTCCTTCACTCCTCCTCCTCACTGAACCTTCATCAGTTATGGAGGAGCTGATTCAGCTTTGGTTCCACTTTGCTTGAAATTAATATTTAAATCGATAAATTGAACTAATAAAACAGAAATTAATGAAGTAGAATCAAACTCAACATGTGAGAAGAAGAACAGAGCCGATTTCTGGGATTAAATAATAAAGTCTGGTGGATGAAAGCATTAAAACGGCTCTGATGATGATTCTGATCTGCTTCCATAGAGTCGGTAATTCTACTCATGGAATAGAAACAAACTTTATTTTCCTGCTGAGAGAAAAACAAAGAAACAAACTGAGTCACCTTTATGGGTTTATCAGACTCATTAGTAAAATTGTTTCCTCCAGCAGCGATAATCTGCAGCTTAGTGAGGATGAGGTTCAAGCAGAGGATGAAGAACATTTTCTTTGAGTTTTCATAGAAAATCTGTTTTAAATTCTTAGTTTGACCAAAACTCAGTCTTTACTGAACAGTGACTGTTGAGCACAGCGGAGGCAGCATGATGCTGTGGGTCCATCTCACCACCAGCGGTACCGGGTCATCGCTCAGAGAAGATGGAGTCATGGAGGAAGACTACCTGCAGGTTATTGACCTCTGACCCGGTTGGGTTTTCCCACAGACCCGTCCAAAAGAGTTCTGGAACCAACAAACTGGTCCAACATTAGGCTTCTGGAAAAACTCATGAGGCGTAATTCTGACCCGGTTCGAAAATGTCAGTTTGAGGCTGGAAACGGACCGGTTCTGATAGAAACCTTTAGAACCCACACCGGTTCTGATAGAAACCTTTAGAACCCAGACCGATTCTGATAGAACGCTTTAGAACCCAGACCGGTTCTGATAGAACGCTTTAGAACCCAGACCGGTTCTGATAGAACGCTTTAGAACCCAGACCGGTTCTGATAGAAACCTTTAGAACCCAGACCGGTTCTGATAGAAACCTTTAGAACCCAGACCGGTTCTGATAGAAACCTTTAGAACCCAGACCGGTTCTGATAGAACGCTTTTAGAACCCAGACCGGTTCTGATAGAACGCTTTAGAACCCAGACCGATTCTGATAGAACGCTTTGGAACCCAGACCGGTTCTGATAGAACGCTTTAGAACCCAGACCGGTTCTGATAGAACGCTTTAGAACCCAGACCGGTTCTGATAGAACGCTTTGGAACCCAGACCGGTTCTGATAGAAACCTTTAGAACCCAGACCGGTTCTGATAGAACGCTTTAGAACCCAGACCGGTTCTGATAGAAACCTTTAGAACCGGTTCTGATAGAAACCTTTAGAACCCAGACCGGTTCTGATAGAACGCTTTAGAACCCAGACCGGTTCTGATAGAAACCTTTAGAACCCAGACCGGTTCTGATAGAACACTTTAGAAACCAGACCGGTTCTGATAGAACGCTTTAGAACCCAGACCGGTTCTGATAGAATGCTTTAAAACCCAGACCGGTTCTGATAGAAACCTTTAGAACCGGTTCTGATAGAAACCTTTAGAACCCAGACCGGTTCTGATAGAACGCTTTAGAACCCAGACCGGTTCTGATGGAACGCTTTAGAACCCAGACCGGTTCTGATAGAAACCTTTAGAACCCAGACCGGTTCTGATAGAATGCTTAAGAACCCAGACCGGTTCTGATAGAAACCTTTAGAACCCAGACCGGTTCTGATAGAACGCTTTAGAACCCAGACGGTTCTGATAGAAACCTTTAGAACCCAGACCGGTTCTGATAGAACGCTTTAGAACCCAGACCGGTTCTGATAGAAACCTTTAGAACCCAGACCGGTTCTGATAGAACACTTTAGAACCCAGACCGGTTCTGATAGAACGCTTTAGAACCCAGACCGGTTCTGATAGAACGCTTTAAAACCCAGACCGGTTCTGATAGAACGCTTTAGAACCCAGACTGGTTCTGATAGAAACCTTTAGAACCCAGACCGGTTCTGATAGAATGCTTTAAAACCCAGACCGGTTCTGATAGAAACCTTTAGAACCCAGACCGGTTCTGATAGAACGCTTTAAAACCCAGACCGGTTCTGATAGAACGCTTTAGAACCCAGACCGGTTCTGATAGAAACCTTTAGAACCCAGACCGGTTCTGATAGAAACCTTTAGAACCCAGACCGGTTCTGATAGAACGCTTTAGAACCCAGACCGGTTCTGATAGAACGCTTTAGAACCCAGACCGGTTCTGATGGAACGCTTTAGAACCCAGACCGGTTCTGATAGAAACCTTTAGAACCCAGACCGGTTCTGATAGAACGCTTTAAAACCCAGACCGGTTCTGATAGAACGCTTTAGAACCCAGACCGGTTCTGATAGAAACCTTTAGAACCCAGACCGGTTCTGATAGAACGCTTTAGAACCCAGACCGGTTCTGATAGAAACCTTTAGAACCCAGACCGGTTCTGATAGAACGCTTTAGAACCCAGACCGGTTCTGATAGAAACCTTTAGAACCCAGACCGGTTCTGATAGAAACCTTTAGAACCCAGACCGGTTCTGATAGAACGCTTTAGAACCCAGACCGGTTCTGATAGAAACCTTTAGAACCCAGACCGGTTCTGATAGAATGCTTTAGAACCCAGACCGGTTCTGATAGAAACCTTTAGAACCCAGACCGGTTCTGATAGAAACCTTTAGAACCCAGACCGGTTCTGATAGAACGCTTTAGAACCCAGACCGGTTCTGATAGAAACCTTTAGAACCCAGACCGGTTCTGATAGAAACCTTTAGAACCCAGACCGGTTCTGATAGAACGCTTTAGAACCCAGACCGGTTCTGATAGAAACCTTTAGAACCCAGACCGGTTCTGATAGAATGCTTTAGAACCCAGACCGGTTCTGATAGAAACCTTTAGAACCCAGACCGGTTCTGATAGAAACCTTTAGAACCCAGACCGGTTCTGATAGAACTCTTTGCTGAGGCCATGCGTGCTGCAGAATGATGCCATTGGTGCTTTCTAATGGAGGCCAAGGCCCCCACCATGAGACGGCCCCCTCTAGCAGGGGGGTTTGATGAGGGGGGGGCTAAATCCAAAATAACACTTTTAGTTTTGAGAGCAGGCTGCACCTTTAATCTTTTCTCTCTCGCTCTACATGGTGAATCCAATCTTCCTAATCTGTTGGGCTTTTCCTCCTTGAAGCGAGCGTGTGCATCTAAGATGTTATCCCATCTCACCTTCGAGTTCAACCGCCGCAGCCAGCCTGTGTTCAGTCGCACCCAGCATACGGCTAGGCTAACGGTCCTGCTCATTCACAGCCTTAGTGAGCGTTTCAGCTACCGGACGCCTGATCGACGCCCAAATTGCTGCCGGAATCCTCTGTAATTGTAGCAACATCAGGTATCCTCTAAACCCAAACATCTGAAAATCCACACATCTTCGATATCCTCCAATGACAGCGCTGTGAAACACACCATCCTCCAGGCCTTCCAGGAGTCCATGCTGTATCCCATTAAGTATGTCCCAGCAGGACAGGAAGGGTCCACTTTTCCCTGTCTGCCAGTTGATAAAATTTGATTAATTGCATTGAGAGACCAGCTGACCAGATCTGTGGTTTTAGATCAGGTGATATGAAGAGAGAGCTCAGAAAGACACAGCAAAGCAGGGACGGGCAGGGAGGGGCAGGAAAATACGACCGCCTCCTTCAAGAGTCAGGACAAAAAAAAAAAAAAAAAATATATATATATATATATATATATATATATATATATATATATATATATTTATGTATATATGTATATATTTGGTGCAAAATGCAGTAGTTTTATACACAGAGAAACGAAATTTTGTTTTGTAAACATTTTCCCATTTTCTTAAAGTGCAGCAGTGATAAAAAGTAAACAATGGAGCAAAAGAAGGCTCTGATGAGGTCAGTGTGATGCAGACGCTGAGACGTGATTTACAGTTTTTTTTCTTTTCAGTTTTTTCTTCAGCAGTCTGATGGCGACGGGGAAGAAGCTGGTTTGGAATCTGCAGGAGCTGCAGCAACGATAGAA
The DNA here is from genome assembly GCA_030533445.1 of Cyprinodon diabolis. Lineage (NCBI taxonomy): Eukaryota > Metazoa > Chordata > Actinopteri > Cyprinodontiformes > Cyprinodontidae > Cyprinodon > Cyprinodon diabolis. The sequence continues at coordinate 1,062,136 of CM060068.1, read as the reverse complement.
ACCAGTAGGGGTGTAATGTTGATGAAGTTCTGGCTGGAATCGTTTATCTTTTACTCGACCCAAAATGACCCTGACGGCAATAAAACCAAAACGGGTCAGAAGCACCGGTGGAAAGAGTTATTCTGACCCAAAGGTTCCTCCATGCTCAGCGGGTTGGAGCACAGCATGTAGAGATGGACTGGGCCTCCACCAGTTCTCCCAGTCCCCTCCTTTAGCAGTTCTTCATCCCGTCCTCCCATCACACTCCTCAACCCGCCGCCTGGCAGCAGCTTTCTGATCCACCGGGTCCACATTCAGAACCTTTATCCTCCTAAACATCCTCTGAGCTAAAGATGAAGCTTTTCTTCAAGGCCAGAAAAACAAAAACCAACCTGAGAGGAAGGAAGGGCTGGGCGATAAGACGATGCATATCGTACGGAAGATAGAAAAGTGTCTATCGTGCTAATTCTATTCTATCGTTTCTAACACAATCGTATCTCGTATTCAAGCAAATATTTACCATGGTCGACGGATGTATTAGTGTAGCCACGTAGCCTACACACAGTTTATAAGTGATAAATCCACAAAGAAGCGCCGTCCTGCGGTTTTGCAACATGACGCTTCTTTACGGCTTTTGACTCAAACGCGGGTTTGCGACATGCTTTACGTTACTAAACTCATGAAAGATGGAGACACAGGCGGCTGAAGTATTAAACCAGCAACCAACAGAGGCGGCTACGCAGGCAACCCAAGATGAAGAAATGTTACAAAAAGTCGGCGTCTGTGATTTGGTTACATTTTGGATTTAAGAAGTCCGACACGGAACAGAAAACGGTTATTTATAAGCTAAGCTATAAGACTGTTCCTTCACCCGACGGCAACACGACTAACCTCTTCTATCACCTAAAGAAGAAATACCTGTAGGAATAAGGTGAAGGATACTGCAGCCCCTCCTCCGCCTCATCTAATGCAGATATATTGCTGCACTACAATTCATTTTTCTAATTTATGACAGTTCTATAAATGTCACTTCAAAATAAAGTTGAAAAATTAAGCAATTATATTGTTTTGTCGTATTTTTCAGAGATTTGCTCAAAATAGCGTGTCGTTTAGCGTGTCGTTTAGCCTGTCGTTATAGCGTGTCCTTATAGCGTGTCGTTATAGCTGTCTATAACGCCACGCTATAATGACATGCTATAACGACACGCTACAACGACACGCTATAACGACACGCTACGATGACATGCTATAACGACACGCTACAATGACACGCTACAACGAGACGCTACAACGACACGCTACGACGACACGCTACGACGGCACGCTACGACGGCACGCTACGACGACACGCTACGACGACACGCTACGACGACACGAGATAACGACATGCTATAACAACACGCTACGACGACACGCTACGACGACACGAGATAACGACATGCTATAACAACACGCTACGACGACACGCTACGACGACACGCTACGACGACACGCTATAACGACACGCTATAACGACATGTTACAACGACACGCTACGACGCTACGCTACGACGACACGCTACAACGTCACGCTATAACGACACGCTATAACGACACGCTACGACGACACGCTACGACGACACGCTACGACGACACGAGATAACGACATGCTATAACAACACGCTACGACGACACGCTACGACGACACGCTACGACGACACGCTATAACGACACGCTATAACGACATGTTACAACGACACGCTACGACGCTACGCTACGACGACACGCTATAACGACACGCTATAACGACACGCTACGACGACACGCTATGACGACACGCTACGACGACACGCTATGACGACAAGCTACGACGACACGCTACGACGACACGCTACGACGCCACGCTACGACGACACGCTACGACGACACGCTATAACGACACGCTATGACCTGGGCCGGATTTTAGCAAGGGCTTACCGGGGCTGCAGCCCGGGGCCCCGGCATTTCGGGGCCCCGAAGGATGTTTTATATTTTTGTGAATGGATAGTGTCAGATTTACCATATTTTCACGACTATAAGGCGCACATAAACGTCTTTTTTTCCCTCAAAATGTGCGGTGCGCCCTATGTGTGTTGTAACTGCGACTTTTGAGACCCCGTCATTGAGAAGATGGTGAAAGGAGACCAGGTGGTTTTTTTCCACTCATCACCATCGCTGTTAATCTGTGACTCCATGCGTGCCCATCTCACAGCTGATGAGAAAAACATGGTGAAACAAATGAACGCTGTGATTGCTGTTATTCAACCGCTCGACATCGGTGTGAACCGGACGCAGCAGACGCAGCAGAAGCAGCGAGTTTACATGCAAGGTCAATGGTTGACGCGCGTATAGGCGCAGCAAAAGGTCCCGCAGCGCGTCGGGAGCACTAAGCATCTGATGCGCTTGACGCGCTGCTGCTGCTAGAGATGGAAAAATTAAACTTTGGCTGCTGGACGCGCCGCATCAACCAATCAGAGAAGCTGATCTGGGAGCTGACAGCGAGACAGACACATCGCTCTGATGACACATGATATTAAGGCAAATGAAAAGGGCTGGATGGATGAGGAGATGATGAAAGCGTGGCTGAGGCAGGTGTATGTGAGGAGACCAGGTGTTTTATTCCACGCATCACCATCGCTGTTAATCTGTGACTCCATGCGTGCCCATCTCACAGCCGATGTGAAAAACATGGTGGAACAAATGAACGCTGTGCTCGCCGTTATCCCGGGAACTTTTTGACATGAGGGTTAAAATTATGTTAAAAGAACTTTGGAACTGTAAAATAATTTGAAAACAAACTTGGTCTTTTTTAAAGTTTATCTGCTAAATTAAAGTAAAAATTTAAATGATAGATACAAAACAAAGATTGTGTATGTCTGCATTATAAGACAGGCTCAAAGTTTCAAACTTTTCAGGGTTTAGTATTGTTTTCTTATTTGGTTTGCGTTTGAGTAAATGTAGGTCGTGTTTGTGGTTCGAGTTCCTCCAAAGAAGTTGAAGGCAAAAGTGTCATTAATAAATGGAAATCTGTATTTTGTTCTTCATATTTTTCAAGATGTAAAATCCTTGGTCTAGAAGATGAAAATTGTTCATTTGCACCCACCTCTGCTTTTATTGAGAACCGGGGGCTGTAGAAAATCCTTCATAGGGCAGCACTTTGGACCTACCTGGGTCAGGATATTTTCTGAAAACTACAGTATGCCTGATCTTTTTTTCCAGAAGTTTATATCCATGTTCTGTCTGACTGGCAGAGAAGAACTTTTTTGACATTTATTTCCTCCACTATTTACCAAGAACTTTAAAAACAAAGAAAAAGTTTGAGTTTTGATATATTCCACTTGTAAATGCTGGGGATATTTGTATAAATATTGTTTTACTCGCTTTGCTTTGTAAAAGTATATTTGAGCATTGCACTTTCTTGCACTCAATCTGTTTTATAGTTTGTGTTCAGTGATTTTATTTTGTGATGCAAGCATCATATTCTAGTTTCAACCCCAACATGTGGTTTAGTCTTTCTAGAAAACAGCTCAGAGTTGTTTGTAGTTTGTGACAACTGGCGTATTAAAGTTGTAAGTTGTCAAAACTTACTGTTTGGTCATTTTCTGCTTATCCTCTAAAACAAAACAAACACATACAAAAAAAAAATATATATATATATATATATATATATTTTTATTTTATTTTTTTTTTGACTCCAGCCCAGGGGCCCCCATCCTCCTAAATCCGGCCCTGGCTATAACGACACGCTATAAAGCTGATGATGCTGAACTTTGACAGAAGCTCAGGTGAAGAACCAGACCTCTGTTCTCCAGGTTCTGTTCTGGTGATGCTAAAGGGGAGCAGCGAGGAGCTCTGGATGGGAGGAGGAGGAGCAGCTTGAAGCTGACTGTGAGCACAGAGGATGATGATGATGATGATGATGATGATGAGGAGCGGCTCTCAGCTGCTCTCTAACCAGTAATTTCATCCTGAGATGAGCAGGAAAATGAGACGTTACAACGAAGCAAAGAAGAAGAGATAAAAACTGTGATCATTTGCTTCAGCAGACGTTCACAGAAGAACCTTTCATTTGGTTTCTATGCGACTAACATTTTGTTATGGTTCAGGTTCCTCTCCAGGTGTTTCTGATGGAGGGGCAGCATTTGACCCATACAGACTCCATATGACACCAGCTTTTATTTGCTGTGTTTGATGTGAGGAGAGATGAAGTGATTTTACTCCAATAGGAACAAAGATCAACAAGTATGAGAACAACTGACCCATTTATTAACAACCTGCAGGAGCGGACAGAGGAATGAAACCTCAACTTAAGCAGAAAAACTTAATAAAAGCAGGAAAATAAAGATGGAATAAGATGGAAAAGTTTGTATAAAAGGGGTTAACTCAGCTGCAACATCTTTTTCAGATTTTAACCAAGATTTAATTGGTAACCAGAGACAGCAGAGACACATGAGAAGACCTGGGGGGTCTGATGGAGGCTGAGGGACGGCTCTGTCAGCAGACCTGGTGCTGAAAACGGACGGTTTGAATAAATAATGGACCTCAGGCCGGCGCTGACAGACATGACCTCTGCATGGCGAGGACACCACCGTCCAGATGGTCTCATTATTGGACCTCCTGCAGCAGCAGTGGGTTCCTCTCTGGCTTCAATGTGGAGGAACAGGACAGGCTGAGGTCTCCTCTGTCCAAGAAGTCTGGTCCTTCGTCCATCTTAGTTCTAGAGAGAACCAGCTTTCTACTGAACCCTTCCAAACTGGTTATTTCCAAAAAACTTTTAAAAATTTAAAAAATAAACTTCTGGACTTTGTTTCCAGGGTTAAAGACGTTTCTCTTCCATCCAGGAAGATTTTTCAATTCAAAATGTCAGAAATAGCGTTTAGTTCCAGGTTTTATAAAGTGGACCAAAAACAAAGCCTTGTTGTTGCTTAGAAAACTTGCAGATTGAACTGGGAGAACTGGTCCACCCTTTGGAATGGGGAGTCGTTAAGGGCTGGTTATCCTCCTGCAGCAGCGTGTCGCAGTGAGCTTGATGCAGTCGTTTTTGATTTATGCTCAATATTGAAGCGTGGTCTGATCTATACGCCGTGGGTCTAGATACGGCCGAGGCGGTGAGGAAGTGGGAGTTTAGTCTGACAATGGAGGGACATGAAGGCGCGAAAGAGCGGGGATCCAGGTGGAAAAGGGTCCCAGCGTTCTCGCGCACCTCCATCTTCTAGCGGGTCAAACAGCGGCGTGTCTGCGGAGGGGGCGGGGACGTCTTTGCGTTCACTGCGACGCCTACGCAGACGACCTGGTTTCACATCATAAATCAGCCTTTAGGGTCATTGCTGAACAGGCCAGATGATTTGGTTCCCTGCATGGCGATAAGGGATTATGATGACAGCAGGAAGGAAGCAGCTCTATTGGTTTGAATGGTGTCTGCCCACTGGACATGATTTGATATTTATATAAATCGATGTGATAATATGAGATGCAAATCGTATATTTCAGTATTTCAATAATTTATAGAAATGTTAATCTGTAATATAACTTTTAGTCTAAATGGGTAGATTCTCATTTGGTCTTTATGTCCTGACATGTAGCTGGAGTCTCAGCAGACCACTGGGAGTATTATGGTCTGTATTCAGCAGAGGAGGAAGCTGGAAAACACACTGAGCCCCCCCCCCACCACTATCAGTGCTGCTAATTATACCTCAGCTCCTCCACCCTGCTGGGTTACCATGACAACCACAGCAGCTCCAGTGCAGGTAATAGTGGAGCTCCCTGTAGGACACGCCTCCTCACCTGCAGAGCTCCGATGGACGGAGGAAGAAACATCAGCTGATCTGCACCTCCTCTTTGTATCCTCCTGGGGAGATCAGAGGAGCTCGTGGACCATGTGCAGAAGGAGCAGCAGGATCTCCATAGAGGAAGAGTCTGAAAGCTCAAACATTAGAGATTAGAAATAAAACCAAAAACAGGAGGTTAAACAGATGCTGAGGAGCAAATGAAACATCTGCAAACATCTGCCTTATAGGAGGATCTACTGGTTTACAGTTAGAACTGAAGGGCTTAAACCAGCTCTGACTGGTTGCTCTATGTCAATGTTTCCTTTCAGTTTCCTAAATATTGAAATGTTTCTTAAATGTTTTCGCAACGTTTCCTTAATATTTTATTCTTTTATCATTTAATTGGATTTTTACTATAAAGCTTTTTGACTCTTGTCTGAGAAAGAATCTGTAGAAATAGAGTGAAGCTGTGAATCTGCCTCTATATAAATCTGATTCCTGATGAGTTTAGAGAAGCTCCAGTCGATCAGGTCATTGATTCCTCATCCGTCTGTTTCTGTTTACATAAATCACCTGGAAGTCACATTCTGACTTTCTGGTTCTGACTTCCTGGTTCTGACTTCCTTGTTCTGAACTCCTGGTTCTGACTTCCTGGTTCTGACTTCCTTGTTCTGACCTTCTGGTTCTGACTTCCTGGTTCTGACTTCCTGGTTCTGACCTTCTGGTTCTGACCTCCTGGTTCTGACTTCCTGGTTCTGACTTCCTGGTTCTGACCTCCTGGTTCTGACTCCCTGGTTCTGACTTCCTTGTTCTGACCTCCTGGTTCTGACCTTCTGGTTCTGACATCCTGGCTCTGACTTCCTGGTTCTGACCTTCTGGTTCTGACTTCCTGGTTCTGACTTCCTGGTTCTGACCTTCTGGTTCTGACTTCCTGGTTCTGACCTGGTTCTGACATCCTGGCTCTGACTTCCTGGTTCTGACTTCCTGGTTCTGACCTTCTGGTTCTGACTTCCTGGTTCTGACTTCCTTGTTCTGACTTCCTTTTTCTGACTTCCTGGTTCTGACTTCCTGGTTCTGACCTTCTGGTTCTGACTTCCTGGTTCTGACTTCCTGGTTCTGACCTTCTGGTTCTGACTTCCTGGTTCTGACTTCCTTGTTCTGACTTCCTGGTTCTGACCTTCTGGTTCTGACTTCCTGATTCTGACTTCCTGGTTCTGACTTCCTGGTTCTGACCTTCTGGTTCTGACTTTCTTTTTTCTGACTTCCTGGTTCTGACTTCCTGGTTCTGACCTTCTGGTTCTGACCTCCTGGTTCTGATTTCCTGGTTCTGACCTTCTGGTTCTGACCTCCTGGTTCTGACTTCCTGGTTCTGACTTCCTGGTTCTGACCTTCTGGTTCTGACCTTCTGGTTCTGACTTTCTTTTTTCTGACTTCCTGGTTCTGACTTCCTGGTTCTGACCTTCTGGTTCTGACCTCCTGGTTCTGATTTCCTGGTTCTGACCTTCTGGTTCTGACTTCCTGGTTCTGACTTCCTGGTTCTGACTTCCTGGTTCTGACCTTCTGGTTCTGACTTTCTTTTTTCTGACTTCCTGGTTCTGACTTCCTGGTTCTGACTTCCTGGTTCTGACCTTCTGGTTCTGACCTGCTGGGTCTGATTTCCTGGTTCTGACCTTCTGGTTCTGACTTCCTGGTTCTGACCTGCTGGGTCTGATTTCCTGGTTCTAACTCTGATGTTTTTCTAAATCTGTTTTTATTGAAGAAACTGGACCTGACCTGTTCTCTCTGAATATTAGACCTGGTTGAAGGTTCCAGAATGGAGCCAATGATTTCCATGTCATCCCTTCTTAGAGATGCAATCAGGAGCAACTAAATGGTTGGACGCTTATCCAGAGCATCTCTGGTGACCCTGTAAGATGGACGCATGGAGACGCAGAAAGTTTTCACACAGTCTCTGTTGATCCCCGTTGCTCTAACCAGTCAGAGCCCTAAAACCATTTTCAGTACCAACCTGGAGTAGCTGGTGGTACTGGCTGGACTGGGAGTGGATCTCCTATTTGGTGAAGCTGGGCGGAGTTTGACCGCGATGCAGAGCTGAAAATTCGCCTTCAGTGTGACGAACATTCAGGGAAACGGGTCCATGCTTTCTGATCATTAAGCGCGGATCATGTCAGAGGTTGTCGGTTCATCTTCCTGCCTTCAGCTGGTCACGGACGCTGTGGTGTCAGCCGGAGGTCACAGGTTTGACCTCAGTCCAGCGGGTCGGTCCTCTCTAGATGCCCTCTGTCTCTCTGACCTTTAGCCTCAAGTTCCTTCTCAGCACTAAGATGTGCTGAATTCACAGGTAGGTGAACCAGGATGCACTGGGACAGAGGATGGTCCACTGCTGACAGCTCCAGTTAAATTCAATTCTATTCAGTTTATTTCTATAGCTCCAATTCACATCATGTCATCTCAGGTCACTTTCCAGTTCACCAGATCATCCAGTCAGATTGATTCAAAGTTTTCTATCTAAGGAAAACCAGCTGATTGCATCGACTCATTGACTCTTCAGCAATCCCTCACACTAAGCATGCTTGAAGCGACAGTGGAGAGGAAAAACTCCCTTTGAACAGGAAGAAACCTCCAGCAGAACCAGGCTCAGTGTGAGCGGCCATCTGCTGAGGCCCACTGGGGTTCAAGGAGACAGAAGCAGACATAGAAAAAGAAGCATAGATACTGACAGCTCTAGTTAAAAAAGCCTGGAAAAATCAAAGGACTTCCTGGTTCTTCTCCTGGGGGGTCGGAGCAGCAGGAGGAGGATGATGATGTCATCCACAGCTTTGTTCTCCTGCTGTTTCTGCAGAGCCTGTTTTCCGGATTGAAATGTTCTCTAGAGCTTTAGCTCATGTTCATGTCAGAGGAGCTGTGATCCTTTGGGTTAAACCAGAGGGAGACATTCTGTCCCTATATTAGCAGCAGCATCTCTGCTGATGTCATCATTATGTGATAATCATAATGATGTCACTTAATGGTCATGGTGACCTAACGTGGCTCTATGGCCTTCAGCATTATTCTGGTTCCAGTCTGGTTTCCTTGGACCTCTCCTGCAGAAACCTGCTGTTTCTAACATATAAATGCTGCATCTTCTAATCTCTGCTGCATCGTTTAGTTTCTTGTCAATGAACCGGGGCTCGGCGCCGTTCTGAACCACCGGGTTTATGGCCGTCTTGAGTCCCTCAGTAATTATTCCTGCCTCCTCTCCAACATTTCTGCACTGATTCATCATCCAGAGATTATTTTCCCCATTAACAGCCTCTCTGGTATCTGTGCTGGTCTGGTTTCCACTTTCTGCCATGAAATTGATTTCTTCATAAAGCCTGAAGGACCAGCAGCTGCTGTTCTCCTCAGATGGTCCTTCATCTCCTCCAGGATCTGATTACTCCTCTCAGCGGAGGAGCATCATCAGCGATTAGTGGAGCAGCTGCTGATGGCCCCCCCATCACAGGTGGGCTGACCCTGCCACAGCCTGCAGCTGTTTGGGGTTACCATGGTGACCGTGAAAACAATCGCCAGAGTAACTATCCTAAACTCTGCAGTAGAAGATCACGCTGCAGAGGAGGCTTTGGACCGGACCTGGCTCGGTTCTGGTTCCACATCATCCCGACATGAAGAACCACCAAACAAGGAACTTCAGGTTTTCCTTCACTCCATTGATTTAAACGTTCGACTTTAACTGACTGATAAAAAATAAAATTAAATGGAAATATAACCTGGACACCAGGATGAAAATGCTGATGAAGACATTTTCACTAAAATATAAAAACTCCAAAGAGATTGAATCAGATCTAAAGGAAGTGATGTAAAGAAGGGGAAATGTCTGCAGGTCGTCTCCACGGCTGCAGCCTGAAGGTCAGCAGAGGAAGCAGCTCATCCTGGGATCATCAGGAATTTTCCAGAAGCTCAGTCTGTCCTTCCTCTGGATGACCTCCATGGGTCCCAGGAGCTGCCAGACGATGGTGGACCAGAGAGCTTCTCTTCTTCTTCTGCCATACAGAAAGACCAAACAGGAAACTGGAACAAACCGGTTCGGTCTGAAAGATCTTCAGCAGCTTTTCTACCAAACATGTCTTGCAGCTCAGATATTCCTCTCTAGATCTGCTGATCCAGACATGAAGCTCATATTGCGCCTTTTTGATCTTCATCTTTCAGAGGGTTTATTTTCCAAAGAAACGTCTCAGCTTCTCTGACTGTTGGAATTTAATCCCATCCCTTTTTCTGAACACCTTTATTATTTTCTCCCTAAATCCTCTGGATTAGGATGAACTCGGTGTTTTCTCACCTGCTACTGATGAAGGTCACTCCTCATCCTCTCCCTCCCAGCTGATGGTCCCGGGTGGCATCAGCTCAAATGTTGTCTGAATCAACTCAATCATTTGGCCGTTCATTTCTAAAACTCATACTGCTCCACCTCTGGGATTATAGCCACGGCATAATAATCTTTGCAGCAATGAAAAATAATCTTCATATTTTTCTTTCTTTTATTTTCTTTTTCTTCTGTCATTGATGACTGTTGGAGAGCCGCATAAACAGGAGCAGAGGTTCACCGCATCTCAGATAATAAATAATCCCAACAGATCAGAACATGATCACTTTGACCATCAAATAATCTGAAGTAGTAATCTGAGGTAGTAATCTAAAACAGTAATATGAAGCAGTTATGTGAATCAATAATCTGAAGTAGTATTCTGAAGCAGTAATCTAAATCATTAATCTGAATCATTAATCTGAACCAGTAATCTGAATAATTAATCTGAATCATTAATCTGAAGCTGTAATCTGATGTAGTGATCTAAAAGAATCATCTGAAGCGGTAATCTCAATCAGTAATCTGAAGCTGTAATCTGAATCATTAATCTGAAGCTGTAATCTGATGTAGTAATCTGAATAATTAATCCGAATCAGTAACTTCCACAGTTAATGTGTTCCTTTTAATCTGAACTGGACGTTTCTTTCCATAGAAAGTCCATAATGAGTCTGAATTGGCGGTTTTTGCTTCTCCATCAATCGGTGAACAGCGAAGCGTCGCCGCGCCGCTTCAGACCACAGGAAGCTGTTTTCCCTTCAAAGCAAACTGAACCAGATTAATTCCCCCCCGTCTGCAGCCGCAGCTTCAAACAGGACGTGTCTGTGAGCAGCAGAGGCGTCTCCATGAGTCAAACCAAATCCTCCGCTTGTTTCTGTGTGATCCAGTCCCCAGTGGATGTGTAGTTAATTAATTCCTCTAAAAAGACAATTAGACTCTTCAATCCGACCCTCTGGGAATATTTGGACTGGAGTCGCTCCAATCCTCTGTTCAAGCCGCTGATTAATTACAACCATTTCCTGCTGAGTTCATAAAGACACGTTTTCATGTCTGCTTAAAAACGAACCGTTCATCTCAGAAAACCCATAAACCTTAAAGCTGATCAATAATCTGCCGTTATTTCTGTCCTCAGTGATCTAGCGTCACATTTACTGGATAAACTAAGAAACAAAAACAATCTTTAATTGGATTGGATTTAATTGGGAAAATATAACTTTTATAAAATATCCAACTGTTCCCCAAAAGCTTCAGATGGAATAAACCAAAACTGTTCATGTGATTTCTAATAAAGATAATCAGAAAAAGTCTTAAAACATTTAATTAGTCTTAGCTGAGTCCTAAATATAATCCCTCTGAGCAAAATGTTCTTCCTCTGAATATTCAGGGGAATCAGGATTAAACATTCCTTCCATCTGCTGTCGCACGGTTTTAAACCGGTTTAGTTCTGACGCGGCTGAAGCATCTTTGCTGCTCTAGCTGCACGGTGGTAAAGTGGGTCTGATGCGCGGTGGGCGGAGCTACTCTATCCTTTCTCTGCCTGGAACAATGGCAGCTATATTAGCTGTGATCAGCGGGTAGAAAGTAGTTAGAATCTATGTTGAAGTGAGAAAGTCCTCCTGAAAACATGGTCTGTGCAGTCAGTTCATCCAGATTACCATCCTGCCTTCAAAGATTATTTCTCTGTGGGAGCCGCTCAGACCCCCACATACCGGCGCTGCGCTGTCACTGGGAATCCCCAGCAGCAGCTGCCTCAGGCCCGCTCGCCTCTTGGGGGTTTTCCCCTCCTGTTGGTGGCGGCTGGAAGTAGATGTTAGCGTTTTTCAGGTCTGTGCTACAAACTGCAGGCAGCAGGATAATAAAAGCCAACATATTCTGCCGGCAGGTTTCTACATTTGAAGTTAATTTAGGCGTTAATAAACTGTTTGAGAGGAGTGATCATAGCGCTCTGCATCAGCAGGGCTAAGTCTGACTCCCTGCCAGCTCCCAGATCAGCTTCTCTCATTGGTTGATTTAGATGATCCCATCAGATCCTGTTTTTCTGCCTGCTTCTGTTTTTCTCTTACAGACGAAGGTTTAGCTTCACGTCTGGATGTTCAACATGGATTATTGTTGGATGGACTGATTGTTCCGTAACCATCACAGCCATAATCAGCGCTCTGATGTGGAGCACCCATGGACCCAGATCTAATAAAACCAAATTCACTGAATTTTGGTTCCGGTAGAGAAGATCCAGCAAATGGTCTCTGTGTTTAAACCAAATGTTTCATACAAACGATTTGGAGGATAATAAAAACCAGGAATTAAGAAATCAAGTTTCTGGACCTCCTGGCTTTATTCTGGTTCTGATGTTCCAACATCAGGGAGATCTGAGGAACAGGGAGGAAGTTCTCCTGGTGGAGGTCTGATCCATCTGCTTCCCAAAAGGCTGAGAAGGTTCCTCTGAAATAATTTTCCAACACGATTAATGAAAAACATGGAAAAACAGTTGGATGTAGGAGTTTGCCCTGAAATCGAAGGGTTCAAACTGGGTGTCACCTGCATTGCCTACTGATGGCGGTCAGATGGTGGCGCCAGCGTACGGCAGCCTGGCTTCTCTCAGTGAGCCCCAGGGCAGCTGTGGCTACTATGTAGCTCACCACCATCATGCGTGAATGACTAAAAGCAGTGCTATTTAAGTTTCGGCCATTTATCATTTAATGGATCAGAACCTTTAGTTGAGCAAAGCATGATGGGTAGAGACGGCGGAGGCCGCTGCTAACGGCTAACTGACTCTCTGCAGCTCCGTTCATCAAACATTTATCAGCAAAATGATCCCATCTATGGAAACCCTGGAGAACGAGCAGCATGGCGGGTCTGACATGGTGAGGATCAGTCTGCTGGTTTCAGACCATTTCAAAGGGTTTCATCAGCAGACTGACCAAACGCTCCTGCAGGGCGGATTCTCCTCCTCCTGCTTCTCTACCATCAGCTGGAGGTCGTCTTCTGGGCCTCAAGTTCAAACAGCTCAACAAACCGCCGCCATGTTTGACAGAGAGGATGTGTAGAAAGGAAAACCTGCTGCAGACTCACAGAGTTTAACGTAAATGGACCCAAATACTCCTCAGAAATATGAGGCAGATTATTTAAACTCCAGCAGCATCGAAGCTGATGCTGTTAATGGGTTAAAAGCAGCAGGATGAACCACCTGAAGAAACTCAAAGGTCCATGGAAACTCCTTCCTCTTCTGCAATCAGCTCAGAACGTCTGATAAATGGAGACGATCGAAGGATTGGAATCGTTCTCCCTGAAAATTAATTAACTTTTTCTGTCCGTGACCTTTAAGCATGAAAGCTGCTCGGTCTTCCTGCCCCGGTCCAAAGGTTCCGGTTCTGTCCAGAACCATCTACCTGTTAGAGGAGGAGGTTTGGATTAGAACTCTTGATCCATTGTGGAGTTTTCGAGTAGAACTGGGAGGAGATGGGCTGGATTAGGATTCTCTTCAGCAATCCCTCACACTAAGCATGCTGGTAGCGACAGTGGAGAGGAAAAACTCCCTTTGAACAGGAAGAAACCTCCAGTAGAACCAGGCTCAGTGTGAGCGGCCATCTGCTGAGGCCCACTGGGGTTCAAGGAGACAGAAGCAGACATAGAAAAAGAAGCATAGATACAAAAGGCAACCAGCTCCACAGGCGGCCCCGTCCAGGAAACACACAGCCAGGCAGACGAGCTCCGAGCCAGCTCCCATGTCAGAGGATGAAGAGAGCACATCCAGTTAGTCACAGTCAGAGAAACAGGACTACACTGGAAAACAGGCCAAGCTCCAACATCTAGAAACAAAGGTGTTGATGGCAGCAGCACAGCTGATATTTCTCTCCAGGATGGAGTCACAGCCAAACAGGAACAGACCAGATGAAGCTACTATGAGAAAAAGCAGAGAGAGCAGAACGTTAGAGATTGAACTAACAGATTCTGCAGAGTGGGAGAATAGAGATAGAATGAAGCAGAATGATGAAAAAGGGGTCCCTATGTCCTCCAGCAGTCTAAGCCTATAGCAGCAGAACTATAGAGATAGATCAGGATAACCTGAGCTGGTCTCTGAGGTCTGAATCTGATGAACAATAAACATTTTCTTTCAGGTTAGAATTTTCTGTTAAGTTTAAGACCCCCCCCCCCCCCCCCCCCCTCAACACACACACTACAATTTCCTGCGGTCGCCCCTGGTTACGCGCACACACCTTCCCTCACGCAGCTGCGCTTCAGAGGACCAGCAGCGCGGTTCCTGTCAGACTGTAGAGCTTCTCTGTTCGGATGGTTGTTTCGGATCGTTGGACACTTTGGATCAGAACCGAAGATGAACCAGACGGCCACCGTATCCCATCAGGTCCAGTGCCAGTCCACTAAAACCATCAAGGTAAGCCTCCGGTTCCTGCAGGGCTTCAGCTCTTTTGGCGGCGCGTGAAGCGCAGCGACGCTCCTGAAGTTGGAGCTGCAGCAGCTGGAACATCTGGACCTGAGCGGGATGTTCTGACTCTGGAGGTTTTTCATTCACATCACGTCCCTGAGAGGTTCGGTTCGTTCAGATCCACTCCAGCTCCGTCTGGGAGGTTCGGCCCGGTTCTGTTCGCTCTGAGGGATCCGGAAGGTTCGGACTGTGGACCTGTTGTTGCTGAGATGGAGATGTGTGTGTGTGTGGGGAGGGGGGGTTCCCGTCACGATGCGGAACTGTCCATGGTTCTGCTGGAACCCGCGGCGTTCCTGCGCTGAAGGAGCGTAAAAACTGTTCAGTCTGCGGAAAATGTTTGCTGTGATTTTAGTCATTTTACAGCTGAGACCGAACAGAGGTTCGGTTCGGTTCGGTTCGGTTCTGCTTCACTTTTCCTCCTCCTCAGTCCCAGCGATCCTTCCCGGTTCTGGACGGGTTCCAGGAGTCCATTCCGCTGTTGGGGCAGTCTCTGCATCAGAGTTCCTCCAAATTAAAAATTCCAATTATTAATCTTAATTCCGATGTTTCTCCAGATTATGGCTGTAAGCAGGGGCGGTTCTAGGACCGGAGGTTTAGGGCTGCTGAGCACCCAGAGAGCTGTCTGTCCAGAAATGATTCAATTCAAGCTTTTCTACTCATATTTTTGTATAATGGCCAGGCTAGAGATTTTTCCCTCTATTTCTAGAATAAATTCTTAATATTACAAGAATAAAGTCATCAAACTAGAACCCATTTCAGAAAGAGAGCTTGAAGCTCCGCCAAGAGGCCTTTTTAGTCCTTTTCTTTAAACTCACATCCGTCTTATGTGATGTAAAATCTAAATCAAAAGAGCACCATGTTAGAATCTTATGAGGTTAATCTTTAATTCTATTCAGTTTATTTCTATAGCTCCAATTCACATCATGTCATCTCAGGTCACTTTCCAGTTCACCAGATCATCCAGTCAGATTGATTCAAAGTTTTCTAACTAAGGAAATCTTCTGTTAGAAACTACATCCAGCCATGTTTTTAGAGATAAATTGACCGATCTATTAACTTCTTTAATTAGTTTGTCATCCTTAAAACCTGCTCGGGTTGAGCTGCACCAAATATATTCTTTCCATTCAGCACCATCAAATTGTGCCGCTATATAATAATGTTGGAAAACGGAGCTTTAAAGTTTGCTTTTAATGAACTGCTGAAGTTTTTATTTTATCCTTAGCTGTTTTCCTTGCCACACTATCTTAATATTAATTTGTTCCATTCGTTGAATTGTGCATCACATGTTTGAATGGGACTGTCTGGAATAAATGCAGCATTTATTCATTTTTACTGATTCAGTTCGAGACCCAAAGGTATTAAATCCCACCTCTAGATGTTTTCCTTTACTTTATGATTCAGTGGGGGAAAATTTACAGTACATAACTTTATTTCATTTGAAGTATTTGCACCAAGATGACTTATTTGATCTATGTTCCAATTCAGTTGAAAGTTAAGCTTTTTATTGGGCTTGATTGGTAATTAAGGCTCAAGATTTAAGTCTTTGTGATATTTAATATATCGCCTGAATTGTTTGAGTTTTGACCATAGCTTTGAAAATGAGTTCTCTGGGTTTGACATGTTTATTAAAACATCATCTGCAAATAATGACATCTTTTGTTTGTGGTCTAGTATCTGTATAACTGTTGTATTTGTATCCTGGATGATCCTGTGACTTAGAGCTTCTATAAACATTGTGAAAATGATCAGGTTTATGGGGCCCCCCATCTGGGGCCCCGCTCCAGATCACTCTTTATTTTTATTGTTCCCTTTGGACAGTTTCAGGGTAATTGGTCTTCGTTCCTAATAAATGCTTTTCTGACTTCCTGAATGTCATTTTTATTACGGCCAATTAAAGGCGAGCCTCAGTGAATACTGGGTCTGCCTTCGGTGCCTAAAACCGGTTTTAACTAGCTTGATGTTTCAGGGAGAGTTTTTCACTAGAAAACTAAGGTGAAGGTTTTATAGTTGGACGCTTTTCGGACGTCCAAGATAATTTTTTCCGTCTTTTGGTATCAAAGGAGTGACGGCCCTTTCCAAGATGGCAGAGTCTCGCCAGCTCCAGGAACATTTTCATTACTGGGGTTATAATGTCTTTGATTTCTTTATAGGATTCAGATGGAAAATCCTGCTTTCGATTTAATATTTTAATTTCTTCATTATGTTTTATTTCATTTATCAAAAGATAATTTTGGTCGACCTTTAATTCAGGCAAACTAATGAGATAAAGGAAGATGAGGGTTATCCATGTCAGACTTATAAAACCTTAGAAACGAGCGTTATAAGGCAGTAAATTAATGATATGGTGAATCTGTTGTGTTATTTCTTTCTTTAATTTTGTAAAGCAATAGTTTAGCTCACTTCCCACCTTTGTTTTAGAAAGATAAAATTCTGACAAATTTGTTTCAGTAGATTTTATTCAATACATTTTATTTCTGGACTTTTTAATAGTATAGTCTAAATGTTTTACTTGCAGATGGCCCAAGTTGATCTGGTTTTGTTTTTCTATGTCATAGGACCGCCTTTAAAGTGTCCCCCCCCCCCATCATTGTCTTTGAGATAATTTTATTTCGATTGGAAAAACTAACATTTTAATTTTATTGATACAATTATTGTTAGCGTTTGGCGCTCAGACCACATTAGCTTTAATAAGCAGAAGCAGGTTTATAAGAACAGCGCTGCTCCCCCGAACAGGAGAACTTTGGTTTAACGTGGATCCGTGTTTGTGGAGAGTCTCTAAGGGTGGGAGGGGCTACAGAAGGTTCTACCACCCGGGTCCAGTGCTTGGTTCTGAGTGGGGGGTGTCATGTTTGCAGCCCCGGTATCTGATCTGATTACACATTCATTCACCTGCTGTTCCCTCCCCACTCTCTAATTATCACTGATCTGATTCACCTGCTCCCTCTGCTATATATACGGCTCAGCCCAGTTATCGGGGCCAGATCATTATTTGCCTATTCTTTGTTTATTCATGTTATGTTTCTGTGTCGGTTATTTGTTTATTTCATTAGAGTTAAGTTCCTGGTCCTTCCTGTCCTGACTCTGGAAGGTCAGTGGATTGAGAGGGTTTGTTATTTGTCTCCTGATCGTGTCGCGACTCTTCTTCACTGAGCTCTCAGTGTTTTTGCTCCGGACGCGGTGAAGGTCAGTTTTAATTCCCGTAAGCCTGGCTCCAAGGTGGAGACCAGTTTAAAGTTCCACATATATCCTGGTACCATGTCTTGTCTATGTTCGTCTCTACCACTGGGTCCACCTGTCTCCATCTGAGCGTGTCTGTCTGAGCTCGCTGCTGGACTCCTAGAACCCTGAACCTGCTGAACGCTCGGAGGATTCCTGGAACCCTGGATCTGTCTGTTTCTGCTCAGAATGGAACCCCTGGTCAGGCTTCAGGTCTGTTTGCAGGACCTTTAATATTAAGATGTTTAAATACTTTTGGGGGATTTTTCTTTCAACTTCATTTGTAACATTTCATTTCCCTGTGGGATTGATAAAGTTTGTTTGATTTGAGCTAACAGGTGTTTTTTCAGTTTCTGCCGCTCGGTGCTGCTTCACTTGAATTTGTTGAATAGCCTCTCAGGTGTGACTCCGGACTTCTGTCTCCTTTATTTCAGGGGAACATTTGCTGGTTTTTAAAAACTAGAAAATGGGGGGCCCTAAGAGCTTACCCTGCGGTGTCCCACAGGACTCTCTTTGGTCCTGCTCTCTGTTTATTGGTATATTTCCCCGCTTAGGCCACATAATCAGTAGGTTTCTAATGTGTCGTATCACTTCTATGCAGATGATATTCAGCTCTACTCTTCAGTCCAACCAGTTGACTCTTAAAGGAATAGTACACCCAAAACATGATTAGCCTTCATTTTCTACTCACCCCTATGCTGAACAACACTCTGGAGTACTTTTTTGATATCTCAAATGCATCCTGAGTTCTGGGAGGCTTCTTGCTGTCTGCTGACATTCAAATAATGGAGGTCTATGGCGCCCGAGGCAGAAAGGTCCATAAAAGTCCACAAAAAACGTGTCAATATTCCTCCATACTGCTCGTCCAATGTATTCCAAGTGTCCAGAGTGGGTAGCGTCCATAATTTACTCGAAACAAAGTCATTTAGAATGTTTTTAGAGCATAAACAGTAGTGTATAGGATTTCCTAAAAGCGCGTTCACGACTCTACGGAAACCGCGGCAGACCAAACCAGATGAAAGTGCGCATTCAGCGTCTGCTCTTGATAATGCAAGCGTAGAAGAAGAAATGTGCTGTTTACCTGTGCAAAGAAAGAAACAACGAAAGAAAAATGTCTGAGGACTTCAGTGTTGAGGAAGAGCATGAGTTCTTTGCCGAGCTGAATGCGCACTTTCATCTGGTTTGGTCTGCCGCGGTTTCCGTAGACTCGTGAACTCGCAGGCGCGCGCTTTTAGGAAATCCTACACACTACTGTTGGTTGGTTTTAAAATATTCTAATGTCTGAAGCTTCAGAATGATTCTTAGTGTGTTTCATCTCATTGATTAACAGTATTTTCATGTCATCGATTCACGTTTTTACTTTTCTTTGGTCAAAAAAGGCTTCAGGTGTCTGGAAGGTTAGAGAACTAATGAGGAACTGTCAAATGTTAAATAATTTTTTTAATTAAACCTTTAGAGTAGATCTACAATCCTTTGGTTGAAGTGGTTCTGGTTCTGAGCTCTGCAGATCAGGCGGTTCCTCTGCTCTCAGCCACATGTTGCCTCATCACACTGATGGAGCTTTAAAGCATGAATGTTAACATGAGGAAGGAGGAAGCGTCCCATTAAAGACGGACCCGTCGGGTTTGTTTCCACTCCGAACCGGACCTAATGGATCCAAGCTTTTATGTCTCTCTGTATTTTCTGCACATCAGGCTGACAGGACTGATATAAATAGATCAAAGAAGGACTGAACATTTTTAGCTTCGCTCTTCTTCACAACAAGAAGCCTGTTTCACATCCTGAAGACTCAGTAGAGGAAAATGACGCCGTCTGATTCTGGATGGACGTGAAACGTGATGAACCGGACGGGCCAAAATGGACCCAACAGAACCATCAAAGTGTTAGAGAGGACGGACCCGGTTCGTCATCACCCAACCAGGATTAGATTAAGATGGATGATGGTTGGATGACGGTTGGGTGTTTTATGATGGTTGGATGATGGTTGGATAACAGTTGGATGATGGTTGGATGTTTTATGATGGTTGGGTGATGGTTGGATAACGGTTGGATGTTTTATAATGGTTGGATGATGGTTGGATGTTTTATGATGATTGTATGACGGTTGGATGTTGGTTGGATAACGGTTGGACATTTTTTAATGGTTGCATGATGGTTGGGTGTTTTATGATGGTTGGATGATGGTTGGATAACGGTTGGATGTTTTATGATGGTTGGATGATGGTTGGATGATGGTTGGATGTTTTATGATGGTTGGGTGATGGTTGGATAACGGTTGGATGTTTTATAATGGTTGGATGACGGTTGGGTGTTTTATGATGGTTGGATGATGGTTGGATAACGGTTGGATGTTTTATCATGGTTGGATGATGGTTGGATAACGGTTGGATGTTGGTTGGATGTTGGTTGGATGATGGTTGGATGTTGGTTGGATGTTGGTTGGATGACGGTTGGATGACGGTTGGATGTTGGTTGGATGACGGTTGGATGTTGGTTGGATGTTGGTTGGATGTTGGTTGGATGACGGTTGGATGTTGGTTGGATGATGGTTGGATGATGGTTGGATGTTGGTTGGATGATGGTTGGATGTTGGTTGGATGATGGTTGGATGAGTGTTGGATGACAGTTGGATGCTGGTTGGATGTTGGTTGGATGATGGTTGGATGTTGTTTGGATGATGGTTGGATGTTGGTTGGATGTTGGTTGGATGTTGGTTGGATGATGGTTGGATGTTGGTTGGATGATGGTTGGATGTTGGTTGGATGTTGGTTGGATGATGGTTGGATGTTGGTTGGATGATGGTTGGATGAGTGTTGGATGACAGTTGGATGTTGGTTGGATGTTGGTTGGATGTTGGTTGGATGACGGTTGGATGTTGGTTGGATGATGGTTGGATGATGGTTGGATGTTGGTTGGATGATGGTTGGATGTTGGTTGGATGATGGTTGGATGAGTGTTGGATGACAGTTGGATGTTGGTTGGATGTTGGTTGGATGACAGTTGGATGCTGGTTGGATGTTGGTTGGATGATGGTTGGATGTTGGTTGGATGTTGGTTGGATGATGGTTGGATGTTGGTTGGATGACGGTTGGATGTTGGTTGGATGATGCTTGGATTTTGGTCGGATGACGTTGGATGTTGGTTGGATGATGGTTGGATGTTGGTTGGATGACGGGTGGATGTTGGTTGGATGTTGGTTGGATGATGGTTGGATGTTGGTTGGATGACGGTTGGATGTTGGTTGGATGTTGGTTGGATGATGGTTGGATGTTGGTTGGATGATGGTTGGATGTTGGTTGGATGTTGGTTGGATGACAGTTGGATGTTGGTTGGATGACGGTTGGATGTTGGTTGGATGACGGTTGGATGTTGGTTGGATGTTGGTTGGATGTTGGTTGGATGACGGTTGGATGTTGGTTGGATGTTGGTTGGATGATGGTTGGATGTTGGTTGGATGATGGTTGGATGTTGGTTGGATGACGGTTGGATGATGGTTGGATGTTGGTTGGATGACGGTTGGATGTTGGTTGGATGTTGGTTGGATGTTGGTTGGATGACGGTTGGATGTTGGTTGGATGTTGGTTGGATGATGGTTGGATGTTGGTTGGATGACGGTTGGATGTTGGTTGGATGTTGGTTGGATGTTGGTTGGATGTTGGTTGGATGACGGTTGGATGTTGGTTGGATGTTGGTTGGATGATGCTTGGATTTTGGTCGGATGACGGTTGGATGTTGGTTGGATGTTGGTTGGATGTTGGTTTGATGTTGGTTGGATGACGGTTGGATGTTGGTTGGATGTTGGTTGGATGATGCTTGGATTTTGGTCGGATGACGGTTGGATGTTGGTTGGATGTTGGTTGGATGTTGGTTGGATGTTGGTTGGATGACGGTTGGATGTTGGTTGGATGTTGGTTGGATGATGGTTGGATGTTGGTTGGTTGACGGTTGGATGTTGGTTGGATGTTGGTTGGATGACGGTTGGATGTTGGTTGGATGACGGTTGGATGGACGGTTTGCATCATATCCATCCAACCTAATAATCATCCATAATCGTCTTCAGGCTGGATTAATAATCTGAATTCTCAGATTATTCTTTCCTGTCGGTCCACTTCCTGGTTCTGATCAGCTGATCACAGCAGGACAAGCAGAACTTTTCAGTGTGAGTGGATCAGTGGAGCAGCCCTGAGTCTGGTTGGTTCTGCCAGGCTTCAAACGCTAAATGTAGATATTTGTCAACCAGAAGCTGATCTCAGACCTTCCATGATTGATCAGAGAGACTCCATCAGAAGGAGAACCTCCAGTTTAACTTCTATGTGTAAGACTGAGAAATTCCTCAGCCCACTGATCCGATGTTCTGTTGAACCCAGAAAACGGTCCAAACGGACCTCCTGGGAGGTTCTGCAGAACCTCTGGAGCCTTTTGGATCTCAGGTTAGCGGCTGCAGCTCAGTCAGCTGGGATCATAGCTGGGATTAGGAACAAAAAGTCTGTTAATCTGTCCATGACCTCATCATCCGGCCGAGGTCGGAACCGCTCCGTTATCCTCTTAAACGGACCCTCTCCACGCCACGCTCCAGTCCTTCTGCCACTCAGCATGACATGAAACCGCCCGGGTTCGGTCTGCCGGTCCAATCTGTGCCATCCGTTAGAGGGGTCGGGTCGACCCAAATCAGATCAGAACCAAGGATAGCAGCAGAGTCAGAGTCGCTCTGGGAGTCCGATCATCAGTGACACGCTGTGACTCTGCAGGACGTCAGGTTCTGACCCGACAAAGCAAAAATATGGGCCTTCTTCTCATGGAGACCAGATGAAGACATGATGTCATCCTCCTCCTCTTTCCCTCAGGAGATGCTCAGGATGCAGAACCTTTATAAACTCCTTCCAGGACCAGAACCCTGACTGCCCCCCTTCACTTCTGGTCCTGGACTGCTTCACCACCGGAACCGGGCCTAGAGACAGGTGGGTCAGAGGTTCTGCTTGTTCTTATTTTTGTCTTTGCTCCAACAGGTTCGTTTTTAGTTGAAACTGTTTCCTTTAAAATCCAGTAAATATTTCTATGCTCATATGTGGGGAGGTTCAGTTTTTATCCCGTGGCTCCAGGGAGGAGACCAGTTTAAAGTCCTGCATCAAGTTCTGGTTCCATGTCCTGTCTCGGCTACCCTCTTCCACTGAGCCTGTTTATCTGCACCTGATCCTGTCTGCTCCTGTGTGTACCTCCTGGTCATGCTTCCGGTCCCAGTCAGACTCTGAACCTGACTGGGAGCTTGTGGATGCTCAGATCCTGCCACCTGTTTGTTCCTGCCTGATCTGGATCCTGTTCGGTCTGTTCCTGTCTGTTTTGAATCCCTGACCAGGATCGGCTTCCTGCAAGACCTCTGGAACTGCAGCTTTGGGGACATTCTTGGACTGGACTGTTAAACCAGAATGTCTGAGATTGGGCGGTGCCCCGCCTCCCTCCTTCGATGTCCGTGAGCCACAGCTCCACTTTAGTTTTTGTTCATTTAATAAACCTTTTTGAACTTTCCTACTGACTGTCTCTCCTTCTGTCCTCGCTTCCTGACATGTTTGGGCCTTTATGGATCCAGGCGGGCCTGGAGGAGCTTTCATGCGGTAGATTTGTTTCCAGAACCTGCTGAAGCTGAAGGTCTATTTATATCTGGAGACGTTTCCCACCTCAGCATCGTGGTGTAGCGTACCTTCTGTTCTTCATCTGGCAGACGGTAAAGGTGTTGATTGGCTGGGAGAAGGTGTGAAAAACAGGCGGTTCTCGTTCCTCCTGCAGTCATGAAACCCAGATCCATGCACCTCCAGGTTTACGTCTGTTCGTGGTGTAGATCAGGGGCCTTCAGCGTTGTCCAGGCCAATGACCCCAGTGATGGTGAGATGGAGCAGACCCCCTCCTTATGAAATAGTGTTCTATCAAACTGGTCCTATGGTCACTCTATTACTGATGGAGTAATGTAACTAAAGTATTTCTGATTCCTGGTTGATGGGACAGGTGTTGTGAATGAAACGGTGCCCAGCTTGAAAGAGCTCCTGTGTGTCGCTGAATGTGAGCATTGATGATTATCTGGTTCCTGCTGATGTGTTTCTGGAGTCGGTCCCGGTCCGGTTGATGTTCCCCTCCACCCAGCAGCAGTGGAGCAGCAGCTCCCCCCCCCCATCTGTCTGATGTCTCCAGCAGGCTCCCAGGCAGCAGAAGCTCAGCGGTGATTGGGTGTGAAGGAGATTATTCAGCGAGCGGATGCTGATGTTTGCGAGGCTGACAGCGGCGGCTCATTGGTATGCCGCTGCTGCCCCTCCTGTCCTGCTCCGCTGTAGAAAGCATAGACTTTGTGACAAAGTTGATGAAGCATGCGTTTTCATCAGAGCGCAGAGGCAGAGCCCCGCCGGCGCTGAAGGAGCGTTAAGCAGCAGCACAGAAAGGTGTGTGAGGACATGAGGAGAGCAGAAAGGAGCAAGGAGCTCCTGTTGTTCAGCAGAGATGTTTCATTATTCACTCATGACCTGAAGCAGCGCTGCTGGTCTGCTCTTCACTTCCTGCTCCGATGGGCTGAAAAACCTGGTCCAGACTGGACTGTAGAACTGGTCAAAGTTCTGGTTCTGTCTGCTGCTGGCAGAAGGTATAAAAACCACAGCTGCTTCTACCGTTCAGTCAGAACCCCGGTGACACAGCATCAGCAGAAGGTCTGAGACCTTCTCAGGACCGGCTGCCTGCAGATGAAGGTCTGAGACCTTCTCAGGACCGGCTGCCTGCAGATGAAGGTCTGAGACCTTCTCAGGACCGGCTGCCTGCAGATGAAGGTCTGAGACCTTCTGAGGACCGGCTGCCTGCAGATGAAGGTCTGAGACCTTCTGAGGACCGGCTGACTGCAGATGAAGGTCTGAGACCTTCTCAGGACCGGCTGCCTGCAGATGAAGGTCTGAGACCTTCTCAGGACCGGCTGCCTGCAGATGAAGGTCTGAGACCTTCTGAGGACCGGCTGCCTGCAGATGAAGGTCTGAGACCTTCTGAGGACCGGCTGCCTGCAGATGAAGGTCTGAGACCTTCTCAGGACCGGCTGCCTGCAGATGAAGGTCTGAGACCTTCTGAGGACCGGCTGCCTACAGATGAAGGTCTGAGACCTTCTGAGGACCAGCTGCCTGCAGATGAAGGTCTCAGACCTTCTCAGGACCGGCTGCCTGCAGATGAAGGTCTGAGACCTTCTGAGGACCGGCTGCCTGCAGATGAAGGTCTGAGACCTTCTCAGGACTGGCTGCCTGCAGATGAAGGTCCTTTCCAGAACTTTGCAGTTTCCTAGTTTTCTGTCCGTCGGTGAAGCGACTGTTTTTCTCACTAATCTTAATTCCTTGAAACCAAACTTCTCAGAATATCTTAGTAGCTCCTCCCCAGCCTAAAATAATCTCCATCAGGTCATCTCTGTGCATCACACTTTGTTCCTTTCAGGTGTTCTTTGTTTATGATTATGCTTTAGTATTTTATGCACATATTATATATATTTTATGGCCACAAATGAGTATTTCTCATGCGCCCTGTATTTATGTATCCCTTTTCTCTCAGTTCTGGGGCTCCGTAGATAAGGAAGCATCAGCAGCCTCTGCCTGCAGGGCAGAGCTTTGCTTTAAAGAGCAGAAATCTGAATCCATTACGGTCAACAAGCTCAGAGGAAAGGCCATCTCCTAGCAAACAAGCCCCCTGACCCAAAAACAGCAGCTCAGTCTTTACTCCTCCTCCTTTCTCTGAGAACGCACGAGATGTTGGTCAGACGGGAGGATTCATCGTCTCCTGAGGGTCGAATCAGAACCTCATTGTTAGCCTTTAGCCTTTAGCTGCTGCTCACATTTAGGCCAAACTGTTGCTGGAGGTCATTTTACAGCAGCAAAGGCTGTTGGCGATAGCAGAGAACCAGGCGGTGGCAGAGAACCAGGCGATAGCAGAGAACCAGGCAGTGGCAGAGAACACAGCGATAGCAGAGAACCAGGCGATAGCAGAGAACCAGGAGGCGGCAGAGAACCAGGCGGCAGCAGAGAACCAGGCGATAGCAGAGAACCAGGCGATAGCAGAGAACCAGGAGGCGGCAGAGAACCAGGCGATAGCAGAGAACCAGGCGATAGCAGAGAACCAGGAGGCGGCAGAGAACCAGGCGGCGGCAGAGAACCAGGCGATAGCAGAGAACCAGGCGATAGCAGAGAACTAGGAGGCGGCAGAGAACCAGGAGGCGGCAGAGAACCAGGAGGCGGCAGAGAACCAGGAGGGGGCAGAGAACCAGGCGATAGCAGAGAACCAGGCGGCGGCAGAGAACCAGGCGGCGGCAGAGAACCAGGTGATAGCAGAGAACCAGGAGGCGGCAGAGAACCAGGCGGCGGCAGAGAACCAGGCGATAGCAGAGAACCAGGCGGCGGCAGAGAACCAGGCGATAGCAGAGAACCAGGCGATAGCAGAGAACTAGGCGATAGCAGAGAACCAGGAGGCGGCAGAGAACCAGGAGGCGGCAGAGAACCAGGAGGCGGCAGAGAACCAGGCAATAGCAGAGAACCAGGCGGCGGCAGAGAACCAGGCGGCGGCAGAGAACCAGGCGATAGCAGAGAACCAGGAGGCGGCAGAGAACCAGGCGATAGCAGAGAAACAGGCGATAGCAGAGAACCAGGAGGCGGCAGAGAACCAGGAGGCAGCAGAGAACCAGGCGGCGGCAGAGAACCAGGCGGCGGCAGAGAACCAGGCGGCGGCACAGAACCAGGCGATAGCAGAGAACCAGGAGGCGGCAGAGAACCAGGCGGCGGCAGAGAACCAGGCGATAGCAGAGAACCAGGTGGCGGCAGAGAACCAGGCGATAGCAGAGAACCAGGCGATAGCAGAGAACCAGGCGATAGCAGAGAACCAGGAGGCGGCAGAGAACCAGGCGATAGCAGAGAACCAGGCGATAGCAGAGAACCAGGCGATAGCAGAGAACCAGGAGGCGGCAGAGAACCAGGAGGCGGCAGAGAACCAGGCGATAGCAGAGAACCAGGCGGCGGCAGAGAACCAGGTGGCGGCAGAGAACCAGGCGATAGCAGAGAACCAGGAGGCGGCAGAGAACCAGGCGGCGGCAGAGAACCAGGCGGCGGCAGAGAACCAGGCGATAGCAGAGAACCAGGCGATAGCAGAGAACCAGGAGGCGGCAGAGAACCAGGCGATAGCAGAGAACCAGGCGATAGCAGAGAACCAGGCGGCGGCAGAGAACCAGGAGGCGGCAGAGAACCAGGCGATAGCAGAGAACCAGGCGATAGCAGAGAACCAGGCGATATCAGAGAACCAGGCGGCGGCAGAGAACCAGGCGGCGGCAGAGAACCAGGTGATAGCAGAGAACCAGGAGGCGGCAGAGAACCAGGCGGCGGCAGAGAACCAGGCGATAGCAGAGAACCAGGAGGCGGCAGAGAACCAGGCGGCGGCAGAGAACCAGGCGATAGCAGAGAACCAGGCGGCGGCAGAGAACCAGGCGATAGCAGAGAACCAGGCGATAGCAGAGAACCAGGAGGCGGCAGAGAACCAGGCGATAGCAGAGAACCGGGCGATAGCAGAGAACCAGGCGATAGCAGAGAACCAGGAGGCGGCAGAGAACCAGGCGATAGCAGAGAACCAGGCGATAGCAGAGAACCAGGCGGCGGCAGAGAACCAGGCGGCTTCACTCCTCAGGAGGTGAAGGATTAAAGGGAACGGTTCTGGCAGCACCGTCAAGCGAACTGGACCCAGTTTGTTCCTGATTAGTTTATCCTCAGATTTCAAACAGTCCTGGTCTGATTTATTAAGAGCTTTGATGAAGGTTGTTAAATGAGGAAGTTATCTCCACTTGAAGGCAGCTGCGCCTCGGCACTTCCCTTCCGGTTCTTTTACTGGGAGCAAGTTCTTTACTACTCTTAACTCAAACTGGGTAATAACATGTAAAAAGGACAATAAAACAGGAGTAAAAAATAACAGAGTTTATTCCAGATCAGGTCGTTACAGGACAGAGAAAATGCTTGGAGCTGCACAGCTGTGGGCTCAAAAATCACGTCCGTGAGCGTCCGGCAAAGATTGAGCCCCGAACAAGGTCATCTCCTGCTTCTTATAGCTCATGAGTCTATGTGTTGCACAAGGTGGATGCTGCTCCTCCTGCTGCGTCTCCTGCTGCGTCTCCTGCTGCGTCTCTCCAAACGGTTGGTTTGTGGAAAATAGGAATGAGGTGAAGCACAGAGAAACGGCTCTCAGCGGGACCAAATGGGAGAGTTTATGGAGAACAAGGAGCAGCAGGAGCTCTGCTCCTCTTCTGCTTCATGGAGGCTGGTAGGCGAGCTGTGCTCCCTCTGGAGAAAATAACGAGATGATGGTGATGATGATGATGATGATGATGATGGTGATGATGATGATGCTGATGATGATGAGTGAACAGGTAGAAATAAAACTCTCAGGACTGCCTCCTGAGTGTCCCAGAAGACGGATGTCCTCAGGGACAGTCCTCATCAGGACATCGATCCATATGAAGAAGCAGGAGGCCTGAGAACACCATGCAGCACGGTGGTGGCAGTGTCATGCTGTGGGCAGGTTCTGCTGTTGGAGAGGATGGTGGATGTAAACATCTGGTTTCTCAGTGTCTGTGATGGGAAACTAACAATGTGATAAAGGTCACCATAGATCTGCATCATGATAGATTGGTTCTTTGTTCTGAATATCTACATTCTGTTTATCTTCTTCTCCGACTGCATATTAGAAATCCTCCTGATTGGTGGTGAGCAGCATCTAGTGGAAACTCTGGTCCAATCAGGACGCTTTCCAAGATCAGATCAGTCCTTAATCCATCCGTGGAGGAGGAGCCACGCCTCCATCAAGGCTCCACCTCCATCTGGGCGACGCCTCCATCTGGGCGACGCCTCCATCTGGGCGACGCCTCCATCAGGGCGACGCCTCCATTAGTGCGACGCCTCCATCAAGACTCGAACCATTAGGGTGATGCCTCCATCAGGGCGACGCCTCCATCAGGGCGAGGCCTCCATCAGGGCGACACCTCCATCAGGGCGATGCCTCCATCAGGGCGATGCCTCCATCAGGGCGACGCCTCCATCAGGGCGAGGCCTCCATCAGGGCGACACCTCCATCAGGGCGACACCTCCATCAGGGCGATGCCTCCATCAGGGCGACGCCTCCATCAGGGCGAGGCCTCCATCAGGGCGACACCTCCATCAGGGCGATGCCTCCATCAGGGCGATGCCTCCATCAGGGCAACGCCTCCATCAGGGCGACGCCTCCATCAAGACTCGAACCATTAGGGCGATTCCTCCATCAGGGCGACGCCTCCATCAGGGCGATGCCTCCATCAGGGCGATGCCTCCATCAGGGCGACGCCTCCATCAAGACTCGAACCATTAGGGTGATGCCTCCATCAGGGCGACGCCTCCATCAGGGCGATGCCTCCATCAGGGCGATGCCTCCATCAGGGCGATGCCTCCGTCAGGGCGACGCCTCCATCAAGACTTGAACCATTAGGGTGATGCCTCCATCAGGGCGACGCCTCCATCAGGGAACGACGCTTCCATCAGGGCGACGCCTCCGTCAGGGCGACGCCTCCATCAAGACTTGAACCATTAGGGTGATGCCTCCATCAGGGCGACGCCTCCATCAGGGCGATGCCTCCATCAGGGCGACGCCTCCATCAGCGCGACGCCTCCATCAGGGCGACGCCTCCATCAAGACGCGAACCATTAGGGTGATGCCTCCATCAGGGCGACGCCTCCATCAGGGCGATGCCTCCATCAGGGCGATGCCTCCATCAGGGCGACGCCTCCATCAGGGCGATGCCTCCATCAGGGCGACGCCTCCATCAGGGCGATGCCTCCATCAGGGCGATGCCTCCGTCAGGGCGACGCCTCCATCAAGACTTGAACCATTAGGGTGATGCCTCCATCAGGGCGACGCCTCCATCAGGGAACGACGCTTCCATCAGGGCGACGCCTCCGTCAGGGCGACGCCTCCATCAAGACTTGAACCATTAGGGTGATGCCTCCATCAGGGCGACGCCTCCATCAGGGCGACGCCTCCATCAGGGCGATGCCTCCATCAGGGCGACGCCTCCATCAGGGTGACGCCTCCATCAGGGCGTTGCCATGGTGACGATACCAACACCTCAGATTATAAACTTATTGATAGGACAGATGAAAATGTTTTGTTCAAGCTGTGACATTTTTACAGGATTATAAATTTTATGGGATTATTTCTGACGCGTTTCCAGTTAATTCTTTATCTGTTGAAAAAATGTTTGGGTTTTACAGGCCAGGAAGAAGAGTCTATCTATGTGATTGGATCTATTTTCTTTGTTTATTCCTTTTTCTTATTCTGATTTCTTTTCCTCTTGATATTTGATTATCAATAGAAACAGAATAGACTCCATTTTTCTTTAAAACCACCAAACTCTCTGAGTTTCTTTCTGCTGAAAACATTTTCTTCTGATTCTGAGTCATTAGATTAAATGTTTCGCTCTTTAAACTCCTCCTCATCCTCCTCCACCTTCATCTCCCTCCTTTATCTCAGGATGCTTGCATTCAGCTGCAGGTGGTGCTGCTGCCCCCTGGTGGACAAAGAACTGCATTGCTGCAGATGATGCATCTTCATCTGGACCTGCAGAACCGGGCCTGTGGTTCTGCTAATGCTCAGAACCGGGAAACGGGTCAGAACTCCTGCAGTTTGATAAATGAATGCTTGTATTTTAGAATAGAATAGAATAGAAAATGCCTTCATTGTCCCTCAATGGGGAAACAGTGTTAGAGACGCAAAGGTTTAGTAAAAGTGGTCAAAAATGTGCAACTTAGAAAAGAGGATAAAAATAACTGATAAGAAAATAAATAAATTATAAGTATTGTTCTGTATAGTGTTTTAACGTTATAAATATTCTGTTTCTGGAGAGTAAAAAACATCAATAACAGATAAACAAAAACTAATAAGATGAAAGTAGGAAAAAGTCTGGAAAATGAAGGCTGCCTGCTCCTCGCTGGCGGCGGAAGAAAGATTTTGATCTTTGAAGAAAATCCAAAAAAATATTTCTTATTTCTTTACATTTATTGAGAATTAAGCTTTAAAATAAAAATTAAAACATAATTTAATCATCTGTTGGTCATTACTGAACAAATAAATGAGATATCAGTAATAAATAGAATTCAACTTTATTGTCCTTAAACTTTCACAGAGCCTCACAATTCCTCTCTGCATTTAGCCCCTCCCCTTGGGCAGCAGCAGGCTGCCACGGTGCGGCGCCCGGGGAGCAGGGTGGGGTTATGGGTCTTGCTCAGGGACCCAGAGTGGCAGTTTGTGGGAGTTGAACTCAGAACCCTTCCGCACCAAAGCACAATGCTCTAACCAATCGGCTGCCCTCACCTGATGCATGCCTCATTTTCACTAAACTAGATTTGGTTTTATTTATTTATTTTTATTTATTTAACCTTAATTTTATCAGCTAAACCAAACAGGAGACAATAGAAATACACAGAACAGAACATTTAAAGTTAAACTATCTGATACTCTCAGTCAGCTCAGGACAAACAACAAAGGATCAGATGAAGGAACCTAAAGGTCAGAGAGGAGCTGAGGAATGAGCCAGGTGTGATGTCATCAGCAGGCATGAAGAAGGACCAATGAGCAACAGAAACCAGAGCAGATCAATCAATCTGATCTCTTTTATAAACAGCCCCTGATTTTATATTTTATGAAATTATTTGCGTCATAAAAACTCCCGGAGGCGTCCCCCAAGGCTCCATCTTAGGCCCTATAGAGCTGCTCTTTATAGATGTTATAGTGACGCTGGGTCCAGGCCTTCTGATTGGTGGAGCTGGTCTCCATGGAGAAATTTCCTTCCCAGGAACCAGCTTCACTTTAACTGGAGCAGCTGGACCAATGATGACTGAGGAGCTGCAGGTTTTCAATCATCTACGGAGTTAGAGGAGAAGATGTGATTAAAGGTTTCTGATGGCGTCTCTGTTTCCGGGAAACATCAGTTACTATGGAAACGATGATCCTCTGTCTGCAGCAGGGATGCACACAGATAGACACTAGGTGGTGCTAGAGCACCTGCCCCTTTCTCCTCTGGGCAAAAAAGTGCCCCCCTCCAATCTTTTATTTTTTATCTTTATGAATTTAAAACCCAGATGATCTGGTGAACTGGAAAGTGACCTGAGATGACATATAGCTCCATATAGAAATAAACTGAATAGAACTGAACCTTTTTTGTGCTCTGTCCTTCAACTCTGTTCTTTTTTCATATAAATGACACATGCGGTAAAATTTATTCTATTTTTCTGGTTTGTTTATATATTAGTGGATTTTAAATATTTTTTTATTTAATTGATGCCAAAGTGTCATTTCTGCAGAAGGTCGTTAACCATCAGCATCAGACGGTTTGGTTTTTGGCGGCTCCCTGCCACGTATAAGGTGCCCTATTTCTAACCTGAGCACCTGCCCCCAAAATGTCAGCGCACGCCACTGGTCTGTTGTTTAACAAGTTACAGACATTTCAGAGTGAAGGTCTTTAAACCATCAGCTGAAGGTCTGTTGGGTTTATAAACAGCCTCCTGGAGGCTTTAGTTTCCAGCTTTCTTCAGCTTCTGGAATTCTGTAAAGTTTGAAGGAAGGAAACGATTTCATTCAGCAACCATCCCTGCAGCAGCAATCAGGCTGCAACATGTGAGCAGGCAGAGCGTTTCAGTCGTTCCTCTCTACGTTTAATCTCCTGGCTCCCTAACCTCAGTACCCCCCCTCAGAGGCCTGGGGGAATCCAATCCACCGAGAGTCGATGACACAACTGGGCTCTGGGGCCCCGTAAAAAACCCGCCATGCTTTTTATCCCGTGTGTCCAGGATTAATGCTGCTGCGTCGATTGGAGGCCCAGGGGTTTATGGGAAATCCCATCAGGCTCTGAGGTGCTTCTAAAAACAGCGGACCTAAAAAATGCTGGTTTGGATTAAACTGAACAAATGTTCACATCTGATCTTTTGCTGTTTTCATTATGCAAATTTAACCTGAGAGCTTCGTCTCCATCGGTAACCGTCCCTCAGTGGAGAATCTGTTTCCTCCTCAATCTGCCTCCTGGAGCTAATTGGCTTTAATGGTTTTATGTCTTCATTTTTCCCACATTCAGATTAGAGCCGTTATGGGAGCCAGTTGGTCAGGAACCATGTGGACCGGCAGCATCTCACCTGTTCATCAGGAAATATTCATTTCATTTAACTAACTTGATCCTGTTACTGTAGAAATAATCCGCATCTTTCACTGATCAGAGTCCAGATATCTGTAATCCAAACAGCCGATGCTCCTAATCTGGACTCAGCCAGAAAACATGTAGTGAATAGGCAGCGCGTCTGGGAGGCGCTGATGGAGCTTCTTCACTCTGACGATACCGAAAGAAGAGCTGGAGCCAAAGTCCGTTAATTCATCCACAGGC
The DNA here is from genome assembly GCA_030533445.1 of Cyprinodon diabolis. Lineage (NCBI taxonomy): Eukaryota > Metazoa > Chordata > Actinopteri > Cyprinodontiformes > Cyprinodontidae > Cyprinodon > Cyprinodon diabolis. The sequence goes on along the minus strand of CM060068.1, from coordinate 1,028,936 downwards.
CAGGGGCGCGTCTACTGGGGGGCAAGAGGGGCACAGCTGCCCCCCAACTCTGGTTATTAATAATCATCTGTCCGCTTAAAGTCTCCAGATTGAACATTAATATAAATAAATGTGTTGCTATGATACCATGACGTTAAAATAGAGCTGCCTGTATGATGGCTGCTGTTTTCATTTGGTTACAGATTTACTGTTCTGTCAGAACAGCAGACCTATAGTCAATCACCAAGGAGCTGGTTGACAGTTGCCTTTTGTATCTATGCTTCTTTTTCTATGTCTGCTTCTGTCTCCTTGAACCCCAGTGGGCCTCAGCAGATGGCCGCTCACACTGAGCCTGGTTCTGCTGGAGGTTTCTTCCTGTTCAAAGGGAGTTTTTCCTCTCCACTGTCGCTACAAGCATGCTTAGTGTGAGGGATTGCTGAAGAGTCAATGAGTCGATGCAATCAGCTGGTTTTCCTTAGATAGAAAACTTTGAATCAATCTGACTGGATGATCTGGATCTATAATGTGACCTGAGATGACCTGATGTGAATTGGAGCTATAGAAATAAACTGAATAGAATCAGGTTAAAGTTTGTCATTGCTTCTTATGCTGCGTTCACACCAGAATAAATTTAAGCATCAGAAATGTGCAGACGCAGAAATCTGGACGATCAGCAGTCAGATTTCTATGACGACGTCCTTCATAGACTTTGCATGTAAATGAGACACTTTGACGCCCAGAACGCTGCTGGTGTGAACGCAGCATCGCAGGAGAAACGATGCAGCAAAAAGTTTTCAAGTATTTATTCGGATGTTTTGTTGACTACATTTTTCATCAATCGATTATTGAAATAATCATCAATTAATTTAGTTATTATTGATTAATCGTTAACTGGAGTATAGAGACTGTAAAACCTGCCTTTAGCTGACAGAGCGACTTAGAGCAGCAATTATACCAAGATTGTAAAAAAATATATAAATATTTAGCATTTAAGATTTAAAAAAAATCTCCTTCATCTGTCAGTATCCTCTATCTAGAACTCCTCAAACGGGAACGTTTTTTTTTCACCTGCTTTGGTTTCATAAAAAGTATTTTCCTATCTGAATATTAATGGAAAAAATAATTGACAGATTAATAGATCAGTAAAATAATCGTTAGTCGCAGCCGTAGTTTAAAATATAGATTAACTTTCATGTTTCCTGCATTGCCCCCATGTAGCGTTTTCTAGATGCTGCCCTGCTCCAGCTGGACAAACGGACACACTGTTGGCTTTAGTTGGTCTGTTTCTCCATTATGTGGTCAATGATGATTAACTTCATGATTCAGATCTAAATCTGCAGGAGAAACGGACCTGACAGGAAACCGCATCCTTAGTTCAAACTTTCAGCCGACCCATGATGCACCAGGAGGATATGTCTACAGAATCGCTTCAAGCTATGAAACTGTTTTACCTTCAGGAGCTTTGAGTTCTGACCTGAAGGAAAAGAAGCAAAGAGGATTTCTATAAGTTAGATTGTTTAAAAAGGTTTAAAGTAAATGCTGATATTAAAGCTCAGAGTTGATGATAAAGGAAATCTTCCTAAGGCAGAGAAAGATAAAACCATGCAGGACTCGTTCTTAAAGCTATTCTCAGGCTGTGCTTCATGTTTCTGTCAGACTGGATGTGATTTTTTTATAAAGCCATCCACCATCTGTTTGGATTTATTTGACATGAGAGGAAAAGCCTCCATCTTGCTCTGGTAGAACAGCACCTGCTTCAGTCCAACTTCTGGGGAAAGATTCGTCTGCTTGTGACCGATTAGCAGGAGGCTGAGCAGCGGCTAACTTTCCCACATCTTCTCCTTGTAAGCAGGCATGAAATTGACCTTGGCCTGCAGGCCTGGTGCTGAGATAAGCCCCATCAGGCGTGATAAAAACACGACTCCCCCGGTGGAGAGCAACCTTGGGGCCGTGACGTCAGACATCTTTCATTATCTTCTGCTCAGCGTACCTGCCTGCATTGAGATTCATTCAGCGGTGGTTTATAGGAGCATCTTTCTTCTGGATCGGTCCTCAGGGACACATACTGGGGGAGATTAGAGAAGGACGGCGGGGAGAGAGATGAGATCAGGGGGAGAAGCATCTGACAGGGAGCGATATGGAGGATAGGAGGAGATAAGGAGAGAATGGAGGAAAGGAGCAGAACGAAGCTCAGATTCAGCAGAATGTTGATGAAGAATCTTGGATTATGTGTGAAACGGCTTTTTTATCGCCTCGCCTGTTACTGACACCAATAATGGCTGCTTAAGGAGCTGTTTCAGCTCTTAGGCTGCTTATTGTTATGAACACGACATTGTTAAAAAGGAGACGTCCATAAAGCGGCTTATTCTGGTCCTGAAGGAACCGTCTCTATCCTTGGTCCTGAATCTGTAGAAAGGCTGAAAATAAGCTGATGCAGAATGACATTACTTCACTGGATGGAGATCATTTCTGAGCCTTAAACCACAACCTGAGCTAACTCCTAATGCTAACGCTAGCATTAGAAGGCTAACGGGACAATTGTTGTTTTCTATGAGCGTGTCAGATTTCCCGAACTTTTCATATTCTGACCGACAAAAAAAACACTAAAATGAAGTCATGATCCAAATGATTGGTTGGAGATTAACATCTTGAAACTTCTGGTATAATGAAAGTTTAAAAGTTTACTTTCTGTAGCGGACTTTAAGAGCCCAACCTTGTAAATCTGTGAGGCAACAAACCCGACCATGGGAATAAATGATCCGAAGATAAAAGCAGATTAAACAATGCGGCCATATTTCAGCGGACTGCTCTTAGCATGTGCGCTGATGACATCAGATGAGCTCTTTAGCAGAAACGATCTAAACGCATCCATTCTGTCAGGAAACTCATTCCTTTTTCACACAATATCGTTTATTACAGTTTATGACCAAGAACAAACATTTTTTCTCTCAGTTTTGTTTCTTAAAGTGGATTTAGTTGTAATCCAGATGAATTTCTGATTGTGGAAACATGGCGGGAATCAATTATTTCTACTATTAGAGAGTTTTAAAACCAAAACCAAAACTATTTCCCAAATCGTGTATCTAACAGTATCAGCTAAAAATAGAAATGCTAACTAGTTTTATGTGCTTTCATGTAAATTCTGCTAGTTTGGAAATTTGTCTCCTTCTACAGTTAATGTAACATTAGCATTAGTGCTGACTTGCATTAAGTCAATTAGCATGCTAACAGCAGGAGCTAATGCGCTACTTTCTGATGATGCTAAAGCCCAGTTATTCATTCATGTTTTAGCGGCTTCTATCTTCTCGTCGCTGAGGAAGTTCCCGAAGCAGATGAGAAAACCTGAAACCTTAAACAAATACTTTAGAAAAGTGACGATAAAACTGCATTAAACCATCATCATGTAGGATTAAAGCACATGGCTGCTTTTCACATCATAAGCTGTTAGCATGCTAATGCTAAAGCTAGCAGTGATATGGTGACTATAACAGCAGAGAGCTCAGTAGTGATGTTATAAGGTGAGCCGAGGCTTCGAGGTGTGTGTCCAGTAATGGAGGGTCATGTCGAGGCTGATTCATTTAGAGGCGGGGCCAAAATTCATGACATCCGAGGCCTCGCCACCGTGATACCATGCGACCGCTTCAGGAAGCGGTTCAATTTAGACAGGCATCTAAACAGCTCAGTGTTCAGTTAAGATGTTGGAGATCTAAGAATAGATTGGCTGGGAAAACAACCAATCTAGTTGTATCTGATCTGTGGCTCTCTACATCATTAGCAAACAACCAGAGGAAAGCAGCGCTGAGAGAAAAGCTGTTCTGCTCTTTAAAGCGCAGCACTGATCAGACTGATGAGCTCCACCTGTGAACTCCACCCAGGTGCTCCACAAAGATCCTCTCTGGTAGAGATGCTTAACTCTCTCACACACAGGAACTCTGACACTTCATCGATGTTTTTCATCTGTCAGAAAACTCCTAGCAGACCTTTTTTTAACCATATTCAAAACATATTGTTCTTTAGGTGACATTTTTCACACACACAGCCTCTGAAATATACCAACCTACTTTTCAGAAAGGCTTTTTATAAGTTTAGCACGTTGGAAGCTGTTAAATCAGTTAAAGTGTTTAGTGCGATTATGTTGATCACAGCTTGATTTAGGCTAAAAAAGAAAACTGCTGCTTTGAGGTTGCTGGTATTTTGTGCGTGTAATCTGGTTTTCATCCATGTGGATCCTGTCTGGATAATTATGAGCATCGGATTGTGTCAGACGGGTTTGGAAATGGAGCAGCTGGCTCTCCATCAGGCCCTCCGCCTCAAAACATGAAGCACAGAAATATTCAGGAAAAAAAGACACGTCTCTGGAATAAACCATTAAAACAGGATCAAAAAGCTTCTGCTAGAGTAACCGGACAGTTAACCTACCAACCGGTTAGTGCTAGCATCACTGACTGGCCACTTTATTAGGTACAGTAGGACAGTAACAGGTTGGATCCATTTACACATCATAGCTTCACAGAAGCTGCACATTTATCAGCTTATCGTCCATCATATCTAGAAACAACATGACAAAATGTCCAGGAGGGAAACCAGCATCTCCACCTGCTCCGTCCTGGGAGTTAAAGCCCTCCTCCTGGGAGGGGAGGGGTTCCCTGGAGGAGAGGGGATGCAAAGACTGATGGGGAAGAAGGAAAGAGGAGGCGGGCTGATGATGGAGCAATTGGACAGGTGACAGAGGAGAGTCAGGGTAGGAGACGCCTCAGTCTGTCACTCACTGCATGGCATGACAGGCACCGCTGCTGTACCGCATGCAGACACTGGGGGGCAGTGCTGCATTCAGCTCTAACAGAGGAGAAAGGAGCAGGAAATGAAGTCCATTAGTGTTGGCCTCTGTTCAAAGCTACCAGGAATCAGAAACACCACAAATACACCAGCCTCCCTTTGGACATTTCTGACTAAAAGTGGAAAAGATCCGATCACTTTGGCACTAATGTGATCTTCCCACAAATCATTTGGGATCTTCTGACGTAAACTTGGTGGAATGTCTATAAAAAAGTGCTGGTGATAAATTGCACTTTGAATGAAAATCTGTTTTCTTTCGATCTGAATTCTTTAAAGCTTCTCAGATGAAGCCGGCAGCCTGCAGGCCTGAACAGAAGAAAGCAGCTCAGACCGTTTGAAGGTTTGAAACCTCCTGTACTGAAACCACCTGCAGTTGCTCTGTGATGCGTTTAGATCAGTTAATCTGCCACCGCTGTGACCAAAATATAAAGAAACCAAACTCAGTCATTAATCAGTTTTTTGATTAAAACCCAGAGAGTCAAATATTATCCGATGCTTCTGGAGCTTCCTCACCTTCCTGGAAGTCCTTCCTCTCCTGTTCCCTGCGGATTTAGATTTCTCTTGTCTCATATATTTAGTTATGCTATTTAAATGTTTTTACTCAGTCTGTTTACCTGCAAGGCCACAATTGTCTGAGTTAGAAGTGTTTTGCATGCAAGGAATACTTATCCCATAATAAGCCAGATTCTTTCTCAGGAATTGTTCTTGTTTAACCAAAGTGTGTAATTTTAATCTGGCACAACCTTCAGTATTTTTTCCTATTATAGGTAAGGGAGGCAAACTGTGTCTAGATGATAACGGGGCTGATTACCGTGCCATAAGGCCGTATGATCAACTGTCCTCTCTTTGCAAAGATATGAAAATAAAGTGGCGACTGAGGGAAATCCATCTCTGTTTATTTAACTGGAGCGGATGGTTGAATACTTTTTCCCCACAACAATTTCCACCGAGGTTCTGTAGAGGTCAGAAGGTCAGGTCTGTCTCAGCTTCCTGAGGACAGCGCCTTGCCGTCCTGCATTAATCCAGCAGCGATCTGCTGAATCTGTGAAGTCCAGTTTCTGTCAGCAGGCAGGCTGATGCTCAGACAGGAATCCAGGCCGTGATTCTCTGTACTGGATGCTCTGAATGTGGAGGTCAGTGACCGAGCAGCTCCAGCTGCAGCTGGGCTTTAATCTGGAACATAAAGATATGAGCAGATTTCCTGCTGGTTTTAGGAGACATTTAAAGTTATGTTTGTATTCAGAGCCTTTCTCCTCGTTCCCCTTGGAGATGTTGGTCTCAGCTTTTCCTGTTCAATAAATCTTTCAGCAGATTTTAGTTATTCTCCATTTATATCATTAGAAGGGAATTTGTGATGTTTAAGGCGTTTACATGTTTTGTATTTGGATGTTTGTGTCCCCTCCTTGTCCACTGCTGGGTACCTGGTGAACCTCGGTGAAGGTTGGACGCCATCAGAGAGAAGATCTGGGGAGATGATGATGATGATGATGATGATGATGATGATGATGATGACGATGATGGTGCCTTCAGGGCAGAAAGAGCTTCACATATTTATGAAGGTTCATGTGATGGCATTCTACAGAGACGTCTGCCCAACTGATCCTACAGTTTCTGATGGACTGACAGCTGGTTACCATGGTGACCATTGGAAACTTTCCCTTTCCTCCCTGCTGCGATTGGCTGAGCTGCGCCTGATAAATTGGCTGGATGGTTGATGGCTTAATGAGCATTCATGGGACCTGATGGAGGTTTAGTTTATGCCTTATAGAACCAACTGGGTTGGTTCTGGTTCTGTTCAGAGAAGAAGACCTCTGCTGCTTCTTCTTCTCCTGATGCCTCTTCGGTTGCAGCAGACCTGGAAAAGTTTCCTGCTGCTTTGCATGCAACACGTTTTGTTCCTGTTGTTCTTCCAGAGTCCTTTCTAGCAGCGCTTCTTCCGGATGTTTCACCACCATCAGAATGAAGAGGCAAAAAAGAGGGATAGTTTTAAAAATAGAACCAGAACATCCAGATGTTCATCAGCTACTTCTTTCAGCTTCGGTTCATTTCCTTCCATCCTTCATGATGTTTGCAGCGGTTTAAATCAGGAGCGCGGCTCAGCATGGATGCAGCTATGCAGGTCTCTGCCAGGGGTTGCTAGGCGACAGACGGCTGCGTCTCAATTAATTAGGATATGATTAAAACAATAAAACGCTTCAGTTTATCAATTAGAAACGAAAGCTCATAAATAGACTCAGAGAGGGGAAACATCACCTCAGTGTAGGATTATTACCTACGGCTCATAAAAACCTAAATTCAGTTTGTCAGAACATTAGAACAATAAATTGGACCAATAGAAATGATTTAGCTGCAGGACTGTTCACAGGCTGAATCCCAGCATGCTAATGGAAAGTTAAGTAGAAGGAAAAACTGAGATGGACAAAGCTGCATCAAAAACAAGAAATCTGCAGCTTCAAAGGGACGCTTAAAATGTGCAAATATGCAGAGTTTTGGTTTGGCGTTATCAGTGTGATTCAGGGTGTGTGATTTAGAGTTTTCTCAACAGTTCAGCAGTCTGAAGGCGGGGGGGGAAGAAGCTGCTGCAGAACCTGCTGGAGACGATGTGTTCTTTAACCAGCCTTTGGAAGCTCTTCATCATGATGGGAGTCAGAGCGACAGGCCGCTAATCATTGAGGGAGGCGACCTGAGGCTTCTGGAATAATGGAGGCAGACTGGAAGCATGATGGCACTATGGATTGGTCCAGCCAGGTGTTAAAGATGTCTGTGAGGACACCAGCCAGCTGATCTGCTCACTCCTTATACACCTGCCCAGGTGTGTTATCAGGCCCTGGGGCTCTCCTTGGGTTGACTCTCCTCAGAGTTTTCCTCCCTTCAGCCACGTCCAGGTTTAGTGCCTCCTCCCCCTGCTGTGGAACAGCTTTCACTGCTGGAGGCTGTTTAGTGCCTCAAACCTTCCAAAGAAGTTGTTCAGTTCATTTAGGAAGTTGCAAAGTCCTCATGTTGGTAGAAATGAGGGAGAACAGTCTTCCAGTCAGCCTGGTTAAAATCCCCAGCAATGATGAAAACAGCCTCTGTGTGCAGATTGGAGCTCAGAGATGGCCTGATATAGAGCCTTCATGGCCTCTTTAGCATTAGCGCTGGGGGGGGGGGGGCACATAAACAGCAGTGATGCTAACCACACTGAACTCTCTGGGCAGATAGAACGGCCTGCAGTTAACAGTCAGAAACTCTGAGTCTGGAGAGCAGAAGATGGAGACTGATCCAGCATTTTCTACTTTTAAGGTAGCTTCATCTGGTCTGTTCCTGTTTGGCTGTGACGTCATCCAGGAAAGAAAAATCAGCTGTGCTGCTTCCATCAACACCTTTGTTTATAGATGTTGGAGATCGGCCTGTTTTCCAGTGTAGTCCTGTTTCTCTGACTGTGACTAACTGGATGTGCTCTCTTCATCCTCTGACATGGGAGCTGGCTCGGAGCTCGTCTGCCTGGCTGTGTGTTTCCTGGACGGGGCCGCCTGTGGAGCTGGTTGACAGTTGCCTTTTGTATCTATGCTTCTTTTTCTATGTCTGCTTCTGTCTCCTTGAACCCCAGTGGGCCTCAGCAGATGGCCGCTCACACTGAGCCTGGTTCTGCTGGAGGTTTCTTCCTGTTCAAAGGGAGTTTTTCCTCTCCACTGTCGCTACAAGCATGCTTAGTGTGAGGGATTGCTGAAGAGTCAATGAGTCGATGCAATCAGCTGGTTTTCCTTAGATAGAAAACTTTGAATCAATCTGACTGGATGATCTGGTTGATCTGGATCTATAAAGTGACCTGAGATGACATGATGTGAATTGGAGCTGTAGAAATAAACTGAATAGAATTAAATTACATTTTTTCACCAGCTGTAGTTGATGTAGATGTTTTCTGTTTTTTTAAAGTCTCTGTATTTCGTTAACCTGAACTCCAATAATGTAATTTTCTAATTGATTTTCACTCTGTTCCGTTTTATTCTCTCCTATGACTTTTATCTCTATCACCTGTTTTTCCTCAGCTTCAAACATCCAAAGCTTTGATTTTTTGCTCCTCGTTTTTTTCAAATTACCAGAAAGTTTCTATCTATTACCTCCTTCACTAATTAAGCTCTCCCAATTTTCTTATTTATTTCTCTGAAAATCAAAATGGGGCTCAAACAATCCTCTTCATGTTCAGCTCTGATTATAAATATTAGTTTTATTTATTCTCTGACAACCTTCCTTCTAGCAAATCTTTCTTCATCTAAACTGCTTTCTTTTAACTCCCGTTTATTTCCTTGATTCTCAAACCACCTTCCCCCCCTTTGCCTCCGGTTGTCCAGCCTTCATCATCCTCATCCTCATCTACCTGACCTGCCGTTTTGTTCTATCCACCAACCAGTCAGCTGGTCACAAACTGCTTAACGCCACGCTGCTCCCCGGGCGCCGCCCAATGGCAGCTCACTGCTGCCAAAGGGGAGGGGTTAAACACAGAGAGGGAATTTCCTCGTTATGGAACAATAAAAAAATTACATTTTCAAAGTTCTTGTTGGTTTAAAGTGCAGCTTTTCTGCTTCCTACAAAGTTAGACTTTGACTTTGCCAAAGACGGCCCTGCAGCCGATCGAGGTTTCCTGAATCCGCTCCCCAATTAAAGACGAGTAGCGAAGAGAGAAGCACCCAAAGGTGATGTGATTTAAATAACTCCTTTTAGTAGGCGCCGGCTCTGAGGGCTTTCCTGCCAATTATCACTGCTGACCCACAGCAATTATCACCTGCTCCCTGCAGACCAAAGGCAATTTTCAGCTAATTGAGCACGAAGCTGCAGGTATTGAGGGATTCTGACCTTTTCCAGGCGGTTTGGAGAAGCCAGCAGGACGTCATGGAGGCCAAAACGCCACTTAGAGGCCCGACAGAATCCGCTTCACTTTCTGATACTAACGATGCTTTTTAGCACTCAGGTTCTGACTCCATCCATTGGTCCAAACCAGACGCCATCTTTGTTTGGCGGCTTTTTTCTGATTTTTCTGTTTTCCATCAATGAAATGTGATCAGATTCTTCAAGCGGATTCACAGGAAACTTCTTCAGAGGACCAGCTGTCCCTTCCAGTCTGAAACTGAAGGGAGTTCTTGGTTCTGAATGAAAGATTACGGATCAGAACCATCTGAGTTCCTCTCAGCCGCAGTAATGAAATGATGTTTAATCTGGTTCTGGTCTTACATTCACTGCTGGGTAATTTAGCAGTGAACACTGACTGATACCTCCAGAACCGCTGGAAGATGTCTGCTCTGGTTCTGCAGCAGGACGGGTTCTGGTAACCTCCTCTGTGAAGGTCAGACCTGCGCCTCTGGTCGGCAGCCAGGAGACGCTCTCATTAGAAACATCTCTGAAGTTCTGCTTCCTTCTCTCTGAAGGTTTTTGATTTCCACTCTGAGTTCTGCAGTTTTCCGGTCCAGAACCATCAGGCGATGGAGACGCTGAAGGTTCTGGTTAACCTGACGCTTTCAGAAGCAGGAAGTCAAACTGATCATTGATCCTGTTTCAGTTTTTATCCATTAATCAGAAAAAAACTTTGATAAAACGTTTGAGGAGCAAAAAGGCTGAAGAAGGTTCGGATCCAACAGGGACGGCCTCCCTCCTCCCCTTACAGGTTCTGATCCAAACGGTTCATTGTTCCTGCCGGCTGGGGGTCCAGCTCATCAGAACCGGCCGGAGGTTTTCTGCTTCAGTACTCAGAACATCCCGGCCCGTTTTGCCAAAGGTTGGGTCCGGGGTTCTGGTGGACTCTAGTCTGACATCTAATGAATTCCACAGTTCCTCACCCAGACAGAACCGGGTCTCTTAGTCAGTCGGTACCGACCTGTGATAGAGGTGGTGTCAGAACCCGACCATCAAGTTTGGACCAGAATTTGTTTCATGAGGAAAAGCGATTAAATTCACAGAACATATATTTTTGGTTTCCTCCGAACTGTACTGGATCAGAACCTCCAAACCAGAACAGAACATCAGGTCCGGTTTGGTCCAGACTTCTCTTCCAGTTCTTTAAAAAGTGGCACTGTTTCATCACCTTTAAGAACTGCAGTACCGACACTCTGTTTTGGACCCACCTTCAGAACCAAAGCTAAATGCTAAATGGATCAATTGTTTGGGACTAGATGCAATAATCTGAGCTGCAAAGCTGAGGATAGAGCGGCTGGGTTTAGGGGAAAAAGAAGAGGTCTAAGGATTGGACCCTGAGGACCCCCACATGGTTTCTCCAAACTCGTGAATTATTCCAACTTTAAAAACCAGATTCATAGAGTTTGTTTCTGAAAATGACAGATGTTTGAAATCATCTCTGCTCAACAAGGACAGCTGGGCTTCATTTCATGAAGCAGGTTTACAGAAAACTCTGATTTCTAAACCTGAAATCAGTGAGAAAGTGAGAAAGAGTTTCCTCATCCTCTGTTTCTGTTGCCATGGTAACATCCTCCCAGAGCTAACCCGCTCAGCAGCAGCTTTCCTTCGGTAAACTCAGGGTCCTCTGTCTCCACTCTCCTTACAGCCAATCATGCTGCTTGATTTCCTCATTTAGTCAGATTTAAGTCATAGTTTTTGTGCATAGTAAATAAATTATTCAACATGTCAGGTAGACTTTTTAAAACAAACATTGCATGTCTGTTTGAGGAGGATCTTATTGAAGAATGATCGGCATTAATTCACAGAGAATTAAATATTTATAGGGAAAGGATTCTACAGCTCAGTGACAGGAGAGGAGATTACTGGTTTTGGTTTGTTTAATATGAGCGAGATGCGGATTGTTTTATTTTATTTGGTTATTTTTACAGCACATGAAGAACTGCTGAAGTTATTGTCAGATTACACTTTAATAGATTAATTAATTTAGCGGGAGTAATGAAATTACTTTAGGGTAGGATTAGGATTAATTTGATTACAACCTTATTAGCCTACTGGCCCAATCTGAAGCCATTCTATGGGACTCATAGCCGCTAATAACGACCATTTATTGGAATGATAACCTCTGAGTCTACTGGCCCAATCTGAAGCCATTCTATGGGACTGATAGCCGCTAATAACGTCCATTTATTGGAATGATAACCTCTGAGCCTACTGGCCCAATCTGAAGCCATTCTATGGGACTGATAGCCGCTAATAACGACCATTTATTGGAATGATAACCTCTGAGTCTACTGGCCCAATCTGAAGCCATTCTATGGGACTGATAGCCGCTAATAACGACCATTTATTGGAATGATAACCTCTGAGCCTACTGGCCCAATCTGAAGCCATTCTATGGGACTGATAGCCGCTAATAACGACCATTTATTGGAATGATAACCTCTGAGCCTACTGGCCCAATCTGAAGCCATTCTATGGGACTGATAGCCGCTAATAACGACCATTTATTGGAATGATAACCTCTGAGCCTACTGGCCCAATCTGAAGCCATTCTATGGGACTGATAGCCGCTAATAACGTCCATTTATTGGAATGATAACCTCTGAGCCTACTGGCCCAATCTGAAGCCATTCTATGGGACTGATAGCCGCTAATAACGACCATTTATTGGAATGATAACCTCTGAAGCGCTGCAGCAAACAGACTGTGTGAAAGAGACTGAATCCACATGAGGAGGAACCCATAAGATGATGAACAGGTTCTATAGATTAGAACTTTTTTATCTCCACCTGCTGACAGAAGATTTCCCCTAAATAGATACATTGATCTACTGCCACTCAAGAAATAATCCTGTAATATTATTGTGGTCACAACAGGCTATGGCTAGCCATATTGTTTTGTACTGGTTTTAATGAATTTGTATTCATGAGATGTTTTTTTTTAACTTTCTATCAATTCAAATTCAGTTTCTGCTGCAAAAGTGTAATTTTAGAAAATCTTTTACTACAGTTCAGTCTAGGAGTGTGATTTCTATAAGGAACAATCTTATTTTAGTGACCTAGAAATGGAACAATAGAGAGGAGAGTGATTTTAATAAATGTAAAAACGGCCTGCCATAGGCCTCGTCATATAAACTTACGCATTAACTCGAGCAACAATCTGCTGCTTCTTGCTCTCCTTTGCAGCTGTAGCGCCGTTTCTCTCTCGTTTAAACACATTCTGCAATATTTTATTTTATTTTTAGTTTCTGCATTAAAATGTCTAGTTCCAGTGGGGTGAAATAGGTACTTCCTGACGCCGGTTGTCATGGTTACTCGTCGGATCAGGGCTCCACTGATAATGGCTTTTCATACTTATTGTGCACGTGCTTGACTCTGAGTGGACTTGGTTAAACTTGATTGGATGAATCGATAGCAGCTGTTGTGAAAACGAACACTCAAACGACTTTAGGCTAGATCAATTTAGAGTTGCCGGTTTGAATCTGAGTTTGTTAAGCCTGCGTCATGAAACGCAGCCCTGGCAGTTTAAAGCCATCTTAGATCCCCTGAGGTAGAGCAGTCATTGCTGGCCTCGGTTCTTCCTTCTAGAAGGTTCTTGCTGCTGTTTCCAGATGTTCGGAGTTTCCCTGTACGAGCTCTGCTAGCTGAGCTCCGCCTCTTTTCCTGTAGATCCGTAGCTCCACCCACTTCTGCCCCCTGGTGTGCGGTTGGACTCACTGCCTCCCAGCTTTCATTCAGTTGGTTTTATGTTTTGCTTTAATTGAACTTTCTGATGTGGAAGTGAACATTAATCATTAAAAAGAGGAAACATTGATGTTACTGATGCGTTTGAGGAAATCTCAGCTCCAGATGCAGAGCAGCTGACATCAGTCAGACTGATGTCCAGAGGAACTGGGTCACATGTTGGGCGCGTCTTCCAGAACGAATCAGAGATCTTCTCCTGATGGAGGCGCAGGAGGCTCACTCTTTATGGATTTATTTTGGATTTCCTGCAGGACTTCGGTTCATCAAACAGCAACAATCTGAGTCTCTGCAATACGCTGGCAGTCAATACGTGGTGCACGTGTGAGGCTCCCTCTGCCCTTGTTTGTCTTTGCCTTTTACACGCTCATTGGTTAAAATGTCAAGAGCATCAGTTATCGGAGAGAGCAGAGCCACGAGGAGCTTTTTAGGACAAGGGCACCTTTATCAGGGTTTCTATTCTGCATTCAGGGAGATGGTCCAATCACGCTGCACCAGCGTCCTCAGTAACCTTCTAACAGCATCTCAGACGATCCAGCAGACACAGAAAATCAACAAGTGAGGAGCAGAAAAACGAAGATTGTGATGATTAAATGTGAGTGAAACAGGCTGAGAGCATGAAGAGGAAAACATTTCATCAGTGATGAATTCCTTCTGCTCTTCAGCTGCTTTTCTAAAAGGGAGTAAAACCATTATTCAGTTTTTGTTCTGAATAAAAAACACTTTGAAGCCTGAGGCCGACTCTGAAGAGAAGGGTTCCCAAACGGGGGGTCGGGAGCCAGAGGGGGGTCGTTTCACAGCCATTGGGATTTTATACCTGAGAAATACGGCAGGCCAGAATAAACAAATAAATAAGTAAATAAATATATAAATGTCCCATCATTTGATTTATTTATTGATGTAATACCTGATTTAAACATCAATTATACCATCAAATGGTAAAATACACTTTTAATTAAACAAATGCATTGGAACAATGATCTAGAAATAAATAAATCTTTCTTAAATTAAGTGTATTTACCCTTAAAGTGAGCAGGTAAATGAGATAGTTTGCCAATGGAATGAGTATTTTACTCTTAAAATATGATAATTAGATAAGATGCACTTAATATAAGACGATGCAATTGTTTTTTCTTTTTTTAAATTTAAATTCCATTTGCAAAATGTCCCTTTCACCTCCTCAATCCAAGAACAAATGCACTTATTTGTAACTCTAGATTTCTTCCAGTTGAAATGATAACTTAAATAATAGATTTTCATTTAAAGCAGAATATACCTGAATGCAGACTGAGTTGCTTTATTTTTGGTGACCTGCTGCTGCAGACGATCCGTCCTTTAAGGCTTCGGCAGCTTTTCCTGCAGCTCTGCTCTGATTTCCATCTAACTGCCTCAATGAAAGATCGACCCTTTATCTAACTGCTTTATGCTCAGATTAATACTCGAAATGAGGTTTTTATGCTGAGCAGACGCAGGTTGGATTATATTTAAACAACAAAAGATTTTAATTCAACTAAATATAAGGATAATTAACTTTAAACGTTTTAGGGCAGCTTGTCTGCAGCAGTTAATGAGAGAGCCGCACTGTTATTTCCCAGGATAATTAGTGAAATGTTCTTCTGTGATTAGATAGAAATGTGTTGTATAGAGCTGCCTGTTGAGTGTTTTTAAGATTTTGAATTTTGCTGTTAAACTTTGGAGTCTTTTTTTTTTTTATCCAAACCTGCAGAACTGTTTTTAAATCTGACTTTTTTTTATAAAGTTCATTTGCTCAAATTTGTTAGATTTATTTAATTAATTTAAGGAAACCTGAGAAATATAGATGTTGTAAATACTAGTTTCATTAATTTAATTAATTCACCTGAGTTTATTAAATCCCATCTATGACACTCAATAATAACCTTAAGGGTTCATAAAAATGTGACATTTTCTGAATGCAGCAGCTCGCTCTGGATGTGTCCTCAGAAGTGAGGATCTGGATTCAGGAAAGACACACAGAGACAAAGAGTGTTTACTTAAACACTGACAGACTGCAGTAGAGTCGGCTAAAGTGTCTGAGGCAGGAAACTCTGCAGGAGGGAAACACAGGTTAGTGACCACGTAAATCTAATGGAGGAAGATTGTTAACGCGAGTCACTAACCTGGTTTAATAGCTCAGTCCATCGCCGCCCAGATTGTCCCTGCAGCCCTGGAGAACAAGCAGGAGTCCGAAGGCAGGTCAGGCAAACGGATCAGAACAGGAACAGGAAGGCTCAGCGGTTGAGAGGCAGAACAGGTCAGGGTCAGGTAATCAGAAACTTTAAGGTAATGCTAAAAACACTCTCACCACTGGAATGAGAGAACAAGATAATCTGGCCCTGATGACTGGATGCAAGCACCTTAAATAGAGGCAGGAGCAGGTGGATCATATGGGCTGTGATGAGAAACCAGGCAGAGTTAGACAGGTGAATGTAATGAGTAATTAAAATCAAGTTTATGGCCAAGTAGGTTTGCACTTACAAGGAATGTGGCTTGGTGTTGATGGTGCAGACAAATTAGATATATATACAGAATACAGAATCTATAGCTTTACACGATATATAGTATAACGCTATATTCTATATATACAGTAGGCTGTGCATTAATGTAATGCAGGAGGTCTGGAGATGCTATTTTGGTGTAGCTTGTAGGTCCTGAGTGGGGGAGGGAGAGAGGCAGTGTCAGGGTGACGGGGGTCTCTGGGCCTTGCTGATAAGGCTGGTAGCGGAGGGGAAGAAACTGCTGGCGTGAGGAGTTGGTCCTGATGGAACGCCGCCTCCTGCCAGAGGGATCAGCAACGATCTTCCCTGCAGGCCTCAGAGTCCAGGAGGCTCCTCCATCATCCTCCTGGTGAATGAGGAGGTGAAGATGGACTCAGTGATGGAGGACTAGAAGTAATAATCAAGACTAGACTGAGACTAGACTGAGACTAGACACACTAGACAACTTTTATTGTCATTTTGTACACAGAGTATACAAAAACGAAATTTCCTTTAGTACATCTTTCCACACAGTAAATGAACATTTCCATTTCTTAGAGTTCAGCAGTGATCAAATGTAAACAGTGAGGGAGAAAAAACATGATGTAAAATGCATTGATCTGGAAGTTAATATTTATTAATATTTATGGTGCAAATCTGCAGTATTTTGGTTTGGTGTCATCAGTGTGATGCAGAGTCTGTGACATAGTTTTTTTCCAACAGCCAGTATCATATGATATCATATCACGTCTAGGCCTGTCACGATAATCAATAAATCAATTAATCGCACGATAAATACAAACTATCCACGTCATTTAATTTATCGGCTATATCGTCTCTGCCTGTGTTTTTTTTTCTATTGATGACGCTGGATGAAAAGGCTAAACCCCGGTGCTATCCACTGACCCCTCCCCTTCCTCATTTTTGAGGAGTGGACTATGGCATCAGGTAGTCAGCGCGCATCATTTTGTACTTCTGCAGCTTTAGAGCCCCATGAGGAGTTAGAGGAGTTAGCGAGGTAAAAAAAAACACATCGTATGTTGGGGAAAAAGCTCGAAATGGAACTGGTTTGAAAGCCGAGCGCAACAGCCGCAGTGTGGGAGTATTTCGGATTCAGACCAAATGACCGAGGCGAACCGCTGAACCTATGCGAGCCAGTATGTCGCATTTGTCATAAAACAGCAGCAACTAAGAGCAGCAATACAACCAACCAACACATGCAGCTAAAGCACAACCGCCCAGCAAAGCTTCTCCAGCTGGAAACAAAAAGTACAAGCGGCCCGTCTGCGTCGTCAAGTTTGCGACAGTCCATCACTGAAGACATTAATCGACAGTCAGCATATAAAAAGGACGGCGCAAAGTGGCGCGCGCTCACAGACAGCGTAGTTCATCTAATTGCTAAAGAGATGCTTCCATTTAATATTGTTGAAAAGCCGCCATTTAGAAAAATGTTGCAGACTTTTGATAGACAGGATGAACTCCCCAGAAAACACATATCACCAACGTGATATTTTGTACTTACGTTTTTATTTCCACTGTGGTTTTATCTTGTGTTTAGTTTTTATTCAAGTGTATTTTTAGTTAACAGAGACTGAGAGTCCATTTAATTTTTATTTCTCGTTTTATTTTGTTAACCAGTTCCAGTGTTAAGTGTTCTGTTGAAAATGCATGCATTATTACCTCATTTCCATTAAATCAGTGTAAAAAGGTCTTCAAACAATATTATCGTTTATCGCAATAATTTTTGAGACAATTAATCTTTCTGCAAAATTTGTTATCGTGACAGGCCTAATCACGTCCTGTTTATTATTTGCAGCAACAAAGGAGATACGATAGAAAACATCTGTGCAGCTGGTAGCCTACTGTGGCTAAGCTAGTTAGCATCTCCCAGCAAAGTGTGGAAA
Organism: Cyprinodon diabolis; assembly: GCA_030533445.1. Classification (NCBI taxonomy): domain Eukaryota; kingdom Metazoa; phylum Chordata; class Actinopteri; order Cyprinodontiformes; family Cyprinodontidae; genus Cyprinodon; species Cyprinodon diabolis. Next base: position 1,011,095 of record CM060068.1, on the reverse strand, counting down.
CAACGGAGAAAAAACTCAGACTGACTAGAAGTTTCTTAAATCCATTTCTGTTGCAGATGCTGCAGGCCTTGCAGGACGATGGCACTCTGTCGCCATCTAGCTTTCTGTCAGCAGATGGCGCCATTTATGCTCATCTGGTGCTGGAATTCTATTTAGGCTCAGGAAGGATCTAAATGCTCAGGATCAAATGTTTGTAGCTTTTTATTAGTATTATTTTCTCAATAATACTAACAGTCATTACCATCTATTAAAAGTCTACAATGTTGGTTTGAATGATTTCTATCAATAGGACAAAAAAGACTGTTGCTAATATAAATCATTGTTTAATTGTGTTAGTTATTTGTAGTGTTTATTGGGATGAATCTTTCCTCCTTTAGCGCCAAACAATAACCCCCCCCCCCACCCCCCCCAGATTAATTTTCTTTGCAGCCGTCGGGGTATTTATTAAATGTCAAGCAGCCATAATCAGCCGCTTCCTGCAGCAGATAGTCTGCAGGCAGGACTGCAGCGCGAGGAGGGAGCCTCTCATCGTTTAGATTTCATTACGATAGCAGCTCAGGTACAGTAGAGCTAAGAGGCGGTTTGTTGGAGACGCTGAGTAGACATGATGGATCGCAGGAGGTGGTTCAGGCAGATAGCTGCTGCCTGCTGAACACCAACACAGAGGAGGTGGAGCGCTGATGATGAGGAGAACATCCATGATGAAGGCCTGCAGGTCCAACAGTAAGGAAGGAACCTGAAACTGTAGAAAGCAGGAAGTAGATCCGTTCTCTGATCCTCATTCCAGATGGACTTTAAAGCCAGAGTCCATCTGCAGACCATGGGTCTCAGAAGATCCGATCCAAACATCTGAACTGGAAATGGAGCAACAGTCCAGAAACCTGATGTCTGGGAGGTGCTCTGCAGGTCCTGAACCTCTGTAGGTCAGGATCTGGATGGATGGTCCGAGAGTCCAAGAGGTTCTTCTGTAGATCTGCTCCTTCCTGTCTTCATCTCCTCCTCCACCTTTTTAGAAACGGAGGATCATTTCAGAGCTTTTTAGCCACATGGCTTTAAAACACTCAAACAGATCCGTCCAAACCCTCCAGAACCTCCTGAAGTTTCTCTGTGATCTTTGAGGACAGAATAATTTAAATGTTTGGTGTTTGTTCAGCTGCCTGTCTGAAATAAATCGTCTTCTGCCTCTAAAAACCCTTCAGGAAGAGAAGGAGCTTTCTGTTGTTTCTGCCTCCCGTCACATTCGGAGGAGCTCCTGGTGGACTTGGACTCCTCTCAGGAAGCGACTCGCTGCATGTTTCCTGATGCAGAGCCGTGTCTGACAAGGCTGGGGGGGTGGGTGGGGTGGGGGGCACGGACCGGCGCTGATCCATGAAGCTGTGAATACAGAAGCTCTTAAGGAGCGAAGCTGCAGCAGCGGATGAGTCAGAGAGGCTTTGATCTTACAGGGAGGGCTGCCGCCTCCTATTACCCCCCCATGCAGAGACCCAGCGGCTCTATTGATTTTGAATAATGCCTGGTGTCTCCTCTGACTGCATGCATAATTCTCCTTCATCAGGATGGGGGGGTCAGTCTGGACGTCTCTGAGGGAGGCGTCCTCCTGGATCACTGCTGATCATTAGAACTCATCCTTCAGATGAAATCAGGAAGTAGAAAAGTTTCTTTCACGTCTTTCAGTTCATCCTCCAGAACGTTCTCTCCTTCCTGCAGCTCCTGCTGTTCCGGTTCTGGAGAAGTCCAACAGCACCAGATGAGGGATAGTGATGACCCAGATCATAACACCCAGTGAGAGATGGAGCCCGGTTCTTCTGGACCGCAGCAGAACCAGGTCCCTTTGGGGTTAGAAGACCTCAGTTCTGAGCTCAGTCCGACAGAATATTTATGGGCTGAGCTGAAACTGTTTCTGAACAAAGCGGGCTACAAACCTGATCCTGTTCTATAGGTTCTAACCAAACAAATGGGCCAGAAATCCAGAAAACTGCTCAGAGACCCGTCCTGGAAACCAGAACCCTGATTGGTTCATTACTAGACGACCTGAGTTCTGCTGGAGCAAAGCAAAGCTGCTGAAGGACCGAGGAGAACCTGACGGCCTCAGGAGGACCTGGAAGCAGCAGCTCCAGGTCTCCCATGAAAGCAACAATCCCTTCCTCCTCAGTGAAGACATCACCTCTGGGGGACGAACGGTGCTTCTGCTCCGGTGTTCTGGTAGAATTTATCTGGAGAAATGGACCAGAATTCAATTCTGTTCTATTCAGTTTATTTCTATAGCTCCAATTCACATCATGTCATCTCAGGTCAGTTTATAGATCCAGATCAACCAGATCATCCAGTCAGATTGATCAAAGTTTTCTATCTAAGGAAAACCAGCTGATTGCATCGACTCATTGACTCTTCAGCAATCCCTCACACTAAGCATGCTTGTAGTGACAGTGGAGAGGAAAAACTCCCTTTGAACAGGAAGAAACCTCCAGCAGAACCAGGCTCAGTGTGAGCAGCCATCTGCTGAGGCCCACTGGGGTTCAAGGAGACAGAAGCAGACATAGAAAAAGAAGCATAGATACAAAAGGCAGCTGTCAACCAGCTCCACAGGCGGCCCCGTCCAGGAAACACACAGCCAGGCAGACGAGCTCCGAGCCAGCTCCCATGTCAGAGGATGAAGAGAGCACATCCAGTTAGTCACAGTCAGAGAAACAGGACTACACTGGAAAACAGGCCAAAACAGGAGACACTCGCGTCAAACACTGGGTTGCTGGTTCAGTCAGTGGGTTGGTGGTTGGACAGTTGCTGGTTGTTTGGTTGGTCACCTTAATGTTGGTGTTATAATTCCAAAAAGTAAAAAAACAGCCAAAGGGGGGGACCCGTTCATCCGTTTCTATTTGCATGTTTTCTAAACTAAAACCAGGCTTTGTTGGGCTGCTGGATAAAACCTGGAACTTAACGCTATTTCTGACATTTGGAATTAAAAATCTTCTGAGAATCTTCACCAGCATGCCAGTATTATAAAGAAAACCTGTTTAAAGGTTCCTTCCTCCAGCTTCCTCTTTCTCAGGCAGCAGAGACCAAAAACTCGCCTCCATTAAACTGATTCTTCGTGTTTTGTGGCGTCGGTTGGATTTCCGTGCTGCACAGAAACCTCTCAGCATTTATCAGCTGCTGATATTCTACTGCTTCTCTTGAATGTGTCTGGAGGTTTTTCCAGTCAGGGAAGGTTTGGATCGGAGGAAGATGGGCCTCCTGAAGCCTCAGCACCGCCACCTGTTGGAGGAAACATCCGCAGGCTTGGCTCTGAGCATGACCCCCCCTCTGTGGGGAATTCACTCATTAGGATTTCATTCAGCTCATTTGACACACCCCTGGGGGGTATCAACAAGCTCAGTGGGAGAACCCAGCAGAACCAGTGAGTGGGGCTGACTGCTGAATGAATGACGCTGCAATGTCAACAGCAGGAAGCCCCGCCGCTCTAATCTGAGCCCTGCTGCATCACATTGAATTAATGAGCGAGCTGGAAGGAGCGCATCATGTCGGCTCTCTGCAGCCGCTTTGATGAAAACACACATAGATGTATGAATGTAGAAGTGTGGCTGCTGGTTGCAACGGTTTCCCTCTCTGTGCTGCGTGATGAAGGGAGCTCTGCTGGTCATAAGGTCCGTTTGATGTCCACGCACCCGGGGCAGACTGTTTGACAAACCCAAACTGCTGCGCTAATTGAGCATTTTGAAGTCAGTATTTATGGCGCTGCGAGGCTGGAAGGGTGGAAGTCATGCAAATGTGAAAGGAGCCGCTGCTCGGTGCAGAGAGGCTGATCGTTCTCCAGATGAAGATGATCTGCTCGTCTAGAACGATAACAGAAAATCACTTCTCTCTGTTTATCTAGAAATAAAGTTCCTCTGAGCATCAAAGGATTCATGTCTGTCCTCACATTTTAACTCTGGAGGCAGATCTGCTCCTCCTGGTTTTACAGTACAAAAGGTTTTAGCAACAATATGATTTTTTGTCTTTTATGAATTTATGTAAAACTATATCCAGCGTCAGCTTAAAACTGTTAACTAGTTGAACTCAACGAGGCGGCTACTCTTCAGTGTTCTGGGTAAGGGGCAAATAAAACATTATTTTGGTAAAGTGATATTTTATTTTAATGAATGATTGTTTCACTTTTTAAAACTAATTCCAGCGGATTAGGACCCTTTATGGCAGAGCGATTAGCTTAGCCACGTATAGCCAAAGGAGCTAACGGCTAGCAGACATGTGATGATCAGAAAACACTTAAACATTAACATCATCTTAGTGTTTGAACCTTTATTGAATTGAAGTTTGTCATAAATTTATAATAAGGGGACAAGATTTATGTCCAATCTAGTGACATTTCAGCTCCTAGATAAAAATAAATACAAATAATGAAAATTAAATTAGGAAAAGGGGACAGCGATGCTTTTATCTTCTTTACATATTTTTTAATATTGAAACAACTAAAATCCAGGAATGTGTCTCTCCTATTTCCTAAGATGAATAAAATCAGTCATTCGTCGGTCATTCCGTCTTCTTCCCTCCCTCCTGCCTGCTCTCCGTTTGACTCTAAGTAGATATTTCTTCTGTCCAGCAGAATCCTGAGTTCATTAAGGATCCGTCGTCTCTCTCTGCGATCCATTATTCATGTCTGACCTGATCAGTTGGCTGCAGTGGCGAACAGGCAGTAACTCCCAGGAAGGCCGGTCCAACACGGCGAGGCGGGTCATGAAACTTTCATCAGTTCTGCACTAAACGCCCTGAGGTCATAAACGCTGCGGGGGCCGCTGCGCCTCCCCCCACCTCCTCTGGAAGTTAATGAGTTAACTCATCAAAGATGTTCTGTCCAGTTTATGATTCCATTTCTGGTTTTTAATTTCTCCACTGTGGGCCATTAGGAGCTTTCCTCTCCTGTTCGGTCCATAATGACCACCAGCGGACCTCGCCTGCTCCCCTCTGGGGGCCACCGCTGGAAATGGACGGTTAACGGGCCAATAAAACCCAAACAGCTTTCATAAAACATTCAGAGGGTTTAACTGTAAAAAGAAAATACTCCTCAGCTTTTTAGCATAAACAGACCAAAGCATGAGGAGAGAAACTGATCTCTGCCTGAGCAAAAACGGATCCGATGATCCCAAAAGAACCGAACATCTGTTCAGCTCTGACGTCACAGCAGCTTTGATCCTCCCTCTGGTTTTAACCATGGAACCGGACCCACCAGAACTCTGGGTTAGAACCTTTTCTCAGTTATTTCATGAAATTATCAGTTTCATATTTTCATCAATAGACCTAAAAAAAACCTAAAACATCCTCAGATATTAAATTCCGGTCCACATCCCATTTCTTCTGGTTCTGATCCAGGTTTGTTCTGCTGGACTCTAATAGAAATCTGATCCAATTGAAGAGACTCCCTGCTGACAGGTCGCCTTTCAGCAGAAAACAGAAAATGACTTCAAACCTTCTCAGCCTTCTTTCAGTGTTTTGACTTTAAGCAATAAGATTATTTTTCCATTCCTCCACCTGAAGCCGACCCTGGTTCCTTTCATGTCCAGGTTTTTCTCAGTTCAGACCTTAAAGGGACCCGGATCAGTTCCAGGGGAGGTGTCCACGGAGCAGCCTTCATGCCGCCGTTTTGTCCTGATTATTGGCGGCCGACATGCAGAGCAGGATTGATGCTCCTTTCATCCACAGGCAGGTCAAACTAACCTGGAAGCTGCAGCAAATGACTTCATTCATCAGTGATTAAATACAGAACGGTTTCTGCCAAGAGGAGCATGGAGGAACATGAAGGACAGCAGGGGGGCTGGTTGGAGTCCAAGCTCTGGTCCTCTGAGCTGAAGCACAGCGGGAGTCCAGTAATGTGTGATAATTACCTGGAACCAGAGACCTTCAATCTAATCGACGCTAAGGAGCAGCAGCTCAGCTGACAGTAGAGTCTTCAGTGACCTGATGAGGAGGAAGACACGAGTGAAGAGCCTCCTCCTTCTCAGCTCTGCTGTCCACCAGATGGACTCAGAGAAATAAATCCATCTGAAGCTCAGTTATGATCCATCAGGGATCTGAGGATCCTGGTTCTGGTTCCTGGAACCTTCCTTCAGTTCTTCAGTCTGTCAGAAATCAGGAGAATCACTTCCTGGTTCAAATATCTGACTGAGGATGATGATTGAAGGTGAAGGTCACTGTTGGTGACGATTAAGGACCACGGACAGCGCCCTGGTAACAGAGTTTGACTAAAGCACCAAATACAGCTTCATACTACAGGGTACTGCTGGGTACTACAGGGTACTGCTGGGTACTACAGGGTACTACAGGGTACTGCTGGGTACTACAGGGTACTGCTGGGTACTACAGGGTACTACAGGGTACTGCTGGGTACTACAGGGTACTACAGGGTACTACAGGGTACTGCTGGGTACTACAGGGTACTACAGGGTACTGCTGGGTACTACAGGGTACTGCTGGGTACTACAGGTACTGCTGGGTACTATGGGTACTAACAGGTAGCGTGGTACTATCTGGGTACCTCCAGAACAGATGGAGGGTTCCTAAAGTGAACTGCTTGATTAAACCTTATTGGGAGGTCTAGGGGAGGAATGAGGAGGTTATTGGGAGGGAGGAGCCTCTAGGGGAGTAATGGGGAGGTTATTGGGAGGGAGGAGCCTCTAGGGGAGTAATGGGGAGGTTATTGGGAGGGAGGAGCCTCTAGGGGAGTAATGGGAGGTTACTGGGAGGGAGGAGCCTCTAGGGGAGGAATGAGGAGGTTATTGGGAGGGAGGAGCCTCTAGGGGAGTAATGGGGAGGTTATTGGGAGGGAGGAGCCTCTAGGGGAGTAATGGGGAGGTTACTGGGAGGGAGGAGCCTCTGGGGGAGTAATGGGGAGGTTACTGGGAGGGAGGAGCCTCTAGGGGAGTAATGGGGAGGTTACTGGGAGGGAGGAGCCTCTAGGGGAGTAATGGGGAGGTTACTGGGAGGGAGGAGCCTCTAGGGGAGTAATGGGGAGGTTACTGGGAGGGAGGAGCCTCTAGGGGAGTAATGGGGAGGTTACTGGGAGGGAGGAGCCTCTGGGGGAGTAATGGGGAGGTTACTGGGAGGGAGGAGCCTCTAGGGGAGTAATGGGGAGGTTACTGGGAGGGAGGAGCCTCTAGGGGAGTAATGGGGAGGTTATTGGGAGGGAGGAGCCTCTAGGGGAGTAATGGGGAGGTTACTGGGAGGGAGGAGCCTCTGGGGGAGTAATGGGGAGGTTACTGGGAGGGAGGAGCCTCTAGGGGAGTAATGGGGAGGTTACTGGGAGGGAGGAGCCTCTAGGGGAGTAATGGGGAGGTTACTGGGAGGGAGGAGCCTCTAGGGGAGTAATGGGGAGGTTACTGGGAGGGAGGAGCCTCTAGGGGAGTAATGGGGAGGTTACTGGGAGGGAGGAGCCTCTGGGGGAGTAATGGGGAGGTTACTGGGAGGGAGGAGCCTCTAGGGGAGTAATGGGGAGGTTACTGGGAGGGAGGAGCCTCTAGGGGAGTAATGGGGAGGTTACTGGGAGGGAGGAGCCTCTAGGGGAGTAATGGGGAGGTTACTGGGAGGGAGGAGCCTCTAGGGGAGTAATGGGGAGGTTACTGGGAGGGAGGAGCCTCTGGGGGAGTAATGGGGAGGTTACTGGGAGGGAGGAGCCTCTAGGGGAGTAATGGGGAGGTTACTGGGAGGGAGGAGCCTCTAGGGGAGTAATGGGAGGTTACTGGGAGGGAGGAGCCTCTAGGGGAGAAATGAGGATAATAGAACTAGGTAGATTAGATCTTTTATCCTTTATCTCGGTTCTGTTCTAAATTCATGCAGCAGCTAGGATCCTAAGGAGGAGGAGCTCCAGTGTCCTCTGCTGGTTCTGGTTCTAAATGGACCGGATCCGGTCTCTGCTTTTCCACCTGTTTTAGCTCTGTGTAAATTCCCACCCATTTGGGGCCCTTGAATGCATCAATGTCCTGTTTCTCTGCCTTCAGTGAGGGGCTCATTAGCCCAGATGGTCACCAGGTGAGCTCATCTAGGCTCATGAGATTCTGGTCCATTCGGGGTTCCGTAGATTCTGTGTCCAATGAGCGTTGGGAGTCCTGCTGCCTGCTGCACCAGGATCACACATCACAATCAGGATCCAGGATCACAATCCTGGATCCTGGTGCAGCAGGAGGAATTGTGTGTTTTCACCCGGTTGTGTTGCTGCTGTTGGTTAACAGACTAACAGGTTTCCTCTAGAGTTGGGGTTTAGCACCAGCTCTACAGAACCGGAAGCAGCATTATTTACTGTGATGGATGAGCTGATTGGGCCCAGCTCTGCAGGACTGAGTGACGTAACGTCAGATTCATTTTTCTCACTTAATATTATTTTATCTCATTATCTTGAGTGTTTCTAACATGAGCTGCATGTATTTCTAGAGTCTCAGATTGCTTCTAGTTTAGTCACGGTTCCTGTGCTTTATTGGATTTTAATTAATAAGTTTTTATTCTAATTGTAAAAAATAAAATATATTTTTATTTCTGTTTCATCATCTTAAGCCAGACCTACATTTGTGTTTTTAACTGGGAGACTTTAGGCAGCTGATGTTATATTTAAAGGTTTTAGAGCCTCGGTCACACCGAGATTCAGAGAACCGAACCAGCACCAAGCTCCCCCTCCCCGCTCCTCCTCCTCCTCCTCCCCTCCTCCTCTGTCAGGCTGCCTCCTGCAGCCTCTCAGAGCAGCAGCACCTCCTCTGTGATGTGAGATCTTCTTCTCCGTCGCTTCCAGAACCAGCGCGTCAGAAACTCTCCTCCTTTCTCCCGGAGGTTCTGCTCCGGTTCTGCTCCGCGGTTCCGATCACCTCCCGTCGTGACGGACTCATCGCTCCTTCTGCAACCGAACCGGGTTCGGTTCTCCGCCGGATTTAGGAGACCCGGTTCTGGATTGGTCCAAGTTCCTCCTGGACTTTCAGCATGACGGCCACGAAGGAGCAGCAGAACCAGAACCAGAACCAGAACCAGAGACCGAACCAGCAGCAGCAGGAGGAGGTGAGCTGCTTTCATCTCACACCGACCGAATAGATGAGGAAGAGGAGCAGAGACTCCTGATAGAAGATGAAGAGGAGCAGAGACTCCTGATAGATGATGAAGAGGAGCAGAGCCTCCTCATAGATGAGGAAGAGGAGCAGAGACTCCTGATAGATGATGAAGAGGAGCAGAGACTCCTGATAGATGATGAAGAGGAGCAGAGCCTCCTCATAGATGAGGAAGAGGAGCAGAGCCTCCTCATAGATGATGAAGAGGAGCAGAGCCTCCTGATAGATGAGGAAGAGGAGCAGAGCCTCCTCATAGATGAGGAAGAGGAGCAGAGCCTCCTGATAGATGAGGAAGAGGAGCAGAGACTCCTGATAGATGATGAAGAGGAGCAGAGACTCCTCATAGATGAGGAAGAGGAGCAGAGCCTCCTCATAGATGAGGAAGAGGAGCAGAGACTCCTGATAGATGAGGAAGAGGAGCAGAGACTCCTGATAGATGAAGAGGAGCAGAGCCTCCTCATAGATGAGGAAGAGGAGCAGAGCCTCCTCATAGATGAGGAAGAGGAGCAGAGCCTCCTGATAGATGAGGAAGAGGAGCAGAGACTCCTGATAGATGATGAAGAGGAGCAGAGACTCCTCATAGATGATGAAGAGGAGCAGAGCCTCCTCATAGATGAGGAAGAGGAGCAGAGACTCCTGATAGATGAGGAAGAGGAGCAGAGACTCCTGATAGATGATGAAGAGGAGCAGAGCCTCCTCATAGATGAGGAAGAGGAGCAGAGCCTCCTCATAGATGAGGAAGAGGAGCAGAGCCTCCTCATAGATGATGAAGAGGAGCAGAGCCTCCTCATAGATGAGGAAGAGGAGCAGAGCCTCCTCATAGATGATGAAGAGGAGCAGAGCCTCCTCATAGATGAGGAAGAGGAGCAGAGCCTCCTCATAGATGATGAAGAGGAGCAGAGCCTCCCCATAGATGAGGAAGAGGAGCAGAGCCTCCTCATAGATGATGAAGAGGAGCAGAGCCTCCTGATAGATGAGGAAGAGGAGCAGAGCCTCCTCATAGATGATGAAGAGGAGCAGAGCCTCCTCATAGATGAGGAAGAGGAACAGAGACTCCTCATAGATGAGGAAGAGGAGCAGAGCCTCCCCATAGATGAGGAAGAGGAGCAGAGCCTCCTCATAGATGATGAAGAGGAGCAGAGACTCCTGATAGATGATGAAGAGGAGCAGAGACTCCTGATAGATGATGAAGAGGAGCAGAGCCTCCTCATAGATGATGAAGAGGAGCAGAGCCTCCTCATAGATGATGAAGAGGAGCAGAGCCTCCTGATAGATGATGAAGAGGAGCAGAGACTCCTGATAGATGATGAAGAGGAGCAGAGACTCCTGATAGATGACGAAGAGGAGCAGAGCCTCCTCATAGATGAGGAAGAGGAGCAGAGCCTCCTGATAGATAATGAAGAGGAGCAGAGCCTCCTCATAGATGATGAAGAGGAGCAGAGACTCCTGATAGATGATGAAGAGGAGCAGAGACTCCTGATAGATGACGAAGAGGAGCAGAGCCTCCTCATAGATGAGGAAGAGGAGCAGAGCCTCCTGATAGATAATGAAGAGGAGCAGAGCCTCCTCATAGATGATGAAGAGGAGCAGAGACTCCTGATAGATGATGAAGAGGAGCAGAGACTCCTGATAGATGACGAAGAGGAGCAGAGCCTCCTCATAGATGAGGAAGAGGAGCAGAGCCTCCTGATAGATAATGAAGAGGAGCAGAGACTCCTCATAGATGAGGAAGAGGAGCAGAGCCTCCTCATAGATGAGGAAGAGGAGCAGAGACTCCTCATAGATGAGGAAGAGGAGCAGAGCCTCCTCATAGATGATGAAGAGGAGCAGAGCCTCCTCATAGATGAGGAAGAGGAGCAGAGACTCCTCATAGATGAGGAAGAGGAGCAGAGCCTCCTCATAGATGATGAAGAGGAGCAGAGACTCCTCATAGATGAGGAAGAGGAGCAGAGCCTCCTCATAGATGATGAAGAGGAGCAGAGCCTCCTCATAGATGAGGAAGAGGAGCAGAGACTCCTGATAGATGAGGAAGAGGAGCAGAGACTCCTGATAGATGATGAAGAGGAGCAGAGCCTCCTCATAGATGAGGAAGAGGAGCAGAGCCTCCTCATAGATGAGGAAGAGGAGCAGAGCCTTCTGATAGATGAGGAAGAGGAGCAGAGCCTCCTCATAGATGAGGAAGAGGAGCAGAGCCTCCTCATAGATGAAGATGATGAAGAGGAGCAGAGCCTCCTCATAGATGAGGAAGAGGAGCAGAGCCTCCTCATAGATGAGGAAGAGGAGCAGAGCCTCCTCATAGATGATGAAGAGGAGCAGAGCCTCCCCATAGATGAGGAAGAGGAGCAGAGCCTCCTCATAGATGATGAAGAGGAGCAGAGCCTCCTGATAGATGAGGAAGAGGAACAGAGACTCCTCATAGATGAGGAAGAGGAACAGAGACTCCTGATAGATGAGGAAGAGGAGCAGAGCCTTCTCATAGATGAGGAAGAGGAACAGAGACTCCTCATAGATGAGGAAGAGGAACAGAGACTCCTGATAGATGAGGAAGAGGAGCAGAGCCTCCTCATAGATGATGAAGAGGAGCAGAGCCTCCTCATAGATGAGGCAGAGGAGCAGAGCCTCCTCATAGATGATGAAGAGGAGCAGAGCCTCCTCATAGATGAGGCAGAGGAGCAGACCCTCCTCATAGATGAGGAAGAGGAGCAGAGCCTCCTCATAGATGAGGAAGAGGAGCAGAGCCTCCTCATAGATGAGGAGCAGAGCCTCCTGATAGATGATGAAGAGGAGTAGAGCCTCCTCATAGATGAGGAAGAGGAGCAGAGACTCCTCATAGATGAAAAAGAGGAGCAGAGCCTCCTGATAGATGATGAAGAGGAGTAGAGCCTCCTCATAGATGAGGAAGAGGAGCAGAGACTCCTCATAGATGATGAAGAGGAGCAGAGCCTCCTCATAGATGAGGAAGAGGAGCAGAGCCTCATACATGATGAAGAGGAACAGAGACTCCTGATAGATGAGGAAGAGGAGCAGAGCCTCCTCATAGATGATGAAGAGGAGCAGAGCCTCCTCATAGATGAGGAAGAGGAGCAGAGCCTCCTGATAGATGAGGAAGAGGAGCAGAGACTCCTGATAGATGATGAAGAGGAGCAGAGCCTCCTCATAGATGAGGAAGAGGAGCAGAGCCTCCTCATAGATGAAGATGATGAAGAGGAGCAGAGCCTCCTCATAGATGAGGAAGAGGAGCAGAGCCTCCTCATAGATGAGGAAGAGGAGCAGAGCCTCCTCATAGATGATGAAGAGGAGCAGAGCCTCCCCATAGATGAGGAAGAGGAGCAGAGCCTCCTCATAGATGATGAAGAGGAGCAGAGCCTCCTGATAGATGAGGAAGAGGAACAGAGACTCCTCATAGATGAGGAAGAGGAACAGAGACTCCTGATAGATGAGGAAGAGGAGCAGAGCCTCCTCATAGATGATGAAGAGGAGCAGAGCCTCCTCATAGATGAGGCAGAGGAGCAGAGCCTCCTCATAGATGATGAAGAGGAGCAGAGCCTCCTCATAGATGAGGAAGAGGAGCAGAGCCTCCTCATAGATGAGGAAGAGGAGCAGAGCCTCCTCATAGATGAGGAGCAGAGACTCCTCATAGATGATGAAGAGGAGCAGAGCCTCCTCATAGATGAGGAAGAGGAGCAGAGCCTCCTCATAGATGAGGAAGAGGAGCAGAGACTCCTCATAGATGAAAAAGAGGAGCAGAGACTCCTGATAGATGATGAAGAGGAGCAGAGCCTCCTGATAGATGATGAAGAGGAGCAGAGCCTCCTCATAGATGAGGAAGAGGAGCAGAGACTCCTCATAGATGATGAAGAGGAGCAGAGCCTCCTCATAGATGAGGAAGAGGAGCAGAGCCTCATACATGATGAAGAGGAACAGAGACTCCTGATAGATGAGGAAGAGGAGCAGAGCCTCCTCATAGATGATGAAGAGGAGCAGAGCCTCCTCATAGATGAGGCAGAGGAGCAGAGCCTCCTCATAGATGATGAAGAGGAGCAGAGCCTCCTCATAGATGAGGCAGAGGAGCAGAGCCTCCTCATAGATGAGGAAGAGGAGCAGAGCCTCCTCATAGATGAGGAAGAGGAGCAGAGCCTCCTCATAGATGAGGAGCAGAGCCTCCTCATAGATGATGAAGAGGAGCAGAGCCTCCCCATAGATGAGGAAGAGGAGCAGAGCCTCCTCATAGATGATGAAGAGGAGCAGAGCCTCCTGATAGATGAGGAAGAGGAACAGAGACTCCTCATAGATGAGGAAGAGGAACAGAGACTCCTGATAGATGAGGAAGAGGAGCAGAGCCTCCTCATAGATGATGAAGAGGAGCAGAGCCTCCTCATAGATGAGGCAGAGGAGCAGAGCCTCCTCATAGATGATGAAGAGGAGCAGAGCCTCCTCATAGATGAGGAAGAGGAGCAGAGCCTCCTCATAGATGAGGAAGAGGAGCAGAGCCTCCTCATAGATGAGGAGCAGAGACTCCTCATAGATGATGAAGAGGAGCAGAGCCTCCTCATAGATGAGGAAGAGGAGCAGAGCCTCCTCATAGATGAGGAAGAGGAGCAGAGACTCCTCATAGATGAAAAAGAGGAGCAGAGACTCCTGATAGATGATGAAGAGGAGCAGAGCCTCCTGATAGATGATGAAGAGGAGCAGAGCCTCCTCATAGATGAGGAAGAGGAGCAGAGACTCCTCATAGATGATGAAGAGGAGCAGAGCCTCCTCATAGATGAGGAAGAGGAGCAGAGCCTCATACATGATGAAGAGGAACAGAGACTCCTGATAGATGAGGAAGAGGAGCAGAGCCTCCTCATAGATGATGAAGAGGAGCAGAGCCTCCTCATAGATGAGGCAGAGGAGCAGAGCCTCCTCATAGATGATGAAGAGGAGCAGAGCCTCCTCATAGATGAGGCAGAGGAGCAGAGCCTCCTCATAGATGAGGAAGAGGAGCAGAGCCTCCTCATAGATGAGGAAGAGGAGCAGAGCCTCCTCATAGATGAGGAGCAGAGACTCCTCATAGATGATGAAGAGGAGCAGAGACTCCTCATACATAATGAAGAGGAGCAGAGCCTCCTCATAGATGAGGAAGAGGAGCAGAGACTCCTCATACATAATGAAGAGGAGCAGAGCCTCCTCATAGATGAGGAAGAGGAGCAGAGACTCCTCATAGATGAAAAAGAGGAGCAGAGCCTCCTGATAGATGATGAAGAGGAGCAGAGCCTCCTGATAGATGATGAAGAGGAGCAGAGCCTCCTCATAGATGAGGCAGAGGAGCAGAGCCTCCTCATAGATGATGAAGAGGAGCAGAGCCTCCTCATAGATGAGGCAGAGGAGCAGAGCCTCCTCATAGATGAGGAAGAGGAGCAGAGCCTCCTCATAGATGAGGAGCAGAGACTCCTCATAGATGATGAAGAGGAGCAGAGACTCCTCATACATAATGAAGAGGAGCAGAGCCTCCTCATAGATGAGGAAGAGGAGCAGAGACTCCTCATACATAATGAAGAGGAGCAGAGCCTCCTCATAGATGAGGAAGAGGAGCAGAGACTCCTCATAGATGAAAAAGAGGAGCAGAGCCTCCTGATAGATGATGAAGAGGAGCAGAGCCTCCTGATAGATGATGAAGAGGAGCAGAGACTCCTCATACATGATGAAGAGGAGCAGAGCCTCCTGATAGATGAGGAGCAGAGACTCCTCATAAATGAGGAAGAGGAGCAGAGACTCATACATGATGAAGAGGAGCAGAGACTCCTGATAGATGATGAAGAGGAGCAGAGACGCCTCATAGATGATGAAGAGGAGCTGATTGAAGTTGAAGCATCTGAGTCACAGCTGTCTCCAGCTGTGACTCAGGAGGATGAGGATGAGGAGGAGGAGGAGGAGGAGGAGAGCTCATTGTAATTCAGCCGATGACTCTGAGTCCTAGAAAGTGATCATAGTTTCACCATCAGGTGAACTGAATGGTTCACTTCTATTCACATAATGACCTTCAGTTCTATTCAGTTTATTTCTATAGTTTCAATTCACATCATCTCAGGTCACTTAATAGAAATACTTTATTATTTTTTTTCACAGTGTCCTGTCTGACGATGTGGCGATAATAATAATAATTGTCTTGATGCCAAAAAGAGCCCAACAGGTTTTCCTTTCACCAGTGGAGCAGTACGGCTATCGCCATGGTGATCCGCTGGATTCATGCACATAAATCGCTTTATTATAATTATGCAGGGAGTTTTACTGATGATATGGAAGTAGAACAGGAAAGAAAAAACAGGAAAGAAGGAGAAAAGATGAAAGAAAGAGGAGATAAACAAAGAGCATAACATTAATGCATAAAAACCTGCTCTTTATTTCAGAGTTAAATTCTGTTTAAAGTAACAGATTATAATTAAAATGTCTCTGGTCCTTTACTGGTTGATGATGGGTTTTAATTGTTACTCCTGCAGTAGAACCTCCTCAGGGTTTCTGCTCTGGTTCTCCTGCTGGACCTCCTCCTCTATCTTTGGTCTCCTGCAGCTTCTAACCAGTTTGCTGCTGATTCAGCTTTGCTGTCCCACAGCATGATGCTGCCCCCTCTGTGGTTGACTGTGGAGATGAGAAGTGAAGAGAGTATTTTGATGTTTCCTTTGACCGTTCCATGTTGGTTTCCTCTGATAAGAACTTCTTGTGTGTGTAGATGTGCTTCCAGCATGTAATGTTCTCGCGTGTTCGCTCCCCTCGGGTTTTTGAAAGCTGCTGTCTGTATAACGGCCCCCGCCTCTGTGATGAGTTCTTGCAGGTTCTGCAGCAGGTTAGGCTGGACTTGGAGCGTGCTGATGCACGGTGGAGGCTCCTCCCCACAGGGCTCCTTCCATCAAAGTTTCATGCAGAAGCTGAAGGAGAAAACTCAGCCCTGAGTTGTTTTCCTTAATCGTGTAGCAGAAGAGATGTTCAAATGTTCTGCCTCTTTTCTAAAGTTCAGTTTTTTTTTAAATCAAAGCTTATTTTCTGTTTTTCTGCCGAATAAAAAGAAACACTGAAGAAGTGGCCTTGGTGGCTGGAATAATAATCTGTCTTCTTTCTCTTTGTCAGGATTTCTTTCATAGCTGAAGTGAATTTAATCAGGAGCTCCTCTGGGGAGCAGAAATGACCTCCATGGTCAGCATAGAGCGGAACCCTTTTTATAAACTAGCCGTAGCTAGCTGCTACGATGCTACGCAAAGAGCCGAGCCTGAAACGGCATCAGGATGCGTTAGAAAATCCGACCAAATGACTGCAGAGCGACTGGATGCTGCTCTAAGGGTTCCTGATGCGTCCGGTTTCTGGGTAGAAATGAGTTGAACTGAAGGAGACTGAACATCAGCAGATGATCGGATTGTTCTGGAACCATCAGCTGAATGTGTTTCTCATAGAATCCCTTTGGTTTGGGTTTTATTTATCCTGCTTGGTATCAGAGGAACGTCATCGTCATGTTGAAATGTAGCTGGTTTTCCTCCTAATGAGCTCAACCATCTGATCTACAGTGGATCAGATTTTAAAGCTTCTGGGTCCTAGAGCCGCCTCATTTATCATCCCACTCTGACTGACTGCTGCTGATAGAATTAAACCTGGTTTACCCCCACGCTATCTGAACCAGAACCGGAACCAGAATCAGAACTGGAACCTGAACCGGAATGAGAATCAGAACCGGAATCAGAACCAGAACCAGAATCAGAACCAGAACCAGAATCAGAACCGGGATCAGAACCGGAATCAGAACCAGAACCTGAACCGGAATGAGAATCAGAGCCAGAATCAGAACCAGAACCGCAATTGGAACCAGAACCAGAATCAGAACCCGAAACAGAACCAGAATCAGAACCAGAATCGGAACCAGAACCAGAATCAGAATCGGAACCAGACCCAGATTCAGAACCAGAATCAGAATCAGAATCAGAACCAGTATCACAACCAGAACCAGAACTGGAATCAGAACTAGAACCAGAATCAGAACCAGAATCAGAAGCAGAATCAGAATGAGAACCAGAACCAGAATCAGAATCAGAACCAGAATGAGAACCAGAACCAGAATCAGAATCAGAATCAGAACCAGAATCAGAACCAGAATGAGAATCAGAACCAGAACCAGAACCAGAATCAGAACCAGAATCAGAACCAGAATCAGAACCAGAATCAGAAGCAGAATCAGAACCAGAATGAGAACCAGAACCAGAATCAGAACCAGAATCAGAAGCAGAATCAGAACCAGAATGAGAACCAGAACCAGAACCAGAAGGCCTTCATAATCTTCTCCCAGCGTCAGCAGCAGCTGCTGTGGGTCAGACCTACAGATGGAAACGGTTCAGGGTTCAGACGGCCTGAGCTCCATCTGATTGGATTTCCATAAATAAACAGCCTTCCTGGATTAGAATGACTTTTCTTTGGTAACCATCAGGTTAAAACCAAACAGAATAAATCAAATCCTTTTAACATTAATGAGGGAAAACCTTAGAGAGGGATGGATGCATTCCTCCACAGAACATCCAGTCCTGTTTCCCTCCAATCATGGCTGCAGCGCCGCTGGCAGCCAGAACACACAATGCAGCCAATCGCTGAAAGAAAAATCAGACGACAAGCGGCTCATTTGACATTAGTTGCTCACAAGCTGCGCCGCCGCCTCCTGTAACCACAGGAGTGACGGAGGCCCACAGCCAGGCCGGACTCGAGTCGTGACCCGCCGGCCAGCTGGAGGCTGTGCTGCCACAGATAAAGGAGCCGCGTCTGGCCGGAAGGGCGGCTGCTGTGGTGTGTGCTGATAAATAATCTGATCATTTAAATAAACATCTAAGATAAAATTCATTTTCTGAGTTTTAAAAGACTCAGAAACTTCTGAGGAAGATGAAGGGCACCTTCATCTACCTCTGAGAGCAACTCTATGACATCATTATCATCCTAACGCTTCCCTCACCTCAGCATGCTGCCTGCTTTAACTCGTCCGATGAGTTAATATGGCGGATGATGACCTCACCAATCAGAATATTTATCGCCACATGGTCAGTTTTGTTTTTTTATATCTATAAGGAAAAGACAAAAGTTGATGTGAAGGAAGAATAACTGGGCAGGACGCTGATTCAGAACCAGTGCTTCCAAAATCCAGACTGGTCAGAACCACAAACCTCCAATGAAACACTAAGACTGTTTCCCAATCAGTGATGCGACTAACGGCGTTGAAAGTAACGGCGTTACTAACGCCGTTGCCTTGTTTTAGTAACGAGTAATCTAACTAATTACTTTGACTGTAACTATAACGCAGTTACCATTGCAGACACCCCGTTACTGCGCGTTACTCAGGTCGCACAATGAACCTTTTTTCATGATAGGACTCGTGCGCAGCTGCGTGAAGCTGACACCCCACCCACGTCAAAAAACTCTGCCAATAGACTGAATGGTTAGTGCAACGTTAGTGCAGATTTGTGCAGAAAAAAATATTGTTTGTGCTACTTTTGTTTAAGAGATATTAAAGATTATTTTTTAGGTCATCCAGAGGTGCGCGCCTTGTCATGAGAGAGGGGAGGATGAGAATGGCTGATGTATAGTGAGATTCCGTCTGTGAGTTGGGTAGGTGGGTGTTTCTGCTGGTGGGTGTTAACGTCCAGCACACACACAGAGATGAAGAGTCAGGAGGACTCCAGCAGCAAAACAGCGTTTTCCACATGGAAATACCGGTGTTACGTCGAGCTGCGTTTCCCCATCAGATACGGTTTCCTCTGCATCTCCGCACAGCGCAGGCGGCACGAGTCACCGCGCAAGAGACAGGAAACGCGCATGCTAGCTAAAGGCGCGCACCAGTCGCCCTGTGCTCGCGCCACAGGAGAACTATGGAGAGCGTGAACGATCAAATGAAAGGGAGAAATCTGGATGGATGGATGGATGGATGGATGGATGGATGGATGGATGATCGATGGATGGATGGATGGATGATGGATGGATGGATGGATGGATGGATGGATGGATGGATGATGGATGGATGGATGGATGGATGGATGGATGGATGGATGGATGGATGGATGGATGGATGATGGATGGATGATGGATGGATGATGGATGGATGGATGGATGGATGGATGGATGGATGGATGGATGGATACTCTGCCTTTTCAACCTACTGTATTTTTTATTTTAAACATTATTTGATGGCCTTTGTGGCAGGGATGGAGATCCATATTTTATGTCACACACAGAGTATAGATCTAGATAGATAGATAGATGATGGATAGATAGATGTTGCAGTATCTATAACAACCCAAACACACAGGATTTCAGAATTAGACATCCCCAGTTATTAATTTCACCAGATCTGAACGCCCTGTTAGAAAACTTCACATGGCGTTCCCCCCTGATGTCATTTACGTTGAGTTGCAATAAATGCTAAACTCTCTGCAGGTTCTTGTCTTTGTCGTCCGCACTATTCAGCTGGCTTTGGAAACACACGGCGAGAAGGTGGGGGCTGGGTGGGGAGGGTTACGGGGGCGAGAAACGCAAAAGTAACGCAATAGTTACTTTTACTAGTAACTAGTTACTTTTATTGTGGAGTAACTCAGTTAGTAACTCAGTTACTTTTTGGGAGAAGTAACTAGTAACTATAACTAATTACTTTTTCAAAGTAACGTGCCCAACACTGTTCCCAATTCACTAGAACTAGAGTACGGACTCGTCTCCTCGCCTAGTCTGTTCTTGACTAGAACCCAGGAAAGTCTGGACTCGGGGAGAACGGGAGCAGAATAATCTGGGTCAACTGGAACAGCAGCGTACTGATGACATCACCACATTCAAAGCTCGTCTGGAGCTGCATTTCACCTCCAGTTATTAATAGTCTCTAGATTATAATAAATTATGACTTTTTTCATTTAGTGGGAATAATAATGAACACAGTCAGATAAACACAAATCAAATGAACATTTAGCCAAATAAAACAATCAAACCTCCATCAGAGCCAGCGGTCCTTCACACACGGCTATGCAGAGAGAGGGCTGCTGCAGACGGGCTAACGTTAGCGCTGGCCGCTGCGGACGGGCTAACATTAGCCCTGGCTGCTGCAGACGGGCTAACGTTAGCCCTGGCTGCTGCAGACGGGCTAACGTTAGCGCTGGCCGCTGCGGACGGGCTAACATTAGCCCTGGCTGCTGCAGACGGGCTAACATTAGCCCTGGCTGCTGCAGACGGGCTAACGTTAGCGCTGGCCGCTGCGGACGGGCTAACATTAGCCCCGGCCGCTGCAGACGGGCTAATGTTAGCGCTGGCCGCTGCAGATGGGCTAACGTTAGCCCTGGCTGATGCAGACGGGCTAATGTTAGCCCCGGCCGCTGCAGACGGGCTAATGTTAGCGCTGGCCGCTGCAGATGGGCTAACGTTAGCGCTGGCCGCTGCAGACGGGCTAACGTTAGCCCCGGCCGCTGCAGACGGGCTAACGTTAGCGCTGGCTGCTGTAGACAGGGTAACGTTAGCGCTGGCTGCTGCAGATGGGCTAACGTTAGCCCTGGCTGCTGCAGATAGGGTAACGTTAGCCCGTATGCAGCAGCCAGCGCTATCGTTAGCCATGGCTGCCATTAGCCTCGGAGCGCTGCTGGTTGCCGCGGTCCTCTCAACATCAGAACTTTTTTTAAATTACACACTAAATCTGTAAATGTTCCATAAAGTGACGCTTTAAAGTATAATATTCTCGCCTCAAATGATTCATCCAATGATCTTCAAACGTACTTTTATTGAAAAACAGCAACAGAAAACAGAACTATTAACTTAATCCTCTGAGAAACAGCATAAGACTCCAAATCCACTTCCTGTCCTCATGTTTGTCAGACGGCAGCTTTCAGCAGATGCTCCATGTATTCTATGGGATGTGTGGTCCGTTGCCCGGCCGCCTCAGCATCTTATCACTCCGGATCCTTCTGGGTTAAACCTGAAACGGCGAAGGAACAGATTCTCTCTGCTTTGTGGGGAAATCATCAGAGTAAAGAGAAAGCAGAGCGACATGTTATTGGAAAGGACTCCGAAGACGCTTTGAATTCAGGAGGCGTCTCCGTATGAACGCCTTCTAAGGTCAGCCTAATAGATGTTCAGCTCGTCTCTCTCTGAATACAGAAGCAGAGCAAACAGAAGCTGAGTTCTTCCATGGCTGATCTACAGGCCTGCTTCTTTATAAAAATATCCCCCTGTTCTTTCTGCTCACTGGTTTTTCCTTCGTCTCAGTAAAACTCTGAGCTAGAAAGCATCCGCTGCGTGATGTTTCCATCCTGGGTGGTGACCCAGATGAGCTACCTTCATGTCATAAACCTCCGTGTCCCATGGCGGCCGGTGCCCCGAATTAACCGCCGCTGACACACGCTCAATCCCCGACAGGATTAAAAGCCAATTACAGAGTTTAAGTCATGAGGCTGCAGGCGGGCCTGAGACAGCAGGAATTAAGGAGGAGGAGGTGTTCCTGCTCCAGAGATGCTTCCATTCACCGTGTGACTGATGCGATGCTTTGATGGGATTTAATGGAAAAGGTGCTGCAGGCCTTTTCTCAGCGCGTTCAATCAGATGCTGTAATATTCTGATAAATCTTCCTCCCTCAGCAGAGGCAATAAAACAACAAACATGAATAACTGATGCAGGTCTTTGTTTCTGGATTGTTCTGGTGTTTATTGTGAAATGTAGACAAACGGGTCTGATCCGTCTTACTGCTCCATCATACGTCTCTGACAACAATCAGCAGTTCTAGATGATTATTGCTTTGAAACTGAGTCTTAATGGAGTCATTTATACACTGATGGCCTTTTTTCAGAGAACCTTAGAGAAGATCTTGGTCACACTGTGGCTCTACCTTCCTTATACCTCATCCAAAACACTCAGGTTATCCTGATCTATCTCTATAGTTCTGCTGCTATAGGCTTAGACTGCTGGAGGACATAGGGACCCCTTTTTCATCATTCTGCTTCATTCTATCTCTATTCTCCCACTCTGCAGAATCTGTTAGTTCAATCTCTAACGTTCTGCTCTCTCTGCTTTTTCTCATAGTAGCTTCATCTGGTCTGTTCCTGTTTGGCTGTGACTCCATCCTGGAGAGAAATATCAGCTGTGCTGCTGCCATCAACACCTTTGTTTCTAGATGTTGGAGCTTGGCCTGTTTTCCAGTGTAGTCCTGTTTCTCTGACTGTGACTAACTGGATGTGCTCTCTTCATCCTCTGACATGGGAGCTGGCTCGGAGCTCGTCTGCCTGGCTGTGTGTTTCCTGGACGGGGCCGCCTGTGGAGCTGGTTGACAGTTGCCTTTTGTATCTATGCTTCTTTTTCTATGTCTGCTTCTGTCTCCTTGAACCCCAGTGGGCCTCAGCAGATGGCCGCTCACACTGAGCCTGGTTCTGCTGGAGGTTTCTTCCTGTTAAAAGGGAGTTTTTCCTCTCCACTGTCGCTACAAGCATGCTTAGTGTGAGGGATTGCTGAAGAGTCAATGAGTCGATGCAATCAGCTGGTTTTCCTTAGATAGAAAACTTTGAATCAATCTGACTGGATGATCTGGTTGATCTGGATCTATAAAGTGAGCTGAAATGAGAGGATGTGAGTTGGATCTATAGAAATAAAGTGAATAGAAGTTTCCTTGCTGAATGCTATCTATTGGCTGGTGCTGCTTCATCAGCTGAGTCTGGATGAAGTGCTGCTGTGTTTCTGGCAGACGGGTTTTTCTGCAGCTTTAGAGTCGGGGTCGGTGCTGAAGCAGGCAGCGATCGATTTCACTCCCGGGGGGCGGGGGGGTGGGGGGGGTAATCAAAGGCTCATCTGAAAGGGCGCCGACAGCGATAGCCCTCTACACACAGCCTGATACACCTGCTGCTCATTGACTCCCGGCGGATCGCTGGCCCAGCACACGCAGACTGATGATGAACACACCTCTGCATCCTTTTATCACTGAGGATTTATTGTTTGACATTTGGAGGCATTTTTACTTTGATGTTTATTGTATTGGTTTTATTTAAAGAGGCTCCTGTCCTGCAGATCCTCTGATGTTTCATCTCTCCAACAATCATGATCTAAAAATGTCATCAAACTCTTTTAATGGGAGTAAAGCAGCAGCCATGGACGTTAATATCACGTATTTCAGAATGAAACATCTATAAACTCAGGATGTTTGTTTCAGGACGTTTTCACCGCTTTAACCAGAACCTCTGCTGCAGAAGTTTAACTAGACTAAACCCTGATCCAGGCCTAACGACAGACAATGACCTTGGTGCCGTTCGCTTCTAGTGTGAAACAAAGCGGCCACCGTAACAGTGATCCACCTTCTGTTGCTTAGCAACGCTGCAACCAGCATGCCGCGGGTCTCATTCTCTGACGCCGTCCCAAAATGAAAACGCCTGAAACCAGCGGCTCTGGTAACAAGATGGGAAACAAGCAGGATTTCTAAATCAGTTTCCTTCATATCTGGGTTTATGCTCAGGAGCAGGGCCGGATTTAGGAAATGTGGGGCCCTAGGCAAAGACAGGCAGGGGCCCCTCTGAATGGAGAAACAGCCCCATTCTCCAGATAGAGAAATGTTAATAGAATAGACATCCATTATCTGTTCTAGGTTGTGTCCCTCTCTTCTTGTCCCTTTAAATAAATAAAAAATCTATAAATCAACTGTACTTTCTGGTAAATCTGTCTTTGAAATATGTTTGGAAAATACAAGAAAAAGTTTCAAACCCTTGAGTAGACATCTTTCTAAGAGGGAAACAGTAACGAGGCATCGGATGATTTAATTAGAAGAAGAAGCAGAGACACAACGAAATAATTAGAGATTAAAACAAATAAAACCTCAAAGAGGCTAAAAGCTGTAGAGGAACCATCAACTTCATTCTTGGAGGTTTATTTTTAACCGACCAGCTGATTTTAAAACTAAATGCAAGCTATTGGAACGTCTTGGAACGCGTTGCCTCCATATAAATCGGACAGTTTTCATCTTAGCTTCCTGTTTCAGTCTCTGTTAGAAGCAGGTCTTTGCTTCGCTGTGAGCTGATTTCTCCCTTTATTAGATCTGTGTTTCCATATCATCTGTCTGGGTTTACATCTGTCCTATCTATAGATTCTAGAGAGAATTTTAGAATAATTAGCTTTCCCTAATGTCCTCTACAGAGAGAATGATTTTTAGGATGTGAGAAATGAAAATATTCTGATTTTTTTAAATAAATTTTCCTACAACCATAACCCGTCTGGGTGTAATCCCCTGGAAGCTTAGTTTTTCCTGATGCTCCTGAAGGCATCGTTCTCTGCTCCTCTGGAAACGTTTGAGGAATCTTTAATGATTTATCAACATGATGAATAACAGAGTTTCATGTTAGATCAGCAGCTTGTTTATGGAATAAAACCTTTTGGATTAAGGAGCAATAAAAAGGAAGAGATGTTCAAACAAGCAGCTGCTCATCCTGAACGATGTCAGCTTCAAATCCTCCAGATCAATCATGGCTCCGAATCGAAGAAATGTTTTGTTTGAAAAGCTCAAAATTTACACTTAAAGTGAAAAGCATTTATAAAATAACTGCCTTGATAAGGCAGTGGGAAAAAATAACTTTAAAATAAAAATTAGCATAAAAAACAAGAACATTTCAGGATCTTCATTTCTCTAGCAAAGAAAAGTGAGTCGATTTTAACGTCCAGTGAGATAAAGTGAAAGCAGGAGCTGGTTAAGTCTGCAGTGCTTTAATCAGGCTGTGCTTTAGCTTAGCGCTAACCGTCTGCCTGCATATAGATCTATGTCTGCAGAGCTAAAGGATTTAGATCGTCTTTCCCTGTGAAAGACAAAAGCTTCCCTCCGTATCCATTCATGTCTTTCTGGGTCCAATAAACCGGATTGAACTGGTTTGATTTCATCTGAGCTGTTGTTTCTACCACAGGTTGGATCTCAAGGTTAAAGGTCAGAGATTATTTCCCTGTGATGCAGAAAAATGAGTATTAATCTAAGGGTGAATTCTGTTGGCCGATGTTGGAATCATGGTTTATTAGTGTTTCCTGCAGTTTTACCAAATCCTCAGAAAGAAAACTCACTATTGGCTAAAATCCGCCCGACGATTCATCACCTAATTTGCACTTTTCATTTCATCCAGCTGCAGGAAATTCTGAATCCATCTGATTGTCAAAGTGTGGAGAGAGATATAAGAAAACTCAGGGGATTTTAAGTTTTATTGAGATTTTTACAGAAACAAGTAAAGAAAATCCAGAGCTGGTGGCATAAATGAGCCATTAGTTGTTTGCAGACAAAAAAAAAACTACCAAAAACCTACGAATAAGAAGAGAGCAATGCAATGACAGATGGAGACAGGAGGAACAGAAAGGGAGAGAATGAGTCTGTAGAGTGAAAATGAAGTTATTTTACTTTACAACTGTTTCAGTTAAAACATAGTTTGATCGTTCCACGTTACAATCTAGGACACAACTTGCAACAGTTTTCCACAACCTGGATTCAAAATGGAAACGTTCAGCAGTAGGTTTAGTTTCATCCCGATCACTGAGTCTGGGAGCGGCCATCTTTGCCCAAATATAGTAACCCCTCCCTCCTGCCATCTTCCAGCAGTGACGTCACGGTGCGGTAAGCCTAGCGCCATTCTCCCCGCTTTACAAGCTAAATCAATGGGAACTACTAGATTCCTAGCCTGGTGAGACCATCCTGATCTCGCGAGCTTTCAAGGTTTCACTCGCTAATCAGTCTGGAGACTCTCCGTTAAAGAAAATTTGGAGCCGTTCACCAAACGAACGTCCAATCAGCGTTGGCTTTGAGGCGGGTTGAGGTGTGACGCAACGAGAAGCGCGACAGTTCAGTCTAAAGAACATGGCGGCTTCAGCCGATGACACTAGCGTTAGCGTGGCTATCGAGCAAGTTTTATGGGAATTACAGAGTATTTCTTCACTGAAAGAAGAGCAAAACACTGCTCTGGAGGCTTTTCTCAGAGGAAAAGATGTTTTTGCTCTTCTCCCGACTGGTTTCACCAAGAGTTTGATCTATCAATTGGCTCCTCTTCGTCGTCGCTCTGTTAGTACGTCATATGCTTCGTTGATCTGATTGGTTTATTTGGCCCGTCTATCACCAACATAGGCCAATCAGCTAACCAGTATTTTCGCCCCTTCCCAAAATTACTTCAACGGAAGGTTTCCAGATGGATATGCGGAAAAAATCCATCTGGCGGAGTCAGGTTACTGGATTCCTGATCCTCCACGGACGGGTTGGTCGTTGGATCGCCAACTTGAAGAGGGAGGATTTGCCATCGAACTTCTGGCCAGAGAAAAAACCCGTAATATGTAGCCAACATTTGGAAGAAGAATGTTTTCAAGATGACTTGGATAATAGCGCGTTGTGACAAACACCAGATACAGCACTGGGACTTGATCAACAGCCGATACCGCACCGTGACAATGTCACTAACCAGTAGGTGGCAGTAGTGTTCTTTGACAAACATGGATGCCTCCAGTAAAGCACATTCACATGAAAATGACTCTGAATTAAATACACTGATCATTTATTGAACAGGATGGAATCATTTCAGAAGTTTTAATCCTGAATATAAGCGGACTAGGATCCACTTGCTCAGGAGGACAGAGTTCGCTGCTTTTATGTCACTAAAGTCTACAAAAGGAAAGATAGAAATAACTGCTGTCAGCACAGAGCGACACCACTTCTCTAATCTGCTGCAAATTAAATTTAACTTGATGAAGTAAAAGGTTTGCTAAGTCGCTGGTTGCTATGGTGATTCCCACCATTTCTGATAATAGGGGGATGAGCAGCACCTCAGACAGCTGCAGCATAAACACTGGAGGTTATATGAAAAACCAAACAAACGTTGAGATGTTTGCTTCATAAAGCAGAGACTCAGTGGATTCAGACGCTTACTGGAAAAATGAGGTTAAAGTTTCTTTGAAGACAGGAAGCTGATTCCATCCTCTGCTGTTTGTTCTGCTGCTACAGACAGAAAACTCATTTTTCTGTCTCTCTCTGTCACCTCTGAGTGTTTCCATGTTGTTTTTACTCAGCCAGACACGTTTGAAGCTCTGCGAGTGCGAAGGTGCCAGTCTGACACCCGAAGCTGTAATTAACCGTCCTCATGTGTCAGTGGAAGGAGTCGTTACTGCCAGCAGATCCAGTGCAAACAGCCGACACCAACGCTACGTCTGTTTTCTGTCGACTCAGTCAGAAAACGTTCAAACAGCAGAATAAAGAGCTCCGAAATATTCACATCGACGACATCAGGAAGGATTCAGCTCCCATGTGCTTCTAAATGTTGATGTGAAATGGATTAAAAAAAGAAAAAGATTTTCATTTCTACTCTAATCTAGTTTCTTCAGAAGTGGATCCTAACAGAACCAGAACCAGAACCAGGCCTGAAACCAGCTTCCTCCTCAAGGAGAGAGGCTCTCTATGAGGGAGGGAGGTGAAAATGACTCCATTAAATTCCCAACAGTAAATCCCAGTTAGCTCCCAGTTCCCCTGGTTTAAACACAGCTTCTAAACTCTGGTGTGGAGTAAAAATGTTGAGGTTTATCTGTTCTTAACCTCACGGCTCCAAACGAAGGTCATGATGGATCAGAATGAGTCACAGCCTCCTTCATGGCATGAAGGGAGGACTGCTGGTATTAGGAGATCCATCCGACCAGAGAGAGATAGATTAACCTGACAGGGAACGGCCTTCATGAACTCAAGATGTTTTTCCTCCAGATGTTAAAGTGGGAGAAAGTTCTTTATGCAGGGGGTGGGTCGGTTCTGGATGGCAAAAGTACTCACTTTCCGTACTTGAGTAAAAGTACAGATACTTGTGTTAAAAAATACTCTGGTAAAAGTGGAAGTACTGATTAAACTTCTTTACTCAAGTGAAAGTAACAAAGTACAGGCTTGTAAATTTACTTAAAGTATAAAAGTAAAAGTAGAAACCACTTTTTTCATGCCGTTGCCTACATTTTAAATGGATGTCTGCCAATAGGACTAGATCTCCGTTGTGTTCATTTTCAATCATCTCGTCGTCCATGCTACTATGCTAACGCCGCCGCCACCAAGCTGCAATGATTTGCCGTGAATGAATACCGCCGAATCTGTCGATTCATCTTGTAGTGGTGCGTCAAATGCAACGTAGATTCCCATCCAATTAGATTGAATTTGGTATTGATGACGTGAAAAATAATAACGGTAACTCCATTGAAATGATTCAAAACTAAAGTAACGAGACATTTTTTAAAATGTAAGGAGTAAAAAAGTACAGATATTTGTGTAAAAATGTAAGGAGTAGAAGTAAAAAGTCGTCATAAAAATAAGTAGTAAAGTAAAAATATCAGAAAAATCTACTTGAGTACAGTAACGAAGTATTTGTACTTGGTTACTTCCCATCTCTGGTCACCCAGCTGCTGTGTATGGAGGAGGGAAAGGATCCCAGTTAATGAATCCCTGGCAGCCGTCTGAAGGTGCAGAGCGGTGTTTATCATTTGGCCTTTCTGTGTTCTGGTGCCGATCCACTCCAGCTTCTGGTGCCGATCCACTCCAGCTCCTGGTGCCGATCCACTCCAGCTTCTGGTGCCGATCCACTCCAGCTTCTGGTGCCGATCCACTCCAGCTTCTGGTGCCGATCCGCTCCAGCTTCTGATGCCGATCCGCTCCAGCTTCTGGTGCTGATCCACTCCAGCTCCTGGTGCGGATCCACTCCAGCTTCTGATGCCGATCCACTCCAGCTTCTGATGCCGATCCACTCCAGCTTCTGGTGCGGATCCACTCCAGCTTCTGGTGCCGATCCACTCCAGCTCCTGATGCCGATCCACTCCAGCTTCTGGTGCCGATCCACTCCAGCTTCTGGTGCCGATCCACTCCAGCTCCTGATGCCGATCCACTCCAGCTTCTGGTGCCGATCCACTCCAGCTTCTGATGCCGATCCACTCCAGCTTCTGGTGCCGATCCACTCCAGCTTCTGATGCCGATCCACTCCAGCTTCTGGTGCCGATCCACTCCAGCTTCTGGTGCCGATCCACTCCAGCTCCTGATGCCGATCCACTCCAGCTTCTGGTGCCGATCCACTCCAGCTTCTGATGCCGATCCACTCCAGCTTCTGGTGCCGATCCACTCCAGCTTCTGGTGCCGATCCACTCCAGCTTCTGTAAACATCCCGACGGCGAGATGATATAATCAGCTGCAAAGGCGCACCTCTTCATCCCACTCCCAGTGGCGCTGTCCTTCACTCGCCTCCTCTCCATCCCCACTAATTCCCTCTCAACTAGCAATTTTATAGCTCAGTGCCGCTAAATCCTCCAATGTCACCCTGCAGGTAGAAAGAGAGTCAAACAGCCTGATTCTCAGCCTGGCGATGGTTTCCAGGCTGCTCCTGCCTCTAGCAGCCTCCTGCTCCTCGCTGCTGATCGTCAGCCTCTCCTTTCCTGATAAAGGAGATTTGTTTCTGAATTGGGAGGAAATGGTTGGTATCTCATCTGCAGGGGGGGGGGGGTATTCAGCTGTGACTAATTGAGCTGGAAGCAGAGATTTATCGCTGTAGTCAGACTAAAGCTTTGGCAGTAAAACATCAGCTGGATGGGCACAGGCATTCAGCATCCTGTTAGCTCCGCCCACAGCCTGTTGGTCCCAGGAAATATGCCTTTGATCCATGGGCGGAGCTAGATGGGGGGCCAGGGGTGGCCATGGCCACCCTTAGCCAATCATTGGCCAGCCCTGTGGCCACCCCTACCATTTCCCCCTCTAATACAGACAGTGGCAGCAGTAATACTCTCAATTGGAATATTCTTAGTGAAATCATAGATAAATAAAACTTTTAATAAAAACTTGGCTGCAAGGTTGTCGGTGCATGTCGCGGCGGCAACCCTCCAACACGCCGGAGGACACCAGCGGTGAGGGAAGCTGTCAAGCTGAAGGAGGAGTCCTATCAGGCTTTATTGACCTGTGGGACTCCAGAAGCAGCTGATGTGTACCGGAAGTCAAAGCGGCAGGTGGCTCGGCTGGTCGCTGAGGCAAAAAGTTGGGCATGGGAAGAGTTTGGAGAGGCCATGGAGAAAGACTTCCTTATGGCTTCAAAGCGATTCTGGTCCACGATCCGGCGTCTCAGGAGGGGAAGCAGTGCAGTACCAACACTATTTATAGTGGGCGTGCTGCTGCTGACCTCGACTCGGGAGGTTGTATATCGGTGGGTGGAGTACTTTGAAGACCTCCTTAATCCCACCAACACGTCTTCCATCGAGGAAGCAGAGCCTGGGGGCTCCGCTTCGGGTCCTTCTATCTCTGGTGCTGAAGCTACTCTGAGAAAAAGCAGAGAGAGCAGAACGTTAGAGATTGAACTAACAGATTCTGCAGAGTGGGCGAATAGAGATAGAATGAAGCAGAATGATGAAAAAGGGTCCCTATGTCCTCCAGCAGTCTAAGCCTATAGCAGCAGAACTATAGAGATAGATCAGGAATGAATCTTTATTGAATCTTTATTTGGATCAGGACCTTTTTCTGTAAAGCGAGGATTGAAATGGTCGTTCAGACGGAGCGCTGATGTCCTTTTTAGAGGCTAACTGGATGAAACATTGAGCCTCCTTCTTCTCTGGATCAAACGGCGATGCTAAGCCTCAGATTCTGGCCAAGCCTCCACTGATTCTGTCGCTGAGACCCGAGGAGCCCAGAAATAGCATTTGATGGATAAACACAACAAGGCGGACAGATGGCTTTACTTCCTCAGCCGTCTCCAACCTGCTGTCTTCATGCAGCTTCTGCTGAAACGCTGCTCTGCATTCGTCACCAAGGTCTGCGGACCGTCTGGGCCCCGCTAACAGCTCCTCTCCTCCATATGCACACTCAGACAGCCATGGCAGCTCGTTAGCGGGGCAGCAGTGAACACGGCTAATCATGGTTCCTGGTTGGTTGGATGGAGGAAGACAGGCCGGTCTTCATGCTGAGGAGTCAGAGTCAGTTCCTCTCTGGATTGTTGGGTCTGAGGCAGACGGTCCTGCAGCTCTTTGCTCTTAGACTTTAAGGCAGTTTTAGCTCATTTTCAAGGTGATTAATTTCAGTTCCTTTTATTTCATGTTTCCAGCATGTAGACAGAGACACGGGTCAGGCCGGTTTAACGGGGTGTTTCTGCGTAGATTAGGGGGAGAAGGTTTAACCCTAACCCAGGTTTAACCAGCAGGAGGCGCTGTTCGCCAACCTTTACAACGTTGGACACTTTAGATGTTTGTTAAAATTCAAACTGTGACATGACAGGAAAGGTCAGCTTCACCTCACACCCTTCATCCCAGTAAAGGGCTGGTTATCCTCCTGCAACAGTGTGTCACAGTTAGATTGTCGCAGGTATGATGCACATATTTTTGATTTATGACCAATATTGAAGCGTGGTCTGAGCTATATTATTCCACACCACAACGCCACAGGGACATCAGGAACTAGCGAGAATTGTGGGTGTTCATGTGTCGGTTTGATGAGCTTGTTCAGCCTCTACAACGCTGGTGGAAACGGTGAAACAGCAGAACCAAGAACAAACTTTTCTCTTTCTAATATTGTTTCCTTTTGAATCCAGACATGTCTGGAACATTTAGTTCTGAAGGTTCTGATCGTTAGGACGTTTGGATCGCTGGGGCTCTGATGGACCTTTAGAAGGAAGAGACTCGTGGTCTGTTCCATAAATGGAGATTGTCCAGAGATCCAGAGCCGTTCCAGAGATCCGGAGCCGTTCCGGAGATCCAGAGCCAGTCCAGAGATTCAGAGCCAGTCCAGAGATCCGGAGCTGTTCCAGAGATCCGGAGCTGTTCCGGAGATCCAGAGCCGTTCCAGAGATCCGGAGCTGTTCCGGAGATCCGGAGCCATTCCAGAGATCCAGAGCTGTTCCGGAGATCCGGAGCCGTAACAGAGATCCAGAGCCAGTCCAGAGATCCAGAGCCAGTCCAGAGATCAGAGCCGTTCCGGAGATCAGAGCCGTTCCGGAGATCCGGAGCCGTTCCGGAGATCTGGAGCCAGTCCAGAGATCAGAGCCGTTCCGGAGATCAGAGCCGTTCCGGAGATCCGGAGCCGTTCCGGAGATCCAGAGCCAGTCCAGAGATCCAGAGCCAGTCCAGAGATCCGGAGCCGTTCCAGAGATCCGGAGCTGTAACAGAGATCCGGAGCCGTTCCAGAGATCCAGAGCCAGTCCAGAGATCAGAGCCGTTCCGGAGATCAGAGCCATTCCGGAGATCCGGAGCCGTTCCGGAGATCTGGAGCCAGTCCAGAGATCCAGAGCCAGTCCAGAGATCAAAGCCGTTCCGGAGATCCGGAGCCGTAACAGAGCTCCAGAGCCAGTCCAGAGATCCAGAGCCAGTCCAGAGACCCGGAGCCGTTCCAGAGATCCAGAGCCAGTCCAGAGATCCGGAGCCGTTCCAGAGATCCAGAGCCAGTCCAGAGATCAGAGCCGTTCCGGAGATCCGGAGCCAGTCCAGCAGTGCCTGTACACTCTAGACTAATTCTCCTGTTTAAAGACAGAAAAATATTTGCGCTTCAAACTAGTTTCCCTAGTTTTGCAGCGATCGCTGTGTCCAGAGATGAGGACATCTATACATTTGGTGACACAATGGTGAGCCTAGAAAAGGAAATGTCTTCTGACTCTGGACTTACCTGAAGCGTTAGATTTTTCCTTCTTAAAAAAGTCCCTCAAATCTGGTTGTCTTTGCCGCTTGGCCGCGATGCTGTTCAGAACACCGTCACTGTGCCACTGAGGTCGAACAATGAAACGGTGTGTGCCCTCTGGGCCACCGTAATTTGGTCAGGCTACTCGTAAGCGCACAGCCCACCAAATGTCGAAAGGACAATATTATTGCCATTACTGTTAATACGTAATAGAAATGTCCACATTTAGTGATAAAATGTCACAGGCGATGGTATGGGGAGGGTTACTTAAGAAGGGGGAAGCCCCCCCCCCCCCCCCTTAACTGGAGTACTGGGTGTAAGCCTGGCTGAATGAACACAAATAAAGGAAAAAGTGAAAATTAAAGGAGGAAACCCAGAAAATAAAGGCTTCACCCATATGTTGCTCTGTTGGTAGAATTAAACTGTTAATTAAAGACATAATTAAACGCATGCAGACATTTATGTTTCGCTGTCGCTGTTAAACAGATGCAGGCATCATAATATGCGACATAAACTGCAGCTTCTGTCCTGTTTTTGTTCTGAGCCCAGAGGAGCAGAAAGAATGGCTCCTGGTTCTGATGACGCCCAGCCTGACAGCAGCTTGTTTATCAGCGGCTGCCTGCTGCACGCTCGCCGCTTCACGGGGAGGAAATGAACACATTTAGCAAATGAATGACAAGCTGACAGTTAAAGAAAGGAAGCAGAGCGGAGCAGGCAGAAAGGAAGGGAGCTCCAAGGTGAAGCTGCCATTACAGGCAGCAGCACAGTCTGAAAGATCATTGATGCTGTGAAAACCTTCATGGCCCCAAACATAAGGGATGCTTCTCACTGAGATCTTGGATCATTTTTATTCATTTGATGAATCTGCTTACAGAGGCTGTTTTCTGCTCTTTCTTTTTCTTGTAAAAATATTGAGCTTTTTCTTTATTCCATCAGAATTACAATAGTCCAGCCTTGAAGTAACAAATGCATGGACTAGTTTCTCAGCATCACCCCTGGACAGGAGATTGCTCATTTTTGCATTATTCCTCAGATGAAAGAAGGAAATTCTAGAAACCTCTTTGATCTGGGATTTAAATGACAGGTCCTGATCAAAAACAACACCAAGATTTTTTACTTTATTATCTGAAATCAGTTTAATCCAAATGAAGTGACTGGCTAATCAGCTTCTTTTTCAGAGACTCTGGTCCAAAGACTATAACTTCTGTTTTGTCTGCATTCAGAAGCAGAAAGTTAAGAGTCATCCAGGTTTTTATGTCTTCAGACATGCCTGTAATCTATGTAATGGGTTAGCTTCATCTGGATTATAGACAGATATAGCTGGGTATCATCAGCATAACAGTGGAAATTAATCCCATGCTGTCTAATAACTCTACCAATTGGGAGCATGTATAAAGTAAAGAGAATTGGTCCTAGCACTGATCCCTGTGGTACTCCACAGGTAACCTTTGAGCGTGTTGAAGATCTATCATTAACATGAACAAACTGAAATCGATCAGATAGATAAGATTTGTCATAATTTGCTCCATCCATCCATAGACTGTCAGTATCTGCAGAAGTCTATGGCTGAAAGGCGGTGCATCCAAGACAGGTCGTCATTCCATCACAAGACAATCATTGACTTCTTTTGGATTCATTTGATTTTGGTCGTAGGTAAGACACTGTCTGGATGGAGTAAAGAGTGGGTAACAGTAGAGGAGCTGCAGAGAGGTCTGTTAAACTACAACTCTACATCATGGTCTATCAGGGTTTTGGAGGACTGATACATTTGTCCAGATTTCTAGAAAGTAGAGCTGCTCCATCTAGAGTGGGATGGATGCCGTCTCTCCCAATCAGACCAGGTTTTCCCCTAAAGGTTTTCTCATCAGTGAAGCCCAAAACATTTTCAGTAGACCACCTAGACAGTCAGAACTGTAGAACCTCCTCTGACTGCAGGTCCAACTCAGTCTTGACACAGATTCCCAGGTGGATTCAGGTCTGGACTTTAACTAGGCCATTCTGATCTGCTCTAATCAGACATCCATCGTCTATCTGATTAAATGTTCAGAGTGATTCAGCTGAAAGGTGAACTTGCATGTCAGTATCAGGTCGTCTGCAGCCTCTAACTCGTTTTCCACCAGGATGGTCCTGATCAGGTCAGAATCTGGTCATGGTGATGCCAGAATTGGGCTGTGGTCAGGCCTGCATTATCAGTACTAACCGATGTTATAAAATGTGGAAATAAATCAGATACTCGGTGTGAACAATAAATCTTCTTCTTCATGTGCCGTTCTGCACTGATGAACATTTAATAACAGGGCTTAGAGTGTAGGAAGTCCACATAATGAAACAATGGTTCTGTTAATCAGCAATGTTTATATATTTTTAGTTTAAACGTTGTTGAACATTTTTCCCTTAACGTGTCTCATTGGTCAGGATAATATACGGCGTCGCTGGATATTTAAATAATTCTGTTCATCCTTTATTCACATCAGAAGTATCATTTATGGTTGAATAAAGCAGGTTCAGTAGACGGGTTCCTCCCCTCACCGATTTATCTTCTCTGTCTGCAGGACCTGGGCGGGGTGAGCCCCCCTCAGAGGAACTGGAAGGGGATCGCCATCGCCTTGCTGGTCATCCTGGTGGTCTGCTCCATGATCACCATGTCCGTCATCCTCCTAACGCCAGGTAAATTCTGGACCTGGCTCTGCCATGACCTTTGATCTCCCAGGCTGGTTGGGTTCTGATGAGTGAAGGACCATCCCTACATCAATAACTGGGTTTCTGAAACATATTGCTTTGCTTCAGTTGCTGTTTAATGCTTTTAGACAAACCTCAGGGTGTCAATAACTACTGTGTGTGCTTTGGTTCTCTTGTTCACCTTTAATTGACCTGTTTTAATTCAGCCAAAAATAAAGAAGAGGCAGAAATCACTGCATTGATTAAACACATTTTACTTTGTTTTTACTGGAGCCTTTTTCCTTCTGTGGTTTTGAATGAAAACCTTTAAAAATATTTAACCTCAAACCTTCAACCTCCTCTGTTTTGTTGATAAATGAAACTCAGCAAAGTTAAATCTGGGAAGCTTCAGATGCAGCTGTTTAAAGTTGAACACCTCTGGATTGTTGATTTGGGTTTTATGGAGCGATGGACCTCAGTGTTCATCACAGAATGGCTTCAGAATCAGAGAGAAATGCAGAACCTGCTTAAAGATTCAGAATCCAAACTTCTAAAAGTTCTTTAAATCTGAAATGATTCCATCCTGTTCAATAAATGATCAGTGTTTTTAATTCAGAGTCATTTTCATGTGAATGTGCTTTACTGGAGGCATCCATGTTTGTCAAAGAACACTACTGCCACCTACTGGTTAGTGACATTGTCACGGTGCGGTATCGGCTGTTGATCAAGTCCCAGTGCTGTATCTGGTGTTTGTCACAACGCGCTATTATCCAAGTCATCTTGAAAACATTCTTCTTCCAAATGTTGGCTACATATTACGGGTTTTTTCTCTGGCCAGAAGTTCGATGGCAAATCCTCCCTCTTCAAGTTGGCGATCCAACGACCAACCCGTCCGTGGAGGATCAGGAATCTAGTAACCTGACTCCGTTGAAGTAATTTTGGGAAGGGTCGAAAATACTGGTTAGCTGATTGGCCTATGTTGGTGACAGACGGGCCAAATAAACCAATCAGATCAACGAAGCATATGACGTACTAACAGAGCGACGACGAAGAGGAGCCAATTGATAGATCAAACTCTTGCTGAAACCAGTCGGGAGAAGAGCAAAAACATCTTTTCCTCTGAGAAAAGCCTCCAGAGCAGTGTTTTGCTCTTCTTTCAGTGAAGAAATACTCTGTAATTCCCATAAAACTTGCTTGATAGCCACGCTAACGCTAGTTTCATCGGCTGAAGCCGCCATGTTCTTTAGACTGAACTGTCGCGCTTCTCGTTGCGTCACACCTCAACCCGCCTCAAAGCCAACGCTGATTGGACGTTCGTTTGGTGAACGGCTCCAAATCTTCTTTAACGGAGAGTCTCCAGACTGATTAGCGAGTGAAACCTTGAAAGCTCACGAGATCAGGATGGTCTCACCAGGCTAGGAATCTAGTAGTTCCCATTGATTTAGCTTGTAAAGCGGGGAGAATGGCGCTAGGCTTACCGCACCGTGACGTCACTGCTGGAAGATGGCAGGAGGGAGGGGCTACAATATTTGAGCAAAAATGGCCGCTCCCAGACTCAGCGATCGTGACGAAAATTATTATTTTAAATTTTTTTTTTACTGATTAATGCTAAATTCATTAAATCACAGCAAACTTATTAGTTTTAGGAATAAATAATGATCCATTGATTATTCCTGCTGACCAGACTTCTTTAACCAATGTCCGTTATTTAGGTTAGGATCCATCTTTAAGGTCTCAGTCAGGCCACATCTGGTTGTCTTGGTAAACTGACTCAGAGGGGGGCCAATAAGAGGTGAGCCACAACCAAACAGGAGCAGTGCGTTGCCATGGCAGCAGGGTATGATGCTACCCATAGAGGCGGCCATTTAATGGGTTGGGCTGCTTTTTAAAATTTTATCCATTTCAGTAACTTCATGAATAACTAATAACATTAATTGTGTTAATGATGAGGATTTTCTGCTCTAATAAAACATTTAAGATTAAATATTACATCAAAAACCATTTTAAATGCAGGAATGAGACCATTTTATGCATTATAAGGTATTTAGTTGTTATAAAAACTGCTGCTACAATGCGGATGCTGCACCAGTCTGTAGTGGTGGAGAGAGCGGAGCCCATTTTTCTGGGTCAGTCTATGTTCCTACCTTCACCTGCGGTCATGAGGTCTGGATCATGACTGGTTGAACAGCTCCTGGTTGAGCTGCTCCTCCCACCTGTCTGTCCCTAGAAGACAGGTTAAGAGGAAACTGGAGAGACTGAATAAGGCACCATGTACCAGGTCCAGATGGTCCAGATGGTCTAGATGGTCCAGCTAGTCCAGATGGTCCAGGTGGTCCAGATGGTCTAGATGGTCCAGCTAGTCCAGATGGTCCAGCTAGTATAGATGGTCCAGATGGTTCAGATGGTCCAGGTGGTTCAGATGGTCCAGATGGTCTAGATGGTCCAGCTAGTCCAGATGGTCCAGCTAGTATAGATGGTCCAGATGGTTCAGATGGTCCAGGTGGTTCAGATGGTCTAGATGGTCCAGCTAGTCCAGATGGTCCAGGTGGTCCAGATGGTCTAGATGGTCCAGCTAGTCCAGATGGTCCAGGTGGTCCAGATGGTCTAGATGGTCCAGCTAGTCCAGATGGTCCAGCTAGTATAGATGGTCCAGGTGGTTCAGATGGTCCAGCTAGTATAGATGGTCCAGATGGTTCAGATGGTCCAGGTGGTTCAGATGGTCTAGATGGTCCAGCTAGTCCAGATGGTCCAGGTGGTCCAGATGGTCTAGATGGTCCAGCTAGTCCAGATGGTCCAGATGGTCTAGATGGTCCAGCTAGTCCAGATGGTCCAGCTAGTCCAGATGGTCCAGCTAGTATAGATGGTCCAGATGGTTCAGATTGTCCAGGTGGTTCAGATGGTCCAGATGGTCTAGATGGTCCAGCTAGTCCAGATGGTCCAGCTAGTATAGATGGTCCAGATGGTTCAGATTGTCCAGGTGGTTCAGATGGTCCAGATGGTCTAGATGGTCCAGCTAGTCCAGATGGTCCAGCTAGTATAGATGGTCCAGGTGGTTCAGATGGTCCAGGTGGTTCAGATGGTCCAGATGGTCTAGATGGTCCAGCTAGTCCAGATGGTCCAGCTAGTATAGATGGTCCAGGTGGTTCAGATGGTCCAGGTGGTTCAGATGGTCCAGATGGTCTAGATGGTCCAGCTAGTCCAGATGGTCCAGCTAGTATAGATGGTCCAGATGGTTCAGATTGTCCAGGTGGTTCAGATGGTCCAGATGGTCTAGATGGTCCAGCTAGTCCAGATGGTCCAGCTAGTATAGATGGTCCAGGTGGTTCAGATGGTCCAGGTGGTTCAGATGGTCCAGATGGTCTAGATGGTCCAGCTAGTCCAGATGGTCCAGCTAGTATAGATGGTCCAGGTGGTTCAGATGGTCCAGGTGGTTCAGATGGTCCAGATGGTCTAGATGGTCCAGCTAGTCCAGATGGTCCAGCTAGTATAGATGGTCCAGGTGGTTCTGGTTAATTATTCTCCAGTTTCTTCTGCAGCTTTGCTCCTCTTCACTTCCCTCTGAGTTCAAAGGTGAGTCAAGGTGAGTCACAGTGAGTCACGGTGAGTCACAGTGAGTCACGGTGAGTCCTGTACGATGGATGCGAGTCGGTAGACTCTGGGTCCATGTTTAGGCTGCTGGTGGCAGCAGATGAAGCTCTGCCTGATGCAGTCTGTAGGAAACGTTCTCCCTGAATAAAGTTTGGTTGAAAAGCTGCAGGATGTTCTGGAAAAAGGTTGAAGAACTGATTTTTTGTTTGTCTGTTTGCAGCCGACAGCCAAGCTGGAAGCGACACCAAACTGACTGTGGAGGACTTGTTCAGAGCTGAGTTCCAGGTTCACGACCCGGAGGCCAAGTGGATCAACGGTAAGTTCTTCTACAACGATGTGAAGGCAGGACGTGGTTCTGAGCTTCGCTCCTCAATCTGGGAATGATCCAGAGTAAAGTGCTTCCTGCCTGTCGCCGCCCTCTGCTGCTTACATATTTGCTCCAAATGCTCCTCGACTTCTTCCTGACATCAGTGACATGTTGAGATCTGAGTGATGCTTTATGGGAGCAAAGAGGAGAGCGAGAGCAGCATCAGATCTTCCCTGCAGACGTCTCCCATCCTGCATCTCATGCAAATGCAGACGTTCAGGTTTATTCTGCTCTGCTGTTCGCCGTCGCATTGATTCCTGACTTACCAGAAACAGGCTTGATGTAAATAAACAGCCTCCGCTGCAGTGGGAGTAAATCAGACTGTAGTTTATAGGAAGGCTGAGGAGCAGAGCTCTGATGGACGTTGCACCTCCTTTGTTTGTATGTGCTTCTCCTCCAGCTGCCAGTTAACTTTGTGGATCTCGGTTTGTGGGCGGGGGGGGGGAGCATCTCATTCCAGAGCTGACCAGAGGCGAGACGCTGCCTGCATCGCTGCTGCGCAGTCAGGCGGTCAGAGAGGCGGCTTTATGGGGTGGATGGATGGATGGATGGATGGATGGTGAAAATAGACCTTAGACAAACGGGAGAAGATAAGACAGAGGCGGGAGAAGGGAAGATGGATGACTTGGATTTAGAGCAAAAATTGTTTCTTTTTCTGCCGTAAACCAAAAGCTTTGCAGGTTTTCTTTCTGCAGGATATTTTTCTGTCAGTCGGTTCATCATGTGATCCTCTGAATAATAAAGAGCATCCAGGATGGAGGAACACATTCAGACATCCATGTATTCATTTATTATCTGGGTTTAGACGTTTATTAAATGTAAAGATGTCTGGATGCAGTAATGTAGCAAATATCTGCTAGACCATCAGAGTCAAGCCGTAAAACAACATTTTTTCAGCAAGACACAGAGGGTCCGAATTCATGGGCTGCGTCCTCCAAGGACCCGGTCTACCTGGACCGGATCCTTCCAGGTCTGTAAAAATAAGGAGACCGGAACAGTAATGGCTGTGAATTCAAACAGGTCCAGCCTTCTGCGGCTTTTACCGCCGTACGCTCTGTTGCTTAGCAACCGTGACAGTTGACACACAAAGCAGGAAGAGAATGAATAGCGAACTTTAAGTAAAGTGAAGAAAGACTGATGAGAATCCAGAGTGGAATAAAGGTTCCAACCAGCGGGAGCAGGAACAAATCAAATCAAATGTAATGATAGAAACCTCAGTCAGTTAAATAACCTGCTGCTGTCATTCTGCACATCTCTGATGTTGCTGCTATTTTCAAATATCCATCACTGGAAAAATGGCCATAGCTGCATGTTGGTTATTTATTCTCCAGTTTGATATTGTTAAAACTAGAGATGCGCGATATTGGGATTTTGGCCGATATCCGATATGCCGATATTTTAAAACTCATGTAGCCGATAACCGATATCGATACCGATGTTAAAGCTGGACAAAAATAAGTAGTCATTGAAAATAGCAGTTTTGTTATCCATTTATGACACTTTCAAAAATAATATACTCAAATATATTTTCATATGCTGATATCAAATTGATTTTTAAAAACGCGATATCGATCTATTTTACTTTCAAAATCTCGTGAAATTTCATCGTTCTGTTACAAACTCTCGTGATATTTTGCAAATTCTTGTGAGATTTTGTTAGTAAAATAGATCGATACCGCGTCAATATATCAACATATAAAAATATGGCAACATTTGGTGAATTTTCGGGGGATTTCGTAGCATAACGATGACATATAGCAATATTTCATTAGTAAAAGAGATTGATATGGTGTTTTTAAATGGCAATATATCCGCATATGAAGATATTGGGATATTTTAATGGATCAATATTTTTTCCCTTCGTCTTTAGAAGTTTTTAAGTCTGTAAAAAAGAAGTTTTTGAGGAAGAAGAAGAAGTTTTTTTTTTTTTTTAGACTTTAGAAACTCAGAAGCTGATCAAATATCGGGTTAAATATCGGTGGGGGGGCCGATGTCCGATATTCAGTTTTAAGGCCGATACCGATAGGGGGCCCATTATATCGTGCATCCCTAGTTAAAACACTTTACAGAATTTTATTGTTTATCTTTTAACTTTTCATTATTATCTTATTGCTAGCCATTTTTCTAAGGTCCACATTTGTGTGACTATTTTTATCTATAATCGTTTTGCTGCTATAAACACCAGAATTTCCCCATTATGGGACAAT
The DNA here is from genome assembly GCA_030533445.1 of Cyprinodon diabolis. Classification (NCBI taxonomy): domain Eukaryota; kingdom Metazoa; phylum Chordata; class Actinopteri; order Cyprinodontiformes; family Cyprinodontidae; genus Cyprinodon; species Cyprinodon diabolis. The sequence goes on along the minus strand of CM060068.1, from coordinate 969,590 downwards.
AAAGGGATTTTGTATTCTATTCTATAAAAGGGGTATAAAGATATAAGTAAATCTGAACAATGTATTCATAAACATATATCTGCAAAGGCTCTAATATTCAACAACAAAAAATTCTTAGTTAAGCAAAATAGCAATAAAAAAATAAAAATGCTGTCAGGTCTATAGTCCCCGCCTGCAGATATATCAGAATCTGTCCTTAAAGTCGCAGGGAAATCAGATTTAAATGCCTTCGGGTTCTTCATCTGCAGGCTGGTTCTGAATCCTGACTGGTTTGGTTCCAGTGCCTGGGTTTGACTGAAGCAGGCTGGGGCGGTGCTGCTGGGTCCGGTACTGGCTGCCCTGACCCACTCCGGGTTTCTGGATCAGAACCCACAGTGGATCAGTGCCGCTGCAGCTACCAGATCTGCTTCCTGTCCATGACATCACGCTGCCTGATTGGCTGAACGTTGCCACATGATGTAAAACATAGTGGTTGCCCAGACAACACGTTCTGCTGCTTTAGATCAACGATGAAATGGAAAATAATAGCAAATATCGGGAATAATATGATGAGACTAAAGAAGAGATTTGATCCTTAAGAATCGTGTGTGATACAGTTTCTCCGAGTGGAGTTGCCATATGATGATGTCATAAGAAGGGGCGGGACCCCGAGCAGATCAGGTACCTACAGCGTGCCGTTAACCTGGGGGTCTAAGCCGATCAGCTCCATCAGGCTGCGTTCAACAAATACTCTTCGCTCCCTGTCGGTCATGTGACTCTGCCTCCCGCACAGTGCCTGCGCCATCTTTGTTTCTCGCCCCCAAACAAATCCCATGGTGCTTTGCGAGGAGAGCCTTACTTATCAAGGTGCATTGTGGGAAATTTCGAGTATTTTTTCACCCAGTAGACACTCATATAAAATGGTGAACCACGGACGCTCAGACCAGTTTCTCCTTTTCTATCTGCAGGCCGTTAATGTCGGTGTTGTTGCCGCCTACTGGTAAAGCAGAGGTATTACAACAACAACTTGGACCAAGATTCAGATTTCTTTTTGGATTTGATTTATTTCTGCTGCAGTTTTGCTGCTAATGAGGACAGAAAGCTTTAAGCCTCCTGAAGGGAAGGAATCTTTATGCTGCATGTTTCTGAATCCAGCTGCTGGTCTGCGATGCGCCTCATTCTTTACTGTCCATGTTCAGGTTTAGACTGGAGGCATGTCTGCGCGGCCGCCTGGTGTCAGCGAGTGGGGGGCTTGTTTGAGAGAAATAACGAAGAGATATTCACAAAGAGAGGCTGTAAAGCAGCAGTGTGTTTCAGCCTTAAAGCTGTGGGCTTGTACTAAGAAGAATCTAAGAGTTTATTTACAATGCAGGACGTCTCAGGAATCACTAAGCAGCAGCTGAGCAGCGCCTGCTGCAGCAGATCTGTGAGGCGTAGCAGCCAGCAAGGTGTGCTCCCTTTGAATATCATTTAAAATGTGATTAGGCTGCAGTCATCCGCTCCCACATCAAAGGGACGCCATGAGCAGAATAATGAGAACAAACCGTCACTAAGGCGACAGGCCGGCTGGTAATCAGACATCAACATGAGGAGAAACATGGGGCCTGCTGCACGCCGTGGGTTCTACCGGGTCCGTTCGCCGCTCCAGCTTAGAACCAGAAAGCAGAACCAGTGATGGAGTGTCTCCTTCACCGGAGGAAGTGCTGACTCACTGGTTGCTATGGTGATCTATTTCAGCAGGGGAGGGGGGCACAGAAATAGTTATGGAGCAGAAAGTTCAGGTAACATGTGGGAATGTTTGATCTTATTGTAGATTAACTGTAGAACCTAAATAAACCAGTTTGTCTGTTTTAAGGCTGAGGGAAGTTTTCCCAAACAGGAAGTACCACAGCGACCTGAAGGGGAAGCGGTATGACCATATATGGAGGGGGCGTGTCACTGGGATCCAGGGATGAAGAACCTCAAACTGGTTCTTTTCTGAGCAGCAGAAGATGCTGCTGATGGAAACGTCTTATTGAGAGGACCAGCTCAGAATGGGGGCCACACTGCCCCCCCCTGGGACCGTCCCTTAAACTGCAGGATTCCAGCCTGCAGATCCAGGAATGGTCCCACAGCATCATCACTGCACTGATGGAAACCCTCACAGGCACACCATCATCATCATCATCATCATCATCATCATCATCATCATCATCATCATCTTCATCATCATCATCATCTTCATCATCATCATCTTCATCATCGTCATCTTCATCATCTTCTTCTTCATCATCTTCTTCATCATCATCATCATCATCATCTTCTTCATCATCATCATCTTCATCATCATCATCTTCTTCATCATCATCATCTTCATCATCATCATCTTCATCATCATCATCATCATCATCATCATCATCATCATCTTCATCTTCTTCATCATCATCATCTTCATCACCATCATCATCTTCATCATCATCATCATCATCATCATCATCTTCATCATCATCTTCATCATCATCATCATCATCTTCATCATCGTCATCTTCATCATCTTCTTCTTCATCATCTTCTTCATCATCATCATCATCTTCATCATCATCATCTTCTTAATCATCATCATCTTCATCATCATCATCTTCATCATCATCTTCATCTTCTTCATCATCATCATCTTCATCACCATCATCATCTTCATCATCATCTTCATCATCATCTTCATCATCATCTTCATCATCTGGCTGATGTTACTGCCTGTTTCCCGGCTGATGTTGCTGCCTGTTTCCCGGCTAATGTTGCTGCCTGTTTCCCGGCTGATGTTGCTGCCTGTTTCCCGGCTAATGTTGCTGCCTGTTTCCCGGCTGATGAAGCTGCCTTTTTCCCGGCTGATGTTGCTACCTGTTTCCCAGCTGATGTTGCTGCCTGTTTACCGGCTGATGAAGCTGCCTGTTTCCAGGCTGATGTTGCTACCTGTTTCCAGGCTGATGTTGCTGTCTGTTTCCCGGCTGATAAAGCTGCCTGTTTCCCGGCTGATGTTGCTGCCTGTTTACCGGCTGATGAAGCTGCCTGTTTCCCGGCTGATGTTAGTGCCTGTTTACCGGCTGATGAAGCTGCCTGTTTCCCGGCTGATGTTAGTGCCTGTTTACCGGCTGATGAAGCTGCCTGTTTCCAGGCTGATGTTGCTGCCTGTTTACCGGCTGATGAAGCTGCCTGTTTATAGGCTGATGTTGCTGCCTTTTTTCCTGGCTGATGTTGCTGCCTGTTTCCCGGCTGATGTTGCTGCCTGTTTCCAGGCTGATGTTACTGCCTGTTTCCCGGCTGATGAAGCTGCCTGTTTCCAGGCTGATGTTGCTGCCTGTTTCCAGGCAGATGAAGCTGCCTGTTTCCAGGCTGATGTTGCTGCCTGGTACCAGGCTGATGTTGCTGCCTATTTGCCGGCTGATGTTGCTGCCTGTTTCCAGCCTGATGTTGCTGCCTTTTTCCAGGCTGATGTTGCTGCCTGGTACCAGGCTGATGTTGCTGCCTGGTTCCAGGCTGATGTTGCTGCCTGGTTCCCGGCTGATGTTGCTGCCTGTTTCGAGGCTGATGTTGCTGCCTGGTTCCAGGCCGATGTTGCTGCCTGTTTGCCGGCTGATGTTGCTGCCTGTTTCCAGGCTGATGTTGCTGCCTGTTTGCCGGCTGATGTTGCTGCCTGTTTCAAGGCTGATGTTGCTGCCTGGTTCCCGGCTGATGTTGCTGCCTGTTTCTAGGCCGATGTTGCTGCCTGTTTCCAGGCTGATGTTGCTGCCTTGTACCAGGCTGATGTTGCTGCCTGGTACCAGGCTGATGTTGCTGCCTGTTTCCCGGCTGATGTTGCTGCCTGTTTCCAGGCTGATGTTGCTGCCTGTTTCCAGGTTGATGTTGCTGCCTGGTTCCCGGCTGATGTTGCTGCCTGTTTCCAGGCTGATGTTGCTGCCTGTTTCCAGGCTGATGTTGCTGCCTTGTACCAGGCTGATGTTGCTGCCTGGTACCAGGCTGATGTTGCTGCCTGGTTCCCGGCTGATGTTGCTGCCTTTTTTCCTGGCTGATGTTGCTGCCTGTTTCCCGGTTGATGTTGCTGCCTGTTTCCAGGCTGATGTTACTGCCTGTTTCCCGGCTGATGTTGCTGCCTGTTTCCAGGCTGATGAAGATGCCTGTTTCCAGGCTGATGTTGCTGCCTATTTGCCGGCTGATGTTGCTGCCTGTTTCCAGCCTGATGTTGCTGCCTTTTTCCAGGCTGATGTTGCTGCCTGGTACCAGGCTGATGTTGCTGCCTGGTTCCCGGCTGATGTTGCTGCCTGTTTCCAGGCTGATGTTGCTGCCTGGTACCAGGCTGATGTTGCTGCCTGGTTCCCGGCTGATGTTGCTGCCTTTTTTCCTGGCTGATGTTGCTGCCTGTTTCCCGGCTGATGTTGCTGCCTGTTTCCAGGCTGATGTTACTGCCTGTTTCCCGGCTGATGTTGCTGCCTGTTTCCAGGCTGATGAAGATGCCTGGTACCAGGCTGATGTTGCTGCCTGATTCCCGGCTGATGTTGCTGCCTGTTTCCAGGCTGATGTTGCTGCCTGTTTCCAGGTTGATGTTGCTGCCTGGTTCCCGGCTGATGTTGCTGCCTGTTTCCAGGCTGATGTTGCTGCCTGTTTCCAGGCTGATGTTGCTGCCTTGTACCAGGCTGATGTTGCTGCCTGGTACCAGGCTGATGTTGCTGCCTGGTTCCCGGCTGATGTTGCTGCCTGTTTCCAGGCTAATGTTGCTGCCTGGTACCAGGCTGATGTTGCTGCCTGGTTCCCGGCTGATGTTGCTGCCTTTTTTCCTGGCTGATGTTGCTGCCTGTTTCCCGGCTGATGTTGCTGCCTGTTTCCAGGCTGATGAAGATGCCTGTTTCCAGGCTGATGTTGCTGCCTGTTTGCCGGCTGATGTTGCTGCCTGTTTCCAGGCTGATGTTGCTGCCTGGTACCAGGCTAATGTTGCTGCCTGGTACCAGGCTGATGTTGCTGCCTGGTTCCAGGCTGATGTTGCTGCCTGTTTCCAGGCTGATGTTGCTGCCTGTTTCCAGGCTGATGTTGCTGCCTGTTTCCAGGCTGATGTTACTGCCTGTTTCCAGGCTGATGTTACTGCCTGTTTCCCGGCTGATGTTGCTGCCTGTTTCCAGGCTGATGAAGATGCCTGTTTCCAGGCTGATGTTGCTGCCTGTTTGCCGGCTGATGTTGCTGCCTGTTTCCAGGCTGATGTTGCTGCCTGGTACCAGGCTAATGTTGCTGCCTGGTACCAGGCTGATGTTGCCGCCTGGTTCCCGGCTGATGTTGCTGCCTGTTTCCAGGCTGATGTTGCTGCCTGGTTCCAGGCTGATGTTGCTGCCTGTTTGCCGGCTGATGTTGCTGCCTGTTTCCAGGCTGATGTTGCTGCCTGGTACCAGGCTGATGTTGCTGCCTGGTTCCCGGCTGATGTTGCTGCCTGTTTCCAGGCTGATGTTGCTGCCTGGTACCAGGCTGATGTTGCCGCCTGGTTCCTGGCTGATGTTGCTGCCTGTTTCCAGGCTGATGTTGCTGCCTGGTACCAGGCTGATGTTGCTGCCTGGTACCAGGCTGATGTTGCTGCCTGTTTCCAGGCTGATGTTGCTGCCTGGTACCAGGCTGATGTTGCTGCCTGGTACCAGGCTGATGTTGCTGCCTGTTTCCAGGCTGATGTTGCTGCCTGGTACCAGGCTGATGTTGCTGCCTGTTTCCAGGCTGATGTTGCTGCCTGGTACCAGGCTGATGTTGCCGCCTGGTTCCTGGCTGATGTTGCTGCCTGTTTCCAGGCTGATGTTGCTGCCTGGTACCAGGCTGATGTTGCTGCCTGTTTCCAGGCTGATGTTGCTGCCTGTTTCCAGGCTGATGTTGCTGCCTGGTACCAGGCTGATGTTGCCGCCTGGTTCCCGGCTGATGTTGCCGCCTGGTTCCCGGCTGATGTTGCTGCCTGTTTCCAGGCTGATGTTGCTGCCTGGTACCAGGCTGATGTTGCTGCCTGGTACCAGGCTGATGTTGCTGCCTGGTTCCTGGCTGATGTTGCTGCCTGTTTCCAGGCTGATGTTGCTGCCTAGTACCAGGCTGATGTTGCTGCCTGTTTCCAGGCTGATGTTGCTGCCTGGTACCAGGCTGATGTTGCTGCCTGTTTCCAGGCTGATGTTGCTGCCTGGTTCCCGGCTGATGTTGCTGCCTGTTTCCCTGCTGATGCTGTATTCTGGGCTGTGATGAAGGACCTCAGTAACAGGATGTTCCTGTCGGAGCCTCAGAGGAGCAGCAGGTTACAGGAACAGCTGCCGACTGCAGCAGCCTGAGGATCCCAGAGGAAATGAGCGCGGCTGCTTTCCTGCAGAGAACCAGAGGATATAGTTCTGAGTTTTATTTACTGTAAAAAGTTTAGAGCAGCTGGATAAATTAGTCTGGATTGGTGAAACAGGAGCTGCTAAAGATGCAGCAGAGAGAATCTATCGAAGGAAAGATGATTTTAACACAACCGCCTGTTTCCATCTGAGAGCCATAAAAGGTTTATATTTACAGCACATCACTGGGAACACAAGAGCTGAACATGAAAGAAAATAATCATACAGAGACAGAAAGGCAACAGAAATTATAACAGAGAATAAAATGTTATAACTGGAATAAGACGGTTAGAATAAAGTTAAAATGATTGATGAAAAATATATAGATCCAATAAAGCAGCTCTGAACTGATTGGTGGGTCCACCCAATCCCAGAGGGTCCCAACACGTCCTGCTGTGAGTCAGATCAACTGTCTCTGAAGATCACAGCGTGCTGCTAATCTGCTGCTAATCTGCTGCTAATCTGCTGCTGATCTGCTGCTGATCTGCTGCTAATCTGCTGCTGATCTGCTGCTGATCTGCTGCTGATCTGCTGCTGATCTGATCAGAGGTTCTGCTCCCATCTAATCGATCGCAGAACGCAGCTGGATCCAAAGCAGCAGGACCGAGGCCCGGCTGCAAGTCCTGATGGTTGCCTCAAAAGATGGTTGCCCCAGATGGTTGCCACAAATACTTGCTACTTATAGTAAACATGATTTGCTTGTTTGTCCTGGTCTGAAGTCAGTGAGGCTGTTTCTGCAATAGGAACAAAGCCCCGCCCATCACAGAGGGGAGTGGCGGCCTAGTGGTTAGGGAACTGTGCTTTGGTTACAGAGGTTGTGAGTTTGAGTCCCACTCCCACAGACTGCCACTGTAGGTCCCTGAGCAAGACCCCTAACCCCACACTGCTCCCAGGGCGCCGCACAGTGGCAGCCCACTGCTCCCAGGGGGAGGGGTTAAATGCAGGGAGGGAATTTCGTTGCTCTGTACAGTGGAATGAGAATAAAGTTTAATTCTATTCTATGACGCAATTTTTTTACATTAAGAGAAAAATCCTGCATGAAGAACAAAGACTTCAATTTTGAGAGAGAGAAGAAAAAAGTTTGGAGAGAGAAATAAAGAAAATGTTTTCTCTCTGATTGTAAAGAAAGAATATATGAAAGTAAAATATATTTTTTAGAGAGACCTAATCTGAGCAGAGTGTCTGCATTTCAGTGCAGCGAGGAACGCTCTGATCTTTATATTGGAGAAACCAAACAACCTCTCCACAGACGCATGGCCCAACACAGAAGAGCGCCCTCCTCTGGACAAGACTCAGCACTACGTCTACACCTGATGGACAAAGGACATTCTTTGGAGGACCAGAATGTTCACATTGTGGACAAAGAAGACAGGTGGTTTGAGAGGGAGGAAGCCATCTATGCTAAGAAAGAAAAAACAACCTTAAACAGAGGGGGGGGGGTCTTCAGCGTTCCCGCTTTCCTCCTCTAAATAAAAAATGGATGACGGAGGAGACTCATCCACGACCTCCGACACTAAACTCTCCTCCTCTTGCATGTTTCCGCTGTCCATAGCGTTCCTTGACAGCGTCGTTTCTAAGGCACCAATTTAGTGCTACTTGGTCCCAATGGAATTTCCCATTGGGAACCTGCTAGCACTAAGATGCTAACTGGTTAGCAGGATGCTTCCCACAAACCGGCCACAACCAAACTTGCTTGTGAACCTTCCTCCATAACAACCCCGCCCCCTTTATAATCGACCAATCACATTCACTTTATTCACTTGTATAAACTCGGGCACCACTCGGGAGAATTCGGAAATGCAACGATTGGAGCAGCCGCTTCCCTACGACTTCAACGACCCCCCCTTCCAGAGACATAGACAGGTATGGGGCATTGCAGGCTAACAAAGAAGCCAAACGACCCCCATTCCAAAGGGGGGGACCCGTTCATCCGTTTCTATCTGCATGTTTTCTAAACTAAAACCAGGCTTTGTTGGGCTGCTGGATAAAACCTGGAACTTGGAGACAAAGTCCAGTGGATTGAATTTTCAAGTTTTGTGGAATATTTTTAAGAGCTTTTTCTGTTTGAAATAATTTTCCAAAAATCTATTTATCTTTTATGTTATTTATCTATTAATGTGAAACTGTATCCTCTTTTATTTTACTTTACTTTTAAATATTCCCCCCTTTTCAGATCCCTTTTCTTCCTGAATTTATTAAAAACACAAACATAACTCCATAGAACCCCCCCCCCACCTTCAAATCAGACTAAATTGGTTACAAAATTTGTGATGTTTTGCGCCACTATCCTTTTTTTTCTAGGTTAAAATTAAATTATTCATATTCATAGATTAGCAACTTACAGTATAATGAACAGATGTTCCTTTGATGACCTCTACAAACTTTTATTAATATGATTAAAGGATTGCAGGACAAATGACATTTGTTTGATATAAAAAAATTTTTTTTAAAATATATTTAAAATATTATTTTTTAATATATATTTTAAAATGCATATTCAAAAATATATAAAACATTTTTACTGCTAAACTATGAATATCAGTAATTTAATTTAACGTGGAACAAAAGGATAGCGGCACAAACGTTTAAAATCAGCTGAATAATCTCACTGATTTAAAGCTTCCTGGTCAAACTCATGTTTAAACAACCAGAGCAACACAGCAGGTTTGCTGGCTGTATTTATATTAGGCTGTTGCCTAGCAACCCTACATGTGTCATTAGTTTTCTATCAGGTCTCAGGGCCTCACCAGTCTTCCACCAGAGCAGCGTGTTCCTGCATCAGAGCAGCAGATTACATCCATCAGGAACATCAGCCGCTTTCTTCTCGTTGTCTTCAGACCGGAAATAAAAGCTTTGGTTTGGAGGTCGGAGCTGGAAGCTGCCAGACGCTGAAGCACAGATGGTGTTTTCCATCAGACTGCGTAGCAGAGGTCCTGCCCTGCAGCAGCTGCTGCTGTATTTACTCTCAGCATCTGCAGAAGCAAATAGCAGCGATCCGTCTATAAGCAGCTGGCTCTGAGCTGCAGCTCTGCCCGCCGCGCTTCAGGGACAGCAGGCCGCACTCAGCCATCACAGCCCTCCCAACCGGACTGGACTGGACCGGACCGGACCGGACCAGCCACCCAGTCAGGACTGAATCCTGGTCTGCAGCTTGGCCTCCATGCTGCTTCCTGTGGTTCTGAGCTGCTTCCTGCAGGAACAATGATGGGCGTTCTGCAGCTCAAAGCCCAGGAAACCTTCCAGCCTGGTTCTGATGAATGGATCCAGAAGGAACCGGACTGTAACCAGCAGAACCAGTTTGAACCAGTCAATCCTTCTGAACCTTTCAGATTCCTTTCTGCCAGAGTTTAAAAAAGAACCGGACCAGTTCTGGATTCCCTCTGATCCCGTCTGGATCCGTATGATGACCAGAGGCTCTAATATATTCCTACTCAACATTATTAGGAAATTATTTTCAGACTGGATCCTTACAGGGTCTCCATTCTGGGCTCTTTCTGGCAGGAATCGGACCGCTCTCCCCAGCAGAACCGGTCGGGTTCAGCTCCTTCGGTTAGTTTTCTGGACCGGATCCATCTTTATAGGACAGTTTCCTGAAGCGGCTCTTTCCACAGAAACCGGCTTTGGTCTGTGGTCTCTGTAGCTCTGCTTTGAGATGAACTTAAAACGTCAGGAAACGGTTCTTCCATTCATTTAGTGGAGAACATAGTACCTCTGGTGGCCCTCAGCATGATGCTGCCTCTACCATGCCTCACAGCTCAGATGATTTTCTTAAACCAGGTTCACAGCATGATTTCAAAATTGTCTGGTGATCTATAAACTTATCTTAACTCTAACCCTGACTAACTATTTATTGATAGGTGGCAATTTAGTTAAAAACCTGATTTTTCTCTTTTATCCAGAGAACCTTTCTATAACATCCTGCACACTATGCTTCTTTTTCTATGTCTGCTTCTGTCTCCTTGAACCCCAGTGGGCCTCAGCAGATGGCCGCTCACACTGAGCCTGGTTCTGCTGGAGGTTTCTTCCTGTTAAAAGGGAGTTTTTCCTCTCCACTGTCGCTACAAGCATGCTTAGTGTGAGGGATTGCTGAAGAGTCAATGAGTCGATGCAATCAGCTGGTTTTCCTTAGATAGAAAACTTTGAATCAATCTGACTGGATGATCTGGATCTATAATGTGACCTGAGATGACATGATGTGAATTGGAGCTATAGAAATAAACTGAATAGAATTGAACATAAAGGGAGAAAAACTTTTATGAAACGCTGAGTTCGAAGAAGTGGCCCATTGTTATATTTTAACCGTTAATTGTTCCTGCTGTTGGAAATACTAACCAAATAAACAAAGATATATTTTCCTACCATTTGTTTTCATGAAGGTCAGAGAAGTTCTGCTGCTCCATCCAATGGGCCAATCAGGAGACCTGGAGGATTTTATCAGAGTTTCACTAAGGGCGGCATGCACTGTGGGGTGAAGCTGTAGATGTTTCACACATAGAAACCGTGAGGAGATCCGTCCCACCAACCAGAGTCCATCAGTCTTTGGTCCAACCTTGAGCAGAAAGTCAGAACCTGTGTAGTTTTACTAGAACCAGCAGGAAGCTCCTCTCTGGACCTCCTTCTGCCTGCTCCTTCAGACCTCTGCTCTCTGTGGGTTCTGCTGATTTAGCTCCTGCTGTTGGATGTTAGTAGACCTGGAGCTGATGCTGAAGGTCCTCAGAACCTCCCTGTCTTCTCCAGCATCATGTTTCTACAGCTCTAAGAGCTTCAGCATCTTAGTCCCTGACTGCTGGATGATCATAGATCTGTAACATGTAGAATAGAAAGGCATGACAGAGCTTTGATCACTGCTGCTGATCCAAATACTAGATCAGGTTTTTATTAAAGTCCCAGACCTCAGCGGGACACAGAGGGTCTAGAACTGGCTCAGTCTGATGACCCGCTCCATCCCTGTCAGCCCGGCTCCGCCTCCAGGAAGAAGCTTCTAGTCCACAGCCTGGTCACAGAGATTTTCTGACAGCAAGGAGAGCAGAGATTAGAACCAGCAACCTTTCCTTCAGATCTGCTGTTTACTGTGAGCCAGAGGAGAACATTAAGGAGGTCATTAGCTTACGCCTCGGTTCTCTGTTTGATTCCTTTGCTGCAGGAAGCAGGCTGTCACCACGCCGCTCCGGGGCTCGGCAGCCATGTTTTAATTGGTTAGGTCTCTAATTTCCATAGAAACACCGGCAGGAGCCTTCAAAACATTTCTAAAGCAGTCAGAGCAAACCAGCTTCCAGCTCAGAGGATTCCAGCTGAAGAAAACAAGGAGGTTCAGAGGCTCCACCTCCTCCACCTCCTCCAGCTGCAGGGAGCTGCTGGCAGGTAAACAGGAAGATGGAGCTGGATCCAATCCTCTTAATCGGGACCATGATGACCTTTAGTTTGCAGGAATTCCTGCTAACCGTCTGCAGCCTGAGGAGCTGCAGGCGGCGCTTGGCGTGAGCGGCTGCCATTTTTTAAGCTGCACAGAGAAAAAAAAAGTTGCAACGTTTCATTATTCATGGACCTACAGACGTGGAGCATTACTTATACATTAGAACCGGGTCGTTTTTAGCTCAGAATGGTCCATTATTTAAAGAGACAAGTGCAGAGAGGCAGAGTCATGTTTTAAAGATCACTGCAGCCAGATTCTTTTATCAGCTTGAAGTTTTCATTACTGGGAGGAACCGAGCCGAAGCTCTGCAGGACATCCAGTCCCTTTAAAATCACCCGAACTGTTCTGTTCTGGATACAAACGCTGGGATCCACTGGGCTGGTCTCTGCTAAACGTCCCGATGAAGCAGAAATGAACTGAACCAACGTTCTTCAGGTTAAACATCAGCAGAGGAACCAGAACCAGAACTTTATTCAGCAGGAGGTGTGTTCCAGAACCTGGCCGATCTCTGGATCAGCACCAACAGGGGACAAAGACACAAGGGACACCATAGACCCAGGGACACTGTAGACAAAGAGACACCTCAGACCCTGAGACACTATAGATCCAGAGACACCAGAGACCAAGGGAGTCTATAGACCCAGAGACACTATAGATCCAGAGACACTATAGACCAAGGGACATTATAGACCCAGAGACACTATAGATCCAGAGACACTATAGACCAAGGGACTCTATAGATCCAGAGACACTATAGACCAAGGGACACTATAGACCCAGAGACACTATAGATCCAGAGACACTATAGACCAAGGGACTCCATAGATCCAGAGACACTATAGACCAAGGGATACTATAGACCAAGGGACACTATAGACCCAGAGACACTATAGACCAAGGGACACTATAGATCCAGAGACACTATAGACCAAGGGACTCTATAGATCCAGAGACACTATAGACCAAGGGATACTATAGACCAAGGGACACTATAGACCCAGAGACACTATAGACCAAGGGACACTATAGATCCAGAGACACTATAGACCAAGGGACTCTATAGATCCAGAGACACTATAGACCAAGGGACACTATAGACCAAGGGACTCTATAGATCCAGAGACACTATAGACCTAGGGACACTATAGATCCAGAGACACTATAGACCAAGGGACACTATAGACCCAGAAACACTATAGACCAAGGGACACTATAGACCCAGAGACACTATAGATCCAGAGACACTATAGACCAAGGGACACTATAGACCCAGAGACACTATAGACCAAGGGACACTATAGACCCAGAAACACTATAGACCAAGGGACACTATAGACCAAGGGACTCTATAGATCCAGAGACACTATAGACCAAGGGACACTATAGACCCAGAGACACTATAGACCAAGGGACACTATAGATCCAGAGACACTATAGACCAAGGGACACTATAGATCCAGAGACACTATAGACCAAGGGACACTATAGACCCAGAGACACTATAGACCAAGGGACACTATAGATCCAGAGACACTATAGACCAAGGGACTCTATAGATCCAGAGACACTATAGACCAAGGGACACTATAGACCAAGGGACTCTATAGATCCAGGGACACTATAGACCAAGGGACACTATAGATCCAGAGACACTATAGACCAAGGGACTCTATAGATCCAGAGACACTATAGACCAAGGGACACTATAGATCCAGAGACACTATAGACCAAGGGACACTATAGACCCAGAGACACTATAGACCAAGGGACACTATAGATCCAGAGACACTATAGACCAAGGGACTCTATAGATCCAGAGACACTATAGACCAAGGGACACTATAGACCAAGGGACTCTATAGATCCAGGGACACTATAGACCAAGGGACACTATAGATCCAGAGACACTATAGACCAAGGGACTCTATAGATCCAGAGACACTATAGACCAAGGGACACTATAGACCCAGAAACACTATAGACCAAGGGACACTATAGACCCAGAGACACTATAGATCCAGAGACACTATAGACCAAGGGACTCTATAGATCCAGAGACACTATAGACCAAGGGACACTATAGACCCAGAGACACTATAGACCAAGGGACACTATAGACCCAGAGACACTATAGATCCAGAGACACTATAGACCAAGGGACTCTATAGATCCAGAGACACTATAGACCAAGGGACACTATAGATCCAGAGACACTATAGACCCAGAGACACTATAGACCCAGAGACACTATAGACCAAGGGACACTATAGATCCAGGGACACTATAGACCCAGAGACACTATAGATCCAGGGACACTATAGACCAAGGGACACTATAGATCCAGAGACACTATAGACCCAGAGACACTATAGATCCAGGGACACTATAGACCCAGAGACACCATAGTTACCCAGATATGACATGGATCCAGGGACCGACCTGCTCCTGCTTTCCTGTCATAGACCAATGCAAGCGTTTTCTCACTCAGTTTGTTAACTTTAACAAAGTTCTTTCCGCTCAGCTCCGCCCCGCTGAGAACTGTGTCCTTTGTCCAGATTTGTTGGAACATTTTCCCAGAAGCTTCAGTCGATCCACTTCGGCCAAGTCGCTGCCTTTCTTTGCCCAGAAGCACATGGCACATCAAAGGACCAAATATAAACCTGATTGAAACCAAATCCTGGATGACTGGCATGAAATCACACCGTAGAACCCAAAGGATGTTCTACTGGGACCGCCGCGGTGGGTCCAGAAGATGGTTGGCAAAACTAAAAGCAGAAAGAGGAAAACATTTTGCTAATTAAAGTTTTCATGAACCAAAAAGTTCCAAGTCGACAGATGATCTCCCAAAGAGGTGGGAGTCCAAAGAGCGACCATGAAAGGATTAGCAGAGGATCTGATGAAGAAGTCTGGCAGCCAGAGATCTCTGCGGCGTTGGACCTGATTTCTACCTTGGCTTCCGTTCAGTGGGACGATTGAAAACATTAAGGTCCCATCTCTAGGCCGTCTGGACGTCCTCCCAACTTCTGAGTTTGGCTAATTGGTGTCTGAGCTGCAGGCGCTGATAATGGCTTCAATTGAGCTTCCTAAACCCGGGACTGATCCATTTCACCCAATCAGCTAAAAACAGTTATTCCCATTATTTTAAAAATATGCTTGGAGATTCATCTTTGATTTATTGTTCTGGTTCTGATGGGTCTCATCCTTCCTGCCTGTCAGGAGATCCGGATTTCCTGGTTCCTTCCATCTGGTCTTCCTGGAGGTAGTGTTGGATCCCTGTTTGGTTTTAGGGACATTTCTGTTCCTTCTAGAACCAAAATCAGACGTTTATCCTCAACAAGAAATGGAGAAACGCTCCTGATCAGGTTCATTTAGTCCAAATTCAATCTCTGAAAAGGCTTTTTGCTCAATGAGAGATGGGTGGATGGATGGATGGATGGATGGATGGATGGATGGATGGATGGATGCATGTATGGATGGATGGATGAATTTCTTTCTCAGCTTATCCTCCAGGATCAAACACCAGTCTCTCCCTACCTTCAGCTGTTTCTTAGTCTGACCCAAGTCTCTCTGCCGTTGGCTGCTGTTTTGTTGTGTCTTCTGGATAAAATTTCTTCTTCTTCTTCTTTTCTCCAGATTCTGAGGTCATCTACAGGAACAGCGACGGCCACGTCATCAAGTTCAACATCGTCACCAATGAGACTGACATAATCGTGACAAACACTACCTTTGTAAGTTAAAACACCTCCACTGCTCAACTGCAGGAATATGCTTCCTTTCTTTAGATACCGTTACCAGCTTTAACTTCCCATTTTGGAACCAGAACATTGCTTATACTGTCGGATCCTGTAGAAGATCCAGGCGTAACGACTGAGTGGACTATAGTGATTAAAGCCACGAAGTACGTCCAACTCTGACGGGTCCAAAGCAGAAATGTTTCAGAGCGGCCCAGTCAAAGTCCGGACAGAACCGGTTTGGCTAGATTTAAGAAAGTCTAAAGCATGATGACCAGTTCTGAGGGACTTTGGACCTCCTGGATTTATTTCTGGGGTTTCCGAGGTTCTGGTTCTGACTTCACTGCAAACAACCGTTCGTCTCTCTCCTGATGTACCAATCAGCTCTGAGAGGGAGCAGAACCGGAACCAGAACCAGGTGCCCAAACACACACTATAGGGTTAGAACTCCTGCTGTCAGCTGGTGGTGGCAGGACACATTATTATACAGAACCTGCAGGGGTTCTCCAGAACCTCAGAGGCCCAGGGTTCTCCAGAACCTCCAAAGCCCAGGGTTCTCCAGAACCTCAGAGGCCCAGGAGTTCTCCAGAACCTCAGAGGCCCAGCGTTCTCCAGAACCTCCAAAGCCCAGGGTTCTCCAGAACCTCAGAGGCCCAGGGAATCTCCAGAACCTCAGAGGCCCAGGGTTCTCCAGAACCTCCAGGGCCCAGGGTTCTACAGAACCTCAGAGGCCCAGGGAATCTCCAGAACCTCAGAGGCCCAGGGTTCTCCAGAACCTCCAGGGCCCAGGGGTTCTACAGAACCTCAGAGGCCCTGGGGATCTCCAGAACCTCCAAAGCTCAGGGTTCTCCCGAACCTCCAGGGCCCACGGGTTCTTGAGAACCTCTCCACCGGATTCTTCCTTTAGCTTCAGTTGAAGCTTTAACTGCCAGCTGCAGGTGACAGAACTTCAAGCAGAACATCTTGGACCCGTTATTCATCCTGTAGAACCCTGCAGTAAGCTTCAGCTCAGTGGTCAGCTCAGGGTTTCCTGCAGAGGTGGACCATCAGAACCGACCATCCATCTCCTGATTGGTTCCATCGTCTAATGACTGAATCCTCTTGTTCTCCTCCAGGTGAACTTCAACGTGGAGAAGTACTCCGTGTCTCCTGACCTGAAGTACGTTCTGTTTGCCTACGATGTGAAGCAGGTGAGTGACAGCAGCAGGTTATTTAACTGACTGAGGTAGAAACTGAGCAGAATCAGCATGAATGGAAGAACTGGTTGAGGTTGATGGGAACAGTGGTGGTTCTAGAGTCTTCCAGCTGCTGGGAGGAAGGATCTGTGATAACGCTCCCTGGTGCATTTAAGGTGCAGCAGTCTGTCACTGAAGGAGCTGTCCAGTTCAGCACCAGCTGAACCAGCATGGGGGATTATCCAACAGAGGGCATCCAATCAGAGCTGGCCTTCCTGATCAGCTGATCCAGCCGCTTCCTCTCAGCTACAGATGAGCCGCTGCTCCAACAGACAGCTCCATGGAAGATTTATGGAATGGAAACGTTCATTTACTGTCGAAAAGCTGCACTAAATTACATTACACTGTAAACAAAACAACAATATGCTCCACAGCGGTATTTTAAAGCTGGGCCTGGAAAAATTCAATGTGATGTATTAGTTATTGTAGTTTATTGATTTTAATAAATTAATTAGAGGATTAATCATCAGCTTAGAAATAAAATGACCTTTAATTGGAGCATCTCTAAATCAGGCCATTTGTTAAAATTATTCAGCACTTCCTCTTGACCACTAGGGACATTGACTTTACAGAAGACAGCTAGATCCAGCTGGATCTGGATCAGGAACAGGTCTAAGAGGTGGAGATCAGAACCTGCAGCTGGGGAAAGGTCCGCCGGGTCGGTTTAGGAACACAGTTTCTGGAGATGTTTCTGTTGAAGTGTCAGATTCTGGTTGTTCTGAAACGTGGAGCTCCACAGGGTTCTGTTCTGGGCCCTCATGTGTTTATGGAGGTTATCCAGCTTAGAAGAGAAACAATAAGGGGCCGGTGTTCTGGATCGGTGGGTCCCCTGGACTCCTGATAGCTCATTTAACGTTCCTCTGAACATTCAGAGAAGAATGAGAGAGAGAAAAGGAAATGGGTCAGAGTCAAGTACTGGTTATCCTCCCACAGCAGTGTGTCGCAGTTAGCTTGTCGCAGGTATGACACAGATATTTTTGATTTATGCCTAATATTGAAGCGTGCTCTGCACTATGTTAGTCCACACCACTACGCCAGAGGGCCAATCAGGAACTAGCTGTGTCCGTGTGTCGGTTTGACGAACTTGTTTGCCGTCTACAACCCCTAATCCAGCACCGGACGACCCACAGTTCACCCGTGAGTGTTCCCCAAAGACTGCGCTGCGTGTTTTGGCTTCGGGTGCAAACCAACAGACCGTCGCACAGAGCTACAAACTAGCGACCCAGACCCAATTGGGTTCTTTGATGTGTTTGTGATGCTGATGTCTTCAATGCATTTGTTGATGTAGGCTGACACAGTCATGGCATACTCATCTATATTGATGTTGTTGTCATAAGTTGCTGGAACTTTGAACATGTTCCATTCAGTGCATTCAAAGCAGTCCTGGGGTTTCTCCATGGCCCCCTCAGACCAGACTCTGACTTCATTAACTGTTGGTTTAACCCTGATTAGCTGGGACCTGTATGCAGGAATTAGCATGACAGAAAAGTGATCTGATGACCTGAGGTGGGGGCGGGGAGCTGCTCTAAATGACTCTTTATTTTAGAGTAACATGAGACCAGCAAGTCACATTGATCCTCAGCAGGACCAGATCCAGACCCAATCAGCAGCTTACCATCAGAGCAGAGGATGCAGAGATATGCTAACACTAATCAGAGCCTGAGCTGTGGAGGGATTAGTGCCTCGGCCATTAATCACAGCTCATCTCCATATTCTGGTCTCATGCAGCCCAGAGACACTTTCATTCCACCATCAAGGTTATTCAGAGGTTTTTCTGAGATCTGTGCTGCTTGGTTTATTCAAACCAAATGAAACAAACTGTTGCTGCTGGAAAAGTATTTATGCACATTGAGTTTCTGACAGAAAAATAGAATCAGGCTTTTCATTAAAATGTAGAATCAGAGACTCTCCTGGACTAAAAAAATGAATAAAATAGGACAGTCAACTTCTATTTACACGAGGATCCGATTAATCAAAAAAATCTATTTTTTTTAACCACATTTTATGCAGAAATAGAGCAAATTTATTCCATTATTAGCTGAACTAGAGGGCCCTTTTGATCCCAAAAGTAAAAATACAAAAACCTGGAGACCCCCTAAAAACAAAATAACTTCACTAAAACAAATTATTTAATTCAGAATTTAAAAAAATAGAAGATGATTAGATTTTTTTATAGGACATTTAATTGTTTGTTGCATGTAATAGTATATATTGTATTGGGATGGTATAAAAGAAATTTAAAATAACTAAGTTATTTAATCATACAGATTAGCATTTATTTATTTGATTATATAGTTTAACTCTTTATGTACTCAGAGATCACAATGATTGGTTCCTATTAGTGATTCCAGTTTCCATCTAGTCCTCATGTTCTCCATCTGGTCCTCATGTTCTCCATCTGGTCCTCATGTTCTCCATCTAGTCCTCATGTTCTCCATCTGGTCCTCATGTTCTCCATCTAGTCCTCATGTTCTCCATCTGGTCCTCATGTTCTCCATCTGGTCCTCATGTTCTCCATCTAGTCCTCATGTTCTCCATCTGGTCCTCATGTTCTCCATCTGGTCCTCATGTTCTCCATCTGGTCCTCATGTTCTCCATCTGGTCCTCATGTTCTCCATCTAGTCCTCATGTTCTCCATCTGGTCCTCATGTTCTCCATCTGGTCCTCATGTTCTCCATCTAGTCCTCATGTTCTCCATCTAGTCCTCATGTTCTCCATCTGGTCCTCATGTTCTCCATCTGGTCCTCATGTTCTCCATCTGGTCCTCATGTTCTCCATCTAGTCCTCATGTTCTCCATCTAGTCCTCATGTTCTCCATCTAGTCCTCATGTTCTCCATCTGGTCCTCATGTTCTCCATCTAGTCCTCATGTTCTCCATCTGGTCCTCATGTTCTCCATCTGGTCCTCATGTTCTCCATCTAGTCCTCATGTTCTCCATCTAGTCCTCATGTTCTCCATCTGGTCCTCATGTTCTCCATCTGGTCCTCATGTTTTCCATCTGGTCCTCATGTTCTCCATCTGGTCCTCATGTTCTCCATCTAGTCCTCATGTTCTCCATCTGGTCCTCATGTTCTCCATCTAGTCCTCATGTTCTCCATCTGGTCCTCATGTTCTCCATCTGGTCCTCATGTTCTCCATCTAGTCCTCATGTTCTCCATCTGGTCCTCATGTTCTCCATCTAGTCCTCATGTTCTCCATCTAGTCCTCATGTTCTCCATCTGGTCCTCATGTTCTCCATCTGGTCCTCATGTTCTCCATCTAGTCCTCATGTTCTCCATCTGGTCCTCATGTTCTCCATCTGGTCCTCATTCAATTCAATTCAATTCAGTTTATTTATATAGCGCCAAATTCACAACACATGTCATCTCAAGGCACTTTACAGTTCAACCAGATCATCCAGTCAAATTGATTCAAAGTTTTCTATCTAAGGAAAACCAGCTGATTGCATTGACTCATTGACTCAAATACAATCCCTCACACTAAGCATGCTTGCAGCGACAGTGGAGAGGAAAAACTCCCTTTTAACAGGAAGAAACCTCCAGCAGAACCAGGCTCAGTGTGAGCGGCCATCTGCTGAGGCCCACTGGGGTTCAAGGAGACAGAAGCAGACATAGAAAAAGAAGCATAGATACAAAAAGCAGCTGTAAAAGGCGGCCCCGTCCAGGAAACACACAGCCAGGCAGACGAGCTCCAAGCCAGCTCCCATGCCAGAGGATGAAGAGAGCACATCCACCCAGCCACGGCCAGAGAAACAGGACCACACTGGAAGACAGGCCGATCTCCAACATCTACAAACAAGGGTGTTGATGGAAGCAGCACAGCTGATGTTTCTTTCCTGGATGACGTCACAGCCAAACAGGAACAGACGAGGCAAAGCTACTCTGAGGAAAAGCAGAGAGAGCAGAAGGTTAGAGATTGAACTAACAGATTCTGCAGAATAGGAGAACAGAGATAGAATGAAGCAGAATGATGAAAAAGGGGTCCCTATGTCCTCCAGCAGTCTAAGCCTATAGCAGCAGAACTATAGAGATAGATCAGGATAACCTGAGCCACTCTAACTAGAAGCTTTATCAAAAAGGAAAGTTTTAAGCCTAGTCTTAAAAGTAGACAGGGTGTCTGCCTCACGGACTAAAACTGGTAGTTGGTTCCACAGGAGAGGAGCCTGATAACTAAAAGATCTGCCTCCCATTCTACTTTTAGAAATTCTAGGAACCACTAGTAAACCTGCAGATTGAGAGCGAAGTGCTCTGTTAGGAACATAAGGAACAATCAGATCTCTGATATAAGATGTTCTCCATCTGGTCCTCATGTTCTCCATCTGGTCCTCATGTTCTCCATCTGGTCCTCATGTTCTCCATCTGGTCCTCATGTTCTCCATCTAGTCCTCATGTTCTCCATCTAGTCCTCATGTTCTCCATCTGGTCCTCATGTTCTCCATCTGGTCCTCTTATAGCTAAGATCAGTTCTCTTCTGTAGCCTCCTGCTGACAGGTCCTGTCCTGAAGAAGCGCCCCTCTGTCTGCCGGATCCTCAGAAGAATTAAATGTCTAGTCCCACAGCTGTCGCCATGACAACGGTCCACAGGCTGTCACGACTGGCAGCTCATTCAGACATTACGCTCCTTTAAATGTCTCCTCTTGGTCTCTGGCTCTAACATCTCCATCTCTGTTCCTGCAGGTCTACCGTCACTCCTACATGGCCTCCTACAGCATCTACAACATCCACACACGGTGAGAGATGCTTCTACAGGATGATGGAAGGTAGACTCACCTGAGTCGCTAAGTAGTTGTGAATGGCCACTAGAGGGGGCTACTGCTGCTGTTGATGAGACGTATCGTGTTCACTTCCTGTTTGGACTACTGAGCAGTGCTGTAGCTGTCCAGACGATCTCCGTCTGAATGAAGTTATTCTTTCTGTGATATCTCTGTATCTAAGTAACTCTGACTACTTTAAAACATAGCACCTTCTGCTGCACTTTTCTACTGAGCACTTGTCAGTTTCACACGGTTAGCCTAGGCTAGCGCTAGCTTAGCATTGCTATGGCTTCTCTCTCTCCCTCCCTTGACTCTTTTCCAACTCTTCCTTCTTCCTCTCCTCTCTCCTGCTCTCTGTGTCAGATGTTCAGTTATTCCTCTGCCTCCTTTAGTGATAATGGGATGTGTAATAAGTGTAGTATTTTAGTAGCTTTGGAGGCGAGGGTGTCAGAGTTAGAATCCAGGCTTCAGGCTGTTGAACATCCAGGAGTTAAAGTAGGCCCCCCACGTAGCTGTCCTCCAAAAGTGCCTGAGCAGCCAGGCGATTGGGTAACTGTACGCAGAAAGCGTAGTCGTGGATCTCTGCCCACTGGTCACCACCAACCCGTTCACGTTTCTCCACTCAGTGACACACAGTGATGGGACTAACGGCGTTGAAAGTAACGGCGTTACTAACGCCGTTACTTTGTTTTAGTAACGAGTAATCTAACTAATTACTTTGACTGTAACTATAACGCAGTTACCATTGCAGACACCCCGTTACTGCGCGTTACTCAGGTCGCACAATGAACCTTTTTTCATGATAGGACTCGTGCGCAGCTGCGTGAAGCTGACACCCCCCCCACGTCAAAAAACTCTGCAAATAGACTGAATGGTTAGTGCAACGTTAGTGCAGATTTGTGCAGAAAAAAAATATTGTTTGTGCTACTTTTGTTTAAGAGATATTAAAGATTATTTTTAGGTCATCCAGAGGTGCGCGCCTTGTCATGAGAGAGGGGAGGATGAGAATGGCTGATGTATAGTGAGATTCCGTCTGTCAGTTGGGTAGGTGGGTGTTTCCGCTGGCGGGTGTTAACGTACAGCACACACAGAGAGATGGAGAGTCAGGAGGACTCCAGCAGCAAAACAGCGTTTTCCTGATGGAAATACCGGTGTTACGTCGAGCTGCGTTTCCCCGTCACATAACGGTTTCCTCTGCATCTCCGCACAGCGCAGACGGCACGAGTCACCGCGCAAGCGACAGGGCGCTAAAAGCGCGCAACAGTCGCCCTGTGCTCACGCCACAGGAGAACTATGGAGAGCGTGAAGGATCAAATGAAAGGGAGAAATCTGGATGGATGGATGGATGGATGGATGATGGATGGATGGATGGATGGATGATGGATGGATGGATGGATGGATGGATGGATGGATGGATGGATGGATGGATGGATGGATGATCGATGGATGGATGGATGGATGATCGATGGATGGATGGATGGATGGATGATGGATGGATGGATGGATGGATGATCGATGGATGATGGATGGATGGATGGATGGATGATGGATGGATGGATGGATGGATGGATGGATGGATGGATGGATGGATGGATGGATGATGGATGGATGGATGGATGGATGGATGGATACTCTGCCTTTTCAACCTACTGTATTTTCTATTTTAAACATTATTTGATGGCCTTTGTGGCAGGGATGGAGATCCATATTTTATGTCACACACAGAGTATAGATCTAGATAGATAGATGATAGATAGATAGATGTTGCAGTATCTATAACAACCCAAACACACAGGATTTCAGAATTAGACATCCCCAGTTATTAATTTCACCAGATCTGAACGCCCTGTTAAAAACTTCACATGGCGTTCCCCCCTGATGTCATTTACGTTGAGTTGCAATAAATGCTAAACTCTCTGCAGGTTCTTGTCTTTGTCGTCCGCACTATTCAGCTGGCTTTGGAAACACACGGCGAGAAGGTGGGGGCTGGGTGGGGAGGGTTACGGGGGCGAGAAACGCAAAAGTAACGCAATAGTTACTTTTACTAGTAACTAGTTACTTTTATTGTGGAGTAACTCAGTTAGTAACTCAGTTACCTTTTGGGAGAAGTAACTAGTAACTATAACTAATTACTTTTTCAAAGTAACGTGCCCAACACTGGTGACACACCCACTGAGAAGCCCACTCTGGTGATTGGCAGCTCCATAGTCAGAAACGTGGCATTAGAGACACCAGGGACCATAGTCACATGTTTGCCGGGGGCCAGAATGGGCGACATCAAATCCTACCTGAAACTGCTGGCTAAGGATAAGGTTAAATACAGTAAGATTGTTATTCACGCTGGTGGTAATGACACCCGGTTACGCCGATCGGAGGTCACTAAAATTAGTGTTGCTTCGGTGTGTAAGTTTGCCAAAAAAATGTGGGACTCCGTAATTTTCTCTGGTCCCCTCCCTGATCTGACCAGTGATGACATGTTTAGCCGCATGTCGTCATTCAACCGCTGGTTGTCTAGGTGGTGTCCTGAAAACAACGTGGGCTACATTAATAATTGGCAATCCTTTTGGGGAAAGCCTGGTCTGATTCGGAGAGACGGCATCCATCCCACTTTGGATGGTGCAGCTCTTCTTTCTAGGAATCTGGCCACATTTATTAGTCCTCCAAAACCCTGACCCCCCAGGGTGCAGACCAGGAAGCAGAGTCCTAGTTTAACAAACCTCTCTGCAGCTTCTCTACTGTTACCCACTCTTTACTCCATCCAGACAGTGTCTTGCCCACGACCAAAATCTAATAAATTAGCAAAGATTCCCAAAGGAGTAAACCATGATAATCTAATTAAAATCAAAATAACTCCAATTGGGGAATAAGTAAAAAAGACTAAATGTGGTTTATTTAACATAAGATCCTCTAAAAGTCTGCTAGTTAATGACTTGATTTGTGATAATCACATTGACTTAGGTTTCCTTACAGAAACCTGGCTGCAGCAAGAGGATTATGTGAGCATAAATGAGGCAACTCCTTCAAGCTATTTAAATTCTCACATACCCAGAAGTTCTGGGGGAGGAGGAGGAGTAGCAACAATCTTCCAGTCTGACTTACTGATTACTCCCAAAACAGTTAATACCTACAACTCTTTTGAACATTTAACCCTTAATTTCCCTCATCCAAATTTCAAAGCTAGAAAACCTCTTCTTTTTGTAACTTTGTATCGTCCACCAGGTCCTTACTCTGAATTTCCTTACTAGTTCCTTTCTGATTTGGTATTACAGGATGGTGGTTCTACAGGATGTTTGTTCTATAGGATGCTTGTTCTATAGGATGGTGGTTCTATAGGATGTTTGTTCTATAGGATGGTGGTTCTATAGGATGGTGGTTCTATAGGATGTTTGTTCTATAGGATGGTGGTTCTATAGGATGGTGGTTCTATAGGATGGTGGTTCTATAGGATGTTTGTTCTATAGGATGGTGGTTCTATAGGATGGTGGTTCTATAGGATGTTTGTTCTATAGGATGGTGGTTCTATAGGATGGTGGTTCTATAGGATTTTTGTTCTATAGGATGGTGGTTCTATAGGATGGTGGTTCTATAGGATGCTTGTTCTATAGGATGGTGGTTCTATAGGATGCTTGTTCTATAGGATGGTGGTTCTATAGGATGTTTGTTCTATAGGATGCTTGTTCTATAGGATGGTGGTTCTACAGGATGTTTGTTCTATAGGATGCTTGTTCTATAGGATGGTGGTTCTATAGGATGTTTGTTCTATAGGATGGTGGTTCTATAGGATGGTGGTTCTATAGGATGTTTGTTCTATAGGATGGTGGTTCTATAGGATGGTGGTTCTATAGGATGTTTGTTCTATAGGATGGTGGTTCTATAGGATGTTTGTTCTATAGGATGCTTGTTCTATAGGATGGTGGTTCTACAGGATGTTTGTTCTATAGGATGCTTGTTCTATAGGATGGTGGTTCTATAGGATGTTTGTTCTATAGGATGGTGGTTCTATAGGATGGTGGTTCTATAGGATGTTTGTTCTATAGGATGGTGGTTCTATAGGATGGTGGTTCTATAGGATGGTGGTTCTATAGGATGTTTGTTCTATAGGATGGTGGTTCTATAGGATGGTGGTTCTATAGGATGTTTGTTCTATAGGATGGTGGTTCTATAGGATGGTGGTTCTATAGGATTTTTGTTCTATAGGATGGTGGTTCTATAGGATGGTGGTTCTATAGGATGCTTGTTCTATAGGATGGTGGTTCTATAGGATGCTTGTTCTATAGGATGGTGGTTCTATAGGATGGTGGTTCTATAGGATGCTTGTTCTATAGGATGGTGTTTCTATAGGATGGTGGTTCTATAGGATGCTTGTTCTATAGGATGGTGGTTCTATAGGATGGTGGTTCTATAGGATGTTTGTTCTATAGGATGTTTGTTCTATAGGATGGTGGTTCTATAGGATGGTGGTTCTATAGGATGCTTGTTCTATAGGATGGTGGTTCTATAGGATGTTTGTTCTATAGGATGTTTGTTCTATAGGATGGTGGTTCTATAGGATGTTTGTTCTATAGGATGTTTGTTCTATAGGATGGTGGTTCTATAGGATGTTTGTTCTATAGGATGTTTGTTCTATAGGATGTTTGTTCTATTAGATGAGCCCTTGAATCTAATGTGAGGATGTTTGTTCTAGAGGATGGTGGTTCTATAGGATGGTGGCTCTATAGGATGGCGGTTCTATAGGATGCTGTTCATGAGGTTCCTTTGAGAGAATCTCCAGCATCTGTTCCAGATGTTGGAGAATCAGATTGGTTTACATTCTATCACCTTCATTTTCCCACATTTTTAGAAACATCCACAGCTTCAGAAATTTAGATATAGATGTTCAGATGTTCCTCTGGTCCATTTGGATGCTGATACATCTACCATCTCTGAGAGAACATGACCAAAGTGAGGTCCATCATCTGAGGGGAGCCTCGGTTCTGCTCAGATCCAGATGATGTTTTGAACATTCCACAAATCAACCTCTCTCTACAAGGAACTAAAGGCCCAGTTCTGGTGATGTTTGGTACCAGGCTGGTCAGAGTAGATCATAACCTGTTGAGAATCAGAGTGAGCAGCAGATGATCGGTTCTAGATGAGAGGAGTAGAGTCTGTACCTGCTGGTTCCCACTAAGGCCTCCATCGCTAAAGATGTTGAACCTTGAAATTGATGCATTCCAGCAGCAGGAGATCCATCAGGTCTTGTCAGCAGAGACCTTGGAACTACTGTTCTAATTCTCTCATTCTGATCCTGTTATATCGTTGGTGGATCTGGTTTCTGGTTCTTCTGCTGCTCACAGAAACTCTGCTTCCTTTTCTGGGTTTGAACCGATGAGAAACCCTAAAGTCTAACAGGAAGTCAGATTTTAACTCCAGGCCCAGAGCAGGTTCTGAACTTGGAACTTGTCAAACAGTAGGTGGTCCACTCAGGGATGATGGATATCCCAGATTCGGGGTCAGAATAGAGAACTACAGGTTTCAGGTGTGGATGAGATTCATCCTGAGATGCTGAAGGTTCTGGAGATGGTGCCGTGTTTGTTCCAGATGGAGAGGCCGATGGGTTTCACACATCCTTTGTGTGCTGGAGTGTTTGGACCGGGCAGCTGGTTCTGTTTCTAAAGCTGTAGAATGTTGATGAAGATCAGCTTAGATGATTTCTTTAAATCCTAGAAGGACGTTAGATCCTGAAACCTATCCCACTGCCATAATCTCTGACCCACCAGAACTCCTTCTGTTCTGTCTTCTCCTCAGGGAGGTGTGGGAGCTGGATCCTCCAGAGGTGGTGAATTCGGTCCTGCAGTTTGCTGCCTGGGGAGTCACAGGCCAACAGCTGGTAAGGTCCCAACCACGGCTCTGCCTTAAGAACCAGCTGGACCACTTCCTGTGGGAAACCTGCTCCTTTACCTCAACGCTTTATATGAAATATTGTTTATCATTAACCCTTTATAGGGCCCTCAATGAAATACTTTAAAAATCTGAATTTGCAGCCGATAGTTTTATTGGAATCCAGGCAGAGACCTTATTACCTTTGGAACATTCAAAATATATGGATATTTTGATGGTAAAAATGAATGTCATTGTAATAAGAAGAAACGCCATCTTTCCCGAATATATTAAGAAAATAACAAAAGTGCTTCTAGATGAAATTCATGAAAAAAACACATTTATTTGGTCCAACATAACCTTAGAGGCATTTATGCTGATACTGGGACTGACATTTTTTATTTTATAAACCTAAATATGATTGTTAACTAGAATGATTAACTTTTTAACTCTTTTTCTTGACTTGTTAACTTTGTTTTTTACAACTTTATTTCCAGTAGCTAATATTGAATTCAAGGGCTCATCTAATTGGTCAAAGACCAAAATGAGGTGTAGAGCCATAGCAGGTATGCAGGTGATCAAAAACTCACTTTAATGCTGCTAATAGGTGTCACACATTTATCTAATATATATAATTGACTAATTTACATCTGAAAATGGGATGTTTGGATTTTATTAGCAGCTGGATTTTAAAGCTAACACTTTTTAGCTAGCAGCTGCTTCTGACCTTTTATTATATCCTATATATATATATATATATATATATATATATATATATATATATATATATATATATATATATATATATATATATATATATATATATAGGGCTGAAATTATTTATCTATTTTATTTATTTAATTTGATTAAATCATTAATATTGATTAATTGGTTATTGAAATAATCCACAATCAGATAAATATATTGAATTGTTACTATAGCACTTTGACCCTAAAATGCTAAAAGAATAAGAGAAAAACAAAACTACAAAAATATAATCCATAATAATTGAAAAGCATAATTGTTCAATTCAAGATAAAATTACTGTTATATTTTAAATTACATGTATGTGTAGCTACATTTATGTATTTTTTTTCCATTTGCAATTTATTTTAACATAAGAATAAAGTTTTTTTTGTATATTCCAATTTTTTTTTCCTATAAATAATTATATACTTAAAGCAAAAAAAAAAAAAATGGACATATTGTTTGATTAATGAAATAATCAATGAATGGAGCTCCAGTCCTGTTTAATCTTCTCATTTAGAAACACAACGGTTGGGTTTAGGCTCTGCTGCTGCGTCGATACAGTAAATTAGACTGTTATCACTGGGGTATCGATATAAGCTGGTATTTCTCATTAGCTGCAGATTAACGCCGTGTTTAATGACTTCAGTGGACATAAAAATTGCTGACTCGTGCATCAGCGTGTCTGTATTGAAACAGCTGATGTAGAAGCTAATACATCTGGTAGGGTTTGGTCTGCAGCTCATCCATCATCTGGGCTGCAGGATGGAACATCTGCCAAATTCCTGCTACAGAAACAACCGTTAGTTTCGCTGAACGGGCCTTAGCAGGTGACCATGGTGTCATCATGGTGTCATCATGGTGTCATCATGGTGCCATCATGGTGCCATCATGGTGTCATCATGGTGCCATCATGGTTCCATCATGGTGTGATCATGGTGTCATCATGGTGCCATCATGGTGCCATCATGGTGTCATCATGGTGCCATCATGGTTCCATCATGGTGTGATCATGGTGTCATCATGGTTCCATCATGGTGTCATCATGGTGTCATCATGGTGTCATCATGGTTCCATCATGGTGTGATCATGGTGTCATCATGGTTCCATCATGGTGTCATCATGGTGTCAAAATGGTTCCATCATGGTGTCATCATGGTGTCATCATGGTTCCATCATGGTGTCATCATGGTGTCATCATGGTTCCATCATGGTTCCATCATGGTGTCATCATGGTGTCATCATGGTGTCATCATGGTTCCATCATGGTGCCATCATGGTGTCATCATGGTGTCATCATGGTGTCATCATGGTGCCATCATGGTTCCATCATGGTGTCATCATGGTGTCATCATGGTTCCATCATGGTGTCATCATGGTTCCATCATGGTGCCATCATGGTGTCATCATGGTGTCATCATGGTGTCATCATGGTTCCATCATGGTGTCATCATGGTGTCATCATGGTTCCATCATGGTGTCATCATGGTGTCATCATGGTGTCATCATGGTTCCATCATGGTGTGATCATGGTGTCATCATGGTTCCATCATGGTGTCATCATGGTGTCAAAATGGTTCCATCATCGTGTCATCATGGTGTCATCATGGTTCCATCATGGTGTCATCATGGTGTCATCATGGTGTCATCATGGTGTCATCATGGTTCCATCATGGTGTCATCATGGTGTCAAAATGGTTCCATCATGGTGTCATCATGGTGTCATCATGGTTCCATCATGGTGTCATCATGGTGTCATCATGGTTCCATCATGGTTCCATCATGGTGTCATCATGGTGTCATCATGGTGTCATCATGGTTCCATCATGGTGCCATCATGGTGTCATCATGGTGTCATCATGGTGTCATCATGGTGCCATCATGGTTCCATCATGGTGTCATCATGGTGTCATCATGGTTCCATCATGGTGTCATCATGGTTCCATCATGGTGCCATCATGGTGTCATCATGGTGTCATCATGGTGTCATCATGGTTCCATCATGGTGTCATCATGGTGTCATCATGGTTCCATCATGGTGTCATCATGGTGTCATCATGGTGTCATCATGGTTCCATCATGGTGTGATCATGGTGTCATCATGGTTCCATCATGGTGTCATCATGGTGTCAAAATGGTTCCATCATCGTGTCATCATGGTGTCATCATGGTTCCATCATGGTGTCATCATGGTGTCATCATGGTGTCATCATGGTTCCATCATGGTTCCATCATGGTGTCATCATGGTGTCATCATGGTGTCATCATGGTTCCATCATGGTGTCATCATGGTGTCATCATGGTGTCATCATGGTGTCATCATGGTGTCATCATGGTTCCATCATGGTGTCATCATGGTGTCATCATGGTTCCATCATGGTGTCATCATGGTGTCATCATGGTTCCATCATGGTGCCATCATGGTGTCATCATGGTGCCATTGTGGTGTCATCATGGTGCCATCATGGTTCCATCATGGTGTCATCATGGTGTCATCATGGTTCCATCATGGTGTCATCATGGTTCCATCATGGTGCCATCATGGTGTCATCATGGTGTCATCATGGTGTCATCATGGTTCCATCATGGTGTCATCATGGTTCCATCATGGTGCCATCATGGTGTCATCATGGTGTCATCATGGTGTCATCATGGTGTCATCATGGTTCCATCATGGTGTCATCATGGTGTCATCATGGTTCCATCATGGTGTCATCATGGTGTCATCATGGTTCCATCATGGTTCCATCATGGTGTCATCATGGTGTCATCATGGTTCCATCATGGTGTCATCATGGTGTCATCATGGTGTCATCATGGTTCCATCATGGTTCCATCATGGTGTCCTCATGGTGTCATCATGGTGCCATCATGGTGTCATCATGGTGTCATCATGGTTCCATCATGGTTCCATCATGGTGTCATCATGGTGTCATCATGGTTCCATCATGGTGTCATCATGGTGTCATCATGGTGTCATCATGGTTCCATCATGGTTCCATCATGGTGTCCTCATGGTGTCATCATGGTGCCATCATGGTGTCATCATGGTGTCATCATGGTTCCATCATGGTTCCATCATGGTGTCATCATGGTGTCATCATGGTTCCATCATGGTGCCATCATGGTGTCATCATGGTGTCATCATGGTTCCATCATGGTTCCATCATGGTGTCATCATGGTGTCATCATGGTTCCATCATGGTGTCATCATGGTGTCATCATGGTTCCATCATGGTGTCATCATGGTGTCATCATGGTTCCATCATGGTGTCATCATGGTGTCATCATGGTTCCATCATGGTGCCATCATGGTGTCATCATGGTGCCATCATGGTGCCATCATGGTGTCATCATGGTGTCATCATGGTGTCATCATGGTGCCATCATGGTTCCATCATGGTGTCATCATGGTGTCATCATGGTTCCATCATGGTGTCATCATGGTTCCATCATGGTGCCATCATGGTGTCATCATGGTGTCATCATGGTGTCATCATGGTGTCATCATGGTTCCATCATGGTGTCATCATGGTGCCATCATGGTTCCATCATGGTGTCATCATGGTGTCATCATGGTGTCATCATGGTGTCATCATGGTTCCATCATGGTGCCATCATGGTGTCATCATGGTGTCATCATGGTGTCATCATGGTGCCATCATGGTTCCATCATTCAATTCAATTCAATTCAATTCAGTTTATTTATATAGCGCCAAATTCACAACACATGTCATCTCAAGGCACTTTACAGTTCAACCAGATCATACAGTCAAATTGATACAAAGTTTTCTATCTAAGGAAAACCAGTTGATTGCATTGACTCATTGACTCAAATACAATCCCTCACACTAAGCATGCTTGTAGCGACAGTGGAGAGGAAAAACTCCCTTTTAACAGGAAGAGCTCCACAAATTCTCCACAATTTAAGTTCATTTTATGGACACAGTGAGCACCAAAGCACAATTAACACAGATATAGCAGCATGTCAAAATGTAAATATGACTTGTAAAATGTGTAATATACCTTTTAAGGCGTCGAGAAGACGTTTTATAAATCCAATCTTTAATTGTTTATACTCCATTCATCCATCAGGATCCACAGAATGAAAGTAATCCAGAGTATTTATAGTAAAAATATTCCATGATGAGAAAATCGCCCATAACATTCGTTTGTGGACACAGAAAAGTTAGCTGGTCATAGCTAATGCTTAGCATCTTGCTAATATTTACTTCCTATTACTTACCTCAGTTGTTAGCCCGCGATGTTTGGTGTGGTTCTTTACATCATCTTCTTACCTACAAGACAAAAGTGTCCGCATCTTTTTATGATGCGATTTGAGTCAGGGACAGCCGCTGAAGTCTCCCAAGCGCTCCTTTCCTGTCAGCCAATGAGGCAGCGAGTAGAGCGATATTACACCTCCTAGAGTCCTGCTGTTATTGGTTGAGACTAAATGGGCTGTTGGGCTTTGTAGCCAATGAAATATGTTTTCAAACAAGGCAGACATGATGTAGAACAAATGTAATACAATGAGAAATGCCTTTTCTCAAGCATGTCTTTATTACTGCTGTTAAAAAGAAAACTATTATTTTCAAGAAGAAAAAAACATGTTTGAACTGCTGCAGCTTAAGCTGTGTTTTATTCACCAAATTTTCATTAATATATTCAGAAACTAGAAGGTTTTAGCTTTCAAATAATATATCACACGTGTAGTTTGGGCTTACAGTTCCTCAGTTATTTGCTTTTCCATTTGGGTATGCAAAATAGGAGAGAGTTACTTCAAAATGGGGGGGATGTTTTAACATGTTCCATTTGTCCTCCTTTGAACTCAGATCTTAATAAAAAGAATTAAAATAAGCAGAGAGTTTTAGTGTCTCCTTATTAAATAGCAGAGCTCAGTCTGTCTTAGAAGGCAGGACTTTCCTTCCAGACTGACAGTGATTGTTTTATATTTTCGGCTACTTTAGATCGCCGATGAAATGAAAAATAATTGCGAATACAGGCAATAATATGTTGAGACTCCAAAAGAGATTAAAATCTAAAGGATGGTGCAGTACAGTTTGTCTGAGTGGAGTTGCCATAGGATGACGTCATAAGAAGGGGCGGGGCCCTTAGCAGTTCTGGTACCTACAGCGGTACTTTAAGCTGATATCTCTTTTTCTTCCTTCATATACGTGATAAAAATGACAAAACCATAACTTTTCTCATTTAAACAAAAATCAAACCTTTATTAATAAATCAAACAGAACATTGACAATGTTAGATGGAGAGCCCGGTCATTCAGGGAACAGATGAAGGTATTGACCGATTTAAGAAAGAACCTTAATATAAAATATTAATGGGTCGATAAACGTATCACCTAAACAATTTCTGTCCAATAGAAAATGAAAATGTGATTCCAGGGCGTATAAAAGTGATTCTGGAAAGGCTCAGAGCTTCTGACAGGAAGTGGTTCTGCTTCTCTCCCATCCATCCACCTTCATGTGATGACGGGATGTTATGCTGTGTTTTGGAGAATGACTGTGCTATGATATGTGATATGTGCAGATCTACATCTTTGAAAACAACATCTATTATCGATCTCACGTGAAGAGCAACTCTCTGCGTCTGACGTCTTCAGGGAAGGAAGGAGTCATCTTCAACGGGATCGCCGACTGGCTCTACGAAGGTTCCTGCTCTGTTATCGCTCTGCTCTTTGAAGGTCGGGTTCAGATCCAAACCATAACTGAAGGCTTCTGTTGAACAGAGGAGATCCTGCAGACCCACGTGGCCCACTGGTGGTCCCCGGATGGGGAGCGGTTGGCTTTCCTGGTCCTCAACGACACTTTGGTCCCAAACATGGTTCTGGCCCGCTTTACTGGTGCAGCGTACCCCAAACAGAAGCAGTACCCCTACCCCAAGGTAACTATCCACGATAAACACTAAGCATCAAACTGTTTACAGCAGATGTTCCTCTGACCAGCCTTCAGTGGGGGGCCGCTGACCCCGCCTCATCTGTTTAAATCAGCCAATCACA
The DNA here is from genome assembly GCA_030533445.1 of Cyprinodon diabolis. Lineage (NCBI taxonomy): Eukaryota > Metazoa > Chordata > Actinopteri > Cyprinodontiformes > Cyprinodontidae > Cyprinodon > Cyprinodon diabolis. The sequence goes on along the minus strand of CM060068.1, from coordinate 935,501 downwards.
GCGCCCCTAAAGGCCAATTAAGAGAACAGAAACATCTGGAAGAAACATGACACTGACTTCTGCCCCCGCTCAGCCGGAAGACAAGATGGCCGCCCAGAAAGACGTCCTCCATGTGACCTGAAGGGGGAAGGGGTCCATGCAGCAACAGAACCGGGAGTTCAGTGGCGGTTCTGCAGAACCCGCTGCTTCCTGACAAGACCTTTATTTCCTGCACCAAGGTCCTCCACACAGGTCAGAGGTCAAAGGACAGGACCCCGGACCTGTCTCAGAGGGTCCAGATCTCTGTAGACCAGAGCTGAGAGTCCAACTGCTAAAGATTCGGTCCAAAATGGATCCAGCAGAACTGCTAACCAAACACAGATCAAAGTCCAGACCTGAGGTTCTGACTGGGATCCTGTTTGGACCCTCAGAGATCAGCCAGAACCTCAGTGAGCTCTTGAAGTATGAGCTGAACCGGCGGTTCCTACTTCGTCCCACAGCTTCCAGTATCAGATCCTTACTGGTCAGATGAGACGCTGCTGGTCAGAAAGCAGCTAGATGTTCGGTTCTGGAGGTCAAGTCCAGTTGAACTCAGCGATGCGCTGAGCAGAACCAGGACCAGAACCATCCCGGGTTTATGGATCCAGGTTCCTACATCTGGAATCGGTTCTGAAACCAGGTGTCTTAAATGTTCTTATCCGTTTTAAAAACCTGTCTTCTGTCCTGCAGGCGGGTCAACCCAACCCAACCGTCAAGCTGTTGGTGGTGAATATCTACGGACCGACCCACACGTTGGAGCTGATGCCGCCAGAGACGCTGAGGCTGCGGTGAGCGGACTCCATTTTGTCAGAACCTTTAACCGGGCCGGTGCTGACTCACTCTGACGACTTTCTGCTTCTAGGGAACATTATGTGACGATGGTCAAATGGATCAGCAAGACCAGGACGGCGGTGAGGTGGCTGAACCGGGCCCAGAACGTCTCCATCCTGACCGTGTGCGACACCACCACTGGAGCTTGCGTGACGGTCCGTTCCAGAACATTCCATACCGGGTCACAGGACAGAACCTTCTCACTTCAACAGGACGGGTTGTGACCCAAAACAGAAAGTGGAGCAGAACAGTTCGGTGTACCAATGGTTTCCTCCATTGGTACTCTAATAGAACCAGAACCAGAGTCCAGCCTGGTGGTCCAAACCAAACCAGGACCTCATGTCTTGGTTTGGTACCAGAACCATAGAGCAGAACCATTCTAGCGGTTCTACAGCGGATTCTGTTCTTAAAGCTACAGAACCAGAGGTTCTAGAGCAGCAGGGTTCTATATGATCTATTTCTAGTTCTGGGTTCAGCCCATTGGACTAAAGTCCAAGTATTTAGATCACAGCAGGATGATGGGTCACAGTGGCCTAGTCAAAGTCCAGACCTATATCCAACAGTGTGGTTGGATGGTTCTCCATCCGTCCAGAACCTCAGTCTGCTGGAGATAAACCCAGAGACCATCAGCCAGAGGAGGTTCTGCTGAGTTCTGACCCAGTCTGGGTTCAGATGGACCTAAACATGTTTAACCTGCCGTCAGTCCTGATGAAACATCTGGATCTACCAGCTTAGTTTTTCCTGTTGGTTCTGAACAGAACCAGTTCCTCCTGCTGGTTCTGATTGGTTCTAACGTTGGGTCTCTTCTTGTTTGCAGAGACATGAGGAAAGCTCCGATCTCTGGCTCTCCAAACAGGTGAACCTTCACCCCGTCACCATCATAATCATCATCATCCTCAGCTGAACTCCTGATCAGTAAACATAGACCTAGACAGTCTAGAGATGACGGGCTTAAATTGGAGGATGTAGAGCAGGACGAGACCAGGGAATCTTTAGTTCTTCTGTTAATCAGCTGATGGACTCCACCTGCTCCTCTACATATTTCAGTGGGCGAGGAGACCAGGGCCGTTTCTTCATTCAGAAGAACGTGAGTACGGACTCGTCTCCTCGCCAAGTCTGTTCTTGAGAAGAAAACAGAAAAGTCTGGACTCAGGGAGAACGGGAGCGTACTGATGACATCACCACATTCAAAGCTCGTCTGGAGCTGCATTTCACCTCCTGTTATTAATAGTCTCTAGATTATAATAAATTATGACCTTTTTTCATTTAGTGGGAATAATAATGAACACAGTCAGATAAACACAAATCAAATGAACATTTTGCCAAATAAAAAAAATCTCCATCAGAGCCAGCGGTACTTCACACACGACCATGCAGAGAGAGAGCTGCTGCAGACGGGCTAACGTTAGCCCTGGCCGCTGCAGACGGGCTAACGTTAGTCCTGGCCGCTGCAGACAGGCTAACGTTAGCCCTGGCCGCTGCAGACGGGCTAACGTTAGCCCTGGCTGCTGCAGACAGACTAATGTTAGCCCTGGCCGCTGCAGACGGGCTAATGTTAGCCCTGGCTGCTGCAGACAGACTAAAGTTAGCCCTGGCCGCTGCAGACAGGCTAACGTTAGCCCTGGCTGCTGCAGACGGACTAACGTTAGTCCTGGCCGCTGCAGACAGGCTAACGTTAGCCCTGGCCGCTGCAGACGGACTAACGTTAGCCCTGGCCGCTGCAGACGGGCTAATGTTAGCGCTGGGTGCTGCAGACAGACTAATGTTAGCCCTGGCCGCTGCAGACGGGCTAATGTTAGCCCTGGCTGCTGCAGACAGACTAATGTTAGCCCTGGCCGCTGCAGACAGGCTAACGTTAGCGCTGGCTGCTGCAGACGGGCTAATGTTAGCCCTGGCCGCTGCAGACGGGCTAATGTTAGCGCTGGCTGCTGCAGACGGGCTAATGTTAGCGCTGGCTGCTGCAGACGGGCTAATGTTAGCGCTGGCTGCTGCAGACGGGCTAATGTTAGCCCTGGCCGCTGCAGACAGACTAAAGTTAGCCCTGGCCGCTGCAGACGGGCTAATGTTAGCGCTGGCTGCTGCAGACAGACTAATGTTAGCCCTGGCCGCTGCAGACGGGCTAATGTTAGCCCTGGCTGCTGCAGACAGACTAATGTTAGCCCTGGCCGCTGCAGACAGGCTAACGTTAGCCCTGGCCGCTGCGGACCGGCTAACGTTAGCCCTGGAGAGAGAAAAACCATGAGAACACCAGAACCACCCAGCTGATGGATGTGGGTCATCCTTTCAGTGAATCCATGTTTCTTCTCAACAGAACCAAGAGCCTGTGTTCTCCAAAGATGGTGAGCGCTTCTTCCTGACCGTCCCGGTCAAACAGGGAGGACGGGGAGAGTTCCACCACATCGCCATGTTCACCACACAGGTGAGGCTCCACCCACAGGAAGACCGTGCTGCCTCCATCAGATGTTACCACAGCAACAGCTCCCACCCTGACTGTCATTGAAAGGTCTCTACTGCTCCTGCCTGTTTCAGTTCAGAGCGGATCAGAAAGAGGTCCGACACCTGACCTCCGGGAACTGGGAGGTGACCAGGATCATCGCCTACGACGAGAACACAGAGAACCTGTGAGTGTGGACTTCCAGATAGTTGCCGTTGGCGACCAGCCATCCAGGTGCCCCTCACAGACACCTGGGGAATAAGAGCCAGTATTATCAGAAGCTGGCTGGTTGAGCTCAGGCTTCTCCAAAGAAGGAAACCAGAAACCTGTAGGGAAACTGCTCAGCTCCAGATGTGATGTCTGTCTGACGGGGCTGACTCTGCTTATTTCCCCTCCAGGTATTTCCTGAGTACCGAGGGATCACCACGGAGACGGCAGCTTTACAGGTTCGGCTGTTTTGGTTCTGCTCCCAGTTTAGTAACCAGTCCTGCTGAGAACAGCCAGATGGTTGCTGGACTTCTCCTGATCTTGTTTTGTTTGGTGTGATGAAGCTTCATTAAACCAACAGGGTCAGAGTCTGTTAGTCTGGTAATAAAACTGAAGGATGATCTTGTTTAATTGGAGTAATTGTTACTCAGAAGCAGAACACCTCATCTAGACTAGAGCTGCATTTATCATCAGTCCCCAGCATCAGGTTTCACTGAATAGATCAAAGGCTGAACATGTTTGTGGTTCCACCATTAAAGCCTCATATTTGACCTTTTCTGTCCTCAGCGTAAAAACTGTGGGTCTGTTCCCACGGAGATGTCTGACCTGTGAGCTCAGCAAAGCTCACTGTCTGTACTTCCATGCTGACATCAGCCCCTGCAAGCAGCATGTTCTGCTCCACTGTAAAGGTAGGCCTGCTTTGGACCTGGGGGAGGAGTTAACTGGGGGCCACTGGTCCATCAGAGACCTGTCATCGGTTCAGGCCAGAAAGGAAGTCTGTGATTGGTTCAGGTCAGACAGGAAGTCTGTGATTGGTTCAAGTCAGACAGGAAGTAGGTGATTGGTTCAGGTCAGACAGGAAGTCTGTGATTGGCAGGAAGTCTGTGATTGGTTCAGGTCAGACAGGAAGTCAGTGATTGGTTCAGGTCAAACAGGAAGTCTGTGATTGGTTCAGGTCAGACAGGAAGTCTGTGATTGGTTCAGGTCAGACAGGAAGTCTGTGATTGGTTCTGGTCAGACAGGAAGTCTGTGATTGGTTCAGGTCAGACAGGAAGTCTGTGATTGGTTCTGGTCAAACAGGAAGTCAGTGATTGGTTCAGGTCAAACAGGAAGTCTGTGATTGGTTCAGGTCAGACAGGAAGTCTGTGATTGGTTCTGGTCAGACAGGAAGTCTGTGATTGGTTCAGGTCAGACAGGAAGTCTGTGATTGGTTCAGGTCAGACAGGAAGTCTGTGATTGGTTCTGGTCAGACAGGAAGTCTGTGATTGGTTCAGGTCAGAAAGGAAGTCTGTGATCGGTTCAGGTCAGACAGGAAGTCTGTGATCGGTTCAGGTCAGAAAGGAAGTCTGTGATTGGTTCTGGTCAAACAGGAAGTCTGTGATTGGTTCAGGTCAGACAGGAAGTCTGTGATTGGTTCAGGTCAGACAGGAAGTCTGTGATTGGTTCTGGTCAGACAGGAAGTCTGTGATTGGTTCAGGTCAGACAGGAAGTCTGTGATTGGTTCAGGTCAGACAGGAAGTCTGTGATTGGTTCAGGTCAGACAGGAAGTCTGTGATTGGTTCAGGTCAGACAGGAAGTCTGTGATTGGTTCTGGTCAGACAGGAAGTCTGTCATCGGTTCAGGTCAGACAGGAAGTCTGTGATCGGTTCAGGTCAGACAGGAAGTCTGTGATCGGTTCAGGTCAGAAAGGAAGTCTGTGATTGGTTCAGGTCAGACAGGAAGTCCATCATCGGTTAAGGTCAGACAGGAAGTCTGTGATCGGTTCAGGTCAGACAGGAAGTCTGTGATTGGTTCAGGTCAGAAAGGAAGTCTGTGATTGGTTCAGGTCAGACAGGAAGTCTGTGTTCGGTTAAGCCCAGACAGGAAGTCTGTGATCGGTTCAGGTCAGACAGGAAGTCTGTAGGCGTTTCTCAATTCACGAGAACGCGAGTACGTACTCGCGTTCTCGTGAAGTCCGTTCTTTGCGAGAACGCAGGAAGATCGGACTTGACGAGAACGCGAGCACGCAAGCACGTATGTGTATTGGAACAGAAGCATACTCGTGACGTCATCACATGTAACGTTGTTTAGCATTTCTTTAACAGTCAAAACTATTTATTCCCTACACAAAACATTTTGAAAACAATATTTTTAATTTTTAAAGCTTAAAAAACATTTAAAAAAATTACCGAACCGCAAAAAACCGCCATCAGAACGAGCGGTAGTTCACACATAACTAGACCGAGAGAAGTGCACTACAGACGGGGTAAATTTAGCCCTGGCTGCGGTTACCCTCGGAGGTCTGCTGGTCACTCTGGTCCGCTCAACATCGGACTTTTTTTTTTAAATTTCGCACTAACTCTGTAAACAGGCCACACAGGGAGGCTTAAATGTATAATGTTATCGCCTCAAACGATTTCAAAACGTACTTTTGAAGAACAACAGCAGCAGAAAAGGGAATGTTTAACTTACCACTGTGAACGCTGTCAGTCTGAAGAACGCACAAGTCTGCTCTGATGCATGCTCGATAAAGAGGGCGGGGCGAGAACAACATCCGGGCATTTGGTGCGTTCTCGATCTGGCGTTCTCGAGAATTGGAACGGTACTCGGGCTGAGGCTGATGACGTGTCATGAGTACACAAGCACACGAGAACGCTCAAGAACGCATATTGAGAAACGCCCTGTGATCGGTTCAGGTCAGACAGGAAGTCTGTGATTGGTTCAGGTCAGACAGGAAGTCTGTCATTGGTTCAGGTCAGACAGGAAGTCTGTCATTGGTTCAGGTCAGACAGGAAGTCTGTCATAGGTTCAGGTCAGACAGGAAGTCTGTCCTCGGTTCAGGTCAGACAGGAAGTCTGTCATAGGTTCAGGTCAGACAGGAAGTCTGTCATTGGTTAAGGTCAGACAGGAAGTCTGTCATTGGTTAAGGTCAGACAGGAAGTCTGTGATTGGTTCAGGTCAAACAGGAAGTCTGTGATTGGTTCAGGTCAAACAGGAAGTCTGTGATGGGTTCAGGTCAGACAGGAAGTCTGTAATCGGTTCAGGTCAGACAGGAAGTCTGTGATTGGTTCAGGTCAAACAGGAAGTCTGTGATGGGTTCAGGTCAGACAGGAAGTCTGTAATCGGTTCAGGTCAGACAGGAAGTCTGTGATTGGTTCAGGTCAAACAGGAAGTCTGTGATGGGTTCAGGTCAGACAGGAAGTCTGTGATGGGTTCAGGTCAGACAGGAAGTCTGTGATTGGTTCAGGTCAGACAGGAAGTCTGTGATTGGTTCAGGTCAGACAGGAAGTCTGTGATGGCTTCAGGTCAAACAGGAAGTCTGTCATTTGTTCAGGTCAAACAGGAAGTCTGTGATGGGTTCAGGTCAGACAGGAAGTCTGTGATGGGTTCAGGTCAAACAGGAAGTCTGTGATGGGTTCAGGTCAGACAGGAAGTCTGTAATCGGTTCAGGTCAGACAGGAAGTCTGTGATTGGTTCAGGTCAAACAGGAAGTCTGTGATGGGTTCAGGTCAGACAGGAAGTCTGTGATGGGTTCAGGTCAGACAGGAAGTCTGTGATGGGTTCAGGTCAGACAGGAAGTCTGTGATGGGTTCAGGTCAGACAGGAAGTCTGTGATTGGTTCAGGTCAGACAGGAAGTCTGTGATGGGTTCAGGTCAGACAGGAAGTCTGTGATGGGTTCAGGTCAAACAGGAAGTCTGTGATTGGTTCAGGTCAAACAGGAAGTCTGTGATGGCTTCAGGTCAAACAGGAAGTCTGTCATTTGTTCAGGTCAAACAGGAAGTCTGTCATTTGTTCAGGTCAAACCTGTTCTTATCAAAAAGGAGGAAAATGATTCAGCTGATCTAGTTTTTTCTCTAAACTTTTAACAAAGAAAATCTGAAATGATTTTATTTTAAGAAATAATAACTTGTATTTATTTGTGCGTCATAATCAGCAACCAGAAGTGTTAAAATATTTTAAATGAATTTTCTTCTCTGTTTAGGTCCAGGGGCTCCGACTGTGATCCTACACAGCCTCAACAACACAGGTAAGTGGTTCAGATTAAAACTTTCAGCCAGAACCGAATCCTATTCGGCCATTACAATAAACTCTGCTTTTTCCCTCCTGTGTTATCTACCCCACCAATTTAGTGCTACTTGGTCCCAGTGGAATTTCCCGTTGGGAACCTACTAGCATTAAGTTGCTAACTGGTTAGCAAGATGATTCTGACAAACCGGCTACAACCAAACTTGCTTGCTAACCTTCCTCCACAACAATCCCGCCCCCTTGATAATCGACCAATCACATTCACTTTATTCACTTGTATAAAGTCGGGCACCACTGGGAGAATTCTGAAATGCAACGGTTGGAACAGCCACTTCACTAAGACTTTAAGCATTAATCTATATCTGCTTAGATGATAGATTTTAAAAGCAGTTCTAAATAACTTTGGCTCCCTCCAGTGGACAGAAGCTGTATTGTTTTGCCAAAAGGAAGACATCATTTCCCACAAGGAGCGCATAGTTTGGTAACATCCTGATCTCGGTTGCAGTTAAATTGATTTGAATTTCTGTTTCTAGTGGTTGTGAACGATGAATAACGATGAGGTGTTTATTGTGTAGCAATGTCATATGACGACATTAAAAATGGCCAACGTTTAACTTGGTTTTGTACCATATTCTCGCACCACCACCATCTGCACTAACCTGTCCTCACCCGATTCCCGAGTTTAGAGCTGTGAAACAGAGAAACATAATGTTAACTTTGATAATTTCACAGCAAACATGTATCGATCGCAGCAGGAAGGAGCTGCATTGCCTGATTATCAGCCCTGCAGAGTTTACAGGAATGCAGCCTCTCAGGGAAACAGTCGCATCGGCTTCCTTTTTTTTTTTTTTTTTTTTTTATATAACAGTGTCCTGTCTGGCAATGAGGCAATAAGAATAATTGTCTTGATGCCAAGAAGAGCTCAACAAATTTTACTTTCACAAGTGGAGCAGTACGGCTATCGCCATAATGTTCCGCTTGATTAATGCTGCGTTCACACCGGACGCAGCTGGCGCGACAGAAGCAGCGAGTTTACATGCAGAGTCAATGGTTGACGCGCGTCAAGGCGCAGCAAAAGGTCCCGCAGCGCGTTTTGAGCAGCAGGCGCAGCGCGTCGGGCGCTTCTAAGCATCTGACGCGCTTGACGCGCCGCAAACGCGCTGCTGCTCGAGATGGAAACATTTTATTTTTGCTGCTCGACGCGCCGCGTCAACCAATCAGAGAAGCTGATCTGGGAGCTGACAGGAAGAGAGACACAGCGCTGATGATCAGAGCGCTATGATCACTCCTCTGAAAGTTTAGTGACGCCTAAATTAACTTAAAATGCAGAAATCTGCCAGCAGAATATGTTCGCTTTTATTATCCTGCTGCCTGCAGTTTGGATTATTTAGATGAAAAACACCTACCAGCTGCCGCGGTGAACCGCGAGGAGGCGACCCGGCCAAAGGCTGCTGATGAAGGGATTCCTACTGTCGGCGCACCGCCGGTATGTGGGGGTCTGAGCGGCTCTGACAGAAATAACATTGAAAGGCAGGATGATAATCTGGATGAACTGACTGCACTGATTACGTTTTCAGGTGTATTTTCTCACTTAAAAACATATTAAAACTACTTTATTCCCACTGATCACAGCAAATATAGCTGCAAGGCAGAGAAAGGATAGTGAAGCTCCGCCCAACGCGCGTCAGACACACTTTTGCACCGCGCAGCCAGAGCAGCAAAGCTGCTTCAGCCGCGCGTCAGAACTAACTGGTACAAGCAGCAAAAAGGAAGCAGCAGACGCCATTTTGCTGCTTTTGCTGCATCCGGTGTGAACGTAGCGTTATGCATATAAATAGCTTTATTATAATTATTCAGGGAGTTTTACAGATTATATGGACACTGCAATGTAAGTAGAACAGGAAAGGAAAAACAGAAAAAAGGAGAAAATATGAAAGAGGAGATAAAAGGTAGATAATGATAAAACACCTTCAAACTGCTTCATCACCTGCAAAGAGATGGAAAAAGAACAGAACAACCGACGGATATAAGAGATACAATAAAGTAGCACCTAGATACTATCGCTGAAGTATAAGTAGTATTATTTAATCTGACATGTACTCTGTGGTAGCTGAAGGTAGAATATGGGCTTTCTGTGTGGAAGTGAATCTCTGAGTACCTGGAACCAAACACCTGTAGTTGATTGTGAGAGTGCACTACTGCATGTAAAGTTTATCCAAGGGAAAAATGCTCAATAGTGGTTGTGAGGAGCCAAAGACACGCCCCCCCCAGAGCACCGAGGCAAGCGCCAGGGAAACCAAAGCCCCAGACATCTTCGTCTGATGCTTGCTGGACGCTGTCCTCTGAGGTGTTCCAGGGACATCCCCTTGGGAGGACGCTGAGGGGACGACCCAGGACACAACAGAGTACATGATAACGCGATGATGTTTGGTTTGTAACTGTTCCTCCGTCTGGAGAACTGGTACCTCTGGTGATCTCCCCCTGAGGAAGATGAGGGCAGCTGCCTCATGGTGGAAGGAGGAAGCTGACACACAGGGGCTGATAATTGGTCTGAACTGGCTGGTGTTTGAAGCAGCCAATGAAGAATGCCAGCAGGGACATCATCTCCCCTTAGGGCCGGATTTATCAAGATCCAATTTTGCGTGCAGTAATTTGCGCTCGCAAACTGGAATTTTGCGCGAGGGGCTGAACCATGGTTTGCGGGTGATTTAACAAGAGTGATTGCATAACTGGTGGCAGGTGCAAAACTGTTGGAGATGCCCTATTTAAATGATGGTTTTGCGCGTTTTGTGGTTTGCGGCATGGCGAGTTCGGGCAGCAGAAAGCGCAAAAGAAAATTCGATTCGTGTTGGTGGATGAAGCCAACAAACATTTAAGTGAGCTACAGCAAAGAGGTGTGACTGTCACACAGAGGAACGCGATATGGGAACAAATCTGTCATAAAGTAAACGCTGTTGGTGAAACCTTGCGAACAGTGGATGAAGTAAAAAGAAGATACCAGGATATTAGAAGGCGAACCAAAGAAAAACTGGCATATAACAAAACATCTGCGAACAAAACAGGAGGGGGCACAGTAAATGAGATGCCTCTGACCAGCATTGAGGAACAAGTACAGCTGACGCTCTGTGAGGAGCAAATCACTGGGATTGCCGGGTATGACACACTTGACCAAACAGCAGGACACGGTAGGTGTACAATCTCAGAAAAGGTTTATTGAAAAGATTTATTCAGAACTGAAAAGAATGCACCACCTGTGAATTTAATGCTGTTTCAAGTCAAATACGTAACTAAACATTTGCTTTACATTTAGAATCTGCATCAGAGGTCCAGCCATCATCAAATCCCCCCGTAGCAGCTGCCACCCCCGTGAGGCCTCGTATGAGCCTGGAACATATTGATTTGGAGTTGCTGCAAGAACAAAAAAAACAGTCTGCAGCCCTGCAGACAATTGCACGGGAGATGCGTGTGGCATCAACGTTGGCACGGGCGGCAAGGCGCGACACTCAGACCATAGCCACCCACTGCAGACAGATGGTCTCTACAGTGTCTGCCCTGACGATGGCTGTCAATTCTGTGGCAAGAGGGATACGGGAAGGGATGCGGCCAATGACTACCCCCAATCCAGGTGGAGAAACGGCTCAACAAAGTGGCACAGCAACAAATAGGCAGCCAGGAACCGCAGAGGAAGGAGTGCGCACTGTGGGCAAGTTCCACCTGCGTAAAAGGAGATACAAATAAATACTTGCAACACTTAAGTTGTCTGTTTGATTCTTCACTTTGTGGGGGAAAAAAAGGCTATATTTCTTTTACCATGTTGCTTAATCTAAAGGAAGTGTAACTTTTGCTGGACTTAACATAATTAGATGCTCAAACTAGTAGTTTGTACAAACTAGTGCATTAAGAAATTTAAATGTTACAGTGACACCCCCACCCCCTCAAAAAAACAAAAACAAACACAGGTGTTTTGTATTGGCCTGTAGAAAAATGCACATACCAAATGGCTCACAAGAAGTGACTGTGGATGAGATTTTTGCGCATACGCATTCCCGCAGTATTGGCATGTTGCTCCACAGGCGCAGGGGGGAGGTCGGGATTCTCCAGTAGGGCGTCATGCTCCAGCCCGTGTTGTTTGGCAATGTTATGAAGCATGCAGCAGGTCACTACAATCTGGGCAACTTTTTCTGGCTTGTACAGCAGTGCTCCACCAGTACGGTCCAAACATCGGAACCTGCTCTTCAAGATCCCAAAGGTGCGCTCCACAATGTTCCGGGTGCGAATATGGGCCTCATTGTATCCAATTTCTCCAGCAGTGGTCGGGTTGAGAACGGGTGTCAGGAGGAAGGGATGTAGGGGGTATGCACTGTCACCTTAAAAAAGAAATCTGGGTGAATACGACACTGATGAAGAAATTATTTCTTTTTCTAAATATTTGACTCACCTACAAGCCAGCCATCTCCAAACTCTCCATCACGCAACTTGGAAAACAGGTAGCTGTTTCTTAAAATGAAAGAGTCATGCACTGACCCGGGATATTTTGCCACAACGTTGGTAATGATGCCTTGGGCATCACAAACGCACTGCACATTCAAAGAATGCATGTGTTTGCGATTCCTATACACATGCTCACTTTCTGCAGGGGGCACAAGTTGAACATGGGTGCAATCAATCGCTCCAATCACTCCGGGAAATCCAGCGATTGCAAAAAAGCCTTGTTTGGTGTCATTTAGTGACTGCCGGTTGTGTGGAAACCTAATGACCTTTCTCATACGGCGACACATGGCATTTAGAACGTCGGACAGCACTTCTGAAAAATTAGATTGGGAGATCCCAGCTCTCGCTGCAACCGTACGCTGGAATGACCCAGATGCAAAAAAGTGCAATGTTGCAAGGAGTTTTGTGATATCTGGTATTGCGTGGGTCCTCCTTGTGGCTGGCTCCAAATCCATTCTGAGTTCCCCCAACAGCTCCAAAATGGCAATGCTGGATAAACGATACGTTTTGATGATCGTTTCCTCGTTCATTCCAAAAATATTCACACGAAGTGAAAAAATGCGTTCTCTGCGTCTCCTTGCTTCATTTCCATGTCTCCTTCTTGCGACAATAACCGCTGCCATGTGTGCGCAATTACGCATACAGACCATTTGCACCTTCTTTTGAAACGTGTTAAATATAGAGTCAGATACCGTTAGCAAAATTGCTGTCAGGTTTGATAAATCACTTTGCGAGTGCTAAATTAATAGATTTACATGTTCTCCTCCCACAACACGCACTTTTGCGTGTAAACGCCCCATATTGAATATTCATTGCAGAAAAAGTACTAAATGGATCAGAGGCGCTATTTAGCACGTTTTAAAGACCACATCCTTTTAGCACGCTGTTGATAGATCAGTTTGTACATTTTTTAGCGTGCGCAGTGAAATAGCTCACGTTTTTATACACGCAAACCTTTGATAAATCCGGCCCTTAGTGACGTAATCCCCCATGAACCCAGGAACTTCCTGAGGTTTAGCCTCAGCTGCCATCGGGTCTCTGATGACCGGGTCGAACCTCTGACGGTTCTGGTGACAGGGGTCTGGTTGGAACCGTTTTTTAGATCCCGTTGTTTAGATCCGTTTTAAATTTTCTTCATTACTTCTAGAAACAACAGAACTGGGATTTTTTTCTTCCTTGTGTGGCGTCTTTTGTGCCCAGATGAATCTATCATCAGGGTTCTACTGAGAGACCCGTCGGGTCGGTCGTCTTTACATCGCTCTGACTTCTATCATCACTGCAGATTACTACATCCTGGAGAACAACTCTGTGCTTAAGGCCGTTCTGAAGTACAAAAGGATCCAGCTGATGGACTTCAGATCCGTCCCGGTCGAGCATTTTGGTGAGAATCTATTTCAGTTCTACAGACGTGCTGCCGTTGGTCCAGAGCGGTCCAGAAACGTGTTGTCTCTATCTTCACAGATCTACCTCTCCAGGTCGCCTATCCTCCGGACTTCTCAGAGTCCCGTCACTACGGACTACTGCTGATGATGTAAGAACCAGAACCTGAGCCCACGCCGTTCTCCTTCCATTAGAAGCTGTAGAGGTGATAGAGGCGTTCTGCTTCTTAACGGAGAGCCGCTCCGGATCTGGATTGTTTTCTACAGTAACTTTGATCGTAAAAAGATCAAAGCTCATTTCTGAAAAAAGCTGGGATGTGATTGGTCGGTGCCTGAGAGTCCTGAGCCGCCTCTCTGGAGGTTCGCTTCAACTCACAGGATGTAGCAGAACATTAAGTTCAATGAGGGGAATGTTAAGCTTTTTTAAACCTGAATCTGGGTGGAAGGTAAATAAACGATAAATGAGCCTTTTTTTAACTATTAATCAGAATATTAAATCCACCTGAGAAGAAAAAAAATGCCTTTATCTTTTAGACCGGCGAGTAAAGTTTAGAGTATGGAAGAAAAACAGTCTCATTTGAATCTGCCTTTTTTTCCACATCGAATTTTAAACACTGATTTTACAAATTGAATTTCTACACTGAATTTCTATATGGTAAAAATTAATCTGCAAAACATTTGGAGAACTGAAGCCAAAGCAATGTCCACTCGATGCAGTCGAGCAGCTTCTAGCCAATGAAATGAGCTAATTTGGTCAAAGAATCTTCCGGATCAAACCAAGAGCTTTGGCAGAGGGGGGTGCCGCACTAGCTGTGATTCACCCAGGCCCACTCTAATGGCTGTCTATTAGTAGCTACTTCTTGTAACACAAGAAGAAAAAGAAAAACTCCTCATCCAGCTTCATTCAGCCGTGAACAAAGCTACGTCCTACTGTCGTGTCACATGACTAAATGAACTCATTTCATTGGCTAGAAGCTGCTCGACTGCTTCGAGTGGAGATTGCTTTGGCTTCACTTCACCAAAAGGTCGACACATTTGCAATAGATTTTTTTGCCAGCAAGCACCTGGCAAAATTCAGTGTGAGGCAGAGGTCCTCAACCGGGGGTCCGCGACCCCTGGGGGTCCACGGAGGTACTGCATGGGGGTTATGAAAGTTTTTTTTATATTCCCCCTGCAGTTTAATCCACTAATTAAAATGTCTTTAAATCCACATTAACATGAATCAACAGACTGCAGTAAACAGATCAATGGAGGCAGAAGATGTCTTTCAGTCATCAATGCTCACATTCAGAGACACACAGGAGCTCTTTCAAGCTGGGCACCGTTTCATTCACAACACCTGTCCCATCAACCAGGAATCAGAAACACTTTAATAATCCCAGGGAGGGATTACTTTAGTTACATTACTCCATCTGTAATAGAGTAACTATAGGACCAGTTTGATATAATATATATAATCAGGGGGTCCCCACTCCATCTGGCCATCAGTTTTGGGTCCTTGTCCTGGAAAACCTTGAAGGCCCCTGATGTAAGGAATTCAATGTGTCAAAGAATTCCATGTTTAAAATTCGGTGCTAATAAAAGGCAGATTCCAGTGATGCTGTTTTTCTTCCACATAGAGACCAATGGATTATAGAGGACCAGCTCTGCCAGATTTAACAACGAATACATAAATTAATAAATGCTTAGTGATTAAATAAGCATACCATTAATTGCCCCCAAAAATACAATTAACCAATAAATGTAGGTAGAAATGAAATTCTACAGTGAGACATAAATGTATATATCTCTTTTAATTATCTTCTTTGTTTATTTGCCTTTGTAATAATTACCTGATCTATTTATTGTCCGTTATAATCTTCACCTTTATTTATTAAGTCAGTCACAGTCACAACCAAGATGGCTACCTACCACGAAGCTGTCGGCGAGCTGGCTGCTCATTTATTTGTTTATTGTATTTTGGGGGCAGTTATCCTCCATACTGGACAGGATGTGGACCGTAAAGGTCAGTGGATCCAGAACCATCGTCGCTGAGTTCTGATGAAGATTAACTGGTTGGTTTGTTTATCAGGATTTATTGAAAACATTTAAGGTTTGATTCTTATGTCAACTTTTAGCTGAAAACCTGCTGAAAGGAGCAAACGAGCCTCATCAGGCGATTAATGACTGTTTATTGGTTGAGTTTCAGGCCGAGCGGATGGAGAGAGAAACGAACTGGGTCGGACCTTCGGACCTTCAGACTCTAACAGTCTCATTTCAGACAGGAGGATAAAGCCGCCTCTCTAACAGGAAGTGTCATGTCTTCTGGGTGCAGTGACGGCGCCCCCGGTGGTCAGTCTGTGAGTGACCGGTTCTCCCTGGGCTGGGACTCGGTGCTGGTCAGCTCCGACAGCGTCATCGTGGCCCGTTTGGACGGCCGGGGCAGCGGCTTCCAGGGTCAGAGGATCCTGCATGAGGTCCACCAGAGGCTGGGAACCGTGGACGTCCAGGACCAGCTGGCTGCAGTGGAGTGAGTCCATCAGATGTTCTCCATCATCACTGCTGATCAGAACCGCTTAAGGACCCAAAAACACATCAGCTCATCTTCATTCACCTCATTCTGCTCTTCCTTCTGTCTGAAGGTCCGGTTGGGTTCTGTGTCTCAGAGCTCAGCTCCAAATGCATCTTATTATAAACTGATAAAGTTAAACATCCTGCAGCTTCTTGTTAACCAGAAACTAAAACCTGGACCAGCGCGGTCCGGGGCCAGTTCAGGGGTAGTGATGATCTCCACCGTGTGTTTCCTCCAGATACATGATGAACTTTCCCTACATCGATCGGACCCGGATAGCCGTGTTCGGAAAGGTGAGGACACCAGAGAGGGTGGGTTCTGTCGGCCCTGTGAGGCTGGTTCTGGTGGGTTTTAAAGATGTCTGCCGTCCTGTTCAGGGCTACGGAGCCTACCTGGCGCTGATGATGCTGAAGTCCACAGACGGCCTGTTTAAATGCGCCTGCGCCATGTCCCCGGTAACGGACTGGAAGCTCTACGGTGAGGAACCGCTTCAGCTGGAGCCCAGAGAACTTAGGTCATCCTCAGGGGGCTCAGGAAGTGAGGTTGACAAAAGTATCGATACTCTGAAAGTATCGATAATCTGAAAATATCGAGACCCTGAAAGTATTGGTACTCTAAATGTATCGATACATGGAAAGTATCGGTACTCTAAAAGTATCAATGCCCTGAAAGTATCGGCACTCTAAATGTATCGATACCCTGAAAGTATTGGTACTCTAAATGTATCGATACCCTGAAAGTATTGATACTCTAAATGTATCGATACCCTGAAAGTATTGGTACTCTAAATGTATCGATACCCTGAAAGTATTGATACTCTAAATGTATCGATACCCTGAAAGTATTGGTACTCTGAAAGTATTGATATTCTGAAAGTATCAATGCCCTGAAAGTATCGGTACTCTAAAAGTATCAATGCCCTGAAAGTATTGGTACTATAAAAGTAGCGATACCTTGAAAGTATCGGCACTCTAAATGTATCGATACCCTGAAAGTATTGATACTCTAAAAGTAGCGATACTCTGAAAGTATCGATACTCTGCTGCACCTAGAGGCTTCCTTTATCATCTTGCGCCTCCAATATTCACATTTTGTTGTAACAGTAGCTTTAGCAGTTAGCAGCTGTAGAGCAAACAGGATTGTTAGAAACATCAGCAATAATCTGAAGGCAGCTTCTCCAACCTGCTTCTCAGGGACCTGCAGCTTCCTGCTGGACTGGAACAGTGACTAACAGTCTGCTGCTGCTCTGAGCTCAAACAGGGGAGCAGAGAGACACTAGAACATGCAAGGAGGAGGTCCCTGAGGAGCAGGAGGTCCCTGAGGAGCAGGAGGTCCCTGAGGAGCAGGAGGTCCCTGAGGAGCAGGAGGTGCTTGAGGAGCAGGAGGTCCTTGAGGAGCAGGAGGTCCCTGAGGAGCAGGAGGTCCTTGAGGAGCAGAGCAGGAGGTCCTTGAGGAGCAGGAGGTCCCTGAGGAGCAGGAGGTCCTTGAGGAGCAGGAGGTGCTTGAGGAGCCTTAGAGTTTCTCCTTAAATGCAAAGCCCAGATGACCACAGATCAACCAAAGATGATGTCATGATCTGGTTAAGTTTAGATGAGAGGCGCTCCATCAGCCTGGAGGTCATCAGAGACGTTCCAGAGGAGGTTTCAGACTAAGGAGAGGTGAGGGGGAGGATGGAGCTCCTGGTTCCTCAGCAGCTCCTCCTCCTGATGACTCTAACATCTCTGCCTCAGAAGACGTTTATATTCAGCGTTTAGATCTTCTCCCATAAACCAGGAGGTCTCCTCCTTCCTGTGGATCTGACTCTCCATCCTTGTCTTCTGCAGCGTCGGCGTTCTCCGAGCGGTACCTGGGCGTGCCGTTCCGGGATGACACCAGGTACCAGGTGAGTTTCCTCTCCGTTCTTCTGCTGCGTTTGAAGCTGCTGCTGAGGAGCCTCCTCCTGCAGGCGCCTCTCAGGCTGCTGAGGTTCTTGACCAGGTTGTGTGGATCTCTGCAGGGGTCCAGTTTGCTGCAGAACGTCCAGGCCCTCAGGGAGCAGACGCTGATGCTGGTTCACGCCACAGCAGATGGTGAGATGAAGGATGATCTGCTACTGCTCCATCCTGAGGAGAGGACTTCTCCCACTTGTTTTTTCTCTTTCAGCCAACATCCACTTCCAGCACACCGCTGAGCTGGTCAAGAACCTGGTGAAGGTTGGAGCCAACTACTCCATGCAGGTAAGACGTCCCCGCTGCAGCCAGGAGCTCCTGTCACCTCCAGGAACCTCCATCCTGCTGGCTCTCATGGAGCCGTTAGCTTCACAGCTTTCATCTTGAAGCTCCTCACAGAACCAGCAGGGCTGGACCAGTTGGTGGCGCCCATGAGTCTAGTTCACCATCAGGAAGCCAGGTCCGGGTAGACGCCACCCTTTAGGGTGGACATGAACTCTGACCCCTGGCCATCAGGGGCCTCATTTATAAAGAAAACAGAACTAGAGGCTCGAACCACGAAGGAAAAAGTCTGAAGGAAAAGTCAAACATGGCGGCGGCGGCAGGAAAGAGATGCCAAATATGGCGCCAAAGGATTGCTCACTGCGTTAATTCTATTCAGTGTATTTCTATAGCTCCAATTCCCATCATGTCATCTCAGGTCACTTTATAGATCCAGTTCAACCAGATCATCCAGTCAATCCCTCACACTAAGCATGCTTGTAGCGACAGTGGAGAGGAAAAACTCCCTTTGAACAGGAAGAAACCTCCAGCAGAACCAGGCTCAGTTTACAGAGAGGAACCTGTGGTTCACAAAGGATCTAGGATCTAGTATCTCTACGGTCGGTTGTTCTGTCAGACCAGCACACCTATAGTCAGTACGCATGCGCAAGACGTCAGGTTTGCGTTTATCCCTTTAGTTTTGTACAAAAAATAGACTTTAAACTACCTCGATGGGCGTGTATTCCTTTAGGCTATTTTCAGCCTGAAGTGACCCAAATCCGATTTTTCGGCCCATAGGGAACCTGGATCTGATCTCCTAATGACAGTCTAAACAACTCAGATCTGATTTTTTCCAATGCGACCGAGGCCACTTGGCTATGTCGTCCTAAATCCGATACAAATCTGATCTTTTAATATTAATGGCGTCCAGGTCGTATGAATGCGACCTGGACGCCATTAATACCCGACAAAGGTCACTATTCTGCGTCTTGCTACGCAGAAGGGGCAAGAAAAACAACCATGGCGGATGATGATGCGGAGAGCAGTATATCTATGTTTAACCATCTTGAAAAGTCTGAGTTTTTAACCCTCTGATGCATGAATTATGAAAGCCTTGATCAAGATTTTTTTCTCAAGGATTTTTGAGAAGAATTTATTAACAAAAAAATAATGATCTAGTATTCTGTTGTAAAAAATGCAGACCATTGATTCATTTTATGCTTTGAAAAATATTTCAACATGTTTTGTTTAATTTTTTACATTATAAAGGCACAATGTTAAGAACCGAATAAGGGAACCAATGAATGTCTCCTGAAGTGTACTTAGGAAGGGTCTTACAATGGGGAGCCTTTATGTGTTTGCTGGGCGGTAAGCAAAGTTATTTACAAAGTGGAGGATTTGCTCATATCTGTTCACAGACATGGCATTACCAATTATTTCAATACGTAGTCCATCTTCTCTTGACAAGTATATTCCTGCCCTTCAATACCGAATGTACCCCATGATCAAGTCGATCCCTAAAAATGTTTGCATTTCATCTCCTGTCAGATTTCATTTCCCTTTCTGGAGAGCAAACAAGTTGGTGTTTTCCACTATGTCATCAATCAGATGAGCAGGAAACAGATGTCTGAAACAATCCATAGGATCTCTTCCCTCCACATTCAATGAATTTACACTCTCCTAGAAAAGAAGGCAAGTCTCCATCAAAGTCATTGTTTTGGATTTCCCAGATATATTTATGGGCTTCAGTGCGGTCAGGTGCCCTGTGCCCAGCGTCCTCAGCGTCCTGATCATGCTGACCTTCCTCTGTATCCTGGCCCTCATCACCCTCTCTTTCCTGTTGGCTGCCTTATTCTTCACTGTGTTTGAAGTCTAAAATATTAATCATCGGTATAGTCATTTCAAAAAAGGTAAAACAAAAGTTAAAAAAACAATCCACTGGACTTTATTTTCCAAGTTTGAAGACATTTCGCTTCCCATCCAGGAAGCTTTTTTCACACAAACTACAGCTAATCTGCAGAGAGTACACATAAAATACACTAAAATGTACATTTTTAATGAATAGCTTATATGTATAATGTTAAAACACTGAATTATTAGCAAAACCATTACAATACACAGTAAAGCAATATATGACTTATGTTGAAAAAATGTAATGCCTGATGCATGACGCCCACTTCAGTGGACACATGGTTAATCGTAATTTGCTGCATATTAAACAAAAAAATATATATTTTAAATTGATAATATCCTTCCTTAGATGTTACTGTAAATCATTATATTTTTTTTACCTATTGGACTCTTTTACAATAAGTGGATTGAGAGAATATGCTAGCATTGGTCGACAGGTGTTACTGATTGTTGGCCATCTTGGATTCAGATTAAATTTACTTGCAGTTACAATGACTGACCACTAAAATTACCTCAATGGAGTGGGGCAGCAGAGAGCATTCTAGACACTAATGTGTAGTTTGACTATAGAAACCATAGAATTAAAGAGATGTTTACTTTGTAGTAGCTGTCCACTACAGTGACCACTATGCACCAGAGGGCTATGGTTGGGAAAGATCGCTACATGCGCTCCAGCGCTACCATCCATGTTTACTTCCGTAAAGACAGAGCACGCTGGGCTGTGACATCATCGCTTCCTCTACTGCGCATGCGGGACACTTAATCTGTAGGAACGCAGCTCACACAGGAGATCACATACAGTTAAATATATTTGGAAATATGCAAAAAAAATCAGATGTGAGCATTAAGGCCTGCAGCGGGAACGCAGCCTTAGTCACAAACAAAACATGCAATATAAGGTCAGATCGCCATACGCTTAAAAAACACCATAAACTAAATAATTAGTTTTTTGAACATGACTAAATGGATACACACCCGTTGAGTTTTCTTTAAATAAAAAAACTAAAGGGAAAAAACGAAATATATAAACTATAGGGATAAACGGGTATTAACTGAGGGTATGCTGGTCTGACGGGTACGCTGGTCTGACGGGTACGCTGGTCTGACGGGTATGCTGGTATGACGGGTACGCTGGCCTGACGGGTATGCTGGTATGACGGGTACGCTGGCCTGACGGGTATGCTGGTCTGACGGGTATGCTGGTCTGACGAGGTGTGCTGGCCTGACGGGTATGCTGGTCTGACGGGTATGCTGGTCTGACGGGTATGCTGGTCTGACGAGGTATGCTGGTCTGACGGGTATGCTGGTCTGACGAGGTGTACTGGCCTGACGGGTATGCTGGCCTGACGAGGTATGCTGGTCTGACGGGTATGCTGGTCTGACGGGTATGCTGGTCTGACGAGGTATGCTGGTCTGACGGGTATGCTGGTCTGACGAGGTGTGCTGGCCTGACGGGTATGCTGGTCTGACGGGTATGCTGGTCTGACGGGGTGTGCTGGCCTGACGGGTATGCTGGTCTGACGGGTAAGCTGGCCTGACGGGTATGCTGGTCTGACGGGTATGCTGGTCTGACGAGGTATGCTGGTCTGACGGGTATGCTGGTCTGACGAGGTGTGCTGGCCTGACGG
Organism: Cyprinodon diabolis; assembly: GCA_030533445.1. Taxonomy (NCBI): domain Eukaryota; kingdom Metazoa; phylum Chordata; class Actinopteri; order Cyprinodontiformes; family Cyprinodontidae; genus Cyprinodon; species Cyprinodon diabolis. The sequence continues at coordinate 913,856 of CM060068.1, read as the reverse complement.
GTATGCTGGTCTGACGGGTATGCTGGTCTGACGGGTATGCTGGTCTGACGAGGTGTGCTGGTCTGACGGGTATGCTGGTCTGACGGGTATGCTGGCCTGACGAGGTATGCTGGTCTGACGGGTATGCTGGTCTGACGAGGTATGCTGGTCTGACGGGTATGCTGGCCTGACGGGTATGCTGGCCTGACGAGGTATGCTGGTCTGACGGGTATGCTGGTCTGACGAGGTATGCTGGCCTGACGGGTATGCTGGCCTGACGGGTATGCTGGTCTGACGAGGTATGCTGGTCTGACGGGTATGCTGGCCTGACGGGTATGCCGGTCTGACGAGGTATGCTGGTCTGACGAGGTATGCCGGTCTGACGAGGTATGCTGGTCTGATGAGGTATGCTGGTCTGACGGGTATGCTGGTCTGACGAGGTATGCTGGCCTGACGGGTATGCTGGTCTGACGAGGTATGCTGGTCTGACGAGGTATGCTGGCCTGACGGGTATGCTGGTCTGACGAGGTATGCTGGTCTGACGAGGTATGCTGGCCTGACGGGTATGCTGGCCTGATGAGGTATGCTGGCCTGACGGGTATGCTGGTCTGACGAGGTATGCTGGTCTGACGAGGTATGCTGGTCTGACGGGTATGGTGGTCTGATGAGGTATGCTGGCCTGACAGACCAGATTTTTATTTTTATTTAGCCTCTTATATCAATAATATGAGAAACCAGGCGATTCCTGATGGCATCATGCAGAAGAAAATATAAAATAGTAAAAGGTTATAATTGGAGAAAAAAGAAAAAGAAAAAACAAATAAATAAAAGCTTTTAAATTTGTTGAGAACATATTTTGATTGAACCGCGTTCTGGGTTTCCACTTCCTTTATTCTGATGTTTTGTTTAAATTGGTTTTCCCTCCGAATTAAATCGGATCTTCAATCAAAGGACTCGTCATCGTTTCCTGACAGCTGATTGGCTGCTGAGTCAACCCTGAAAGCTAGCCTGCCCCAGAGCAGGTTAGCTTTCAGCGTACGTTACCATGGTGACCAGCCTCGTTAAGAAGGAATCCAGGAACATCAGGGTTAAACCTGAAGTTATCTGGCGAACCCAGTGATCCTGCTTCATGGTTCCGGCCTCAGCAGCACAGCGTGGGTGTGAGGACGTAGCAGGCTACGCTAGGCTAACTATGCTAACTTCTTGCATCCTCAGTAATGAGCTAAAAAGCAACTGAAAATGAAACTAAACGTTTGGACAGATGTTCACTCCCCGTTAAGCAAGTAACTCCGCCTCCTCCCACGCTGCCTCCACCATCTTTGTTCTTTCTTGCCCACATAATTAATCCCACGATGCTTTGCAAAGAGAGCTCTCCTCGCAAAGCATTCTGGGATATATCTGCTCAAGGTGTATTGTGGTAATGTTTTCGAGTCCACTACTTCTTCATTCTGACACTAATAGAAAATGGCGTCACCCCCATAGAGCTCTATGGGGGGGTTATGGCGGACGCTCAGACACAGACGGTGATAACAAAAAAAAAAAAAAAACTTTATTAACAAATCAAAACGAACACTAACGATGGCGGCCCTGAAGGATCAGAGACCACATGCAGGTATCGGCTGATACAGATAGATTAGGGAAATCAGAACCGCTCAGCACCTTTACAGACTCTAACTGATCATGTTCCTCTGCCCCTTTAGATCTACCCTGATGAAGGTCACTTCCTGTCCCGGCAAAGCCGCCAGCACCTCTACGCCACGCTGAGCAGCTTCTACAGGGAATGTCTGAAGGAGGAGCTTCTACCACTGCCTGAGGAAGAGGAGGAGGAGGAGGAGTAGGCCTGCAGATCTGAAGCCATTAGAGTTTGGACCACGTCTTTAGTTGGAAACGGACGCAGTGACGGAGCTGCTGCGGCTCCTCCAGGGGAAGGAGCACCTCGTTGTAAAAAAATGTTGAAGGACACTTCAGAGACACTGCTCGGGCAGCAGGAGTCCACTGCTGTCCAGCATCTACCTATCCTAGATCTGAGACGCTCACGTTCTCAGCAAAGCACACAGAGAACTTCCTCAGTTTGTTCCAGGTTCTTCAGACTGCAGCATCCACACCTTCTCCACGTCCTGAAGCTCAGGACCAACATCTCACCATCACATCAGGTCACTGGCTGGAGGTCAGAGCTTCCTCCAGCTGACAGCACCACCCAACAGGAACAGGAACATCTCATCCTCCTGGAGGCTCCAGTAGAACGGTTCTGACCCGCTTAGATCCAGTAAAGGGACAGTTCCCCTGCTTTCATCTGGGTTCTGTGAGGCATGAAAGTTTGTGGTGAGAAATCAGGAAAGAACTCGATTTAAACAGGAAGTGAAACTCCTGCCGAGACGTCAGGAGATTCTACTGGTTTGGACCACTGGACCCAGAACCAAACGCCTCCGTTCTGTTGGACCCAGAATGTTTGCTGATGTGACGTAAATAAATGATTTCTGGACGATTCTTCATGACGCAAAGTTTGAGTTTCATTATTTTAGAACTCGTTTCCTGAGCTTTTCACCTCAGAACCACATGGTCCTACAGTCCAGTACGGTTCCAGAACCAAAGGTCCAGTTGGATGGTCCACTTTAAAGCCCAGTTGGGCTCTCCTCGCACCATCTGCCTCCTAGCATTCCCTCAAACCGCGTCATTGGGAACAAACATGGATCCTTCAGCTTCACCACAAATCAAACATTAAGAAAAACGTTTCAACACTGGTGACTGAAAAAAAACAGAACCTACCCCAGTGCCACCGCTGAGCGGTAGTGGCAGTACCGTTCACAACTGTGGCGATACCGTCCAGAGCAGTGGTGGTACCATCTGCAGCCATGGCCATATTTTCTTGAGCAGTGGCGATACCATCCAGAGCAGTGCTGGTACCATCTGCAGCCGTGGGGTTATTTTCCTTAGCAGTGGCGGTACTGTTCAGAGCAGTGGCGTACCATCCAGACTAGTGGCGGTACTCTCTACAGCTGTGGCGATATTTTCCTGAGCAGTGGCGTACCATCCAGACTAGTGGCGGTACTCTCTACAGCTGTGGCGATATTTTCCTGAGCAGTGGCGTACCATCCAGAGCAGTGGCGGTACTCTCTACAGCTGTGGCGATATTTTCCTGAGCAGTGGCGTACCATCCAGAGCAGTGGCGGTACTCTCTACAGCTGTGGCGATATTTTCCTGAGCAGTGGCGATACCATCCAGAGCAGTGCTGGTACCATCTGCAGCCGTGGGGTTATTTTCCTTAGCAGTGGCGGTACTGTTCAGAGCAGTGGCGTACCATCCAGAGCAGTGGCGGTACTCTCTACAGCTGTGGCGATATTTTCCTGAGCAGTGGCGTACCATCCAGAGCAGTGCTGGTACCATCTGCAGCCGTGGGGATATTTTCCTTAGCAGTGGCGGTACTGTTCAGAGCAGTGGCGTACCATCCAGACTAGTGGCGGTATCACCCAAAGCTGTGGTGGTACTATCCAGAGCTTTGGCGGTACTGTCCAGTGTGGCGATATCGTCCAGAACAGTGGCGGTATTGTCCAGTTGTAACAGACAGAACCCGTTCATTAGATGTTGTCTTTCTGCCCTTGGCTCCTGAGTGACCTTTGAACTGGGCTTTCGGTCTCATTGGACTCATTTATCTCTGTACCGGGCCTTTAACGTCCATCTGCAAACCTGCCATGTGTCCTGTACCCCTAAATGGGTGGGATGGGTCCTGCGGGCATTTTAACTGGTTCCACTGGGCTCTGGTTACTGGTTATGGTCAGAAACCATCAGCTGGCGCTGGTTTATCTTGTTCAGGTTGAGCAGAACTGAATCTGAACCTTTGTTTTGGAACTGGACCAGTCAAAGGAAGCGTTAGCTCTGGCAGCTAGGAGGGCTAAAGGTTTTGTTTACTTCCAGGACATTTTCAAGAGAAACTGACTTTATTCCAACCCCAAAAACATTTTCAAACAGTCACCTGAGATGGTAAAACGTTGCTAAGGCAGCTGTTAGGCAACAAGTCAGCAACTTCACAGAAATCACTGTTACGTACTTGTAGGAAGCAGCAGCTCTGTTCTAACAGCAGGAAGCTTCTATGAGCAGAACGTGGTCAGCATCAGCTGAGTAACAGCCAATCACACAGCAGCTCCTTTGCTCAGACTGCAGCCAAGCTTCAGCCGGTCTGAGCAGCAGAACCCAGCTGCTGGGCAGAGCAACTTTGCTGCATCTCAGTATCTCAGTCATAGACAATCTAAAGCTCTACATCTGGTTTATAGGCCTCAAATTAATTATTTATTATAATTTGTTTGAAAATACAGGTTTTCTCCCAATCATTTCCCATCGCAGCCAGAGCATGGGAACGGAGCGCGATTCCCCCTCAGGAGGAAGTTCGCTCATTTACTCCGCCGCTCAAAGTTGCGACAATTCTAATATTTCTTATTAATTGTCGAAAAAAATCGCACTTAAATTGGATCATAAAATTTTACAAATTTTATAATCCAGCATTTTTAATCGGAGGTCCGCTCACATGCTCTTATCACAGCGAAGCCGCCTCCCCCCTCTAGGTGACGCCCATTTCATAGGGCTACCGTATCAGCATCTCTAACCTCCAAAAAACAGATTTTTCTACCTAGAAGCTAGCTAGAAGAGAAACGTAGCTGCTCTGTGCAGATTATCAGCTAAAAGATCTGGTTGGTCTGAACTTTCTGAGTCCCGGCGCTCTGCCTGACGTCACCGCCGCTCCCTGATCCATTGACAGTGCGGGCGCAGCGTGGTTAGCGTAGATGCTTCATGGAGGGGGCCTTCTGATGTCATTAATCATTACTCAGAGACGCATTAATCACAGGATAAACCACTAATATACCACTACTATAAAGGCACTATAGGGGGGGTGGCCGACATGCTAATGGCCGACATGAACCACAAATAAAGGAAGTAGGTTTAAAAAATAATTTTTCTATGACACAAAAATTTATATTTAGAATAATTTAATTACCTGCAAGATTTATCCAGATATGGCTGAACTTTTCTTTGTCTGATAGTCTGTGTTCCTGCTGCCAGGGCCAGCTGATCATCATCATCACCATCATCATTATCTTCATCATCATCATTATCTTCATCATCGTCACCATCATCATCATCGTCATCATCATCCACAGACTTAGTCTTTAGGACTGATGGATCAGTGTTATCATTTAATCAGATGATATCTAACGAGTTAATTAACTGTTTTATTTGCTACATAAATGGGATTCTTTTATTTCTCTTTGATGTTTATCTGGTTTGATGGAGACGATATTAGGAAATGAATAATTTGGTCACTTTTTAATTTTGGTGATGTGATTATTTCCCCATTAAAAAGCTGACTGCAAAAACTCTTAGGGTTTGCATTTTGGTCTTCAATGTTTTAAATTTAAAACTGTATTTAGAAAAAAATTTAGAGAGGGAATAAAGGACATTCGAAGTTTTGTAGATTGAGTCAAAATATTTTTTACAAGCGACTAAAGTGTAATTTCAAAAACTGCATTTTGATCTAAACTATTAAATATTCCCCTAATGAAGGATTACTGGATTATTCCAGCAGCCCTGATTGGTCCGTTCCTCTGCTGCAGACGCTGCAGTCTGCACTGCTGTGTGCTGATTGGTTGTTACAGCTGCGAAAAGCTGAGAGCAGAACTCAGCAGGTCCAGATGTTAGCGCTGACCCGGGTCAGGTCTTACAGGTCCAGATGTTAGCACTGACCCGGGTCAGCTCTTACAGGTCCAGATGTTGGCACTGACCCAGGTCAGGTCTTACAGGTCCAGATGCTGGCACTGACCCGGGTCAGGTCTCACAGGTCCAGATGTTAGCACTGACCCGGGTCAGGTCTTACAGGTCCAGATGTTGGCACTGACCCGGGTCAGGTCTTACAGGTCCAGATGCTGGCACTGACCCAGATGTTAGCACTGACCCAGATGTTAACGCTGACCCAGATGTTGGCACTAACCCGGGTCAGGTCTTACAGGTCCAGATGTTAGCACTGACCCAGATGTTAACGCTGACCCAGATGTTGGCACTGACCCGGGTCAGGTCTTACAGGTCCAGATGTTAGCGCTGACCCAGATGTTGGCACTGACCCGGGTCAGGTCTTACAGGTCCAGATGTTAGCGCTGACCCAGATGTTGGCACTGACCCGGGTCAGGTCTTACAAGTCCAGATGTTAGCGCTGACCCAGATGTTGGCACTGACCCGGGTCAGGTCTTACAGGTCCAGATGTTAGCGCTGACCCAGATGTTGGCACTGACCCGGGTCAGGTCTTACAGGTCCAGATGTTAGCGAGAGAAACCCTTATGTCTCTAACCGGGTCGGGCACTGCGTCCTCAGAACCTGGATCTGTTGGATCTCTGCAGTTTAACCCTTTCAGTTCTGGTCCAGACTGCAAAGATTCTCCGTTTGTTTTCTGCAGATCCAGTTCTGCAGCTTCCTGCCTCACAGAGAAAACTAGGACGAACATTTCCTCAGCAGCTGTTTCACTGGTTTGCATGCCTTCAACAGGGAAACTGTCAGGAAATGCCACATTTTGTAGAGCAGTACAGCAGAGCGTGTACAGAACTCTATTTTTAAGACTTGTCGTCTCATAGAAGGTTTCATCTATGAGGACGGCAGATTTATCATGGATTTATGTACACTATATTGCCAAAAGTATTTGCTCACCCATCCAAATTATTGGAATCAGGTGTTCCAATCACTTCCATGGCCACAGGTGTATAAATTCAAGCACCTAGGCATGCAGACTGTTTTTACAAACATTTGTGAAAGAATGGGTCGCTCTCAGGAGCTCAGTGAATTCCAGCGTGGAACTGTGATAGGATGCCACCTGTGCAACAAATCCAGTCGTGAAATTTCCTCGCTCCTAAATATTCCACAGTCAACTGTCAGCTGTATTATAAGAAAATGGAAGTGTTTGGGAACGACAGCAACTCAGCCACGAAGTGGTAGGCCACGTAAACTGACGGAGCGGGGTCAGCGGATGCTGAAGCGCATAGTGCGAAGAGGTCGCCAACTTTCTGCAGAGTCAATCACTACAGACCTCCAAACTTCATGTGGCCTTCAGATTAGCTCAAGAACAGTGCGCAGAGAGCTTCATGGAATGGGTTTCCATGGTCGAGCAGCTGCATCCAAGCCATACATAACCAAGTGCAATGCAAAGCGTCGGATGCGGTGGTGTAAAGCACGCCGCCACTGGACTCTAGAGCAGTGGAGACGCGTTCTCTGGAGTGACGAATCGCGCTTCTCCATCTGGCAATCTGATGGACGGGTCTGGGTTTGGCGGTTGCCAGGAGAACGGTACTTGTCTGACTGCATTGTGCCAAGTGTAAAGTTTGATGGAGGGGGGATTATGGTGTGGGGTTGTTTTTCAGGAGCTGGGCTTGGCCCCTTAGTTCCAGTGAAAGGAACTCTGAATGCTTCAGCATACCAAGACATTTTGGACAATTCCATGCTCCCAACTTTGTGGGAACAGTTTGGAGCTGGCCCCTTCCTCTTCCAACATGACTGTGCACCAGTGCACAAAGCAAGGTCCATAAAGACATGGATGACAGAGTCTGGTGTGGATGAACTTGACTGGCCTGCACAGAGTCCTGACCTCAACCCGATAGAACACCTTTGGGATGAATTAGAGCGGAGACTGAGAGCCAGGCCTTCTCGTCCAACATCAGTGTGCGACCTCACAAATGCGCTTCTGGAAGAATGGTCAAAAATTCCCATAAACACACTCCTAAACCTTGTGGACAGCCTTCCCAGAAGAGTTGAAGCTGTTCTAGCTGCAAAGGGTGGACCGACGTCATATTGAACCCTATGGATTAGGAACGGGATGTCACTTAAGCTCATATGTGAGTCAAGGCAGGTGAGCAAATACTTTTGGCAATATAGTGTATCTTTTTCTCCTTTTGTTCTTTCAGTTTCTTCTTAGGCTGATTTTTGTAATGCTTGCTCTTTTTGCTGTCCCACAGGGAGGGAAGAGTTTGGTTCGGTTCTGGGATTATTGTGATTGTCTTCTAGTGATGATTCTAAATAAATAGAAAATAAAGAACCTTTGGGTTATGCTGATGTTTTCTGTTCCAAACCAGTTTCCTCAGACGTGGCTGCAGAGGAGTGAGGGTGACTCTGCATCAGAACCAACAGCTGGATGAAACACAGTGATGACCCATTCTATGCTCTTTGGTTCTGTTTAACACTTTATTTCTTTGCCATCTTTGCCTTTAAACAGCCACACCCAATGTCAGCCATCAATAAGCCCGTTGGTCACCACTGATAGCCAATCATACTGTTAGCAAGCAAAGGTGAAGGAGGCCAGGCATTTAAAGGGTTGAAAACAAATCACACAGCATTCCCCTATACGTCATAAATTCATAGCCTTTCCCCTTCAACCTTCTGGTGCTCGTGATGAAGAAGCCATGATGACCGTGTTTCCATGCAGACATTGAACGCAGCACAGATAATGACCCAAAATAAAGACGACATCCTCTGTGTTTCACAGAATAAATCTTATTTCTCAGCTTCCAGCCTTCATCTCACCTTTTGTCACATTAAGGGATTTTAAACACTTGGTTAAAGCACAGATTCCAGTGATGAGCGGTTTAAAAATGGGATTATCATCTCGGATTAGATGTTATCTACATGTGTGAGAGAGAAAAAGATGGAGAGAAAGGAGGCAGAGATCAGAACCCTTAACTGTTTGAACTGGTTCAGATTAGTGAATAAAAATCATTACTGGTCCATAAAAACGCCGACCAGCAGAACCAGTTTAAGGTCTGGGACATCCACCTCAACCCCTCCAGTTTGTGAAGACCAGATTATTCAGATAATGTGAAGCAGCTTCCTGTTTACTGGTCAGAGGAGATCTGATTGGTTCATGTCGTGTTTTACATAAAGCTGAAACCAAACATGAAAGAACTTTAAAGCAGCTTCTGGTTCTGCTGCTCCGGGTTTCGGGGGGGGGGGGGGGCAGTGCATCGCCATCAGTCCTCCTCTTTGGACGTCTCCATGACGACGGCAGCCTCCTCTTGGAAGCAGCGCCTGAAGAAGTTGAGAATGGATGTTAGCATGTAGCGCTTGCTCTCTACGCTGATGATGCGGTGACCTTCATCAGGGAAGATCTGGGCAGAAGGAACAAAATACCACGTTTATTCAAAGCTTCAATCAAGCTCAGAGTCGCTTCATCAGAGTCAGACGCTGAAATGATGAACATCTGCAGAAGGAGAGCCTCAGATTCACCTGCAGGGTGTAGCTAACGTTCAGCGCCGACAGCAGCTGGAGCAGCTCTGCTGAATGCTGGAAGTGAACGGCAGCTGGAAGAGAAGAGATGCAGAGAGAGATTAGCCTGCAGAGGATCATTCATTCATTCATTTATTCATTCATTCATTCATTCATTTATTCATTCATTTATTCATTCATTCATTCATTCATTTATTAATTCATTCATTCATTCATTTATTCATTTATTAATTAATTAATTAATTCATTCATTTATTCATTCATTCATTTATTCATTCATTTATTCATTCATTCATTTATTCATTCATTCATTTATTCATTCATTCATTTATTAATTTATTCATTCATTCATTCATTTATTAATTAATTCATTAATTCATTCATTTATTCATTCATTCATTTATTCATTCTTTCATTCATTCATTTATTCATTCATTTATTCATTCGTTCATTTATTCATTCATTCATTTATTAATTCATTCATTCATTTATTAATTAATTAATTAATTCATTCATTTATTCATTCATTCATTCATTTCATCATTCATTTATTCATTCGTTCATTTATTCATTTGTTCATTTATTAATTTATTCATTCATTTATTCATTCATTCATTTATTTATTCATTTATTCATTCATTCATTCATTTATTCATTTATTCATTCATTCATTTATTCATTCATTCATTCATTCATTCATTTATTAATTAATTCATTAATTCATTCATTTATTCATTCATTCATTTATTCATTCATTCATTTATTAATTTATTCATTCATTCATTCATTTATTCATTTATTAATTAATTCATTAATTCATTCATTTATTCATTCGTTCATTTATTCATTCATTCATTTATTCATTCATTCATTCATTTATTAATTAATTAATTCATTCATTTATTCATTCATTCATTTCATCATTCATTTATTCATTCGTTCATTTATTCATTTGTTCATTTATTAATTTATTCATTCATTTATTCATTCATTCATTTATTCATTCATTTATTCATTCATTCATTTATTCATTCATTCATTTATTCATTCATTCATTTATTCATTCATTCATTCATTTATTCATTCATTCATTTATTCATTCATTCACTCATTTATTCATTCATTTATTCATTCATTCATTCATGTATTCATTCATTCATTCATTTATTCATTCATTCATTTATTCATTCATTTATTCATTTATTCATTCATTCATTTATTAATTCATTTATTCATTCATTTATTCATTCATTCATTTATTCATTCATTCATTCATTTATTCATTCATTTATTCATTCATTCATTCATTCATTTATTCATTCATTTATTCATTCATTCATTCATTTATTCATTCATTTATTCATTCATTTATTAATTAATTCATTTATTAATTAATTCATTCATTCATTTATTCATTCATTCATTCATTCATTTATTAATTCATTTATTCATTCATTCATTCATTTATTCATTCATTCATTCATTCATTTATTCATTCATTCATTCATTTATTCATTCATTCATTTATTCATTCATTTATTCATTCATTCATTTATTCATTCATTTATTCATTCATTCATTTATTCATTTATTCATTCATTCATTTATTCATTCATTTATTAATTCATTCATTTATTCATTCATTCATTCATTCATTCATTTATTCATTCATTTATTCATTCATTCGTTTATTTATTCGTTCATTTATTCATTCATTCATTCATTTATTCATTCGTTCATTCCTTCATTCATTCATTTATTAATTCATTCATTCCTTCATTAATTTATGGTAAATGGCATGTACTTCTATAACGCCTTAATTCAAGTCAGGAGACTTGTCCAAAGCACTTTCTTTCATTTTTTCTTTCGTTTATTTATTTATTCATTCATTCAGTTATTAATTTGTTCATTTAATTATTCATTCAGGTTTACCCAGAAAAAACAAAGATTAAAAAGGGAAAAAACAGATGAATCCGTTAATATTTCCTTATTTTTTGCTCCGACTGTAAAATAAAAGATTTAGAATAAAACTTTTAACTTTAAGTTAATCAGAATAAAAAACTAAGGAAATCACTTGATTAAACAGCAGACATTAAATAAACACATTAACCCACATATGGAGGAAAGTAAACAAAAAGGAATAAAAAGCTGAATAAAAAACTAAAAGAAAATAAACAGATAAATTAATTAAACTAGTTTAAATGAGGCTGAAATGCAAAAAATTCTTTAATTATCTGATAAACTGATGAAAGTAAAAGATCATTTAAATTCCGTAAAAATTCAAAAAATATCCACTGGACTTGGTTTCCAGGATCTGAAGACGTTTCTCCGCCTCTCCAGGAAGCTTTCTCATTCAAATGTCTGGATCCGCCGTGAGTTTGAGTCTTTATGGACAAGGCCTGGTATCGCTTGGAAACATGCAAATGGTAACCGATGAATGGGTCGTTTAGTTCCATCGTTAGCCTGTAATATCTGAACCTGTCTATGATTCTAGGGGTCGGTCGTTAAAGGGGGTATTGTTCACCGGCTGGAGCGGGTAGGTCCCTCGTTCCTCTGTGATCCTCATAGATGCTTCCTTCCTCTCAAACCACCTATTTTCTTTATCCAGAATATGGACATTCTGGTCCTCAAAAGAATGTCCTTTGTCCACAAGGTGTAGGTGTACTGCGGAGTCTGGATAAAGAAAATAGGTGGTTCAGATATTACAGGCTAACGATGGAACCAAACGACCCATTCACCCGTTACCTTTGCATGTTTCCAAGCAATACAAGGCCTTGTCCATATAAGACTCAAACTCACTGCGGATCCAGACATTTGAATGAGAAAGCTTCCTGGAGAGGTGGAGAAACGTCTTCAAATCCTGGAAACCAAGTCCAGTGGATATTTTTTTAATTTTTACGGAATGACTCTGACCTGGATGACTGAGAACCTTCATCAGCATCATTTAAATTGTTTTTAAACCAGTTTGAGGAACAAAGATCTGGAAAACAGCAGGAACCAAACAGGAAACGATCCCAGAGGAAAACTCGATGGAAGGAAAACATCAACCGGACAGAAAACCTGGATTCTGCAGAACAACAGGAGACCAGGACCAAGAACTGTGCAACCATTGGTCTCACCGTCCGCCGTGCCGTGGACAATCAGGAAGTCCCGTGGCCTCGCCGCGGTGACGTCCCTCAGGAGACCGGAGATCTGCCGCAGACAGAGAACCGCCCAGTTTCCTTCTGGTGGAGCTCCCAACTTCTGCTTCCCTCTAATGAACCAGACTACATCCTCATCACAGACGCTGTGGTCCGCCGCGCGTCAAAGATGGCGTCTTTATTGAAACGGTCAGGAACATCATCAGAGATGCTGTCAGTGATCAGACGAACACATCAGCAGAGCTAGCTTAGGCTGCTATATGCTGGGTTTAACGCGTTTCTCCAGATAATTCAAAGATTAAACTGATCAGACGCTTTATTTGATGATAAGATCTGCAGACATCATGTCAACCATCAGCAGACTTCCTTTAACTTCACACCAATATCTCGTTTTCAGGACGCCATATTTCCAGGTCTTTAACCAAACCGGCTGTGAAACACGGAGCTTTAAAAGCTTCAGACTCTCTCTGGTGTTTGAGGACGGCTGGTTTATGAAATATGTCAGAAACTTTGTATAAATCGCATCCAAAAACAGCGACTTTCTCTGTATGTCGTTTAAAGGAAAAGTCGCTCATATTCAGAATCCAAACTTCTGAAAGTTTAAATCTGAAATGATTCCATCCTGTTCAATAAATGATCAGTGTTTTTAATTCAGAGTCATTTTCATGTGAATGTGCTTTACTGGAGGCATCCATGTTTGTCAAAGAACACTACTGCCACCTACTGGTTAGTGACATTGTCACGGTGCGGTATCGGCTGTTGATCAAGTCCCAGTGCTGTATCTGGTGTTTGTCACAACGCGCTATTATCCAAGTCATCTTGAAAACATTCTTCTTCCAAATGTTGGCTACATATTACGGGTTTTTTCTCTGGCCAGAAGTTCGATGGCAAATCCTCCCTCTTCAAGTTGGCGATCCAACGACCAACCCGTCCGTGGAGGATCAGGAATCAGAAAGGTGGAATAACTCTTTTTTCCACTTTTACCCGATGTATTCCAGCATCCAGCTGCCATGCACGTGGGCATTGTCAGTTTCACTATAGCTCTGGTGAATTTCAATGGTGAAGTCCTCTGGAAATCTTCAATAATTGTTGTTGATTGCAGATGTGTCTAGTAGTTCCCATTGATTTAGCTTGTAAAGCGGGGAGAATGGCGCTAGGCTTACCGCACCGTGACGTCACTGCTGGAAGATGGCAGGAGGGAGGGGCTACTATATTTGGGCAAAGATGGCCGCTCCCAGACTCAGAGATTGTGATGAAAAATTTTTTTTTCACTTACTGATTAACACTAAATTCATTAAATTACTGCGAACATCTTAGTTTCAGGTATAAATAATGATCCATTGATTATTCCTGCTGACCGGACTTTTCCTTTAAATGTAAACAAGTAGCACGAAATTGGTGCCTTAGAAACAACGCTGTCAAGGAACGCTATGGACAGCGGAAACATGCAAGAGGAGGAGAGTTTAGTGTCGGAGGTCGTGGATGAGTCTCCTCCGTCATCCATTTTTTATTTAGAGGAGGAAAGCGGGGACGAAGATGTTGTGGAAGAGGACGCCAGGGCGGCAGAAGCTTGGTTTGGTGTAGAAGGCTTCCAGCCGTACATGTTTGAGCCCTTGCCTCGCAACGCTGCCAGTTCTGTTAGCTCTACGCCTGCCGAAGACACAGACGTCCATCCCCGTGAACACTGGGACGCAACTCAATGGGAAAGGAAAGGATTCTGGTTTCAACCGTTGCGTATATTAGCTGCGACACATGAATCAAGATGCTATGACTGAAAACATTTGATTGACAGGTGAGCGTTGATATATGATTGGCTGAATTTAGGTGTTCAGGCTGACGTAGAACTAACTGGCCTGCAGAGGATAACGAGAAAAACTGATTTTAAGACAATGTTTCTAACTTTTGAGACGTTACGGTCTGACAAAGAGAACATTTATATACATGTTTAAACCAGAATGATTTGACATTTAAATATGACTTCCTACGACTCTAATGTAATTTCTCTTGCTTCATTAGCAACGTGTCTCGTTTAGCTCCTCAATTCAAGACAGAATTCACTTATTTTAAGTAAAAATTACTTATTTAGATTTAAGTTTTTTGCAGTGTGTTTGATGGTTCCTTCGCCTTCGTTTGTGTCGGACGGATGAGGTCATCGCCGAGCGCACCCAGAACGGGTCCGCTGGTTCCAGCAGATCCAGACAGAACCCAGGTCTGCCTGGATCTGGACCTGCAGAGCGGTTCTCACTAACCGATGCATTAGAAAGGAAGCAGAAGGAAACCCAGAACCCACTTTGGTAGAAGATGTTCCAGCAGAACCTCCACAACCTGAACAAAGTCCTACCTGGTAGCTGAGATGATGTTGGACAGGGAAGCCAAAGTACCTCTCAGATCCGGCGGATCCTGTGGGAGTCCAACAGAACCTCATAAAATCATTCAGTTCAGTTTTTCCTCTCAAACCATCAACTTCAACAACAGGAACTAAAAACATCAAATCTGTCATTTCTGCAGCTTCTGGTTCCCTGAACCACAAACCTCTCAGTGAGCCAGAAGATCTGGGAGCTTTAATTTGAAAGTCCAGAACCACTTCCTGTTTGTTTCTAATATGAGCAACAGCCTGCAGTCTGCAGAACCTTAAACCTGGTTCTAAACGGCTCCATCTGACCTGAGAGCCAATCAGGTAATCTGCAGCTTGTGACATCATCAATCAGAGCGAGAACATCTGAAAGAAATGATGATATGAAACCAGGGGACGGGTCCGACTTGCTGCGACCCGTTAGCCTTCAGGTTCTGGTGCTGCTCGCCCTCCCAGTTCCAAACTGGGAGGAAGAAAAACTTGTTTCCTCCTCTGATTCTTTCATTTTCCTCACTTCCTGCTCCTACTTGAGGTGTTTGGTGGCTGAGGCTCCTCCTCACCGTAGAGCCTCCAGTTAGTTATTGGAGCCACGGCGACGCCACATTTGATCTGTGAGCTGTGAGACAGCAGCAGGAGGGAGGACAGGAACCCCCCATACGCCTAAAAACAGATTAGAAAACATCAGCTTAGAACAAAGAACCATAAAAGGTTCTGATTACCTCAGGATGTTCCTCACCTTCCCATAAACTCCAACTCTGCTGCCGTCAACGAAGGGAAGTGTCACCAGCTGCCTGAGAACGAAATGATGGATTATTAGTGGACAGAAAGGAAGAACCTAAGAACGAGTCTGACACCCAGAGACATGGGCGTGCACACATAGACACTAGGTGGTGCTAAAGCACTAGGAAGTTTGCCCTTTATCAACGAAAACTTGTTTCTTTTTATTATTAATATTATCAAGATTTTACTGAGGTCGGTTTTGAAATGATCTTTTGAAAACCTGAGCCATTAAAAACGACTGTAACAATGCCCCGAAATGAGCCACCTCCTGACGCACACCCGACCAGCCTCTCTCTCTTCCTTTGTCACGTGACCTCGCACGGTCGCCCGCAGGGCATGCCAGATGCGCAGCATCATAGCAGTTCAGTAAGCGTCTTCAGATAGCAGGAACGGTCGCTGACAGGCTGCTTCTCCGTGCCCCATTAGCCAGGTAATATACAGATCAAGCAGAATCATTTTGTAGTGCATTAAAATGTCTCAGCAGCACCAAACAAGCATTTTGCCGACTGGTCACCTGATAAACTAGTTAGGCTAGATAAAGTTTTACACTGTAGCCCAAGTCAATGACAGCTAACGTGAGGACGACCACATAAGCTACAGATAATTTTGGTAGAGTTTGCAATTACAGATCTATGTGTTAAGACAAACGTTTTCTGTTGTATAGGTTTTGTTAGGAAACATAAATTAACACATTTTGGTCTCTTTATTGTCTTAATTGTGTATTGATTTAGTAATTGCAGCACAATGCCAAGAAAGGAGGGTTAATCGTATTGAAAAATCTTAAAAGCTGTTCACATTTTATTTTTAAGTGGTTTGTACAAAATCAGCAGGTATTAAAATAGCTATTATTTTGTAGGCTACCATAAGTCATATCCACGTGACAAGACTTCCAGTCATGTTGCCCTAATAGCCCATTATTTAAACTAATGTGGCATATTTGTTAAAGCTATTATTAGTATTATTATAATTATTATTATTATTATTATTGTCATGATGGTTATTATTATTATATTGTAGCCAGTCACAGCAGGGAAGCTCTATACCATCAAGATCTACCAGGACAGGAGATGAGGAAGAGTTCAGGGAAGACACAGAGACAGAAAAAGACCGGGATGAGGGAGAACAGCAGGATGAGGGAGAAAAGATGGATGAGGGAGAAAAGATGGATGAGGGAAAACAAGGAGATGAGCCAGATGAAAGAAGAAGAAAGATGAGCAAGTAGTACGCTTTAGTCTGTTCTGTTGGTGATGTGACTTTTTTCCATTGAAAACTCACGTTTAGAGAATCTTACAAATAAAAGTCAAATTTCATTGCACATGTGTGTTTTTTTTTATAATTAAGTGTTCCACGTGCACTAAAAAGTGCCCTCCCCCCCTCCTGAGCACCTGCCCCCCAAAATGTCTGTGCACGCCTCTACCCAGAGAACACGCTGAGAACACGCTAAGCCGGAGAACCCTGGGAGCAGAGAACAGGCTGAGAACACGCAGAGAACAGGCAGAGAACAGGCTGAGAACAGGCTGAGAACACGCTGAGAACACGCAGAGAACAGGCAGAGAACACGCAGAGAACAGGCTCAGAACAGGCTGAGAACACGCTGAGAACACGCTGAGAACACGCTGAGAACACGCTGAGAACAGGCTGAGAACAGGCTGAGAACACGCTGAGAACACGCTAAGCCGGAGAACCCTGGGAGCAGAGAACAAGCTGAGAACACGCAGAGAACAGGCTGAGAACAGGCAGAGAACAGGCTGAGAACAGGCAGAGAACAGGCTGAGAACACGCAGAGAACAGGCTGAGAACAGGCAGAGAACACCCAGAGAACAGGCTGAGAACACGCTAAGCCGGAGAACCCTGGGAGCAGAGAACAGGCTGAGAACACGCAGAGAACAGGCTGAGAACACGCAGAGAACAGGCTGAGAACAGGCTGAGAACAGGCTGAGAACACGCAGAGAACAGGCAGAGAACACCCAGAGAACAGGCTGAGAACACGCAGAGAACAGGCTGAGAACAGGCAGAGAACAGGCTGAGAACAGGCAGAGAACAGGCAGAGAACACGCAGAGAACAGGCAGAGAACAGGCTGAGAACAGGCTGAGAACACGCTGAGAACACGCTGAGAACAGGCTGAGAACACGCTGAGAACACGCTAAGCCGGAGAACCCTGGGAGCAGAGAACAGGCTGAGAACACGCAGAGAACAGGCTGAAAACACGCTGAGAAAACGCTGAGAACACGCTAAGCCGGAGAACCCTGGGAGCAGAGAACAGGCTGAGAACACGCCGAGAACAGGCTGAGAACAGGCTGAGAACATGCAGAGAACAGGCTGAGAACACGCAGAGAACAGGCTGAGAACAGGCTGAGAACACGCTGAGAACAGGCTGAGAACACGCTGAGAACACGCTGAGAACAGGCTGAGAACACGCTGAGAACACGCTAAGCCGGAGAACCCTGGGAGCAGAGAACAGGCTGAGAACACGCAGAGAACAGGCTGAGAACACGCTGAGAACACGCTGAGAACACGCTAAGCCGGAGAACCCTGGGAGCAGAGAACAGGCTGAGAACACGCAGAGAACAGGCTGAGAACACGCAGAGAACAGGCTGAGAACGCGCTAAGCCGGAGAACCCTGGGAGCAGAGAACAGGCTGAGAACACGCAGAGAACAGGCTGAGAACACGCTGAGAACAGGCTGAGAACAAGCAGAGAACACGCTGAGAACACGCTGAGAACAGGCTGAGAACACGCTGAGAACACGCTAAGCCGGAGAACCCTGGGAGCAGACAACAGGTTGAGAACACGCAGAGAACAGGCTGAGAACACGCAGAGAACAGGCTGAGAACAGGCTGAGAACACGCAGAGAACAGGCTGAGAACAGGCAGAGAACACCCAGAGAACAGGCTGAGAACACGCTAAGCCGGAGAACCCTGGGAGCAGAGAACAGGCTGAGAACACGCAGAGAACAGGCTGAGAACACGCAGAGAACAGGCTGAGAACAGGCTGAGAACACGCAGAGAACAGGCTGAGAACAGGCAGAGAACACCCAGAGAACAGGCTGAGAACACGCAGAGAACAGGCTGAGAACAGTCTGAGAACACGCAGAGAACAGGCTGAGAACAGGCAGAGAACAGGCTGAGAACAGGCAGAGAACAGGCTGAGAACACCCAGAGAACAGGCTGAGAACACGCTAAGCCGGAGAACCCTGGGAGCAGAGAACACACTGACATACAGTAAACCTTTATTTTCCACATGTGACTAAAATACCGCCTGCTTCCTGTTTGTTGTGTTTTTTCTCCCGTCTTTCCTTAAAGAAGTTTGCAACTGCAGTGTCATCCAACCATCTCTAGTGACTGTCGATGCTCATTATACACAAACCAAGGATCACCCTGGAAGTCCTTTGCTGCCACCTGGTGGTCAAGTTATGCACTGCTGGAACTGAACACCATCTGTTCAATTGGAGCTCGAGTCAAAAGAAACCAAACCAGGACCATCTAAGGTCTCGGTCTCAGTACTCCTTGGTCTTGGTTGATGTGATCTTGACTAAAACACTGAAGGAAACCTTCTGGTTCTGCTCCAGAGATCAAGGTTAGTAAAACCAGCCAGTAAAGGGTTTCAACACGCAGTGATCCAGAGATCAAGGTTAGTAAAACCAGGCAGTAAAGGGTTTCAACACGCAGTGATCCAGAGATCAAGGTTAGTAAAACCAGGCAGTAAAGGGTTCATAGATCTTCTATCCTGCTGCATGAAAATGAGGAAAACAACCAAACTTGTTCTATCATCTCGATCAAAGTCCAGAAGTTTGTCCAAACTTGTACCTTCCCTGCAGGAAGAACCGCCTCATCAAGTCAAAGGTTTTCTACATATTTGGGCCCTAAGGGCCCCTGGGGGCCGCCTTCAGAATGGACCATGGAAACCTACTCCAGCGCTGCCATCTGGTCCTGAACATCAGCCGTCCCCAGGTTCTGATGGACCGCCCGGCCCCTCCTGTCCACTCGGGCCACGACGACTCGGTCCGAAGTGACGAGCACCGAGTCCCAGTCCAGAGCGAAACGGTCGTTCACATCTTGGCCACCAGGGGCGCTGTCTCTACAGACAAACATGTTCAACAGGAAACATTTTAAACAAGGACAATCTGATCAAACACACAGAGAAATGTTTCTAATAGGAGGATAAAGGGATCCGTTTCTAAGATTAACATTGAAAACCGGGTTGAAACCGGTTTGAAACCGGTTTAAGCTTCAGTTTGTTTAAAACCGAGGAAGAGTTTGGGTTTGAAAGGAAGGACGTACAGGAGGAGTAAAACCGGATGCTTCACCGTTTCATCCAGGTCTCTGGGAACCATCAGCTCCACACCGAGTCCTGCAGAACAACCCGGAAGAATCACCAAGAACCGGGAAAAAAGAAAGAACATCCCGTTAAGTTCCTGGTTCTGCTATAGCTGTTAAAACACAAGTAATCCAACCCTGTCAGTCATTACTAAACCCCGCTTTATTTCCAGGTATTTCAAATATTATCCAATACTTTTTGTCATTCCGTCTTATTTTGAACATAAGACTATAACTCAAAATGAGACAATGATTAGTATCACATCCCAAATATCCTACTAAGTGTTCGGCCTGTATTGCACCCATATTGGCCTAGTCAAAGTCAAGCCCTTGATCTAGAGCAGGGGTGGGTAGTTCTAGTTCCTGAGGGCCGCCATCCTGCAACTCTTAGATGTGCCTTCAGTTCAACACGCCTGAATCAAGTAATTAGATGATTGAGAGGAGTCTGGCGGAACGGACTCCATCCTGAGGAGGCAACTCAACCATTTGACTCAGGTTTGTTAAACCAAGGATGGATCTGAAAGTTGCAGGATACCGGCCCCCAGGAACTGGAATTGCCCGCCTCTGATCTAGTAAAAGCGCTGCTTCCAGTGGTTTAGCTGATAACTTTATTTAGAAAGAACTTTACAAATCAGCCGACAAGAATAAAGGCTATAAAAACAGAAAGAGATGAAGAGGTTTCCCTTCCGTTGGTTGATCAAGCAGATGCTCCGGTCCGGTTCTTACCAGATCCGGTTCTTTGCAGGATTCTCCGCTCCCTCCTCGGTACGGTTCTGTCAGTCAGAGCTCTCCTCAGCTCCACATTCGTCTCCACAGCCAAACATCCTGCTGAGTTCAGGACAGAAACCAATCAGTTGTACGGCTGCTAATCCTGGAGGTAGAATCCTGGATCTTTCTGCGGTTCTGAAACGGTTGCTGATTGCAGCGTGTTGCAGCAGATCCGCCGCCGACCACGCATGATGCAAGGCAGGCAAAGAGGAGGACGTACCGCTCATGTCCTGCAGCCTGTGGAGGGTGGTCTGAGGTATCCCAGGTCCTGGAGACAAGATGACGGCAGGAGGTCTCAGAGGCAGATCTCAGAAATACATAAAAATGATATTTCTGTAGTTTAAAATGTGTGAAATGATCAATTTATTTATGTTTGATGCTGAGAAGCAGTTCATCCTGCATGTTTCTGTCCTTTCCTCTGTTGTTTGGGTTTTGCTCTGCATGTATAGATCATTTCTGATGATGGGGGGGTTCACCAGCCCCGCCGTGCTCTCCAGGCCGCCCCGGGCAGCCCTCTGCTCAGACAAACTTTCCTATCTTCTGTTTGCTTTTAGCATCTAGATTTATTATCAGGCAGTTTTTCTCTTTTAGATTTTATGAAACTTTGACTTAAAGTTCAACTTAGATTCTTAACACATTGAGCTTTTACAGAATTAAAACAGTTAATAGTTTCTATCAATAAGATGATTATTATGAATCAAACAGTTTTTATGATTTTCTAACCCAGATAAATTGTAAGTATGTTTGCAGCTCAGATGATTTTCTATGGTTTCTACTAAACTGATACTCATCATACTTTCCATTCAGAATCGGAGTTTTTTTATGGCCTATAATTTGGTTTGGGCTCGTTTTTAAGCCCTTGAGGCTTTCATGCATTCATCCTTCAGACAGAAGCTGAGCCTCAGACTCTGAATTCAGCGCCATCTCTTTAAGTCAGAATCAATGAAAACATCCAGAGGAAATAAAGCTATAGTGAACGTTCACAGACGTCCTGGTTGGGAATGATTGGGTTTGTACCTCTGCAGTTGAGGAGAACATGTTGATGGTCTGGACTGAGCTCAGCGTCATAGAAGCTGCAGTTGGGTTTAAAAAGAGAGCAGCTCAGACAGTCTCTATGGAAAGGATGCTCCTCAGACAGCCTGTTGGAGGAGAACAAACAGCTGAGATTAGATCAATCCCCCCCATTAAACCCCGATGCTAGGCTAGGGTTAAACCCAATCCTAGTGGTCTAGATTAGGGTTAAACCCAATCCTAGCGGTCTAGATTAGGGTTAAACCCGATCCGAGCAGTTTAGATGAGGGTTAAACCCAATCCTAGCGGTTTAGATTCAATTCAATTCAATTCAGTTTATTTATATAGCGCCAAATTCACAACACATGTCCTCTCAAGGCACTTCACAGTTCAACCAGATCGTACAGTCAAATTGATACAAAGTTTTCTATCTAAGGAAAACCAGTTGATTGCATTGACTCATTGACTCAAATACAATCCCTCACACTAAGCATGCTTGCAGCGACAGTGGAGAGGAAAAACTCCCTTTTAACAGGAAGAAACCTCCAGCAGAACCAGGCAGAAACCTCCAGCAGAACCAGGCAGATGGTTAAACCCAATCCTAGCAGGCTAGATCTGGGTTAAACCCAATCCTAGCAGTTTAGACGAGGGTTAAACCCAATCCTAGCCGTCTAGATTAGGGTTAAATCCAATCCTAGTAGTCTAGATTAGAGTTAAACCCAATCCTAACAGTCTAGATTAGGGTTAAACCCAATCCTAGCAGTTTAGATGAGGGTTAAACCCCATCCTAGCGGTCTAGACGAGGGTTAAACCCAATCCTAGCAGTCTAGATTAGGGTTACATACAATCCTAGCAGTCTAGATTAGAGTTAAACCCAATCCTAACAGTCTAGATTAGGGTTAAACCCCATCCTATCAGTTTAGATGAGGGTTAAACCCAATCCTAGCGGTTTAGATGAGGGTTAAACCCAATTCCTTGCTGTCTAGATCTGGGTTAGACCCAATCCTAGCGGTCTAGATTAGGGTTAAACCCAATCCTAGCGGTCTAGATTAGGGTTAAACCCAATCCTAGCAGTCTAGATCAGGGTAAACTCAATCCTAGCGATCTAGATCAGGGTAAACCCAATCCTAGTGTTCTACATGAGGGTTAAACCCAATCCTAGCGGTCTAGATTATGGTTAAACACAATCCTAGCGGTCTAGATTAGGGTTAAACACAATCCTAGCGGTCTAGATTAGGGTTAAACCCAATCCTAGTGGTCTAGATTAGGGTAAACCCAATCCTAGCGGCCTAGATGAGGGTTTATCCCAATCCTAGCAGTCTAGATTAGGGTTAAACCCAATCCTAGCGGTCTAGATTAGGGTTAACCCCATCCTAGCGGTCTAGATCTGGGTTAAACCAAATCCTAGCAGTCTAGATCTAGGTTAAACCCAATCCTAGCAGTCTAGATTAGGGTAAACCCTATCCTGGCGGTCTAGATTAGGGTAAACCCAATCCTAGCGGCCTAGATGAGGGTTTATCCCAATCCTAGCAGTCTAGATTAGGGTTAAACCCAATCCTAGCGGTCTAGATTAGGGTTAACCCCATCCTAGCGGTCTAGATCTGGGTTAAACCAAATCCTAGCAGTCTAGATCTAGGTTAAACCCAATCCTAGCAGTCTAGATTAGGGTAAACCCTATCCTAGCGGTCTAGATTAGGGTTAAACACAATCCTAGCGGTCTAGATCTGGGTTAAACCCAATCCTAGCGGTCTAGATTAGGGTAAACCCAATCCTAGTGGTCTAGATGAGGGTTAAAGCCTTTCAGAGTTTTTTTTTCCTTCATCTTAAGGTTCGGGGTTTTTATAAAATATTTTCTGCATTTGTTAATGTTCAGGCTGTTGTTTCCATCTCTGGTGTTTTTCTAAGTGGATCTATAAAAAACTAGCCTGACTCTGAATCTCTAAGCTTAGCTTCAAAGTGCCGATTCTCCCCCCAGCGGGGGGGTTGGACTGGATCACTATGCATGAGGGTTGGAAGAGAAGCTGATGTCGTACCTGTACATGTGCTGCTGAGCCGACCCCTCCTCTGTACTCAGGAAATATCTGGAAAACAGAAGAGCACCGAGAAATCAGCGCCAGGGACGGATCTGCATGGAATTAGGTCCCCTGACAGGAAACAACCTTCGGTGTAAATGTCCTACTGAGGAAAGAAAAATGGGCTCCTCCCCCACCCAGCAGGACATCAGCAGATACCAGGAAGCTGAAAGTCTCACAGCAAAGCTTCTCCATGAGAGACTCCAGTTCTATTAGAGGAGGCACCTGGTGGACCAGGAACTACTGGTCCTCAAATGATCTTGATATGGATCACTACCATAGATCAGCTGCAATGGGACAAAGACCAGTCAGGTGACGGTACCTACCTGCAGCAGAGAGGCAGTCTAAGCAGTGCGGTTCTGTTTTAAGCTGCTAGGGAAGAGACATAATATTGGGATATTCATATCAGATAGTTTTTATAAATAGATATTCAGATGTCTTTTCTAGAGAGGAACAGCTGTAGGTTTTCTGGTGCAGAAAAAGAAGGGGAGCGAGAACGGAGCCCTGTGGTGTCCCGTATAAGGTTCCATTCATCCGTACACCGCCCCAAAGTGCACCACTGCACCAACAGAGGGGTTCAGCCGAGAAAAATGGACAAAATGGATCCCAGAGTCTAACGTCCAACATCGTCCAACGTCCAACATCGTCCGACGTCCAACAGAAGTATTTAAACAGCCTGAAGTTGAACAGATTGAATCCAAAATTATCGATAAGAAACTCCGGTTCTGATACCAATAATTACTGGTAGGTCCTCACAGACTAGCAGCAGACCTGGATCAGGATGGAGTCTGGGAGAACAGAACCGCTTCGTTAACAAACTATTGGATCAGAACTTACATGGATCTGGAGTTCTCATCGTAGGCCAGAACCCGGGAGACCTTCCAGTTCCCAGAGGTGAGCTGCTGGACCCGGACCCGCTCAGCGTCAGACTGAGGACCACAGAGAAGAGACGGCATGTTAGGATGAGTCCCTGACACCCGGCAGACGGGTCCGGCTGTCTGAGGCCCGGATGTTCTGGTCTCACCTGGTTGGAGATCATGGAGATGTGGCTGAAGGCTCCAGGGCTGCTGATGAAGAACCTGCTGAGGTCCCTGGAGAACAGTGGCTCCTCAGTCTGGAGGTCAGATGGACCAGAGTCTTTCAGTACCATGAGGGTGGTTCTGGTTCTGGTCCCAGTTTGTTAAGACCAGAACTTCCTTTTCAAACATTAGACATGACATGAACCCAGATCCTGGTTCTTCAGGTACCAGATTGGTGTGTTTGGACTCAGGTGCATGAGTCTGAGGTGAAGAGGAACCTCACCTGGCGGTCCAACCAAGCCTCTGATGTCATCACATGTTTCTGATGGAACAAGATGGAGTCAGGTGACCAGAACTTCTGCCTCGGCCCGTTTCTGCCGCGAGTTTCCTACCTTCATGCAGTCGCCTGTGGTGGCGTCACACACGGAGAGAATGGAGACGTTCTGAGCTCGGTTGACCCAGCGGACGCTCAGCTTCTGCCGGGTCACCCATGTCACCATGCTGATGTAGAAGTCGCTGCAGAGACAGAATCAGAACCAGAGTGAATGTTCTCCACAGTGGATCTTCAGAATATCTGAAGGCCACGTCTGTTTTAACCTGATGGAGGAGAAGCTGCAGATGGTTCCTTCTGTCAGAACATCCTCAGTTTCTCTGGTTCCAATAAAATAAATCTAAAACTCAATTTTTCCTAAATCCCTCAATGGGAAAATTTACACAATAAATCTATATTTCTATGTTTTATCTAAAAACATCTGTTTCTACATCCTTTATGTAAATGTTAACTCTATAAATCTATATCTCATTTTAAATGTGAATTTATATCTCAGATCTATTACAATCTGTTTGTTTCCATATAAATAAAACATTTATGCTATAGAAATAGATTCAACAGATAAATTTGGATAAAATATTCAGATCTAGATTAAATATCTATATTTATCACTTTACTCCTAAATGTTGGGAAGAAAAAGCTAGAATTGTTAAATAACAGAAATGTGAGTGATTCTTTAGTTAGGTTGGTCAGTTATTAGCTGCTCAACCATTAACGGTGATATTTACATCATTATTAACTTCATTATAAGCAGCTAATACAGATGAGAGGAATGGAAATGAAACAGTGGCAGCTGGCCAGTAGAGGGCGCCACCCCACTCACCCAATGACCTTGATTAAAAAATTGTTTATTAAAATATATATATTTTAGATGTGCAGTATAAATATTTAATCTTTAATGACGAGTAAAGCTGTTTTGTTGTTGTCGGATTGGTGACGTATTTCCATAAATCTCTGGTTAAAGTCGTCCATGTGCAGCAGCTCCTCCTCAATGCTAAGAGAGGAGCATCGTGGGGAGCAGCTCTCCTGCACCCAGAGCTGAAAGCAGCTTGATTTGCTCACCACCTCCCTCCACAGCGCTGACGTCACAGTCCTCTGTTAGGAGGTGTGGCTGATTGACAGGTTTATAGGATTATTTAGCTCCAAGGCTAGGCTAGCTGCCTTCAGCTAGGCTAACTGCATGCAGCGAGGCTAACTGCCTGCAGCGAGGCTAACTGCATGCAGCGAGGCTAACTGCATGCAGCGAGGCTAACTGCATGCAGCGAGGCTAACTGCCTGCAGCGAGGCTAACTGCATGCAGCGAGGCTAACTGCACGCAGCGAGGCTAACTGCACGCAGCGAGGCTAACTGCCTGCAGCGAGGCTAACTGCATGCAGCGAGGCTAACTGCATGCAGCGAGGCTAACTGCCCGCAGCGGGGCTAACTGCACGCAGCGAGGCTAACTGCCTGCAGCGAGGCTAACTGCACGCAGCGAGGCTAACTGCATGCAGCGAGGCTAACTGCCTGCAGCGAGGCTAACTGCACGCAGCGAGGCTAACTGCCTGCAGCGAGGCTAACTGCACGCAGCGAGGCTAACTGCATGCAGCGAGGCTAACTGCACGCAGCGAGGCTAACTGCATGCAGCGAGGCTAACTGCCTGCAGCGAGGCTAACTGCACGCAGCGAGGCTAACTGCCCGCAGCGAGGCTAACTGCCTGCAGCGAGGCTAACTGCACGCAGCGAGGCTACCTGCATGCAGCGAGGCTAACTGCACGCAGCGAGGCTAACTGCACGCAGCGAGGCTAACTGCATGCAGCGAGGCTAACTGCCTGCAGCGAGGCTAACTGCACGCAGCGAGGCTAATTGCCCGCAGCGAGGCTAACTGCCCGCAGCGAGGCTAACTGCCTGCAGCGAGGCTAAGGCAGACATCCCAAGTCTCCCTGAAGTTCCGGGAGTCTCCCTGATATTGATAGTTGTTCACTGATGCCCGCGAGTCGGATAAATTATCCCGGATTTTAGACTCTGGGAGGTGGTGTTTTTTTAATACCAGTGAGAGCGGAGAGGCAATAATTTGTGCATCATGTGCGGATTAGAATTACTGCGATTGCGCAGACACAACAACAGAGCGCGGGCTTTGGGGAGGAGTTTGCTGGTGAAACCTGTGCAGCTTATCTGTCCAAAGCGATGCTCTGATCAACCAGCGTTCCAGGCGACTGGTTGATCAGAGAGCTGATTGGATCAGTCCCATAAGTTTCTCTGGTTACTCTCTGGCAGTCATCTAGTTACCACTCAAAGATGAGGGGGTGTTTTCATGGGGGCCCAGAAAAGCATGAAATAAAAAACAGGGCAAGAGATTCAAATATATTAAGAGAGCTGCATGAAGGGACATTTATTTTCAATGAGGTTCAATAAAAATTCTATTTCTTATGAGGTCATTATAAATTTATAATTTAGGAATTTTACATATTTTTGACTCAATTTAAGTTAAACTATTGTTTTCTATAAAATCTGAATTAGAACTCAATAAAAACTGTTAAATTCATCTGTAAAAGGATTATTTTTTTATTTGTTGTGAAAAAAAAACATTTAGCAGATGAAAACTGGGATCCTCTCTCAGCACCACTGAAGCTATCACCTTATTGTTTTTGAATAATTAGTAAAACAGAATGTGTAAAGAAAAAGAATGAAATAGATCCAAAGGACCCATCAGTAACCATGTCTGTTGCAGCGCAGATCATTGTTAGAATTTCTGGCACCTCCCTGAAATTAGTTTTTGGAACTTGGGATGTCTGCTAAAGCTTTATCCTGCTTTCCTGCCTCCTTTTTCAAAGGTCAGGATCTGAGTCAGAATGGATAAAGGCAGCTAGGACTGATTTAAAGAGCATTTTAGAATGCTGTTTGTTGTTTGTGGCATTCATCTAAATATACTGGAGTGATCCTTTAGTTTAGATAACCTTCCTCAGATTCACAGCAGGTGAACCTTAGGAAGGTTCCTAAACAAACAGAGGGCCCCTGAAGGAATCTTCATTTAATCCCCGCCCCCTAAGCTAAGGCAGAGCTAGCTTGTACAGCTACGGTAACTGTCTGCAACCGTCAGTTACTGCAGCATGAAATAGAGACTCATCAGAAGTTCCACCATCAGTTGCAATATTTCATTTTTCAATGATAGCGTCTCAGGAGACGTGATGAAGGGTTTTATCAGGATATGAACTGATTAGATAGACCATCATCATCATCATCATCATCCACAATCAAACTGCTCCTATGTCAGTTCAGTTAACAGAGCTACATCCGTCTTGTTCCCATGACATCACTGACCGCCATGTTGGAAGCTGACAGGTTTGACTACAGCGTATTTTGATGTTTTTATTTTCCAAAAGCCTCCAAGCTCCACCCCTGAGTTTTCCTTCTAATCTGGAGATAAGAAGGAAGGCAGATGGAGGAGCTGAATGAGTCTGGGACGGAAACGCCGCCTCCAAACATCCGCCATGGAAACCGATGCAATCACTTTGATCCAGTGGATCGGAGCATAGAATTAGGACATAGAGCTAGGAATCTAGAGGTTCTGACTTCAAGCCCCACTCCCACAGACTGCCTATCTGGGTCCCAGAGCAAAAAGACCCCACGATGCTCCCCGGGTGTCGCACAATGGCAGCCCATTGCTCCCTAAGGGGAGGGTTAAATGCAGAGAGGGAATTTCTTGCTCTATACTTCTGACAGTGGAATAAATAAAAGAATAAATAAAATCAGCGTTTAACTGAGCGTGTGCTGGAAGCATCCCATTCATGACTTCGTATGTCTGTGCTGCGGTTACCTTGGTAACGCTGTGCCATAGGAAGATGCGACTGTTTTCTGTTCATCTATCCGACAACTTTGATCTGTCGTTTACTGACCCAGTCATCCATCTAGTTTCTTTGTGTCTGGAAGCCATGATGGTTCTGGTTGCCTAGCGCTGCGCTCGCTGACGTCATCGTGGGACACGCTCAGAGCAGTAAATCTAATTAAACCATTTTTATCTGTAGTTTAGATTACGCACTATATACCATAATGTTAACATAAAAGGAAAACAATTAACTCAAAAAGACTAGATTTATGTTTAAATCCAAAGCTGATAAAGTTAGCTCCTGGAAGTAGCGTAGCATCCCATTTCCTGTACAGATCAGGAACAGAGGGATAAAACCGAAAGGATTTTAATGCATTTATTTTATCAGGAAATACATTATTAACATTTATAGTTTAGTCGCTTTACTATTTTTGTGGAGGGAAAAACGTGACTTAGGTCTTTTAGCGCGACCTGGATGGATATATGGATGCGCTAATGAGCCGATGGCGCAGGACGGATCGGGTAGCATCAGGGACCATGGGTTAGCTTAAACCATCGATTGCTCTGCTGATCTATGAATCTGTTCAACATGTTTTTATAATTTAATAATTGATAATTTGTGACTTTTTTCATTACGGAAGCCCAGATGATGATGA
The DNA here is from genome assembly GCA_030533445.1 of Cyprinodon diabolis. Classification (NCBI taxonomy): domain Eukaryota; kingdom Metazoa; phylum Chordata; class Actinopteri; order Cyprinodontiformes; family Cyprinodontidae; genus Cyprinodon; species Cyprinodon diabolis. The sequence continues at coordinate 884,384 of CM060068.1, read as the reverse complement.
TGATGATGTCATGGGTCTGTGTACTTCTGATTGGTTGCCAATGTCTGACTGAAATGGAGGACGGTCCCTTTATATCCCGGTGGAAGCCTGATGGAGGCATCCAGCCATGACAGATGTCAGGAAGGAGACGGGTTCTGAATCAACCCCAAAGCCCCGTGAAGATGCTGCTGAAGCCTGTGGAGCCAAAATCCAGAGCAGATCCAGAACCAGACAGGCTGAAAGGCCAGAAGACATATTCCAGTTTGGACATGTCCTCAGAGACAAAGACCTCCATCACTGCAGACATGCTGTGGTCTGAGGCTGGAGGGTTTGGACATGATGACCATGGTTACATTAAGAGGACAAAACAGTCCTGACCTGCTGGACAACGTCCCCCAGCAAACCAGCAGCTAAGCTACTTAATGGCGGAAGGACAACAGGGTCCCAAAGCGTGTCCAACAGAACACGGCCTGTTTGGCATGAATGAGGGGAATGAGACTCAAACCTCTTGTCCAGACTGTCAGGAGGCCTGAGTTCGGAGGTGAAGGAGCTGCCATCTAAGGACACCACATGAAGGCTGACGCTGGGGTTGGTCTGGCCCATCTGAACAAAACACAACCAGAAATGCAGTGAGAGACTTACTGAGGCCTGACGTAGCAGTCGACAGATTCCTGCCAGGTTCTGGAGGCTCAAAGGGGATTATGGGAAATGTGGGTAATAAACTGATGCCGCCCTGTGGGGGGGTCAGGAGTTCACTTCTGCTCTGAAGGAGGAGCAGCAGCTGTACCTATAAACCTGATTACATTCAGTCAGTCATTCACGCACTGATGGTGGTGAGCTGCATAGCAGCCACCGCTCCCCTGGGGCGCACTGCCAGCAGCCAGCTCTCACCACAATCGGCAGGAAGTCAGGATTGAACTGATAACACTTGGGTTGCAAAGCATCACCGTCGCCTAACAGAGGACCATGGGAGAAAGTCCAAAGTAATGTCAGTCTTGGTTCTGTTATGTTTTTCTTTTGAGTATTCAGTTTTACTTTGCTCCATGTTTTTTAGTTTTAGTGGTTTAATTCTTATTTTGTTGTGTTTTCTGGTTGTTTTTAGGTTTTTTATTTGTTGCCCTCTGCTGCCCTCTTGTGTTCTTCTTTTTCCATAGCTCCTTTTCTGTCTGCTCTGTTCACACCTGCTCCCAATCTGCTCGTTAGTCCTCTCTTTGTTTCAGTCTCCCCTAAATACTCTCTCTGTGCAGCTCCTCAGTGCTGGTTCCTCCTCCAACTCCGTCTCACTGTGTCTTCCTTGTCGAGATTGTTTCCCCCTGATGTCTCCATGGTTACTGGTTGTTTGACTTTTTTCATTCTTGATTTTTGGATATTTGGATTCCTGCCTCAGCTGTCTGTTTAAGTTTTATTAAATCCACAAGAAACTCACCTCTGCCTCCCTGCCTCTGCATTTGGGTCCTCAAACCTCAACCAAATCCTGACAAATAAGAAGAAAGACATTCCTCTGAACCTGCAGCAGCTGCTCCAGATTTCAGCCCTAGATTCAAACTTTAACCATTTAATTTAAGAGGCTTTTCTGCATGAAATATCCCAAGATCCTGCAGCATAATGGGGTCCAATGCCTGGTATCTGCTCTCACCACGGCTGTTCCATTAAGTCATACCAAACACCTGAACCAGCCTAGATCAGCTGGACTTCTGAGGCCCACCTTGGGGTAGGGGTACTCCATCCCTCTGGGGTAGAGCGAGCCGGTAAAACGAGGCAGAACCATTCTGGGCACCAGGGTGTCATTGATGGTGAGGTAGGCCAGCCTGGAGCCATCTGGTGACCACCAGTGGGCCACCTGGGAGTCCAACACCTCCTCTGGAAAAACAGACATGTCCAGTACAGTTAGCATTGTTAGCCTAGCCTGAACCCTTTAGAAGAGGAGCTTCCTCCGTCAGTGAGGCTGTTAGATGCCTCAGAAAGGATGAAGCAAAGGAATGGTCCAAATAAAATTTAAATAAATCATTAAAACTACATCAATAAACAAAGAAATATAGAGGGAGAAATATAGAGAAGCAAAGAAGGACATCACTGTAGAAACTTCAGAAAAAAATAACTTAATACGAATTAGAAGAAGAAAAATAATTGAACTGACATTAAATTCTGATGCTTGGAGAAAACGTTAATTAGGTGAAACTTTGGCTGTAAATTTAGCAGGACACTCCTGGACGCTGCTGGGCTAGGACTTACCTTCATACAGCCAATCAGCAATGCCATTGAAGACCACGCCCCCCTGTCCAGAGGAGGTAAGCCTCCATGAGCTGCTCTGGGTGTGATTCTGGTAGTAGATGTTATTTTCAAAAATATAGATCTGTGGAACAAAGAGAGAACCTAAGGATTCTGATTTCAACAACAAGTCTTTTATTTACACACCGTCCATCAGGGCCCCTCATACACCGTCCATCATGGCCCCTCATACACCGTCCATCAGGGCCCCTCATACACCGTCCATCATGGCCCCTCATACACCGTCCATCAGGGCCCCTCATACACCGTCCATCATGGCCCCTCATACACCGTCCATCAATGCCCCTCATACACCGTCTCTACAACCTTTGACCTTTCTGTGTCTATCTCTATCAGAGCTTCCTCTTGGATCGCCTCAGAGCTGCAGCTTGCAAACAGATTTTCCTGAATTTCTGAGTCAGATTTTTTAATCAGTTATTTAGTTAAAAAATGTATCAACTCAATTTAAAATATTTGATTGTTTATGTGTGAATAAAATCACAGAGTAATTATTAGTCAGCAGAAAGACAGCTGCTCACTGGAAGCACCGGTTTAATGGAGGCTTTTCTGTCACAGAGCCAATCTGAGGCCGTAAAGATGTGCAATAAAGGAGGCAGAATGAGACTTTGATTTCTGCTCCTTCTGCGCCTCCTTTCTGCTCCTCTGATTGCTCTGCTATTCAGCCTGGAAAATATTGAATAAAAACTAATTGTCAACAATCACCCGTTAATATAATTATTTTTTTCTAAGAAATAACCTTAAAATATCTAAATATTCAAACAAAAATAAATGATTATTTAGGATTAATTATTGATTCTACTCTTTTAGTTGCTTTTGATTTTCTTCAAAATGCTTTCTTTTAGTTTTTTCTTTTTTTATACATTTAATGTGGGGGGGGGGGGGGGGGGGTGAATCAGAATAAACAGCTTAGATCAGAAGAAATCAAACTGTAAACATGGAGTCTATCCTGGTGGAATAACTTGATGAGTTGATGAGGAAAAAAGCCCAATAGCGGTCGTGAAGAGCCAAAGACGCGCCCCCCCAGAGCACCGAGCCGAGCACCAGGGGACCCAAAGCCCCAGACGCCCAAAGGGACCCCAAGGAGCCCAGGAGGAGTCAACCCAAGAAATCCCACCCCCACCAAGGGAGGAGGAGAGACGACCTGAGGAAATCCCTCCGCCACCAGAATGCCGAAGCCCCCAGGAGTCCGTGGCCTCCGCCGTCTGCCAGCCGCCGTCTGTCAGCCAACCCCTAAGTGGAACCGGCCATGGGCCCCGGGCTCCTGAGGGCCAACTATTCCTTTTAACGACCCCCCTTTCAGAGACGTAAACTGTAAAGTGCCTTGAGATGACATGTGTTGTGAATTGGCACTATATAAATAAACTGAATTAAATTGAATTGAATGAGGGTCATCGGGTGGGTGGAGCGGCAACCTAGCGCCCTCTATTGGCCAGCTGCCACTGCTTAGAAAAGTCAAACAGAGAGCAGGCAGAAGTCAGCTAGAAAGAAAAGAAGATGGAGGGAAGAAGACCAGATGGCTGATAAACACTATTGAATGATTAATTTTGATTTTAGGAAATAGGAGAGGCTTATTGCTGGATTTTAAACTTGTCCAAATGTTAATAAATATGTAAAATTGGATGAAAGCATCACTGTCCCAGTTTCCTATTTTAATTTTGATGTAAATCTTTTTATCAATGAGCTGGAAATATCCCCAGATTCTAATTCAGAAATCCTGTCCCTCTAATAAAGAGAGCCGAACTTTGGATCAGGAAACAGGAAGGAGGTGAAACGGTTCTCACAAAACAAACCCGTCCACCATGAGGTGGGTCTGAACCAACACTCTGAAATAGCCATGGCGGCCTCACTGTCAGACTAAGAACACAGCAGCAGCATGTTTCAGAGGAAGCAGACCAAGGTGTTTCAGAGTAGCTGGACTCACCAGCTGCTGGCCCTGAACGCCCCAAGAGGCAAACTGGAGGACAGAGTTGGACACCTCCGGAGGATTCAGCTCCTGCACTTCTCTGAGACAGGAAAGGAAGCAGACATGAAGCGTCTCCCCGCAGGAAGAGGTCCGATGCTAACAGGAGGTCGGTGTTACCTGGTGAACAGGTTGTAGATCAGATACGAAGCCAGAAAGGAATGCTTGAAGACCTGAAACCCAAACAGAGAACCATCAGCAAAGGCCTGCGGCTCCGGTCTGAGGAGGACTTCACGCTGTCGGCCATGTTGCTTTCCCACCATCTCCATTACTTTGGGTTCAGGTTCTGGTCTGTGAGTTCCTGTGTTTGGAACAAGCCTTTTTTCATCCATCAGTTGGCTTTTCCTCATCACTCTGCTCTGATCATCAATCCTTCCAGTTTCACAGAAACACCATTGGAGGGGAGGGCTCCCCACTCAGGGCGGTCCAGCCTGGTTGATTGATTGATTGATTGACTTTATTGATCTCACAGTGAAGAAATTAACTTATTCCATCAGTTCAAATAGTCAAAGCAGAAGAAGAAGGAGCCAAAGGAAGAAAAAGGTGCATGATGGGATATATATAAAGGACATAGTGTGTCCACATATGACAGCTTTTATTAATTGTTTTAATAGCAGTATTATTATACAGGGTTATTGCACATGGTGTTTACATGGGTATCTATATAGATGGGTATTTAACTAAATAACTATTGCATAAAATGAAAGATGGACCATGAGCTCCCAGCCTCAGTTCGTTGGATCCAGAACCATCGCTGCCGATAAACATGAGTTATGTCCTTCCTTCACTGCTGATTGTTTCTAATCTCACTTAAACCTAATCTCCATTAATCTCCAGTAAAGTTGGACCAAGACTCAGGATGAGCTGCCAGATAAAACTGGTGCAAACACTAGATGGGGACACTGTGCCCCCAGCGCGGCCTACAGGTAGCATAGCAGCTTGGAAACAAAGGTCTGAGATGAAGGATGTTCTGACACTCACCTGTTGGACGTCATATCCCAGAAGAACAAAGTTCATATCTGGAGAAACGGCAAACTTTGTTGCCTTAAATGTCACCTGTGGAGAAAACAGGAAATGAAGCTGAGCCAGGGGGCTTATAAAGAGAATCAGAGGTTAGTAAAGGCTTCTGGCCACCAGCCCTCCATGCTGACAGCATAGGATTATTTACCCTTAATCTGACTAAAACATCCATCTTACTCACAAAGGTGGTGTTTTTTATCAGGAGTTCGGTCTCGTTGCTGTAGATGTTGACTTTGAAAACATCACCTTCCCAACTTCGGAAGAGGATTTCATCCGCTGTAATGACAGAAAGTTTAAGAAATAAAGTCAACACTTTAACTCCTGTCACTATGTGTCGCAGGACAGGTTTAAAAATAAAACCCAGACTAGTCCTGGACTCTATAGTGGCCGATGGGGAAGGGGGCCATAGAAGAAGGTTTATATTTGGGTGGTCAGCATTAGTTTCAATCAGAGCAGAACCTTCATGGCTCCTTTAATCTTTCTAGTAACACGTGTGACAATGAAGCGGGGGGGCGTTGGGGGGCGGCGGGGCTAAGATTTCAGCTTTCAAAAAACCTACAATGCAGCAATTGAGTCAATTCCTTCCCGCTATCATCGCACCCCCACCGCTTCACAGGGAACAGAAGACCTCGCCTGTTCAGCCAGGCCAACTATTCCTTTTAACCACCCCCCCCCCTTTCATAGACGTAGACAGAGAGTGTGTGGTGCGAGGGGGGGCACTAGGATGGGAAGGCGCGATTGAGACTGTGTATTTTTTTATTTTTTTTTGCATTTGTCCGGTTGGGGTCTGAACTCCTCCCTATCCCTGAACATCTCAAGGTCCATTCCCCCCGTCCTGCCCTCCCTCCACTGGCTGGCGCCTGGGCTCGCTGGTACACTGGTGGTGCTCGGTGTTTGGGGTTGGATGCCTGGGCGGCTACTGGCTTATTCCTGGCGGCTGCTCCGCGGGGCCTGGTCTCCCGCAGGGGGGTGGGCCACCCTTGGGGCCTCAGGTTCTATGGCCGGATCCCCTCTGGGGTGACTGGCTGCAGGTGGAACCTGCAGATTCGTTCCAGCGGCTCCTGGGGGCTTCGGCGTTGCGGTGACTGGGGAAACTCCTCGCGGTCATCTCTCCTCCTCCCTTGGTGGGGGTTGGATTTCCTGGGTTGGCCCCTCCTGGGCGCGTTCTCTTGGGATCCTCCTGTGTGTCTGGGCCTGTGGGCCCCTCGTCGGTCTCCTCTGTGCTCTGGAGGGGGCGTGTCTTTGGCTCCTCACAACCACTATTGAGCATTTTTCCCTTGGATAAACTTTACATGCAGTAGTGCACTCTCACAATCAACTACAGGTGTTTGGTTCCAGGTACTCAGAGATTCACTTCCACACAGAAAGCCCATATTCTGATCTTCAGGTACCACAGAGTACATGTCAGACTAAATAATACTACTTATACTTTAGCTATAATATTAAGGTGCTATTTTATTGTATTTCTTATACTATATTCGTTGGTTGTTCTGTTCTTTTTACACCTCTTTGGAGGTGATGAAGCAGACTGAAGATATTTTATCTTTATCGCTGTTCTTTCTTTCATCTTTTCTCCTTATTCCTGCGTTTTCTTTCCTGTTCTACTTCCATTGCAGTGTCCATATATTCTGTAATACTCTGCATGAATTATAATAAAGCTATTTATAAGCATAAATCCAGCAGATCACCATGGCGATAGCCGTACTGCTCCACTGCTGAAAGTAAAATCTGTTGGGCTCTTTTTGGCATCAAGACAATTATTCTTATTGCCTCATTGCCAGACGGGACACTGTAAAAACAAATAAAGAATGGACAGGTATGGGTCATTGCAGGCTAACAAAAGAAGCCAAATGACCCCCATTCCAAAGGGGGGGAGCCGTTCGCCACTTTTTTGGTTGCATGTCTTGTAGTTTGGAGGGGCTCTGAGCAGCTGAAGAAATTCTATCCTTCTTTAGAAAGATTATTTTCTGCCGTTCTGTTTCTCTGTGTTTGTTAGGAATCCAGTTTGTGTGGCCTGTTTTTGTGTTTCCGTTTTTCACCACCAGGAGGTGCCTGTCTTCGCTGTCCCTCCATGCACACCTGCGGGTCGTTGGATCATTATCTGGAGGAGTATTTGAGCAGTGGACTGTCACTACCTCGAGTGTTTGCCAGTTTTGGGTACTCTAGCCAAGCTGAGTTAGCTGAGTCTAATCTAGCTTAGTTTCTCTGAGTCTAACTTGTTTTTGTCTTTGCTCCTCGGCAGGAAGCTTTCCTGTGTTACGGGATACCTGGACCTTCTCTCCCCTGGAAGGAAAAAAAAACCCGAGTCAAACTGAGCAGGGGAAAACCTCCACATGTTCCGTTCAAGTTCCCATCGGAAATCCTAGTGACAGTCCGCGCCCACAGACCCTGAACTCACCATTGTACTTCCCTTCTCACTTCCAGTTCGGGGTCACCAGCTCACTGAGTTCCAGATCCGTACCTGTTACTCCTTCAATAAACCTGTTAAAGTTTTTCCTCTGAGTGGTTTCTCTGCATGTGGGTCACTGATCGTGATGGTGTTGTAGTTCCAGTGAGGAATCCTTGATATAAAACATCTGGAAGCTGCTGGACGTCTGAGGCCCATGAAGATGTTTATTGGTGCAGAGACAGACTGACGGGTAAAGGTTGTATCGGGCCAGAAGAAGAACAACATACCAGCTGCTTTTTAGCCACCAATTCTTCCTGCTGTTGCTCCACTTTAGTTCAGCTTCCTGCATCACTGAACGTGCTGGACTTTGGGTCATTGGTAACTCTCAGCTAACAAGGTTTTGATGAGCAAGGTGTGATTTGAGCCTTAGTGTGTGGAGCCAGTGGTTGGCCATGGGACGGTTCTGTTGGTTCTGGTTTGTCTCCTTCTGTCCTGCTTACCTGTTTCTGCATTAATATTGACTTTGTGTTACACCAAAGTGTTTCTGGATCAGATGATTTTTATTTCTTGCCTTGAAATTCTGTTTGACACAGAAAGTCAAAGGTCATTGGACCCCAGTTACTGTTCTCTGGACTGACCCAGTGCTGACTCATTTTATTGGACCCTGTCACCAAGGCAACGGGCCCACAGCATCACATCCTGTGGCATCAGGATCTGTTACAGGTTTGTTTGTTTACTTTAATATTCCCATACACCAAAGCTTTATAAGACTGCAGAAGAAAACATTCTAGATTCTCCTGTCATTTTCTAAATGAGCTTTGGATACTTGCTCAGATGCGTCCTAATAGAACCGGGACCGACCTGACTGAGGCTACGTTTCAGATTTCAGCAAAGGAAAACAATAACTGCTCTGTTCTAATCCCAAACCAAGCTCCCAGTCCACAGAGGCCTAAACTCCATTAATTCATCTGACAGATCTGAATCAGTTCAAGCTCCCCGTCTTCTGTAGATGTCAGAGAAGAGGCTGTGAGGCATCTGTCTGAGCCAGGAGGCACGCACGCCCAGCAAACACTCCAAGCACTTCAGAGGATAATGACAGGGAAGTAAACATGAAAGACAGATGGGGAGGTGGCGTTCATGTCCTCCAAAGAGCTCCTGTCATGTAAAACTAAGCTGTATTTCTTCAGATTTTATATTCATGCCAGAAAAACTGAAGGATTATTTCTCTAAACATTCAGTCAGTTCTCTGACTGAATGTTTAGAGAAACAAACAGCCTGAAAACCTTCACTGTTTGTTGATCCTAGTTAAGGAGTGAATGTGCTGATCTGCCCTGATGGCTGGACTTCCTTCTTCACATCTTTCACCTGCTTTATGCTGCCCGGCTCCTGATATCAGTGATTCCATCCACCTGCACGTTCTGCTTTATATTGGGCTCAGTCCAGCTATCGGGGCCAGATCATCGTTTGTCTCATGCCAGTATGTTACATTAGTATGCCTGAGAAGGAGTCCTATCCAGCCTGGTTGGCTGTGGGGCTCCTGAGGCACCAAGCCCAGTTAATTATATCATCAGTTCATTCAGTAATGAAACAGTTAAACATGCAGCTAATGCTGAGATACTGGAAGTTTTTGAAACAATCATTTCCATGCATCAACCAAACAAACTTTACTGCAGAGTGTTGTCCCTACAGACCAAAGTGAAAGGTTGATGCGTTTCTTCACATGGACATCTCTGGGAGGACTTACTGCTCATCCACGTTGCCTCTGGATCATGGATTTGAAAGTTCCTCTGAAAAAGGTCGTCCAGAGTCAGCGGCGAGCCGCACAGGTTCCCTGAACCATCTGAGGAGAGAAAGCAAACAGAAGGTTAGCTGGTCTGTCCTGAAACTAGAGCTTCATTCTTCTATGCAAACTGTTCAGAATAAGTTTAATCATGAATAAAATGACTTGTTGGACCTTTGTCCACCGCAGGGTTGTTAAATATAACAGGTGTAGTTTTTCCAACTCGTACTGTGATGCTAAAAGCCAAACGCTTTAATCTCCATCCAATAGCTTCAATAGTTGAAGCAGAACACGTCCATTTTATTAGAATTCTATTCTGGTTATTGTCGTGATGGGTTTCAAATATTTTGCCCACATGCAGATACACCTCAGAGGGGGGGGGAGTTGAACAGTTTATTGAGATAAAGAGGGACATAAACCAAGGATTCTCTGGGGAATATCCAGCGCTCAGGTGAACCGGAAACTCTAGAGGGAGATCAGAGTGTTTACTGCTGAGTAAAGCTAACGCTAACTGATGCTAAAGAATGGACTGCATGCTACGCTATGCTACAGGAAGGTGTGTTGAGCTGTTGCTAAAGCTTAGACCAGCTTTATTCACTGAGGGTTAAACACTGATATAACATTAGTGTTCATGTGGTCCTCAGATGCTCGTTTCCATTAGCAAGTCTGACCAAGAGTCATTTAGTGGAATCCTGATGTCTGTTCGCTGCTAGCTATTTCAAAGAGGGTAAAGAATCATTTAACTAAAGGTTTTTGGTTCCTGATTAAGCAAATCATTTAATAAAACATTATTTAGCCAAATAATGTTTTATTCACCTCATGGATTTGCATTGTGAATTGGTCTGAAAACTTTCCAATTTCTCTAAATTAGTGAAAAGCTAATTTGATCAGATCCCAAATTCTTCCAGATAAACTTTGGTTTCAAACACAGAATCCATCTGAAACTGTAAAATGTTTTCCAACCGTTTTCCCCTTCCTCTTTGTATATAGTAGTTAGTTTAGTTTAGTTGAGTTTTACTAGTCTTAGTTGAGAGTGTTAAACTGAAATATGTTTGACTTGGAGCTGAATGATTTTTGTTAATAAAATCTTATATTTTAAACAGAAGTTGTGGTGAATTTATTCCATGTATGTGCAGAAATAACTGTTTGACCATGATTAGAGCTCGAATCACTCTTTCATCTATTGTTCTAACACAGTTAGTAGGACTGCGTGTCATAAACAGTATATAACAGCTGAAATAATATCTGATTAAATAAGATATTTTACCCCCCCCCCTACAGGGGAGGGAAATAAACATCTTAAAGTATCAGAGATATAAATTCAATTTCCAATTCCTCTTTAATAATTCATTTTAAAATGTGTAAATTAAATTTAAAATGGCTGGGGGGGGGGGGTTCAGTGACTCTCTGTTTCCTCAGCTTGGATCTTGAGCCTTCCTTAAATCCAATTTGAACATCTGCTATCAGAAACTAACTGTCCTGATCTTGGCACTGATGACTGACCCTAATTATTATTTTCATTCACCTGTCTAACTCTGCCTAGTTTCCAATGACCTCTCATCTGATCCACCTGCTCCTGCCTCTCTTTAAGGCGCTTGCATCCAGTTATCAGGGCCAGATTAATCTCCATCTAAGTGCCAGAGGAGAGAGAGGGTTTTTAGCCTTCCATAGTGTTTCTGATTTCCTGATCCTGACCTGTTCTGCCTCTCAGATGCTGAGCCTGTGCCCGTCTGAACGGTTTGCCTGACCTGTCTTCAGACTGCATGTTTTTCTGGGCTGCAGCGTCTGGGACGCTCTGGGTGGCGCCCACCACTTCTCGTTGGCAGCCCACCGGCTGCATTCTAGTGACTCAGACATTCGTCATCTTCCTCCGTCCGGACAGAGTTTCCTGCTATAGATGCTGCTAGAACTACAGCTCTGGGTTTTTTAATAAACGCTTTTGAATGATCCCACTGTTTGCTGTGCCTTGATTGCTGGCTCTCTCTGTTCTGTCATTGCAATAACCAGATGTTCCTGCATCTGTTTTCACCTGAATACCTTGGTTGCATTTCAGAGAAGGTTGTTAGCTCACCTTTGGACAGCAGAATGATGGAGAGTCCAATGAACGAAAGCACGACCACAATGACCAGCAGCGAGATGCCGATCCCCTTCCAGTTCCTGTCTGGTCCAACAGGTCCGATGTCCTATCAAACCGACACAAGAGTCAATTAAAGCCTCAAAAATAATCTGCTAGCAAAGGATTAATAAATTCCATCAGGTCAGATCCTGCAGATGAGATGAGAAATTCATCAAACATTCAGACTCAAAGAGGTGAACAGGGGCCAAACGGAGGTTTTAGAGGTAGACTCTGTTTACAGGCTAACAAAGGGCTGAACTTAGTGCCTACTTCCTGTCTTTGTGCTTCAAAATAAAGGCCTCTAGTGTCACTGAGTAAATTGAACCAATTCTTTCAACCAGCAGTTCATATTGCTTCTGTTTTCCTAAAATAAGCAATGCTGAATATTTCAGTGGAAACATTTTAGGGAAAAGATCCACAACAATCATGAAAAGCTGAAAAGCAGGCAGAATGTTTCTGTTTAGGACCTGATCTGGGTCTGGGTCCCTGTCAGGATCTCCCTGACGGCTCCATTTCAGGTCCGACGTTTTAAATGAATCTGCCTCACTAGCAGCTGAATACTCCTCTGCTTTTAATGGATCTACTTTAGGAGCCTTTAGCCAAGAGCTGCAGATAAAAACCCTGAATCCACATTGAAAAGCTTTGCTATTCAGCCTCTGAGTCACTGTTGCTTAGATGTTTGAGGAGAATTATTTCTAGGAATGACGTCCTGCAGTGTCATTCAGTCTCTGAGCTGGACAGTTCCTCTGTAGACCAGGGAACATCTCAGACCTGCAGGAAAAGCTCCATCCAGCATCATTCTAAGGAAACAGGCTCCTCCGCTTTTGATGGGCTGCAGTTTGCTGAAAGTATTCAGTGATTTTCTTTAGACAATGAAATAAACCCACAGAGGAAAGAACCGTTTAAATCCCCACACAGCGACACATTCCTCTTAGAGGGAAGCAAAAAAACACAATGAATGAAGAATCTAATTCTCCATAGTCAGGAAATCATGCAGGTAACATGTCTGCAAAGATTCTCAGTCACGCAGGTCAAGCTCCAAAAAGGTCGGTTTAGGCAACTGGACGTAAAGTTTTCCAGAAGACGATTCTCCTCTCATCCAAGAGGCTTTAACTGTCAGGATTTGGTGTTGGATTGGGGACCCAAAAGCAGAGGCAAGTAGGCAGAGGTGAATTTAGGTGGGTTTAATGAAGTTCACAGGTACGGAGGCAGGAATCAAAGATCCAACAAAAATAACAAACGAACCAGAACCAAGGAGACATCAGGGGAAACCAAACTCTAGGAGCCAGGGAGAGACGAGGTAAGCAGACAGACGTTAGACGAGGATCCAGCAAACAGGAACTGAAGAGGGAGGGCTTTTAAAGGGGACAGAGACAAAGAGAGGACTAACGAGAGGATTGAAAACAGGTGAGGACAGAGCAGAAAACAGAGCAAGAGAAAGAGGACACAAGAGGGCAGCAGAGGACAACAAATGGAAAACCTGGAAGACAGGAACTAACAAGAAAACAACAAAATAATAATTAAACTCTGAAACAAGAAGCAAAGTAAAGCTGAATACTCTAAATAAACATAACAAAACCAAGACTGTGACATTAACTAGTGGGGGGGGGGCACTGAGATTCATATACTGTAGGCGGAACAAAGAATTAGGGGGACTAAAGGTGGCTCTGATCCCTCCTACTGGATTAGCCATGGAGGTCACCTGGGGGGTTAATGGTTATTAGGGGGTTCTGATTGGTCGTTAACTCCCTCGTCAGAGTGCTGTCAGTCACGTGTCTCAGTGAAGTGGGAGTCAGGTGAGGACAGGTGGGAGGTGAATCTTCTAGGTATTGTTCCTAAAATGTCTTTAGAAGAAGGTGAAAAGTTCTGTCTCCTCTGTTGAGAGATGTTTTTCTTTCCAGGTTAACAAAGATGACTTCCTTACCCCCTCTATCAAACAACCTTTCTTCCTTGGCCAGAATATGGATGTTGTCCTCAAACGAGTTCGTTTGTTCAGCTCTCATAACATTTCCATCCCATAAAGTTCAGCAGTGATCAAATGTAAACAGTGTGGGAGAAAAAAACATGGAGCAAAAAGCGCATTGATCAGGAAGTTCCCAGCATTGATATAGTGTGTTATAACTGTGATGCAGAGTCTCTGACATGATTTAGAGTTTTCTCAGCATTCATCAGTCTGATGGCGGTGGGGAAGAAGCTGCTGCAGAACCTGCTGGTCCTGCATTGAATGAAGCCTCTTCCCAGAGGGCAGCTCTTCTGGGCCCTTTGGACCAGTGAGGTGGTGTTTCCACTCCAGGTGAGGGTGTCTGTGATGAATGACCACCTCTACAGCTGAGCTGTTGATGAGCAGTGGAGCGTGGTTAGGCCGCTTCTTCCTGAAGTCCACCATGATCTCCTTGGTCTTCTCCACCTTCAGGATCAGGCTGTTATCTCTGCACCACCAGCTGCTCCACCTCCTCTCTGTAGTCCAGGTCGTTGTCGTCTCTGATGAGGCCCACCACCGTGGTGTCGTCTGCAAACTTCACCATGTGATCGGTGGTGAACCTGGGGACGCAGTCGTGTGTCATCAGGGTGAACGGCAGGGGGCTCAGGACGCAGCCCTGAGGGGAGGGGCTTAGACTGATGACATCAGAGGCGTTCTGTCCGACCCGACTGAGGTCTGTTGGTGAGGAAGTCTAGCAGCCAATAGCAGAGGGGTGTATTGAAGCCCAGCTGTTCCAGTTTGCCCATCAGATGCTGTGGGATGATGGTGCTGAAAGCTGAACTGAAGTCCAGGAACAGCATCCATCGTGGGCGTTCTTCTCCTCCAGGTGTGCCAGACTCAGGTGGAGAGCAGCAGAGACGGCGTCCTCAGTGGAGCGGTTCCGTCGGTAGGCGAACTGGAACGGGTGGAATGTTGGCGGCAGCCTGGAGACGATGTGTTCTTTAACCAGCCTTTGGAAGCACTTCATCATGATGGGAGTCAGAGCGACAGGCCGCTAATCATTGAGGGAGGCGACCTGAGGCTTCTGGAATAATGGAGGCAGACTGGAAGCATGATGGCACTATGGATTGATCCAGCCAGGTGTTAAAGATGTCTGTGAGGACACCAGCCAGCTGATCTGACACTCCTTATACACCTGCCCAGGTGTGTTATCAGGCCCTGGGGCCTTCCTTGGGTTGACTCTCCTCAGAGTTTTCCTCAGAGTGGAAGAAGCTGCAGCTAGAAGCCAAACAATGTGTTGCGTTTAACATCCACATGCTGGAGGGATACAGAGCAGCACCATGGATCCAAACGGGTCCTAAATCCTGCATCCCACCTGCCAAACTGAACGTTTCCTCACCCAAACTTTTTCCACTTAGAGACAGAACCGTGGGATTCTAGCTTAAAGGGAGATTGTTAAACCATGACAGACATATTTACGAGGATACGAGAAGATGGATTTCACAGGTAGGATAAGCTTTGGGCTGGAAAGGTTGTCAGATTTTATTTCCCAAAGCTTTAAAAGCTGAAGTCATTTCATCCCAAAGCTGATCTGTTCTCTAAGGAGACATGAACGCCTGGAGATCCCGTCCGTCATCATTAACAGGTTCTACCTGCATAAAGGATGAATCACTTATCACTTCCATCTTTCATCAACGTGTTTCTCTGCAGACAATATGTCTAAAGAGGAGTTTTAAAGAGCGCTCTGGCAGAGCGGCAAACCTTTCAGGGATGAGAAATATTCTGAGCTGAGTGATAATGTTCCACAGAGCTGTGAGAGCAGAGCAGGAACCACTCGACATTTCTGTCACATCAAACCAGCGAGCAGCGCTCTGCTCCAGCAGTTATTCAGGACAGCGAACGTTGAGAGGAGTCCAGAGAGGGAGACGCCTGCTGGCTCTGAAAGGCAGAAATGAGCAATCTCCTGTCCAGGGGTGATGCTGAGAAACTAGTCCATGCATTTGTTACTTCAAGGCTGGACTATTGTAATTCTTTACTATCAGGAAGTCCACAAACTGTAGTTAAAAGCCTTCAGCTGATCCAAAATGCTGCAGCCAGAGTTCTGATGAAAATGAAAAAGAGAGATCATATCTCTCCTATCCTGGCTTCTCTTCATTGGCTTCCTGTTAAATCCAGAATAGAATTTAAAATCCTCCTTCTCACATATAAAGCCTTAAATGGCCAAGCTCCATCTGATATCAGAGATCTGATTGTTCCTTATGTTCCTAACAGAGCACTTCGCTCTCAATCTGCAGGTTTACTAGTGGTTCCTAGAATTTCTAAAAGTAGAATGCGAGGCAGATCTTTTAGTTCTCAGGCTCCTCTCCTGTGGAACCAACTACCAGTTTTAGTCCGTGAGGCAGACACTCTGTCTACTTTTAAGGCTAGGCTTAAAACGTTCCTTTTTGATAAAGCTTATAGTTAGGGTGGCTCAGGTTATCCTGATCTATCTCTATAGTTCTGCTGCTATAGGCTTAGACTGCTGGAGGACATAGGGACCCCTTTTTCATCATTCTGCTTCATTCTATCTCTATTCTCCCACTCTGCAGAATCTGTTAGTTCAATCTCTAACGTTCTGCTCTCTCTGCTTTTTCTCATAGTAGCTTCATCTGGTCTGTTCCTGTTTGGCTGTGACTCCATCCTGGAGAGAAATATCAGCTGTGCTGCTGCCATCAACACCTTTGTTTCTAGATGTTGGAGCTTGGCCTGTTTTCCAGTGTAGTCCTGTTTCTCTGACTGTGACTAACTGGATGTGCTCTCTTCATCCTCTGGCATGGGAGCTGGCTCGGAGCTCGTCTGCCTGGCTGTGTGTTTCCTGGACGGGGCCGCCTGTGGAGCTGGTTGACAGTTGCCTTTTGTATCTATGCTTCTTTTTCTATGTCTGCTTCTGTCTCCTTGAACCCCAGTGGGCCTCAGCAGATGGCCGCTCACACTGAGCCTGGTTCTGCTGGAGGTTTCTTCCTGTTCAAAGGGAGTTTTTCCTCTCCACTGTCGCTGCAAGCATGCTTAGTGTGAGGGATTGCTGAAGAGTCAATGAGTCGATGCAATCAGCTGGTTTTCCTTAGATAGAAAACTTTGAATCAATCTGACTGGATGATCTGGTGAACTGGAAAGTGACCTGAGATGACATGATGTGAATTGGAGCTATAGAAATAAACTGCATAGAATTGAATCAAAGCGTCCTCAGAGTCCGGGCACTGAGCTTCCCAGCATCTTTAGCACACCACAGATTGTTTACAACTTTCCTATCATTTAAAGATGAGAGATAAAGATAATTAAACCTGTTAATTTGTGAACAAGCTGTCGGTTCTGTCGGCGCTACAGGAGGAAACTTAATGAGCTTTAATTCACTGAAAGGAATCCAGAGTTCAGAATCTGACCTCAGTGAAGATCTGAACCGGATTAGAGGCGGACCTCTGAGGCGCCCGCCAGCATCCAGAGGCCTGGAGGAGAAGCTCTGCAGCTCTTAGATGTGGAGAAGAAGACGCTGCCCCGCAGCAGACTGATGGCAGCTTCTACCGATCAGCTCCTCTGAGGCCTGACCTGATGATCTCCATCCTGTTTGCTGCTGGTGATGAACTACTGGGCCTCCAGCTGCAGCCTGAGCTGCACTGAATCATCAGACCAGATGAACTGGAGGAGCTGCAGCCTCAGATAAGGAACCAGCAGCACCAATGATCCCAGTCTGCTGGTGGCAGAGACCGACGCCAGCTGGCAGCCAATCAGGCTTCAAAGGGAAACATGGCCGCCGTCCATCTTCATCATGTCAGACTCCAGTCTGACCAAACAGGCAGAAAACAACAACAAGCTCACTTCTTATCCATGAATTCTGGATATTTTCTCACTTTTTGAAGGCTAGAAATGTTTTAATAAAAAGATCAAAGTGCTGATAGCTGTGGGAGGAAAGATGTTTCCCTTTAACGGTCGGGCCGCTTTAGGTCACCGATGGATAGTTTATGGCTGGATTGATAATACAGTATGTTTTCATTTAGCTCTATATTTCATGCAGCGCCGCTTCCAGGGCCTAAACTCAACGTTTTCAGGTACAGGATCACCGTTTCACTAACGGCCACATTTGCTCCACCCACAGGAACATAAAGGATTCAGAAAAAGCTTTAGAAAATTTCAAGAACTGCTACAGAATAAAGTGCTTTCAGGTTATTAACAGACTTTTTCTCACTTATGAAAAGACGTACGTCATGCCGACGGCATTAGACCTGGTGTGAGCAGCTTCTAGAAAAGAAAATGGCAGAAATAGAAACAGCAACATCGTTTATTTAGCAGCTGCTAATTTTTTGTCACTGTTTGCATCCAGTTTCAACTCTTTACTTAATTTGTTGTTGATTTTTATTTTTCTTATATTTATAATGAATTAATATAAAACATTTGTATTTGAAACTTCAGAATCAGAAAGGCAGAGTCATTGGAGGAAAACAGAATTCAGTCGTTTAGCCTCTTTTACAGATTTGCTTAACTTGTATTTTGCATCTTTTATTGTCATTCTACTGCCACGAGTGCAGAGCAACAAAATTCCCTCCCTGCATGGGAGCAGTGAGCTGCCATTGTGCGGCACCCAGGGAGCAGTGTGGGGTTAAGGGTCTTGCTCGGGGACCCAGAGGGCGTGCTGTGGGAGTTGAACTCTGAACCTCTGCATTCCAAGCTCTATGCCCTGACGTTTATCATGTAGGTGTCCAGGTCAGGTGATCCAGGGCTGCTGGATCACTGGCGTGTCGTTGCACCAGCCGCTGTTGGTGTAAAAACAGATTCCTCCACTTCCTCCTCGCCGCTGTGCGGAGGTGGAAGCCTGGAAGCTGCAGCGCAAACAAATTCAGAGTATTGGACTCGCCATGTGGAGCCGGGAAGAAAAGACTTGAGGCTGACGGAACATTCCTGTGCAGCCTGCTCCCCAAACAAAAAGGGTGATTTTGGAATCCGCCTCCCCCTTATCAGATCTCCCCTGGATGTTACGCTGGAAGGGCCCAGAACTGCCGCTACTGTCTGCAGAGAGAACGTAAAAATAAGGAAATATTTGATCTAAAATAAGGTTTAGGGTTAGGATAAGGTTTAGGGTTAGGCTTACTACTGTAGAGCTCAGCTGTTTATCACTGCAATAAAATTAAAACTCTAAACATGATCAAAGTGTAAATGACTGATCTCTTTTTATTCACTGGATAACTGACTGACCGTGGGTAGTACAACGTGCTGTGAAGTCACCAGCCGCCATATTGGTACTCCCTAGTTAGACCGGTTGATGTTGTTCTCATTTTAAACGACCTTAAGACTTTTAAAACAAAGATATATTCATGCTTTGACACACTTGGTGTTTCATAGCATCAGTAGATTACGATCATTTATATTAAATAAATAAGCCCATCACATTTTATCGTCATTATGAAGTCAGCGAAGTTTAAGAATCATGTAATTTAACATATTTTACAAATCATCTCAATAACATTGTGTTAATGGAGCAGACTTAATACTGAAGTCAGATATTAAGAATAAAACACATTCACCCTTATGTATGTGTATTATACATTAATCATGTATTGATTACATTGTTACTGTAATTACATTACATTACAAGGAATTTTGATGCGCGACTCCGTGAAAGTGGGGAGTACCAAGATGGCGGCAGGTGACGTAATTTTTCTTTAAGCCTATCAGCGATCGAGTGAATAAATCGAGATCAGGGGTGTAAATATACCGTCTACTACAGGTGGAATGGACGGAACATCTCAGATCATCTAGATTTTCCCTATTTAGTAGCAGCCATTACATCACATCCTCATCAGCATTTAAAGAAGCAACAAAGAAGTAGAAATAATAGATATTTCTGTTTAAATATGGAGTAAATGTAAAAAGTCCTCAGAAAAATAAAGAACCAAGTAAAGTAAATATCCTGAAAATGCTACTTAAATGCAGTAATTAGGTACTATTTACTCTGACACCTCTGATCTTCCTCATGGCAGCTGAAGGTAACTGGTCACCTTCCAGCACCATGATTGGCTGATTGTCACCTGCAGGGTTTCACCTATCGACCCTCGAAGCAGAGGCCCCTGTAGCAGCTATCATCCATCCATCATCCATCCATCCATCCATCATCCATCCATCATCCATCCATCCATCATCCATCCATCCATCCATCCATCCATCATCCATCCATCCATCATCAATCCATCCATCATCCATCATCCATCCATCCATCATCCATCCATCATCCATCCATCCATCATCCATCCATCCATCCATCCATCCATCATCCATCCATCATCCATCCATCCATCATCAATCCATCCATCATCCATCATCCATCCATCCATCATCCATCCATCCATCCATCATCCATCATCCATCCATCCATCCATCATCCATCCATCATCCATCCATCCATCCATCATCCATCCATCATCCATCCATCCATCATCCATCCATCCATCATCCATCCATCCATCATCCATCCATCCATCCATCATCCATCATCCATCCATCCATCATCCATCCATCATCCATCCATCATCCATCATCCATCCATCCATCCATCCATCATCCATCCATCCATCATCCATCCATCCATCATCCATCCATCCATCCATCATCCATCATCCATCCATCCATCATCCATCCATCCATCCATCATCCATCCATCCATCATCCATCCATCCATCATCCATCCATCCATCCATCATCCATCATCCATCCATCCATCATCCATCCATCATCCATCATCATCCATCCATCCATCATCCATCCATCATCCATCCATCCATCATCCATCCATCATCCATCCATCCATCATCCATCCATCCATCCATCCATCATCCATCCATCCATCATCCATCCATCATCCATCCATCCATCATCCATCCATCATCCATCCATCCATCATCCATCCATCATCCATCCATCCATCATCCATCCATCCATCATCCATCATCCATCCATCATCCATCCATCCATCCATCATCCATCATCCATCCATCCATCATCCATCCATCATCCATCCATCCATCATCCATCCATCATCCATCCATCCATCATCCATCCATCCATCATCCATCATCCATCCATCATCCATCCATCCATCCATCATCCATCATCCATCCATCCATCATCCATCCATCATCCATCCATCCATCATCCATCCATCATCCATCCATCCATCATCCATCCATCCATCATCCATCATCCATCCATCCATCCATCCATCATCCATCCATCCATCATCCATCCATCATCCATCCATCCATCATCCATCCATCATCCATCCATCCATCCATCATCCATCATCCATCCATCATCCATCCATCATCCATCCATCCATCCATCCATCATCCATCCATCCATCATCCATCCATCCATCATCCATCCATCCATCCATCATCCATCATCCATCCATCCATCATCCATCCATCATCCATCCATCATCCATCATCCATCCATCCATCCATCCATCATCCATCCATCCATCATCCATCCATCCATCCATCATCCATCATCCATCCATCCATCATCCATCCATCCATCCATCATCCATCCATCCATCATCCATCCATCCATCCATCATCCATCATCCATCCATCCATCATCCATCCATCATCCATCCATCATCCATCCATCCATCATCCATCCATCATCCATCCATCCATCATCCATCCATCATCCATCCATCCATCATCCATCCATCCATCCATCCATCATCCATCCATCCATCCATCATCCATCATCCATCCATCCATCATCCATCCATCATCCATCCATCCATCATCCATCCATCATCCATCCATCCATCATCCATCCATCATCCATCCATCCATCATCCATCCATCCATCATCCATCATCCATCCATCATCCATCCATCCATCCATCATCCATCATCCATCCATCCATCATCCATCCATCATCCATCCATCCATCATCCATCCATCATCCATCCATCCATCATCCATCCATCCATCATCCATCATCCATCCATCCATCCATCCATCATCCATCCATCCATCCATCCATCATCCATCCATCCATCCATCATCCATCCATCATCCATCCATCCATCATCCATCCATCATCCATCCATCATCCATCCATCATCCATCCATCCATCATCCATCCATCATCCATCCATCCATCATCCATCCATCATCCATCCATCCATCATCCATCCATCATCCATCCATCCATCCATCATCCATCCATCCATCCATCATCCATCATCCATCCATCCATCATCCATCCATCATCCATCCATCCATCATCCATCCATCATCCATCCATCCATCATCCATCATCCATCCATCCATCCATCCATCATCCATCCATCATCCATCCATCCATCATCCATCCATCATCCATCCATCCATCATCCATCCATCATCCATCCATCATCCATCCATCCATCATCCATCCATCCATCATCCATCATCCATCCATCATCCATCCATCCATCCATCATCCATCATCCATCCATCCATCATCCATCCATCATCCATCCATCCATCATCCATCCATCATCCATCCATCATCCATCCATCCATCCATCATCCATCCATCCATCCATCCATCCATCATCCATCCAACCATCATCCATCATCCATCCATCCATCCATCATCCATCATCCATCCATCCATCATCCATCATCCATCCATCATCCATCATCCATCCATCCATCCATCATCCATCCATCCATCATCCATCCATCATCCATCCATCCATCATCCATCCATCATCCATCCATCATCCATCCATCCATCATCCATTCATCCATCCATCCATCCATCATCCATCCATCATCCATCCATCCATCATCCATCATCCATCCATCATCCATCCATCATCCATCCATCCATCCATCATCCATCCATCCATCCATCCATCCATCCATCATCCATCCATCATCCATCATCCATCATCCATCCATCATCCATCCATCATCCATCCATCATCCATTCATTCATCCATCATCCATGGCGCTATCAGCCGTCCATCGTTTTTTATTGAGCTTTTCATTAAAAGGTAGTTTTCTCATCCTGCAAACTTGCTGAAACTGAAATTAAAGCAATTTTCCAGACGAATATCAGCGGATTAATCTGATTAATCTGCTTCATTAATTCAGATGGAATGTTGGAAAATTAAACATTTAAAGGCATACTATGCAACATTTTTCAGTTAATTAATGTGTTCCATAACGTTTTGGATGATTAAATGAGTCATTTCAGGTGGAACAAAGGTTTTCCCGGCCGCCCTGGTGGTCTGTGGGGGAAATACCGCACTTGCAATTGCAGGAGCCCTCGGCCCGCACCCACAGGCTCAGAAGTCTCGTGCATCGCCAGAGTCGGTCTTGCTTTACGGCGAGAACTGCTACACGCCCCCAGTGGAAGGCATGCTTGTTGCTAGCGCAGTGGCAATATTTGTGCAGTTATCATGGCGGAACCAGCGAGAAAACAGCGAAAGCCCATTTCAGAGCAGGCAAGAAAGAGGAAAAGGGCTCACTACCGCAGTAGACATGGTGATTCGTTGCGTTCGCCTGTCTGCTAAGCTCAAAACAACCGCGCCTGGCTTGACGGAGAAACCAGGAGAACAACTGAGCATGTTTACGACAGTGCACTTTTACTTTCGCCCCCTGGGGGGAGCCTCGCTGGAAAATCAACACCGGTTGCATAGTATACCTTTAATGGAGAATTGGAGCCAAAAGCTTTTCTCTGTAAAACAAAATATATTAAATAACTTTAATATATTATTAATGAACCCATCCATCCATCCATCCATCCATCATTATCATCCATCCTCCACCCATTTAATGTCCTCAGACGGTCTGACTCTCAGTCTCCGTGACGTTCTGACATCTTCACCACCTTCTGCTGTGGCTTTAATAATGGAGGCTTCCTGCTCTGCTGGATGGGGGGGGCAGTGGACTGGGTCCTGGAGGCCCCTCAGTTAGAGGGAGGACTTCCTAAAGATCAAGGTAGACTTTAAGAAAGAGGAAAAACATGAAGCTCATTATTTTCACTGCATTAACACCCCAGATGGTTCAGGACGGGCTTCCCTGTGTGACCCCTGACCTCCATTCCCCAGACTGAGGCTGGCAGGATGAACCAGAAAGGTCACATTATTCTGAGTAAAGCCATTAGGCGGTCAGATCATAGTCTTCCTCAATGAGGAAGGAGCCTTCAGTCAGCGCCCCTCTTTCCTGTAAAACCCAAATATAGAAAAACACTAAAAATAATTTTAAACCACTCAGATGTTGTTGTAGGAGGCCTTTGATGCTGAAAATGAAGTGTTTTCAAAAATTTTATGTTTTTGTAAGTTTTTACAGAAATGTTGTAATATTGCAGCATTGGGCCAAATGGGGAGCAGAATTTCCTGTATGTGTACTCATTGTCTGAACAACAATATAGGACTACGGATTAATTTGCAGGGTTTTGCTTTTATCCCAGAACAGTATAACATGAAAAATACTCTCAGTCATGTTGTTATGAACAGTTTGTTTTCATTTATTCCAGCAAAGAGAACTTTTTATTTACAATGATAGTCCCAAAAACAGTTCCTTTCCTCTGAAAAACAGAGGCGAACATCGCACTTGCTGCAATGGGTATTCGTATACCCTTTACTGCAATGTCTGCAGCGTCCTCTCTTGACCTTCATGGGGAAATGTCCAGTGAGGTCCTTGCGCACATCGAGTGGGGGGTGTGCACATGATTTCTTGGATGGACAATTTGGACTCCCATCACCTGAGGATGGTCTCTTCCTAGCAGTCAAAGGACTCCCTGCTGCGTCTGGGTTCCCGCTGCCTGATGATGGACGTCCTCTTTTTGGAGTTGTGAGTGTTGTGTCCATCTGATTTGAAAAGAGAAGAATCTATATTAATATTAATAATCAATTCATGCACGTGTCAAAAATGCATGCAGATATCGCAAAACATGGCAAATAGCAGAAATAGATTCTTACCAGAATGAGAGAGGATGCTAGCTGTGCCTGGAACTTTCTCATGTTCAGCATCTCCTTCTTTGGCATCGCGAGAGCCTGACAGTGCCGTTTGTAGAGGAGCCAGGCGTTGACCACGGCGAGGGTGATGGTGTGCCAGAAGATGTACATGTACCATCGGCGGGATTTCAGGGTGAACTTGTATTTTGCTGTAAATGAGTCCAACAAATCCACACCTCCCATGTATTTGTTGTAGGTAGCCACAATGTAAGGTCTTTCAACGTCAATGTAGGTTTTGGTGGCTTTGTCCCAGCGCTGAATCTCCTGCACAGGTTCTGGTCCAGTGAAGGATGACACAAGTGTGACTGCCCTGTTGTCATACCATTTCACAGCGCAGATGTGTGTCCCCTCCACTCTGTGGTCAAAGCTTCCTCTACCCAGGAGGCAAGTTTCAATACAACATCACCTGACAATCCAAGTTCAGATTTGACGCGTATTCCATTCTTGCTGCCCTGGTAAACATCGAAGTCAAGCATCATGCCAGAGATTCCAGCTCTCACCCATACTTTGAACCCCCATGGATGTGGCTTGCCTCGCATATACTGCTTGATGCTGCTGAACTTCCCCTTGAAAGGAATCATCATTTCATCCACAGAATTGTGCTCTTCTGGTACCACCTGCAGTCATTTCTCCCTGAATGATTCAAGCCATGGTCTGAGTTTCCAGAGTTTGTCCCTCTTCTCAATCTCTGACACTGTCAACAGCAATAGGGGGGTGCCGTGTATCTGTCTCCCAGTACATACGGCTTCCAGACATTTGTACCAAGCCCATCCTCAGGTACATGCCCAACATTTTCTGTATTTCCTTTGTATTAGTGTTAACAGATCTTCCATCATTTTGAACGCTGTACTCATTTGTACTTGTAGCCAGAGCTTGAATCATGTCCTCTGACACAAACTTTTGGAAGTATTGGAGTGGTGTGTGGAGGAAGGTTACATGGTCTGTGACAGGTGGACCAGAAAAATCAGTATTGGGACTGATAAAATCCTTTTTTTGCCAGCGATATCTGTCACGGGGCATGATGCGTTCATCTTCTTGGGGCTCAATGTCCACATTGGCTGGGCAGTCAGACGGCTCTTGGTTTTCTTTGTCCACACAGGGATCATTGTCTGACTCCTCATCACTTGCATCAGTGTCATCAAGGGGTACGTCCACATCACTCTCTCCATCTTGGATGATTGCAATGATATCCTGCACAGTGTACCGAGGACCTTTCTTTGCTGCTGGCATTCTGAAATGGAAAAGATAAAATTTAAACAAATGTATATATAAATAGTACACATACTTAGATTCTAGATAACCTGCAGGAAAAGACTGGGCGGTTGAGAGATTGATGTTAATTTGAAGTGTTTACACATTGCCCTGAAGTAACCCATTCACACATTTCACTGGTCACACAATACTGTGTGGCCGACCAATTCTAAACTCTGATTATCATCAAAATAGGAATCCAAGTAGCCTCCGACTTACAGCCACACCTTACATTCCTGAACACCAACCCCTGTTCCAGAGCAATGTAATGCAAAGGCCCCTCCAAGCATCTCCACACCTGCTTTGACTATGAATTGATTGGAACATCACCTTATCAATAGCCACGACAAAGGGCAGACATGCACAACATGGCTGTTGTGTTGTAGACATGTTAGAAAGCCTACCTTCTGTGATAAGGGAACAATACTAAGTGTTGAAGGTGGTTAGAAATCCTTATAAATAAATTAAAATGATTAGATATGGCAATATATCTTAGTATATTAGCTTCTAACACAATATTACATATAATTCAATATAAGGCAAAGGGCTAGAATGTGTAAATTATGTGTGGTTCAAAGTTATATTGGGAAAACTTCCTCTCAAGACATTCCTCTCAAAAACAGGGTTGTTTTGACTACCACATCACCCAATGTTGTAATATTGCAACAATTACAAAACAAGCTCTAGATAAAGTGTAAATATGTAATAACTACATATTTACATGTTGTAGACACTGTAATAAACACAGAAAAAAATATGCAAAGCTTTTTACTTACTTCAATTAGATAAATCCAGTCCAGTAAATCGAGGGGATGATGCTCAAGCAAAAATCTGGATGTTGTGTGACTTCTTCACCTGAAGGTAGGCCTCGTATACAAATGTAGGACCCAATAGCATTGTGAGACGAAACAACATGACTCAATGAGTATGTTAATGCAGTTGAACCAAAAAAACAAAAAAAGGTTTATTTTGGGAGGACAAAAAATGTTGTAATTCTGCAACAGTGGGTCTTACAGCGACTCCAGGGTTTGTTTACACGCCGGCGGCGGCAGGAGGGCGATCGATTCAGAAAATCAATTGAGCTCGTCAGTTTATAGCTCAGCAAAACAGCCTGGAGCACAAACTGTTCATTTATTCCAGCAGCAGCAGTTAGGATGCATGTGGAGAATCTAATTACTCTGAGCATCCAGAGGCCTGCAGAGCTTCAGACCAGCAGAGGAACCTTCAGCTGTCAGAAGCTCAATCCAACCTGCACACTTAAAGGAAAACAACTCCTTCATCTAAAGTCAGGAAAGGCTTCAAACCCCATAAATATTTCATCTGCTTTATTCTAACTCCTCCTAATGAGGATTAGGGTTAAAATGAGTCCCAGCACAGGATACTCCTCAGCCTCTTCTCTACCAGCATCATGTAATTCATGCTGCTCTGGGGCGCCACCACCAGGGCGGCGCCTCCAGGGGATTGAGGGCGTCTGCAAGAAAGATCTGTTGCTCACATCATGATTTCACTTCTTCCCATTTTATTAATTTGGTGCATGATTCCTCCTGACTGCTTTCAGAACCACTGGACCTTTATGAGGTTTTAATTATGAGGTTCTGATTGGGCCTCCTAGACGCTTCTGCTTCCTTCAGCACTATAGTTCTGCTGCTATAGGCTTAGACTGCTGGAGGACATAGGGACCCCTTTTTCATCATTCTGCTTCATTCTATCTCTATTCTCCCACTCTGCAGAATCTGTTAGTTCAATCTCTAACGTTCTGCTCTCTCTGCTTTTTCTCATAGTAGCTTCATCTGGTCTGTTCCTGTTTGGCTGTGACTCCATCCTGGAGAGAAATATCAGCTGTGCTGCTGCCATCAACACCTTTGTTTCTAGATGTTGGAGCTTGGCCTGTTTTCCAGTGTAGTCCTGTTTCTCTGACTGTGACTAACTGGATGTGCTCTCTTCATCCTCTGACATGGGAGCTGGCTCGGAGCTCGTCTGCCTGGCTGTGTGTTTCCTGGACGGGGCCGCCTGTGGAGCTGGTTGACAGTTGCCTTTTGTATCTATGCTTCTTTTTCTATGTCTGCTTCTGTCTCCTTGAACCCCAGTGGGCCTCAGCAGATGGCCGCTCACACTGAGCCTGGTTCTGCTGGAGGTTTCTTCCTGTTCAAAGGGAGTTTTTCCTCTCCACTGTCGCTGCAAGCATGCTTAGTGTGAGGGATTGCTGAAGAGTCAATGAGTCAATGCAATCAGCTGGTTTTCCTTAGATAGAAAACTTTGAATCAATCTGACTGGGTTTAAGTCTTTCTATTCATCTTGTATTTATTCAATAACCTGATAAGTCCCAGTTTTGTTTTATTTAATAAATACGTAAAAGTTTAATAATGTTAAAAAAAAGCTTCATATAAAAACGGATTTAAAAATGATTGAAATGTAAATTCAGCTTGATTTCAAAATGAACCTTCTTGTTTTCTTAAGGCGCTCTGATGACCAGCTAATGGAGGCCCTCGTCCATCCGTAGCGTTCAGTCCTTTCCTTCATCAATGAAGATGATCTTCATGCTGGAAAGGAGCAGAAACACAGGAAGGACTTTCTGACCAATGAAAGAGAAGCTGAGCTCCTGTCCGTCTGCTGCGCTGCGCCGGCCTCTCCTCAGCACCAGCCTATTAACTCTGATGTGTTATTTCATGCTGGACCAGCAGCCGACTCGGCAGAACCTCTGGGACCCGATCATACCGAGCAGCAAACCACCACAATGAGCTGGTGAGGGGCACTAAGTGCTGATTCCCAGGGAGAGACCAGCAGAATGCTGGCGCTGAAGGTCCAGACAGATCAGAACCGAAGACCAACAGCTCCTCATTTTCCACTGGAACTCTTTAGAAGAAAAACAAAAAACAGTCGGATTCACAGAAGCAGCAAAAGAGGAAGGAAATAAGAGCCCAAACATCATCATGAGGTTCGGTGTGAGCCTGAAGCCCACCTAGAAAGTTCTGTAGAACTTTATAGTCCTCAGATTTTCAACCAGGACCACCTGCAGCAGCGTGGACCTCCAGGCAAAATCTGAGAACACCATTCTGGTGCCAGAGCAAGGCGGTGGCAGCATCATGCTGTGGACAACATTCCTCAGCATCCATGCAGGTTCTGGAGGCTGACCCGGTTCCACCGGTTCTGTCTGGAAGAACGGACCAGAATCTCAGCTTCAGAACATCTGACCCGAACCAGGCGGTTTAGAGGTGATAGTAGCTGTTTGGATGGAGGCCTTCAGAAGATCTCATGGACTTCAGGAAGGAGTCGATCATTTTAGATTCTAGAAATTGATCCGCTCGGATCCAAAGTTCAACCATCCCAGTCTGGATCAGTGGTGGACCAATGAATTTAATCTGGGAACCAGTCTGAACCCAGAGGATGGTCATAAAACCATTTATACCGACGGTGGAACAGGAAGCAGATACTGCTGGTTTCTGTAGCTTCGCCTCTTTAAAGTGAGAAGCTCAGCTGAGAGCAGCTTCATCTGCGGCGTCTGCAGGGCGTCAGAAAACTGCTCCAACCGCCATGATATCTGCAATCTGTAGGAAAAGCTCCTCGTCTTCAAATGAAAGCCGGTGAGTAAATATGATGCAGGACTCGCTCCGCTGCGTCCGGCTGGAAGCAGGAGTGGGAGCTGGGCAGGAACCTTTGGCTGCAGAAAACCCGTTTCCATAGATATGAGGCGAAGCCCGGGCGGCGGCGGCGCTGATATTTCATGGAGCATTTCTTTACCCATTTGATTTCTGATAAGGCTGGAATCAGCAGCAGCAGGCGGCCAATCAGAAAGCCTCTTTTCCTCAACAACAAAAATCAATTACAGGCAGCAGCTGAGTGACCCAGCATGGAAACACATCTGCTGGATTTACCCAGATCAGGCCGGAATAATGGGATGGGGGAGGAAACAGATGGCTGGACTGGTTTCAATCTCAGAATGGGAGGAAGAGGAGGAGGAAGAGGATTACATTTTGCTTTAAGAATAAAAAGTTTGGAGTGGAGAGCTGAGCTCTAAAGGCTTCAGTCTCCAGCTGCCACCATCAGATATCAGCTCATAAAGCTGTCCTCCTCTAACTCTTCATTTTGTTTGGAATATTAATATATTTTCAATTAAAAACCTTAGTATTTAGTGTTGGTCTTTATTCACCTCCCAGGCTCCATGATGAACCAATCCTCTGATGCTGCTAACATCGTGAAGCTTAACCGTTAGCGTTACATAAACATCATCGTTGGACCGAGCATGGATTAAATCACCTA
This sequence comes from Cyprinodon diabolis, assembly GCA_030533445.1. Classification (NCBI taxonomy): domain Eukaryota; kingdom Metazoa; phylum Chordata; class Actinopteri; order Cyprinodontiformes; family Cyprinodontidae; genus Cyprinodon; species Cyprinodon diabolis. The sequence continues at coordinate 854,404 of CM060068.1, read as the reverse complement.
TGACTGATTTAAAGAACTTTATAGAACATTTTAGAATGTTGGCGTTCATGCCCCCCAGGGCCGCGTTCTGTCTCCGTTCTTCACACCTCAGACTTCACCCCCCCACGGACAGCTGCCATCTGCAGACGTTCCATTGTAGGCTGTGATTCTGGAGGAGCTGGAGGATCCATCAGTCATCATGAACTTTGCGGACTGGTGTGAGAAGAACCACTGAACACCAGTAAGACCGAGGAGATGGTGATGGACTTCAGGAGGAGACCTCCACCTCCCTCCCCCATCCAGGGCACATCCATGCAAACATGTAAATAAATTTTTATCTCCTGTATAGAACCTCTGCATAGATGCAAACTATATTTCCATGCTTTATACTTGTGACAGTGCAATGACAATAGAATCTAATTCTATTCTATTCTATTCTAAAATGCTCCTTCTCACATATAAAACATTACCCAGAGACCACTAAGGTTTCTTTCTCCTTATCCTGTTTCTTGCTGTTCTCAGTTAAATCTTTCATCAGCTGCATGTTTAGCTTTAAAGAAGTTAAGGCTTTAACTGGAGCTAAAGAAACGACCTTTGCAGAAAGAGAAGCTGAAAACCTGCTGCTCTTCCAAACATGACCAGAGATTTCTGAGGAGAGAAGTCAGCGGAGCATGAAGGATCCAGGAACACACGGATCAGCAGAGGTTACATCCCAGAGCCCAAACCTGGCCCAACTGGGCCAAACCAGGCCAAACTGGGCCAAACTCAGCTACACCTGGCCGAACTGGGCCAAACTGGGCCAAACTGGACCAAGCTCAGCTATACCTGGCCAAACCTGGCCCAACTGGGCCAAACCAGGCCAAACTGGGCCAAACTCGGCTACACCTATCCAAACTGGGCCAAACCAGGCCAAACTCAGCTACACCTGGCCGAACTGGGCCAAACTGGGCCAAACCAGGCCAAAATGGGCCAAACTTGGCTACACCTGGCCAAACTGGGCCAAACCAGGCCTAACTCGGGTACCCCTGGCCAAATTGGGCCGAACTGGGCCAAACTGGACCAAGCTCAGCTATACCTGGCCAAACTGGGCCCAACTGGGCCAAACCAGGCCAAAATGGGCCAAACTTGGCTACACCTGGCCAAACTGGGCCAAACCAGGCCTAACTCGGGTACCCCTGGCCAAATTGGGCCGAACTGGGCCAAACTGGACCAAACTCCGCTATACCTGGCCAAACTGGGCCAAACTCGGCTACACCTGGCCAAACTGGGCCAAAATGAGCCAAACTGGGCCAAACTCAGCTATACCTGGCCAAACTGGGCCAAACTCGGCTACACCTGGCCTAACTAGGCCGAAATGTGCCAAACTGGACCAAACTCAGCTATACCTGGCCAAACTGGGCCAAACTGGGCAAAATGAGCCAAACTTGACCATACTCAGCTGTACCTGGCCAAACTGGGCCAAACTCGGCTACACCTGGCCAAACAAGGCCAAACTCGGCTACACCTGGCCAAACAAGGCCAAACTCCGCTACACCTGGCCAAACTGGGCCAAAATGAGCCGAACTGGACCAAACTCAGCTTTACCTGGCCAAACTGGGCCAAACTCGGCTACACCTGGCCAAACAAGGCCAAACTCGGCTACACCTGGCCAAACAAGGCCAAACTCGGCTACACCTGGCCAAACTGGGCCAAAATGAGCCGAACTGGACCAAACTCAGCTTTCCCTGGCCAAACTGGGCCAAACTCGGCTACACCTGGCCAAACAAGGCCAAACTGGGCCAAAATGAGCCAAACTGGACCAAACTCAGCTATACCTGGCCAAACTGGGCCAAACACGTCTACACCTGGCCAATCTGGGCCAAACTGGGCCAAACTGGACCAAGCTCAGCTATACTTGGCCAAACTGGGCCCAACTGGGCCAAACCAGGCCAAAATGGGCCAAACTTGGCTACACCTGGCCAAACTGGGCCAAACCAGGCCTAACTCGGGTACCCCTGGCCAAATTGGGCCGAACTGGGCCAAACTGGACCAAACTCCGCTATACCTGGCCAAACTGGGCCAAACTCCAAACTGGGCCAAAATGAGCCAAACTGGGCCAAACTCAGCTATACCTGGCCAAACTGGGCCAAACTCGGCTACACCTGGCCTAACTAGGCCGAAATGTGCCAAACTGGACCAAACTCAGCTATACCTGGCCAAACTGGGCCAAACTGGGCAAAATGAGCCAAACTTGACCATACTCAGCTGTACCTGGCCAAACTGGGCCAAACTCGGCTACACCTGGCCAAACAAGGCCAAACTCGGCTACACCTGGCCAAACTGGGCCAAAATGAGCCGAACTGGACCAAACTCAGCTTTACCTGGCCAAACTGGGCCAAACTCGGCTACACCTGGCCAAACTGGGCCAAACTGGGCCAAAATGAGCCAAACTGGACCAAACTCAGCTATACCTGGCCAAACTGGGCCAAACACGGCTACACCTGGCCAATCTGGGCCAAAATGAGCCATACTGGACCATACTCTGCTATACCTGGCCTAACTGGGCCTAACTCGACTACACCTGGCCAAAATGAGCCAAACTGGCCAAACTGGGCCAAACTCGGCTATACCTGGCCAAACTGGGCCAAAATGAGCCAAACTGGGCCAGAATGAGCCAAACTGGGCCAACTCGGCTATACCTGGCCAAACTGGCCCAAACTGGGCCAAACTTGGCCAAAATGAGTCAAACTGGGCCAAACCCTAGCCCAAACTGGGCCAAACTTGGCTATACATGGCCGAACTGAGCCAAACCGGGCCAAACTCGGCTATACCTGGCCAAACTGGGCCAAATTTGGCTATACCTGGCCAAACTGGGCCAAGATGAGCCATACTGGGCCAAACCAGGCCAAGCTAAGCAGACCAAACGGACCAGAGACGACCAAGTTTTCTTATAAAGCCGAGCAGAAACTGATCGAAGCAACAAGAATAAAAATGAAATGAAAAATATATTCAAGGGTTAAAAAGAAGCAGCAGAAAATTCCCTGCGGTTCCTGGAGGAACTTGGCAGAGAACCTGGAACTGGGAGGAACAGGAGATCAGCTGATTTTTAATCCCATTTATTTCCAGGTTTTCTCTTTTCATTTAGCGACATTCGGCTCCTCGTTGAGAAAAACCAAAGTTGATTTTCCTGATCAGCCTGCAGCTGCAAACCTCCCAGGCTGAACTGGGCTCTGCTGTAATCAGCGTTCGGTCGATTAATATGGATGTTTAATGGCTGCTGCTATTAGCATCAACTGGTCCTGGTCCATCTGGGTTCATTTGCTGCTCATTAAGACTTTGCTTTAACACGGAAAGGGAGGGAGGGAGAATAATAGGGGGGCGTTCCTACAATCCCTGCATGCCTCCTCATTGCTGAACTCCATCAGGAACACGTGTTTGCTGATGGAGAAGAAGGAGAGCAAACAAAGAGCTCCTCTCCTCCTGGGAGCAGGAGTTTATTCTCTCTCCCTGCAGATTGGTATTCCTATCAGACTGTGCTGGATTATGATATGCATGGAGCCACTGGATGCATTCATAGATAGCCTGGATGCAGCCTGTCATATCTCCCTCCATGGATTTAAACTCCCCAGCAGCAGATAGAGGCGACCATCCTTTTATAGAAACCTACACATTCTGCATGTCAAAGGGAAACTGCTTCTTTTGTCTTTTCTTCAGGCGGATTAGCGGAAACATTCAGACTCAGATTAAACCAGAGATGAGGATCTAAATTAGCTGCTTCTGAACGGTTGCTGCTGGTTATGTCATTAAACTAACATTACCTGCTGCTTTTAGAGCTTTTTACTCAGAAAGGGAGACTCCCCCCTTCTGGGGGCACTGCAGTATTACCGGTTTAGACTGTGACCTAAATCCAGGTCCGGAGTCTGCTGCTGCAGATATGATTCATGAGACACGCCTCGGGCCATGACAGCTCAGCCTGTTTGGGATCCGTTCAGCTGACAGCATCAGATAAAACGGGTTTGATGAGGGAGAGACAGGAATGCAGACACAGAGCGAAGAAAGCAGAAGCAATGCATGCAGATGTTTTCATCAAATATTCAACATCTGTGTTTGCATCATTTAAAATAGAAAAACATCCGTTTTCTAAAGCAGAACAATTCTGGAATCTTTCAAGATTCTGTCTGCAGCTCATTTCCTCCTGATGATGCACCATCAGGCAATACTAGGCAGCCGCCAGGGGCCCCAAGTTCCTGGGGGCCCCAAGTTCCTGTTTCCATGTGTGGTTAATACAACTATTCCTTATTTCTGCACATTAATTATATTTTTGATAAAAAATCCTTTTGCTAAAATGCCATCAGAACGCTGATAATATTAAGTGTGTCTCAGCCCCCCCCCCCCCCCTTCAGTGTCCACCATATTGGATCAGTCCATTTGCTGCACATGTTCAGAAAGGTCCAAACAGACAGCAGCAAACCATTTGAAAACAAACCATGCAAAGAGCAGTGTTGCCAACTTAGCGCTTTAGTCGCTATATTTAGCCACTTTTCAGACCCCTCTAGCACTTTGATTTCTAAAAAGCTCCTAGCGCCAAATCTAGACTTTTTTCTGCTACTGGAGACTTTGGAGACAACATCTAAAAGCAGCGAACTCTGCTCTCCAGAGCAAGTAGATTGGTAACCCCGCCTCCTGCTCTCCTCTATCTTGTCTGCTGTCATGATTCATGCAGCTATTATTTCATCCAAATGAAAAATGGAGAACAGATAAGCAGATCATGGCTTGTCTACAGTGAAAAGAAGGACTGGGTTATTTACTTTGGCCTTTTTGGAAACACAGGAAGGAGCAATCAGCTAAGTGAGCTTAGTGCTTGGAAAAAATCTTTCATTCCTTTAGAGACAGCATGAAAAGTCAGCTGAGTACAAAACATAGAGAGGAAAACAAGAAGAAAAGGGACAAGAAGAGAGGGACACAACCTAGAACAGATGATGGATGTCTATTCTATTAACATTTCTCTATCTGGAGAATGGGGCTGTTTTATGTCTTCTCCATTCAGAGGGGCCCCTGCCTGTCTTTGCCTAGGGCCCCACATTTCCTAAATCCGCCCTGGCTTAAAGATTAATATGCGTCATTAAAAAAAAGCTGTTTTCTCCGTACTTCCAGAATTAAAGAGGCTGGTTTGCGCATTTGAGGAATCCTATATTTGAATTCTGCAAGAAACAAGAAAAATATATTTTCTGCTTTAAAAATGTCCCCAAAGTGACCCTAGATCAATAAACTCGTTCTGGTTTTATTCTTTTCAATAAACTCGGTTCTCCTGCCTCGTTCTCTGCCGCCCGGTTCTGGTTCTGGTTCTGAACATGCTGGTTGTGACTGAGATGCAGTCGTATCTCACAGATCATCATCCTCCCCCAGCGTCTCCCAGTTTGGGATTCCTCAGGGCTCCACGTCAGGTCAATCAGACCTTATCTCTCACATAGAGCTTCTAAAACTAGAAAGGAAAAAGTGTTTTCCTTTCAGGTCCTTCTGCCGGTGAAGGAGCTGAACCTGGATGAGTCTGACCCGGTTTGGATCCATGTTATGGGGCAAAAAACCGAAAATACTCTGATGTATGCTGAATGAAAGCCCGAAGTCTTTGCTCCCATCTAGTGGTCAGGTTAGGAACTACAGCTGGTTATGATGGAAGATTCACTGAACAAACTGCAGCTGATAGACTTTAAGTGGTTTTTAATCTTAGGTTTATAGCATATTTATTACTGTTATGTATTAAACATCAGTAAAATAGTGATATAAAGGATATATTTTGGTTGAAACGCCCAAATTGGAAATCTAAATATGTATTTTGTATGATAGATGGAAAATGTATGAATCTAAATGAATGAACGATAAATGAATTGAACCAGGAAATGTTTTCCCGTCACGTTTTGTGATCAGGAAAAAATAACGCTGATGATCTAAGGACTTATTTTAATGGTTCCAATCTCCCACCAACATCCCTGAGGACTAACTGGGAGTTCCCAGTTCCCACCTGCCTCTGCCATCAGACAGCGTGAGGCTGAATGCGAGCGGCCTTGAAGGTTAATGCCCTGCAGCACAGCTTTCCTCTGACATTTCTCTCAGGTGTGAACAGAGCTCTCCATCACTGATGGGTGACATTTATAAATAAACCAGGCAAAACGCTCTTTCCTGATTCGCTGTTTCCTGCTGTGTTCAATAGGTTTGCATGATGCATAGGATTAATACACCTGGGAAGAGGAGGGAGGGAAGATCTTTGTGTTTCAGGGAGAAACTATGATGAAAGTCAGCAGCCAGGAGGCAAAGCATCCTCCCTCCTGCTCCAGGGATTTATCTGCTGGATACTGATGCTGAACTGATGGGGAAGTTTTCTCAGGAGAACAGAACAAAAACCACACAGCAAGTTAGAAACAACAGAATCCCTTAAAGCTGAGAAAAACTTCCTGATGTCTGCAGCTAATGTTGCTAAGCTAACCGACTGTTAGCGAACCCTGTCTGGGTGGGAACCTCCGGCTGATGGTTCTAGATCACAGAGGAAGTTCCCTCCTTTATAGTCTTGGAAACCTTCAGTGAGACAAAAACAGTAAAACAACTTTTTTTTTCCTGTTGTTGAATCTCTGATGTGTGAAGTCGCTCCTGCAGGATGATGCTGCCATCACTGTACCTTCCAGCAAGGAAGGTGTTCTCTGGCTGACAGCGTTCCCCTTCCTGTGAAAGCAGTTCCTAGGTAACTGGTTCCTAGTTAACTGGTTCCTAGTTAACTGGTTCCTTAGTAACTGGTTCCTAGTTAACTGGTTCCTTAGTAACTGGTTCCTAGTTAACTGGTTCCTAGTTAACTGGTTCCTAGTTAAATGGTTCCTCGGTAAAAGGTTCCTAGGTAACTGTTTTTTAGTTAACTGCTTCGTAAGTAACTGATTCCTAGTTAACTGGTTCCTTAGTAACTGGTTCCTAGTTAACTGGTTCCTAGTTAACTGGTTCCTTGGTAAAAGGTTCCTAGGTAACTGCTTTTTAGTTAACTGCTTCGTAAGTAACTGGTTCCTAGTTAACTGGTTGTTAGGTAACTGGTTACTTGGTAACTGAATCATCGATAACTGATTCCTTGGTAACTGGTTCCTAAATATTTGGTTCCTAAGTAACTGGTTCCTAGTTAACTGGTTTCTAGTTAACTGGTTCCTAAGTAACTGGTTCCTAGTTAACTGGTTCCCAGTTAACTGGTTCCTAGTTAAATGGTTCCTAGTTAACTGGTTCCTCGGTAAAATGTTCCTAGGTAAATGTTTTTTAGTTAACTGCTTCTTAAGTAACTGGTTCCTAGTTAACTGGTTGTTAGGTAACTGGTTACTTGGTAACTGAATCATCGATAACTGATTCCTAAGTAACTGGTTCCTAGTTAACTGGTTTCTAATTAACTTGTTCCTAAGTAACTGGTTTTTAGTCACCTGGTTGGTAAGTAACTGGTTCCTAGTTAACTGGTTCCTTAGTAACTGGTTCCTAGTTAACTGGTTCCTAGTTAACTGGTTCCTAGTTAAATGGTTCCTAGTTAACTGGTTCCTCGGTAAAATGTTCCTAGGTAAATGTTTTTTAGTTAACTGCTTCTTAAGTAACTGGTTCCTAGTTAACTGGTTGTTAGGTAACTGGTTACTTGGTAACTGAATCATCGATAACTGATTCCTTGGTAACTGGTTCCTAAACATTTGGTTCCTAAGTAACTGGTTCCTAGTTAACTGGTTTCTAATTAACTGGTTCCTAAGTAACTGGTTTTTAGTTAACTGGTTGGTAAGTAACTGGTTCCTAGTTAACTGGTTCCTTAGTAACTGGTTCCTAGTTAAATGGTTCCTTGGTAAAAGGTTCCTAGGTAACTGTGTTTTAGTTAACTGGTTCGTAAGTAACTGGTTCCTAGTTAACTGGTTGTTAGGTAACTGGTTACTTGGTAACTGAATCATCGATAACTGATTCCTTGGTAACTGGTTCCTAAATATTTGGTTCCTAAGTAACTGGTTCCTAGTTAACTGGTTTCTAATTAACTGGTTCCTAAGTAACTGGTTTTTAGTTAACTGGTTGGTAAGTAACTGGTTCCTAGTTAACTGGTTCCTTAGTAACTGGTTCCTAGTTAAATGGTTCCTTGGTAAAAGGTTCCTAGGTAACTGTGTTTTAGTTAACTGGTTCGTAAGTAACTGGTTCCTAGTTAACTGGTTGTTAGGTAACTGGTTACTTGGTAACTGAATCATCGATAACTGGTTCCTTGATATCTGGTTCCTAAATATTTGGTTCCTAAGTAACTGGTTCATAGTTACCAAGGAAAAAAAACCTTCCCTTGCGCCTCTTCTCCTGTTAATACGGTAAAGCCCTGGGGAGCGTCCGGCTCCAGGCTGCACGTGATCCAAATGAGCCAATGAGCTGTCAGTCTGGGTTGCTGCTGCTGCTACTTTTAGACACAGCAGGCAAACCTGTGGCAAGCCGGGCGATGGGAAAGAAGGAGAAGACCATGAGAAAAAGAGAGCAGAGAAAGTGTGGACTGCTGGAAGAAGTGCGGTGAACTGGTGAAAGAAAAGTGAAATGGTGCTCAAAGATGACCCTGCACATTTAGAGGATGTTTGGCTCAACCTGCTGCTGTGAAGCAGGATTCTCCACCATGAACAGAATCAACAATAAATCTGGATCCAGGCTCAGAATGAGCTCCTTGATATGTGCTTGAGAATGGCTTAGTCTCCGGTTAAACCCAGGTTTAAAGCCTTGCAGGGCAGCCTAAAGCCCACTGCCAACATTAAGACAGAAAAAAGAAAGAAACGCTCAGTTCAGGGGTTTGAGAAAATATGGGAATCAGGAAATTATCTATAAACCAAACGATTCGAAATATTTGATATTTTATTAAAAAATTCAATGTATATCATGGATGCCTAAAAACCTCATTTTATTTCAGTGTTAAATTCTGTTTCAAGTAGCAAAAATATAATTATTATTCTCATCCAGCAGGGGGCAGCATCACCCCACTGAGTAAACCTCCTTAATCTGTTTCTTTACCTTTCATTCAGTTGTTGTTGTGCTTTAGTCAAGCATGAAAATGTTTTTCCAGATTTTCCAGATTTTTCCAGCAGGGATTCGGATTATTTCCTCTGATGAGTCGGCAGCCATTCTTCTCACTGGATCATCAGAAGTATCGTTTTCATGCAGCTGTCAGCCTTTGCAGGACTTTGGTGCATTATTTAAGGTTCATCTGAGCTTCTGAGCTGCAGTTGGTTTTATTTATGTCTGAATCCAGGCAGCTTCCATCACATCCCTTCTGCTTGTGGTTCATCTGACCCAGATTTACACTGAGAGCAGCAAGCTAACAGCATGAACAGCACCTGGACCACCCGAGTGGGCCCCGGTCCTTTGGACCCTGATCCGGTTCGTCAAAAGGGGTGGGCCCCGGTCCTACAGCGTCTCCTTCATGAATTTACTTTGGTTTTTCTCATCAGGATCTCAATCTGTGAAACAGGTCAAAATAAATTAGCTCTGCTCTACAACTCCTCCTCCTGCCTCAGGATTCTGCTTCATGGTAAACAACATCTACAAACACCCTTGTTTGTAGATGTTGGAGATTGGCCTGTTTTCCAGTGTGGTCCTGTTTCTCTGGCCGTGGCTGGGTGGATGTGCTCTCTTCATCCTCTGGCATGGGAGCTGCCTTGGAGCTCGTCTGCCTGGCTGTGTGTTTCCTGGACGGGGCCGCCTTTTACAGCTGCTTTTTGTATCTCTGCTTCTGTCTCCTTGAACCCCAGTCGGCCTCAGCAGATGGCCGCTCACACTGAGCCTGGTTCTGCTGGAGGTTTATTCCTGTTAAAAGGGAGTTTTTCCTCTCCACTGTCTCTGCAAGCATGCTTAGTGTGAGGGATTGTATTTGAGTCAATGAGTCAATGCAATCAACTGGTTTTCCTTAGATAGAAAACTTTGTATCAGTTTGACTGTATGATCTGGTTGAACTGTAAAGTGCCTTGAGATGACATGTGTTGTGAATTTGGCGCTATATAAATAAACTGAATTGAATTGAATTGAACTTTTGATTTCAGGTATGAACAAACAGAGAGACAATAAACCAGAGTCGAACCAGAGTGGAACCAGATTCAAAAAACTTCGCTGCTATTTCTTTCTGCCTGCCCTTTTAACATTTCTGCCTGCCATTATAATATAATTTCTAATTACATTTATTTGTTGATTGTATTTTTGGTGGTTATGCTTATTTATTTATTGAGCATTTATTTATTTCTGTATTTATTTTTAAATATGGCAGAGTTGGTCCTCCATATACAGCTCTATCTACAGCAGATCTACATGCATGAAATGTCCCTTTCATGTTGCTGTAACTGCTGTATGTGAAGTTCCTGAGGAGCAAATGGGGTAAATGTGTGTTCAGAGTAAACATTACATAGATGTCTGGTACCTTGTTTGGTGCCTTGATCCATTTATTTCTACTGTGTAGTTCTGCTCACTGTAGTGCAGCTCAGTCCATAGATCTATGATGGGAAACTTTTTCTTTCTATAGTTTCTTCTTGTGCAAATGCTGCAAAGCTGCCTCTCTGACAGTCAGTCTCACACATCTGCGACTCAGCACCTGTGTCTCACCTTAATACCTTTCCTGTGATAATGCCCCTCTAGAAGTAGTGTTATCATTCTTCTATCTCCTATTAAGTGAATCACATTGTACGATGTATTATTAATATGAACTGTTTCACATGAAACACTAGTACTCTACATACTATTCTCACCAAACTGTGATAACTGTGATTAAATTCAGTGTAAACAAATGCCATATGTTGCCACCCCTAACAAATTCCTGCCCCCCTCTTGCAACCCCATAAATATTTTTCTAGATACGCCTCTGTTTCTCTGCAAACTAAGAATGTCAGGTTTTCAGGAAAAAGACATAAAAAGGGAAGATGACACCAGAGGCCGGAGGGTCCAGGGTCCCTCTGGCCTCTGGTGTCATCATGCAGGTGGAGGCGCTTTCTGCTCGATCGCACCGTCTGAGCTTAGTGTGTCAGAGACGGATAATTTCAATGATCCTGCACTGATGGAGTGAATGTGGTACGTTTAACGGCAAAAAGGAAATCTTTCCTAGAGACGGGAAATGAACTTCCAGCAGATTCAGAGGGCAGAGAATCGAACGTCTCCTACCTCCCAGAATGTAAGGGATCCATTTTAGGCACTGGCTGATATACAGCAGGTTAAAGAAAGGCCATATTTAGCTCACCATGCCTGATGTTCTCTACAGAAAAGAACAAAACAAAAATCCTTAAGTTTTCTTTTTTTTTTTTTTTTTGTCCAGGGAACTGGATGGCGTTCACACTGGGAACGTCCTGCATCAACATCTCTGGTGGTTTCTAGTCCAGATCGTAGAATGAAACGCTCAGCAGTACCAGCAGGTTCTGCAACTATGTAAATAAAATAAAAAAACAGCCTGATCAATTACTTCAGTTGGAAAATAAATCATGCAATCACCCTAAAATACTTTTTTTTACCACATTTGTACAGAAAAATTTCTTAATCACAGTCATGTGATTAAGAAATGCTTCTGCTAACAGCCAGACCGCAGGTAGATTTTACCAAATAGATGCTGCATCTGTAGAGTCATCCGTTTCTAAACTGATTCACAACTTCATGGAGTTTTTCTCTTTCCTCAGAGTTTAAAGATTCTGACGATGGCAGCTGGTCAGGCTACTGGTTGGCTCATTGATTGCTGATTGGTCAGCCACTGGAGGGGGCGGGGCAAAGAGATGGGCTCCCCGCTGACTGCAGACTGACAGGAGAAGATCAGGGCCTTCCTGAGCGATGTTCAGTTACTGGTTGAACCTTTTAAATGAGAGGGTGGTCCCGCTGGAGGCATCAGAGACGTTCTCCGTAAGCTCCACCTCTGCAGGGACGGGTTGGAACATCTGTCAGGCCCTGGGAGCCACCGCGGGGCCCGGGGCCCTCTCCTCTGACTCAAACTGATGTTTCTAAGATGGAACCAGATACAGGACATGATGCATCAGAAGAACCTCCACCACCATCCAGAACCCTGAATGGGACCGACCCTCAGAGGTTCATCTCCAGACTAAAGGTCTGTTTTATAGGAGGTCTTCAGCTCAGACTGGATGGAGAACATCTGTCAGGCCCCAGGGCAGCTGTAGCTGCCATGTCGCTCACCACCATCAGTGACTGACTGAAAGCAAAGAGTGCTTTATAAGAACAGGCCATTCATCATGTTACTTTGACTAGGCCCTCCAAGCCCTGCTTGCTGTCTCCTCCTGAATGTTCAAGCTGGTTCTCCTGCCTGAAGATGAACCTCCATCCAGTCACAGGTTTTCCTCCAACTGCATCCACCTCTGACCAGCCTTCCTGTCCCAAAGGGACCTTCTGATCCACAAATGTTCTCCACCTTCAGACCTTCCAGTCCATCAAACCTTACACCTCCAGTGAGGCGGAACAGAAATGGCTCAGTAAGTTCCTCCCTGTCAGTGTTTGCAGGATCCCATGAATCATTGAAGCAGGATTCACTCAGAGAAGATGTTCCACAGCGTGATGTTCTGTCCCATGATTGAGGAGAACCAGCAGAACCTTCTCCACGTGGATCAGACGCTGTTCCTGCAGCTCCATCACAAAGCTCCAAACTTTGCTGAAAGTTTCTGTGACTTTGGGGAGAACCTGATTGTGTCCAGCAGCAGCAGCAGCTTACCTTCTCGTCCACGGAGAACCTCCGGGTGTGCTGCACGGCTCCAGCGCTCTGGTTCATGGCTCCGACAGCGTGGCTCCTCTGCGGGCTGCAGCTGGGAGTGAAGCTGCAGGATGTTCTGCCTCCTCTCTCCTGCACGCCTGTTTTTTTGATCCTTCCTTTTTTTCTGGCTGCAGCCAATGAGGCGCTCTGACTGTGCAGCCTGCTGCGCCAGCTGTTCCTCCAGCTGATGGAAGATTAACCTCCACAGAACCAGGCGCTCAGGGAATCAAGAGATTATATAAGCAGAAACGAATGACAGCAGCTCCACAAAACAATAATAGTAGCAATAATTATTAGATTTACATAAAAGGTAGAAATAGACCAATTAGATTGGGAGATAACTAATGTAGATCAGCTGCAGTTAAATCACCAGCTTCAGATTTATTCTATGTTCTTCAGCATCCTAAGAAAAAGCCGAGTTTCCAGTCAGATAAATGTTTCCTTCCGCAGTCAGCATGAAACAGCCGTTTAGTTGGAACTAAATGAAGAAAAAGATTTTATTTGACAGGGACCCTGTCTTGGCCCCTATCCTGGCCCCTATCCTGGGCCCTATTCTGGCCCCTATCCTGGCCCCTATTCTGGCCCCTATCATGGCCCCTGTCCTGGCCCCTATCCTGGCCCCTGTCCTGGCCCCTATCCTGGCCCCTATCATGGCCCCTGTCCTGGCCCCTATCCTGGCCCCTATCCTGGCCCCTGTCCTGGCCCCTATCCTGGCCCCTATCTTGGCCCCTCTTCCGGCCCCTATCCTGGCCCCTGTCCTGGCCCCTGTCCTGGCCCCTATCCTGGCCCCTATTCTGGCCCCTATCATGGCCCCTGTCCTGGCCCCTATCCTTGCCCCTGTCATGGCCCCTGTCCTGGCCCCTATCCTGGCCCCTGTCCTGGCCCCTGTCCTGGCCCCTCTTCCGGCCCCTATCCTGGCCCCTGTCCTGGCCCCTGTCCTGGCCCCTATCCTTGCCCCTGTCATGGCCCCTGTCCTGGCACCTATCCTGGCCCCTGTCCTGGCCCCTCTTCCGGCCCCTATCTTGGCCCCTATCCTGGCCCCTATCCTGGCCCCTGTCCTGGCCCCTATCCTGGCCCCTATCCTGGCCCCTCTTCCGGCCCCTATCTTGGCCCCTATCCTGGCCCCTGTCCTGGCCCCTATCCTGGCCCCTGTCCTGGCCCCTCTTCCGGCCCCTATCTTGGCCCCTGTCCTGGCCCCTCTTCCGGCCCCTAACTTGGCCCCTATCCTGGCCCCTAACTTGGCCCCTATCCTGGCCCCTGTCCTGGCCCCTATCCTTGCCCCTGTCATGGCCCCTATCCTGGCCCCTATTCTGGCCCCTATCATGGCCCCTGTCCTGGCCCCTATCCTTGACCCTGTCATGGCCCCTGTCCTGGCCCCTATCCTGGCCCCTGTCCTGGCCCATGTCCTGGCCCCTATCCTGGCCCCTCTTCCGGCCCCTATCCTGGCCCCTGTCCTGGCCCCTGTCCTGGCCCCTATCCTTGCCCCTGTCATGGCCCCTGTCCTGGCCCCTATCCTGGCCCCTGTCCTGGCCCCTATCCTGGCCCCTCTTCCGGCCCCTATCTTGGCCCCTATCCTGGCCCCTGTCCTGGCCCCTATCCTGGCCCCTGTCCTGGCCCCTCTTCCGGCCCCTATCTTGGCCCCTATCCTTGCCCCTGTCATGGCCCCTGTCCTGGCCCCTATCCTGGCCCCTATCCTGGCCCCTGTCCTGGCCCCTATCCTGGCCCCTCTTCCGGCCCCTATCTTGGCCCCTATCCTGGCCCCTGTCCTGGCCCCTATCCTGGCCCCTGTCCTGGCCCCTCTTCCGGCCCCTATCTTGGCCCCTATCCTGGCCCCTATCCTGGCCCCTGTCCTGGCCCCTCTTCCGGCCCCTATCTTGGCCCCTATCCTGGCCCCTGTCCTGGCCCCTATCCTGGCCCCTGTCCTGGCCCCTCTTCCGGCCCCTATCTTGGCCCCTATCCTGGCCCCTGTACTGGCCCCTCTTCCGGCCCCTATCTTGGCCCCTATCCTGGCCCCTCTCCTGGCCCCTATCTTGGCCCCTGTCCTGGCCCCTCTTCCGGCCCCTGTCCTGGCCCCTCTTCCGGCCCCTATCCTGGCCCCTATCTTGGCCCCTGTCCTGGCCCCTCTTCCGGCCCCTATCCTGGCCCCTATCCTGGCCCCTGTGCTGGCCCCTCTTCCGGCCCCTATCTTGGCCCCTGTCCTGGCCCCTGTTCTGGCCCCTATCATGGCCCCTGTCCTGGCCCCTATCTTGGCCCCTGTCCTGGCCCCTATCATGGCCCCTGTCCTGGCCCCTATCCTGGCCCCTATCTTGGCCCCTGTCCTGGCCCCTCTTCCGGCCCCTATCTTGGCCCCTATCCTGGCCCCTGTTCTGGCCCCTATCATGGCCCCTGTCCTGGCCCCTATCTTGGCCCCTGTTCTGGCCCCTATCATGGCCCATGTCCTGGCCCCTATCCTGGCCCCTATCATGGCCCCTTTCCTTGCCCCTATCTTGGCCCCTGTTCTGGCCCCTGTCATGGCCCCTGTCCTAGTCCCAATCCTGGCCCCTCTTCCGGCCCCTGTCCTGGCCCCTCTTCCGGCCCCTATCCTGGCCCCTATCTTGGCCCCTGTCCTGGCCCCTCTTCCGGCCCCTATCCTGGCCCCTGTCCTGGCCCCTCTTCCGGCCCCTGTCCTGGCCCCTCTTCCGGCCCCTATCCTGGCCCCTATCTTGGCCCCTGTCCTGGCCCCTCTTCCGGCCCCTATCCTGGCCCCTATCTTGGCCCCTGTCCTGGCCCCTGTTCCGGCCCCTGTCCTGGCCCCTGTTCTGGCCCCTATCCTGGCCCCTATCTTCGCCCCTGTCCTGGCCCCTCTTCCGGCCCCTATCCTGGCCCCTATCTTGGCCCCTGTCCTGGCCCCTGTTCCGGCCCCTATCCTGGCCCCTATCCTGGCCCCTGTCCTGGCCCCTCTTCCGGCCCCTATCTTGGCCCCTATCCTGGCCCCTGTCCTGGCCCCTATCCTGGCCCCTATCCTGGCCCCTGTCCTGGCCCCTCTTCCGGCCCCTATCTTGGCCCCTATCCTGGCCCCTGTCCTGGCCCCTCTTCCGGCCCCTATCTTGGCCCCTATCCTGGCCCCTGTCCTGGCCCCTATCTTGGCCCCTGTCCTGGCCCCTCTTCCGGCCCCTATCTTGGCCCCTGTCCTGGCCCCTCTTCCGGCCCCTGTCCTGGCCCCTGTCCTGGCCCCTATCCTGGCTCCTGTTTTGGCCCCTATCCTTGCCCCTGTCATGGCCCCTATCCTGGCCCCTATCCTTGCCCCTGTCATGGCCCCTATCCTGGCTTCTATCTTGGCCCCTGTCCTGGCCCCTATCCTTGCCCCTGTCATGGCCCCTCTTCCGGCCCCTGTCCTGGCCCCTATCCTGGCTCCTGTTTTGGCCCCTATCCTTGCCCCTGTCATGGCCCCTATCCTGGCCCCTATCCTTGCCCCTGTCATGGCCCCTATCCTGGCTTCTATCTTGGCCCCTGTCCTGGCCCCTATCCTTGCCCCTGTCATGGCCCCTCTTCCGGCCCCTATCCTGGCCCCTGTCCTGGCCCCTCTTCCGGCCTCTATCCTGGCCCCTAACGCGGCCCCTATCTTGGCCCCTATCCTGGCCCCTCTTCCGGCCCCTATCGTGGCCCCTATCTTGGCCCCTATCCTCGCCCCTATCCTGGCCCCTATCCTGGCCCCTATCGTGGCCCCTCTTCCGGCCCCTGTCCTGGCCCCTCTTCCGGCCCCTATCCTGGCCCCTATCTTGGCCCCTGTCCTGGCCCCTCTTCCGGCCCCTATCCTGGCCCCTATCTTGGCCCCTGTCCTGGCCCCTGTTCCGGCCCCTGTCCTGGCCCCTGTTCTGGCCCCTATCCTGGCCCCTATCTTGGCCCCTGTCCTGGCCCCTCTTCCGGCCCCTATCCTGGCCCCTATCTTGGCCCCTGTCCTGGCCCCTGTTCCGGCCCCTATCCTGGCCCCTATCCTGGCCCCTGTCCTAGCCCCTCTTCCGGCCCCTATCTTGGCCCCTATCCTGGCCCCTGTCCTGGCCCCTATCCTGGCCCCTATCCTGGCCCCTATCCTGGCCCCTGTCCTGGCCCCTCTTCCGGCCCCTATCTTGGCCCCTATCCTGGCCCCTGTCCTGGCCCCTCTTCCGGCCCCTATCTTGGCCCCTATCCTGGCCCCTGTCCTGGCCCCTATCTTGGCCCCTGTCCTGGCCCCTCTTCCGGCCCCTGTCCTGGCCCCTCTTCCGGCCCCTATCTTGGCCCCTGTCCTGGCCCCTCTTCCGGCCCCTGTCCTGGCCCCTGTCCTGGCCCCTATCCTGGCTCCTGTTTTGGCCCCTATCCTTGCCCCTGTCATGGCCCCTATCCTGGCCCCTATCCTTGCCCCTGTCATGGCCCCTATCCTGGCTTCTATCTTGGCCCCTGTCCTGGCCCCTATCCTTGCCCCTGTCATGGCCCCTCTTCCGGCCCCTGTCCTGGCCCCTATCCTGGCTCCTGTTTTGGCCCCTATCCTTGCCCCTGTCATGGCCCCTATCCTGGCCCCTATCCTTGCCCCTGTCATGGCCCCTATCCTGGCTTCTATCTTGGCCCCTGTCCTGGCCCCTATCCTTGCCCCTGTCATGGCCCCTCTTCCGGCCCCTATCCTGGCCCCTGTCCTGGCCCCTCTTCCGGCCCCTATCCTGGCCCCTATCGTGGCCCCTATCTTGGCCCCTATCCTGGCCCCTCTTCCGGCCCCTATCCTGGCCCCTATCGTGGCCCCTATCTTGGCCCCTATCCTGGCCCCTATCCTGGCCCCTATCCTGGCCCCTATCGTGGCCCCTATCTTGGCCCCTATCCTGGCCCCTATCCTGGCCCCTGTCCTGGCCCGTGTCCTGGCCCCTGTCCTGGCCCCTATCCTGGCTCCTGTTTTGGCCCCTATCCTTGCCCCTGTCATTGCCCCTATCCTGGCCCCTATCCTTGCCCCTGTCTAGGCCCCTATCCTGGCTTCTATCTTGGCCCCTGTCCTGGCCCCTATCCTTGCCCCTGTCATGGCCCCTCTTCCGGCCCCTGTCCTGGCCCCTATCATGGCCCCTGTCCTGGCCCCTATCCTGGCCCCTATCCTGGCCCCTATCTTGGCCCCTGTCCTGGCCCCTATCCTGGCCCCTATCTTGGCCCCTCTTCCGGCCCCTATCCTGGCCCCTGTCCTGGCCCCTGTCCTGGCCCCTATCCTGGCCCCTATTCTGGCCCCTATCATGGCCCCTGTCCTGGCCCCTATCCTTGCCCCTGTCATGGCCCCTGTCCTGGCCCCTATCCTGGCCCCTGTCCTGGCCCCTGTCCTGGCCCCTCTTCCGGCCCCTATCCTGGCCCCTGTCCTGGCCCCTGTCCTGGCCCCTATCCTTGCCCCTGTCATGGCCCCTGTCCTGGCACCTATCCTGGCCCCTGTCCTGGCCCCTCTTCCGGCCCCTATCTTGGCCCCTATCCTGGCCCCTATCCTGGCCCCTGTCCTGGCCCCTATCCTGGCCCCTATCCTGGCCCCTCTTCCGGCCCCTATCTTGGCCCCTATCCTGGCCCCTGTCCTGGCCCCTATCCTGGCCCCTGTCCTGGCCCCTCTTCCGGCCACTATCTTGGCCCCTGTCCTGGCCCCTCTTCCGGCCCCTAACTTGGCCCCTATCCTGGCCCCTAACTTGGCCCCTATCCTGGCCCCTGTCCTGGCCCCTATCCTTGCCCCTGTCATGGCCCCTATCCTGGCCCCTATTCTGGCCCCTATCATGGCCCCTGTCCTGGCCCCTATCCTTGACCCTGTCATGGCCCCTGTCCTGGCCCCTATCCTGGCCCCTGTCCTGGCCCATGTCCTGGCCCCTATCCTGGCCCCTCTTCCGGCCCCTATCCTGGCCCCTGTCCTGGCCCCTATCCTTGCCCCTGTCATGGCCCCTGTCCTGGCCCCTATCCTGGCCCCTGTCCTGGCCCCTATCCTGGCCCCTCTTCCGGCCCCTATCTTGGCCCCTATCCTGGCCCCTGTCCTGGCCCCTATCCTGGCCCCTGTCCTGGCCCCTCTTCCGGCCCCTATCTTGGCCCCTATCCTTGCCCCTGTCATGGCCCCTATCTTGGCCCCTATCCTGGCCCCTGTCCTGGCCCCTATCCTGGCCCCTGTCCTGGCCCCTCTTCCGGCCACTATCTTGGCCCCTGTCCTGGCCCCTCTTCCGGCCCCTAACTTGGCCCCTATCCTGGCCCCTAACTTGGCCCCTATCCTGGCCCCTGTCCTGGCCCCTATCCTTGCCCCTGTCATGGCCCCTATCCTGGCCCCTATTCTGGCCCCTATCATGGCCCCTGTCCTGGCCCCTATCCTTGACCCTGTCATGGCCCCTGTCCTGGCCCCTATCCTGGCCCCTGTCCTGGCCCATGTCCTGGCCCCTATCCTGGCCCCTCTTCCGGCCCCTATCCTGGCCCCTGTCCTGGCCCCTATCCTTGCCCCTGTCATGGCCCCTGTCCTGGCCCCTATCCTGGCCCCTGTCCTGGCCCCTATCCTGGCCCCTCTTCCGGCCCCTATCTTGGCCCCTATCCTGGCCCCTGTCCTGGCCCCTATCCTGGCCCCTGTCCTGGCCCCTCTTCCGGCCCCTATCTTGGCCCCTATCCTTGCCCCTGTCATGGCCCCTGTCCTGGCCCCTATCCTGGCCCCTATCCTGGCCCCTGTCCTGGCCCCTATCCTGGCCCCTCTTCCGGCCCCTATCTTGGCCCCTATCCTGGCCCCTGTCCTGGCCCCTATCCTGGCCCCTGTCCTGGCCCCTCTTCCGGCCCCTATCTTGGCCCCTATCCTGGCCCCTATCCTGGCCCCTGTCCTGGCCCCTCTTCCGGCCCCTATCTTGGCCCCTATCCTGGCCCCTGTCCTGGCCCCTATCCTGGCCCCTGTCCTGGCCCCTCTTCCGGCCCCTATCTTGGCCCCTATCCTGGCCCCTGTACTGGCCCCTCTTCCGGCCCCTATCTTGGCCCCTATCCTGGCCCCTGTCCTGGCCCCTATCTTGGCCCCTGTCCTGGCCCCTCTTCCGGCCCCTGTCCTGGCCCCTCTTCCGGCCCCTATCCTGGCCCCTATCTTGGCCCCTGTCCTGGCCCCTCTTCCGGCCCCTATCCTGGCCCCTATCCTGGCCCCTGTCCTGGCCCCTCTTCCGGCCCCTATCTTGGCCCCTGTCCTGGCCCCTGTTCTGGCCCCTATCATGGCCCCTGTCCTGGCCCCTATCTTGGCCCCTGTCCTGGCCCCTATCATGGCCCCTGTCCTGGCCCCTATCCTGGCCCCTATCTTGGCCCCTGTCCTGGCCCCTCTTCCGGCCCCTATCTTGGCCCCTATCCTGGCCCCTGTTCTGGCCCCTATCATGGCCCCTGTCCTGGCCCCTATCTTGGCCCCTGTTCTGGCCCCTATCATGGCCCATGTCCTGGCCCCTATCCTGGCCCCTATCATGGCCCCTTTCCTTGCCCCTATCTTGGCCCCTGTTCTGGCCCCTGTCATGGCCCCTGTCCTAGTCCCAATCCTGGCCCCTCTTCCGGCCCCTGTCCTGGCCCCTCTTCCGGCCCCTATCCTGGCCCCTATCTTGGCCCCTGTCCTGGCCCCTTTTCCGGCCCCTATCCTGGCCCCTGTCCTGGCCCCTCTTCCGGCCCCTGTCCTGGCCCCTCTTCCGGCCCCTATCCTGGCCCCTATCTTGGCCCCTGTCCTGGCCCCTCTTCCGGCCCCTATCCTGGCCCCTATCTTGGCCCCTGTCCTGGCCCCTGTTCCGGCCCCTGTCCTGGCCCCTGTTCTGGCCCCTATCCTGGCCCCTATCTTCGCCCCTGTCCTGGCCCCTCTTCCGGCCCCTATCCTGGCCCCTATCTTGGCCCCTGTCCTGGCCCCTGTTCCGGCCACTATCCTGGCCCCTATCCTGGCCCCTGTCCTGGCCCCTCTTCCGGCCCCTATCTTGGCCCCTATCCTGGCCCCTGTCCTGGCCCCTATCCTGGCCCCTATCCTGGCCCCTGTCCTGGCCCCTCTTCTGGCCCCTATCTTGGCCCCTATCCTGGCCCCTGTCCTGGCCCCTCTTCCGGCCCCTATCTTGGCCCCTATCCTGGCCCCTGTCCTGGCCCCTATCTTGGCCCCTGTCCTGGCCCCTCTTCCGGCCCCTGTCCTGGCCCCTGTCCTGGCCCCTATCCTGGCTCCTGTTTTGGCCCCTATCCTTGCCTCTGTCATGGCCCCTATCCTGGCCCCTATCCTTGCCCCTGTCATGGCCCCTATCCTGGCTTCTATCTTGGCCCCTGTCCTGGCCCCTATCCTTGCCCCTGTCATGGCCCCTCTTCCGGCCCCTGTCCTGGCCCCTGTCCTGGCCCCTATCCTGGCTCCTGTTTTGGCCCCTATCCTTGCCCCTGTCATGGCCCCTATCCTGGCCCCTATCCTTGCCCCTGTCATGGCCCCTATCCTGGCTTCTATCTTGGCCCCTGTCCTAGCCCCTATCCTTGCCCCTGTCATGGCCCCTCTTCCGGCCCCTATCCTGGCCCCTGTCCTGGCCCCTCTTCCGGCCCCTATCCTGGCCCCTATCGCGGCCCCTATCTTGGCCCCTATCCTGGCCCCTCTTCCGGCCCCTATCGTGGCCCCTATCTTGGCCCCTATCCTCGCCCCTATCCTGGCCCCTATCCTGGCCCCTATCGTGGCCCCTCTTCCGGCCCCTGTCCTGGCCCCTCTTCCGGCCCCTATCCTGGCCCCTATCTTGGCCCCTGTCCTGGCCCCTCTTCCGGCCCCTATCCTGGCCCCTATCTTGGCCCCTGTCCTGGCCCCTGTTCCGGCCCCTGTCCTGGCCCCTGTTCTGGCCCCTATCCTGGCCCCTATCTTGGCCCCTGTCCTGGCCCCTCTTCCGGCCCCTATCCTGGCCCCTATCTTGGCCCCTGTCCTGGCCCCTGTTCCGGCCCCTATCCTGGCCCCTGTCCTAGCCCCTCTTCCGGCCCCTATCTTGGCCCCTATCCTGGCCCCTGTCCTGGCCCCTATCCTGGCCCCTATCCTGGCCCCTGTCCTGGCCCCTCTTCCGGCCCCTATCTTGGCCCCTATCCTGGCCCCTGTCCTGGCCCCTCTTCCGGCCCCTATCTTGGCCCCTATCCTGGCCCCTGTCCTGGCCCCTATCTTGGCCCCTGTCCTGGCCCCTCTTCCGGCCCCTGTCCTGGCCCCTCTTCCGGCCCCTATCTTGGCCCCTGTCCTGGCCCCTCTTCCGGCCCCTGTCCTGGCCCCTGTCCTGGCCCCTATCCTGGCTCCTGTTTTGGCCCCTATCCTTGCCCCTGTCATGGCCCCTATCCTGGCCCCTATCCTTGCCCCTGTCATGGCCCCTATCCTGGCTTCTATCTTGGCCCCTGTCCTGGCCCCTATCCTTGCCCCTGTCATGGCCCCTCTTCCGGCCCCTGTCCTGGCCCCTATCCTGGCTCCTGTTTTGGCCCCTATCCTTGCCCCTGTCATGGCCCCTATCCTGGCCCCTATCCTTGCCCCTGTCATGGCCCCTATCCTGGCTTCTATCTTGGCCCCTGTCCTGGCCCCTATCCTTGCCCCTGTCATGGCCCCTCTTCCGGCCCCTATCCTGGCCCCTGTCCTGGCCCCTCTTCCGGCCCCTATCCTGGCCCCTATCGTGGCCCCTATCTTGGCCCCTATCCTGGCCCCTCTTCCGGCCCCTATCCTGGCCCCTATCGTGGCCCCTATCTTGGCCCATATCCTGGCCCCTATCCTGGCCCCTATCCTGGCCCCTATCGTGGCCCCTATCTTGGCCCCTATCCTGGCCCCTATCCTGGCCCCTGTCCTGGCCCGTGTCCTGGCCCCTGTCCTGGCCCCTATCCTGGCTCCTGTTTTGGCCCCTATCCTTGCCCCTGTCATGGCCCCTATCCTGGCCCCTATCCTTTCCCCTGTCATGGCCCCTATCCTGGCTTCTATCTTGGCCCCTGTCCTGGCCCCTATCCTTGCCCCTGTCATGGCCCCTCTTCCGGCCCCTGTCCTGGCCCCTATCATGGCCCCTGTCCTGGCCCCTATCCTGGCCCCTATCCTGGCCCCTATCCTGGCCCCTGTCCTGGCCCCTATCCTGGCCCCTATCTTGGCCCCTCTTCCGGCCCCTATCCTGGCCCCTGTCCTGGCCCCTGTCCTGGCCCCTATCCTGGCCCCTATTCTGGCCCCTATCATGGCCCCTGTCCTGGCCCCTATCCTTGCCCCTGTCCTGGCCCCTATCCTGGCCCCTGTCCTGGCCCCTGTCCTGGCCCCTCTTCCGGCCCCTATCCTGGCCCCTGTCCTGGCCCCTGTCCTGGCCCCTATCCTTGCCCCTGTCATGGCCCCTGTCCTGGCACCTATCCTGGCCCCTGTCCTGGCCCCTCTTCCGGCCCCTATCTTGGCCCCTATCCTGGCCCCTATCCTGGCCCCTGTCCTGGCCCCTATCCTGGCCCCTATCCTGGCCCCTCTTCCGGCCCCTATCTTGGCCCCTATCCTGGCCCCTATCCTGGCCCCTGTCCTGGCCCCTCTTCCGGCCCCTATCTTGGCCCCTGTCCTGGCCCCTCTTCCGGCCCCTAACTTGGCCCCTATCCTGGCCCCTAACTTGGCCCCTATCCTGGCCCCTGTCCTGGCCCCTATCCTTGCCCCTGTCATGGCCCCTATCCTGGCCCCTATTCTGGCCCCTATCATGGCCCCTGTCCTGGCCCCTATCCTTGCCCCTGTCATGGCCCCTGTCCTGGCCCCTATCCTGGCCCCTGTCCTGGCCCATGTCCTGGCCCCTATCCTGGCCCCTCTTCCGGCCCCTATCCTGGCCCCTGTCCTGGCCCCTGTCCTGGCCCCTATCCTTGCCCCTGTCATGGCCCCTTTCCTGGCCCCTATCCTGGCCCCTGTCCTGGCCCCTATCCTGGCCCCTCTTCCGGCCCCTATCTTGGCCCCTATCCTGGCCCCTGTCCTGGCCCCTATCCTGGCCCCTGTCCTGGCCCCTCTTCCGGCCCCTATCTTGGCCCCTATCCTTGCCCCTGTCATGGCCCCTGTCCTGGCCCCTATCCTGGCCCCTATCCTGGCCCCTGTCCTGGCCCCTATCCTGGCCCCTCTTCCGGCCCCTATCTTGGCCCCTATCCTGGCCCCTGTCCTGGCCCCTATCCTGGCCCCTGTCCTGGCCCCTCTTCCGGCCCCTATCTTGGCCCCTATCCTGGCCCCTATCCTGGCCCCTGTCCTGGCCCCTCTTCCGGCCCCTATCTTGGCCCCTATCCTGGCCCCTGTCCTGGCCCCTATCCTGGCCCCTGTCCTGGCCCCTCTTCCGGCCCCTATCTTGGCCCCTATCCTGGCCCCTGTACTGGCCCCTCTTCCGGCCCCTATCTTGGCCCCTATCCTGGCCCCTGTCCTGGCCCCTATCTTGGCCCCTGTCCTGGCCCCTCTTCCGGCCCCTGTCCTGGCCCCTCTTCCGGCCCCTATCCTGGCCCCTATCTTGGCCCCTGTCCTGGCCCCTCTTCCGGCCCCTATCTTGGCCCCTGTCCTGGCCCCTGTTCTGGCCCCTATCATGGCCCCTGTCCTGGCCCCTATCTTGGCCCCTGTCCTGGCCCCTATCATGGCCCCTGTCCTGGCCCCTATCCTGGCCCCTATCTTGGCCCCTGTCCTGGCCCCTCTTCCGGCCCCTATCTTGGCCCCTATCCTGGCCCCTGTTCTGGCCCCTATCATGGCCCCTGTCCTGGCCCCTATCTTGGCCCCTGTTCTGGCCCCTATCATGGCCCATGTCCTGGCCCCTATCCTGGCCCCTATCATGGCCCCTTTCCTTGCCCCTATCTTGGCCCCTGTTCTGGCCCCTGTCATGGCCCCTGTCCTAGTCCCAATCCTGGCCCCTCTTCCGGCCCCTGTCCTGGCCCCTCTTCCGGCCCCTATCCTGGCCCCTATCTTGGCCCCTGTCCTGGCCCCTCTTCCGGCCCCTATCCTGGCCCCTGTCCTGGCCCCTCTTCCGGCCCCTGTCCTGGCCCCTCTTCCGGCCCCTATCCTGGCCCCTATCTTGGCCCCTGTCCTGGCCCCTCTTCCGGCCCCTATCCTGGCCCCTATCTTGGCCCCTGTCCTGGCCCCTGTTCCGGCCCCTGTCCTGGCCCCTGTTCTGGCCCCTATCCTGGCCCCTATCTTCGCCCCTGTCCTGGCCCCTCTTCCGGCCCCTATCCTGGCCCCTATCTTGGCCCCTGTCCTGGCCCCTGTTCCGGCCCCTATCCTGGCCCCTATCCTGGCCCCTGTCCTGGCCCCTCTTCCGGCCCCTATCTTGGCCCCTATCCTGGCCCCTGTCCTGGCCCCTATCCTGGCCCCTATCCTGGCCCCTGTCCTGGCCCCTCTTCCGGCCCCTATCTTGGCCCCTATCCTGGCCCCTGTCCTGGCCCCTCTTCCGGCCCCTATCTTGGCCCCTATCCTGGCCCCTGTCCTGGCCCCTATCTTGGCCCCTGTCCTGGCCCCTCTTCCGGCCCCTATCTTGGCCCCTGTCCTGGCCCCTCTTCCGGCCCCTGTCCTGGCCCCTATCCTGGCTCCTGTTTTGGCCCCTATCCTTGCCCCTGTCATGGCCCCTATCCTGGCCCCTATCCTTGCCCCTGTCATGGCCCCTATCCTGGCTTCTATCTTGGCCCCTGTCCTGGCCCCTATCCTTGCCCCTGTCATGGCCCCTCTTCCGGCCCCTGTCCTGGCCCAAGTCCTGGCCCCTATCCTGGCTCCTGTTTTGGCCCCTATCCTTGCCCCTGTCATGGCCCCTATCCTGGCCCCTATCCTTGCCCCTGTCATGGCCCCTATCCTGGCTTCTATCTTGGCCCCTGTCCTGGCCCCTATCCTTGCCTCTGTCATGGCCCCTCTTCCGGCCCCTGTCCTGGCCCCTGTCCTGGCCCCTATCCTGGCTCCTGTTTTGGCCCCTATCCTTGCCCCTGTCATGGCCCCTATCCTGGCCCCTATCCTTGCCCCTGTCATGGCCCCTATCCTGGCTTCTATCTTGGCCCCTGTCCTGGCCCCTATCCTTGCCCCTGTCATGGCCCCTCTTCCGGCCCCTATCCTGGCCCCTGTCCTGGCCCCTCTTCCGGCCCCTATCCTGGCCCCTATCGCGGCCCCTATCTTGGCCCCTATCCTGGCCCCTCTTCCGGCCCCTATCGTGGCCCCTATCTTGGCCCCTATCCTCGCCCCTATCCTGGCCCCTATCCTGGCCCCTATCGTGGCCCCTCTTCCGGCCCCTGTCCTGGCCCCTCTTCCGGCCCCTATCCTGGCCCCTATCTTGGCCCCTGTCCTGGCCCCTCTTCCGGCCCCTATCCTGGCCCCTATCTTGGCCCCTGTCCTGGCCCCTGTTCCGGCCCCTGTCCTGGCCCCTGTTCTGGCCCCTATCCTGGCCCCTATCTTGGCCCCTGTCCTGGCCCCTCTTCCGGCCCCTATCCTGGCCCCTATCTTGGCCCCTGTCCTGGCCCCTGTTCCGGCCCCTATCCTGGCCCCTATCCTGGCCCCTGTCCTAGCCCCTCTTCCGGCCCCTATCTTGGCCCCTATCCTGGCCCCTGTCCTGGCCCCTATCCTGGCCCCTATCCTGGCCCCTATCCTGGCCCCTGTCCTGGCCCCTCTTCCGGCCCCTATCTTGGCCCCTATCCTGGCCCCTGTCCTGGCCCCTCTTCCGGCCCCTATCTTGGCCCCTATCCTGGCCCCTGTCCTGGCCCCTATCTTGGCCCCTGTCCTGGCCCCTCTTCCGGCCCCTGTCCTGGCCCCTCTTCCGGCCCCTATCTTGGCCCCTGTCCTGGCCCCTCTTCCGGCCCCTGTCCTGGCCCCTATCCTGGCTCCTGTTTTGGCCCCTATCCTTGCCCCTGTCATGGCCCCTATCCTGGCCCCTATCCTTGCCCCTGTCATGGCCCCTATCCTGGCTTCTATCTTGGCCCCTGTCCTGGCCCCTATCCTTGCCCCTGTCATGGCCCCTCTTCCGGCCCCTGTCCTGGCCCCTATCCTGGCTCCTGTTTTGGCCCCTATCCTTGCCCCTTTCATGGCCCCTATCCTGGCCCCTATCCTTGCCCCTGTCATGGCCCCTATCCTGGCTTCTATCTTGGCCCCTGTCCTGGCCCCTATCCTTGCCCCTGTCATGGCCCCTCTTCCGGCCCCTATCCTGGCCCCTGTCCTGGCCCCTCTTCCGGCCCCTATCCTGGCCCCTATCGTGGCCCCTATCTTGGCCCCTATCCTGGCCCCTCTTCCGGCCCCTATCCTGGCCCCTATCGTGGCCCCTATCTTGGCCCCTATCCTGGCCCCTATCCTGGCCCCTATCCTGGCCCCTATCGTGGCCCCTATCTTGGCCCCTATCCTGGCCCCTATCCTGGCCCCTGTCCTGGCCCGTGTCCTGGCCCCTGTCCTGGCCCCTATCCTGGCTCCTGTTTTGGCCCCTATCCTTGCCCCTGTCATGGCCCCTATCCTGGCCCCTATCCTTGCCCCTGTCATGGCCCCTATCCTGGCTTCTATCTTGGCCCCTGTCCTGGCCCCTATCCTTGCCCCTGTCATGGCCCCTCTTCCGGCCCCTGTCCTGGCCCCTGTCCTGGCCCCTATCCTGGCTCCTGTTTTGGCCCCTATCCTTGCCCCTGTCATGGCCCCTATCCTGGCCCCTATCCTTGCCCCTGTCATGGCCCCTATCCTGGCTTCTATCTTGGCCCCTGTCCTGGCCCCTATCCTTGCCCCTGTCATGGCCCCTCTTCCGGCCCCTATCCTGGCCCCTGTCCTGGCCCCTCTTCCGGCCCCTATCCTGGCCCCTATCGTGGCCCCTATCTTGGCCCCTATCCTGGCCCCTATCCTGGCCCCTGTCCTGGCCCGTGTCCTGGCCCCTATCTTGGCCCCTATCCTGGCCCCTGTCTTGGCCCCTGTCCTGGCCCCTATCTTGGCCCCTATCCTGGCCCCTGTCTTGGCCCCTGTCCTGGCCCCTATCCTGGCCCCTCTTCCAGCCCCTATCTTGGCCCCTATCCTGGCCCCTGTCCTGGCCCCTATCTTGGCCCCTATCCGGGGCCAGGACAGGGGCCAGGACAGGGCCCCTGTTCATGCTCTACCTGGACGTTTCGGTTGTTTCTGAGGGAACTAGGAGTTCATCCCACCTTCGCTGACAGAAGCTGTTTGCTGCAGCGTTTCCAGGTTGTTCTTTCTGCAGCATCAATAAATAAAAGAGCCTCCTTCTCTTCAAAGAGTCCTTCTGCTGTCATGGAGCAGCAGATGGGATCTTCTGATGCGTGAAAGGTGGAGGTGAGAGAGGAGACTGTCCTTCAGACGTAGAGCTAAATGCCACCAGCAGCAGACGGGACATGAGCAGAGATCCTTCCTGCTGCCTCAGGCTTCTTCTCGGTTCTGTTTCAGCAGATATTTGTTTCAAACACAGAACAGCAGCTGCAGCTCAGGGAGAAAAGTCACTTTTAAACCTGTTGAAATGTTTTAGGTGTCACTAATATTCCTGGCAGATGAAGATAATTGGAGAGAAAAGATTTCACTGATCATTTTATCCAAAGAAATATGAACAGCCTCACTGTTCAGGAAACATTAAAACTTCTGAAAATTAAGTTTATGTATAATTAAAATACTGCATTTCTCTAACGGGTTCATCCTTTTTTAAAAGCAATAAAATAATCTATTATTTAGTAAATATTCTGATTTATTGAAAATAAGAACCATCATACAGATGACATGGATTCTATGGTTTGGCTGGATGGGATTCTTACTCACTCTGAATCAACAGAATGATGAAAAAGGTCCCTATGTCCTCCAGCAGTCTAAGCCGATAGCAGCAGAACTATAGAGATGTTGTGAATAACTGTTATTTTTAATTCCCAGCCAGCTGGGAGTTCATATTATGTTCTGATACTTGAAGGTGTTTATTGCCCTCCCCCATAAGGGTGGTAAATATCTTACTGAATTAGATATTATCTGGGCTGTTATAGACCGTTTATGACACACGCCCTACTAGCTGTATAAATGAAAGAGTGATTCAGGCTCTAATCACAGTCAAACAGTTAATTCTGCACATACGTGGAATAAATTCACCACAACTTCTGTTCAAAATAGGAGTTTATTAACAAAAATCATTCAGCTCCAAGTCTGTGTCAAGTGAAACTAAACTTAACTTAACTACTATGTACAAAGAGGAAGGGAAACATGGTTGAAAACCATGTTACAGTTTAAAGTGGATTTTGTGTTTGAAAACCAAAGTTTATCTGGAAGAACTTAGGATATGAGCGCTCAGTAAAACTCAACGTGATCTCAGCTTGGCTAGAGGACTAAAACTCAAAATGCAAAAACTCAGATTAGACTCAGCATAAACAAGGCTTGGCTAGAGTTCCCCAAACTGGCAAACAGTCTGCCGTCGAAGTAGTGACAACCTTAGCAGGCAGGCTCACAGCAAGCGGCGGTTTTCTTTTCCATGCGGCTCACACCAAGGGATCTTCAGGAGACTTTCTCATCCAGTCCGGCTCGGTAAGTTCTGAAAGTCAAGAGAAATATGTTGCAAGAACGTCTGCAGCAGTTTGGTTTTGAAAAGAGGGGGGTGCAAGTCACACCTCTGAGGGAGTTTCCTCGTGGAGCAAGTTAGCTGAGGGGGGGTTGCAGAGCATAGAAGGCCTCACAGCTGTTTATGAGCCAAAACTGCATCTTCTTCTCCGGTCATCATGTTAGGATGAAACATGGACACTGGTTCTCAATGTCCAAAATTATGATCATAGTTTATGGCACATCAAGGGTCTAAGGTTATCCTGATCTATCTCTATAGTTCTGCTGCTATAGGCTTAGACTGCTGGAGGACATAGGGACCCCTTTTTCATCATTCTGCTTCATTCTATCTCTATTCTCCCACTCTGCAGAATCTGTTAGTTCAATCTCTAACGTTCTGCTCTCTCTGCTTTTTCTCATAGTAGCTTCATCTGGTCTGTTCCTGTTTGGCTGTGACTCCATCCTGGAGAGAAATATCAGCTGTGCTGCTGCCATCAACACCTTTGTTTCTAGATGTTGGAGCTTGGCCTGTTTTCCAGTGTAGTCCTGTTTCTCTGACTGTGACTAACTGGATGTGCTCTCTTCATCCTCTGACATGGGAGCTGGCTCGGAGCTCGTCTGCCTGGCTGTGTGTTTCCTGGACGCGGCCGCCTGTGGAGCTGGTTGACAGTTGCCTTTTGTATCTATGCTTCTTTTTCTATGTCTGCTTCTGTCTCCTTGAACCCCAGTGGGCCTCAGCAGATGGCCGCTCACACTGAGCCTGGTTCTGCTGGAGGTTTCTTCCTGTTCAAAGGGAGTTTTTCCTCTCCACTGTCGCTACAAGCATGCTTAGTGTGAGGGATTGCTGAAGAGTCAATGAGTCGATGCAATCAGCTGGTTTTCCTTAGATAGAAAACTTTGAATCAATCTGACTGGATGATCTGGTGAACTGGAAAGTGCGGCTGGTCTGCGTTTCCTCCATCTTTCAGGGTCACATCCAGCAGACACAGTTTCCTCTAACAATGTTCCCACAGAGGAGTTTTTCAGGAGTGCATTAAACTCTGCTTCACTTCCATCCAAAAGAGATCATCGTTGTTATCACTGATAGACATGACAGCTTACCGTGAGCTTTGCTCTGACCCTTCCAAGTCCTCTAATCCCCTAAAGTCCTTTATAATCTGTGGTCTGTAGAAAATGGGGCCGATGTTATGTAACAATAGTTTTTTCTCCAAACCTGCTCTGGTCTGATTTGTTTCTGCTATTTTTGTTCCCTCCGATTGAAATCAGTCTGTTTCATCTCCAGGTGTTTCATGCCTTCAGTCTTCTTCTGTATTGAGGAGCTAATATTAGATCAGGGTCCTCAGCAGGTTCAGCGCAGCCTCGTTAAAATGCCTTTTAATCTTGTTAATCTGCTCCTTGCTGGATGTGGACTCTCTCAGAGCGGAATGATTGATGACAGGTTGATGGTTTTCCTGCTGATGCAGCAGAGAGTTTTGCAGAGCCACGTTTGGTCGTCACTGCGCTGCTCCCCATCTGACCCCTGAGTCTGTCAGTCTGCTGGCCTTTTACATGCAGGAGAATCAGGAATAATTCATGTACTGCCTCTCTATAACCATCGTAACCCCCCCACCCCCACCCCGTGGCAGGACACAGTCCGCTCACAGCTCTGCCTCCCATGGTGGAGGGTCTCATTCCCTCCTATAGATCACAAACAGCTGATTTCTGACCCCTCCATCAGACTGTGAGGGGCTTTCTTCCTGCATACAGACATAAAGGGTTAATACATCCTTGAACTGTAACCACAGGCAGAAAAACCGGTTTAAACCCGTTTAACAATGGTCTTTTAGTGGCCGTGGGAACAGCTCACTGACGCGAGTCTACCCGGGTCAAACGACTCGGCAAGCAACGCGTTAAAACCTCCTCTGCTCAGATCGGCATGCTGTGGGAACACCAGAGCCGGTCGACCTGCTTAATTACGTGATACCATTGAACGCAGCGTACGGACGCCATCACGCCGCATCAGTCGCTTCTGATCTAAGCAGAAACACGATAAACATGGAGCAGCTGTGGTGAGACGGATTCAGACAGATAATAGAGAGAAACTATAAAGCTCAATGATTACGCCCTGGCTTCCATACATGCTGCTCTCCATTGTTTACTCTCCTGATTTCTGTCACACTGGTGACATCACAAATGCTAACCCAGCGTGATGTTACCAGACATGCAGCAGAGGGGTGACAGAGGCCACGCAGCTATAGTCAATAGCATTTATCCCTTTAGTCATGTAACGAATTACTTACTTTTTGGTGTTTTAAGCGTATGGCGATCTGACCTTTAATTGTTTTTTGTACATAAGTAAAGAGATACACGCTCATTGAAGTAGCTTAAAGTCTATTTTCATACAAAGCTAAAGGAATAAACGCGTATTGACTGTAGGTATGCTGGTCTGACAGAACAGCAGCAGCTGCTTCACACAGAGGAGATGCTGTAAGGAGCTACCTCACCTAAAGCTAAAAATAACCGAATGCGTCTCACCACAGCTGCTCCATGTTTATCGTGTTTCTGCTTAGATCAGAAGCGACTGATGCGGCGTGATGGCGTCCGTACGCTGCGTTCAATGGTATCACGTAATTAAGCAGGTCGACCGGCTCTGGTGTTCCCACAGCATGCCGATCTGAGCAGAGGAGGTTTTAACGCGTCGCTTGCCGAGTCGTTTGACCCGGGTAGACTCGCGTCAGTGAGCTGTTCCCACGGCCACTAAAAGACCATTGTTAAACGGGTTTAAACCGGTTTTTTTCTTAGACTTAGAAAACTTTTATTGTCATTTTGTACACAGAGTGTATACAAACTGAATTTCATTTAGTTCAGCTTTCCAGACAGTAAATGAACATTTCCATTCAGTAAAGCGTAGCAGTGATCTAATGTAAACAGTGTGGGAAAGGGACAAAAGGCTCTCTGAGTGAAAGTGAAGTAATTCTGGATTTAGACGTTTAAAGCCTACTAGAGGGAAGGAGGCGTCAGGCTGAGGGTTCGACAGGTTCGCTGTCCAGGAAGGATGAGAGGATGGAGGACCAGAGCAGATGGACGGGAGAATAGGAGGGACACGAAGATCAGGACACGTCTGCAGCGATGACCGCGGTACTAAAACATTTGGTTTGACCTAAAAGGAGGAGGTCCAGATTCACTGGTATATCTATTTCAGTTCTATGCATTTTATTTCTATAGCTCCAATTCACATCATGTCATCTCAGGTCACATTATAGATCCAGATCATCCAGTCAGATTGATTCAAAGTTTTCTATCTAAGGAAAACCAGCTGATTGCATCGACTCATTGACTCTTCAGCAATCCCTCACACTAAGCATGCTTGTAGCGACAGTGGAGAGGAAAAACTCCCTTTGAACAGGAAGAAACCTCCAGCAGAACCAGGCTCAGTGTGAGCGGCCATCTGCTGAGGCCCACTGGGGTTCAAGGAGTTGGGATTGTTGGGGTTGATGTAGAACAAATTAGATCAGGAGCTAAAAAATTGTACATCATTAGCAAGGTATAAAAACACATTTAAGAATAATACAATACAAATATGAAACATGTGAATGTAATTAGGAGCAGTTAGATATTGTGTTCTTGCTTCTGCCAATACACCCTTTTGACTGTTTTACTTTATGTTATATGGACATATACTTTCTTAATTATATACTTCTATGTCTGAAAATAACCAAACCTTCCTGGCATAAATGGTTCTAGCAGATAAAACAACACATTTGAGCTTCTTCTTCTTCCTTGTTTTCACAGCAGAGTGTAGATGAAAGAAAAGTAGATGTAATAATCTGGTGGAGGAGGGGTCTGATGGATGCAGGAGCAAAACAATAATCTGTGGTGGTGGTGGTGGGGGGGGGGGGGGGGGGGTAGACAATGGCTTCAAAGGATGAGAACAGATCAAAAGAATTAAATTGCAGAAACCATCAGCAAAAATCATCCTGGGATGAAAATGAGGCGGCAGGCTGTGAGGGAGGAACCTTTACTTTTCATTTCAGGCGGTCTCTAACAAAATCTGGGATTCAGTCTTTAACGCGCAGAAAGAGCGAAATAATTAAACATTAAATAATTAGCAATGGATGGACGTCCTCAGGTC
Source organism: Cyprinodon diabolis (assembly GCA_030533445.1). NCBI lineage: Eukaryota > Metazoa > Chordata > Actinopteri > Cyprinodontiformes > Cyprinodontidae > Cyprinodon > Cyprinodon diabolis. The sequence continues at coordinate 821,203 of CM060068.1, read as the reverse complement.
TTCTAGAAACATCCAAAGTGTCAGCCTCCCTCAGATCTTCCTGAAGTTCCTCCCAGATTCCTGACCGTTCCATTTATCCAGGTCCTCATGTCCCTCTGTCCTCCATGTCTCTCTGTCCTCCATGTCTACCTTCTGTCCTCCATGTCTCCCTCTGTCCTACATGTCTCCCTCTGTCCTCCATGTCTCTCTGTCCTACATGTCTCCCTCTGTCCTCCATGTCTCTCTGTCCTCCATGTATCCTTCTGTCCTCCATGTCTCTCTCTGTCCTCCATGTCTCCCTCTGTCCTCCATGTCTCTGTCCTCCATGTCTTCCTCTGTCCTCCATGTCTCTCTCTGTCCTACATGTCACCTTCTGTCCTCCATGTCTCTCTGTCCTCCATGTCTCCTTCTGTCCTCCATGTCTCTCTCTGTCCTCCATGTCTCTGTCCTCCATGTCTCCCTCTGTCCTCCATGTCTCTCTGTCCTCCATGTCTCCCTCTGTCCTCCATGTCTCTCTGTCCTCCATGTCTTCCTATGTCCTCCATGTCTCCTTCTGTCCTCCATGTCTCCCTCTGTCCTCCATGTCTCCTTCTGTCTTCCATGTCTCTGTCCTCCATGTCTCTCTCTGTCCTCTAGGTCTTTCTGTCCTCCATGTCTCCCTCTGTCCTCCATGTCTCTCTGTCCTACATGTCTCCCTCTGTCCTCCATGTCTCCTTCTGTCCTCCATGTCTCTCTCTTTCCTCCATGTCTCTGTCCTCCATGTCTCCCTCTGTCCTCCATGTCTCTGTCCTCCATGTCTTCCTCTGTCCTCCATGTCTCTCTCTGTCCTACATGTCACCTTCTGTCCTCCATGTCTCCTTCTGTCCTCCATGTCTCTCTCTGTCCTCCATGTCTCCCTCTGTCCTCCATGTCTCTCTGTCCTCCATGTCTCCCTCTGTCCTCCATGTCTCTCTGTCCTCCATGTCTTCCTATGTCATCCATGTCTCCTTCTGTCCTCCATGTCTCTCTCTGTCCTCCATGTCTCCCTCTGTCCTCCATGTCTCCTTCTGTCCTCCATGTCTCTCTGTTCTCCTTGTCTCTGTCCTCCATGTCTCCCTCTGTCCTCCATGGCTGTCTCTGTCCCCCATGTCTCTCTCTGTCCTCCATGTCTCCTTCTGTCCTCCATGTCTCTCTCTGTCCTCCATGTCTCCTTCTGTCCTCCATGTCTCTTTCTGTCCTCCATGTCTCCTTCTGTCTTTCATGTCTCTGTCCTCCATGTCTCTCTCTGTCCTCTAGGTCTTTCTGTCCTCCATGTCTCCCTCTGTCCTCCATGTCTCTCTGTCCTCCATGTCTAACTCTGTCCTCCATGTCTCCTTCTGTCCTCCATGTCTCCCTCTGTCCTCCATGTCTCTCTGTTCTCCATGTCTCTCTGTCCTCCATGTATCCTTCTGTCCTCCATGTCTCTCTCTGTCCTCCATGTCTCCCTCTGTCCTCCATGTCTCTGTCCTCCATGTCTTCCTCTGTCCTCCATGTCTCTCTCTGTCCTACATGTCACCTTCTGTCCTCCATGTCTCTCTGTCCTCCATGTCTCCTTCTGTCCTCCATGTCTCTCTCTGTCCTCCATGTCTCTGTCCTCCATGTCTCCCTCTGTCCTCCATGTCTCTCTGTCCTCCATGTCTCCCTCTGTCCTCCATGTCTCTCTGTCCTCCATGTCTTCCTATGTCCTCCATGTCTCCTTCTGTCCTCCATGTCTCCCTCTGTCCTCCATGTCTCCTTCTGTCTTCCATGTCTCTGTCCTCCATGTCTCTCTCTGTCCTCTAGGTCTTTCTGTCCTCCATGTCTCCCTCTGTCCTCCATGTCTCTCTGTCCTACATGTCTCCCTCTGTCCTCCATGTCTCCTTCTGTCCTCCATGTCTCTCTCTTTCCTCCATGTCTCTGTCCTCCATGTCTCCCTCTGTCCTCCATGTCTCTGTCCTCCATGTCTTCCTCTGTCCTCCATGTCTCTCTCTGTCCTACATGTCACCTTCTGTCCTCCATGTCTCCTTCTGTCCTCCATGTCTCTCTCTGTCCTCCATGTCTCCCTCTGTCCTCCATGTCTCTCTGTCCTCCATGTCTCCCTCTGTCCTCCATGTCTCTCTGTCCTCCATGTCTTCCTATGTCATCCATGTCTCCTTCTGTCCTCCATGTCTCTCTCTGTCCTCCATGTCTCCCTCTGTCCTCCATGTCTCCTTCTGTCCTCCATGTCTCTCTGTTCTCCTTGTCTCTGTCCTCCATGTCTCCCTCTGTCCTCCATGGCTGTCTCTGTCCCCCATGTCTCTCTCTGTCCTCCATGTCTCCTTCTGTCCTCCATGTCTCTCTCTGTCCTCCATGTCTCCTTCTGTCCTCCATGTCTCTTTCTGTCCTCCATGTCTCCTTCTGTCTTTCATGTCTCTGTCCTCCATGTCTCTCTCTGTCCTCTAGGTCTTTCTGTCCTCCATGTCTCCCTCTGTCCTCCATGTCTCTCTGTCCTCCATGTCTAACTCTGTCCTCCATGTCTCCTTCTGTCCTCCATGTCTCCCTCTGTCCTCCATGTCTCTCTGTTCTCCATGTCTCTGTCCTCCATGTCTCCCTCTGTCCTCCATGGCTGTCTCTGTCCCCCATGTCTCTCTCTGTCCTCCATGTCTCCTTCTGTCCTCCATGTCTCTGTCCTCTATGTCTCTCTCTGTCCTCCATGTCTCCTTCAGTCTTCCATGTCTCTGTCCTCCATGTCTCTCTCTGTCCTCTAGGTCTTTCTGTCCTCCATGTCTCCCTCTGTCCTCCATGTCTCTCTGTCCTTCATGTCTTCCTCTGTCCTCCATGTCTCCTTCTGTCCTCCATGTCTAACTCTGTCCTCCATGTCTCCTTCTGTCCTCCATGTCTCTCTCTGTCCTCCATGTCTCCTTCTGTCCTCCATGTCTCTGTCCTCTATGTCTCTCTCTGTCCTCCATGTCTCCTTCTGTCTTCCATGTCTCTGTCCTCCATGTCTCTCTCTGTCCTCTAGGTCTTTCTGTCCTCCATGTCTCCCTCTGTCCTCCATGTCTCTCTGTCCTTCATGTCTCTCTGTCCTTCATGTCTTCCTCTGTCCTCCATGTCTCCTTCTGTCCTCCATGTCTAACTCTGTCCTCCATGTCTCCTTCTGTCCTCCATTTTTTAAATCTGTCTCCTTTAAATGGAGAAGACGTCACATCTTGGCTTCTCATTAATAATATTAACTTTATTCTCATATAAAACATCATTTCTATTCCCCCAGACAAACATTAAAGAGCAGCAGAATTAAAAAGAGCAACCATTTTCTCAGGGCTGTAGTTCCCCTCCCTGCCCGCTTGGGGCGCTGCCGCTGCTCTCCTGATAGGAAGCAGGAAGTAGTCCAGCTGGGCGCTAGCATGCCCGCTGCTGAGACCATGGAGGAAAACTTTGACCGATTATTGGAGCAATGTGAAGCCCAGGAGCTGGAGGTGAGCGGCGGGGGGAACGTTTCTAAAGCTTCGCTGTTTGGAGAACATATAGCGGCCATTTTGGTTCCAGGTTGTCCCGCTAGCTCCGCAGCACCGGAGGGTAACTGGCTTCAGCCGGTTCCGATCCGATAATCACGCTGTTTCACTGGAGCAGGACAGAAAATCCGGTTTCATTAGAAATCTTTTATCCGACCTGCTGTTTGTTTAGAAAGATGAGGTTTGGTTCTGCTTTGTTTTTAACTTTATCCGGTTCCAGTTTTAAACCTGATCCAGAATCCTCCCAGAGCCTGAAACAGCCTTACTGGGAGCTCTGGTTTAGGCTGAGGGCAGACTGGAGGAGGGTCTGTTTGTCTCTGAGAGCTGCAGAGTAAAACTCTGAGCAGGAAAGTTCATGATTGAGGCTGACAATGAGCTCAGCTTTAATTAATTCATTTGTTCTGCACATCAGTCCATCTGTTCTTCATTAAGGAGAAAATCCACAAAACCAGTGGAAGATGGGAGGCTGATGACAAAGGACAGCAGCCTGGATGTTGGGAAGGTCAGCTGCCTGAAGAACCTCCATCGGTATGGAAGCAAATCCTTACCATATTGAAGAATGTGGGTCCATTATTTGACTCATAAATTAAATTAGTAATCAATCATCCTGTTTGCATTTTCTTCTTCAACACTGCTCATATTTTTATTTAATTAAAATGAAAAAGAAAAGACATTTGAGATTTATTTTTAAAAATGTACCCCAGCAAATACATACCAAAATTCAATTTGAAATGTAAAATTTCGAAAAACCAAGAGCAAGTCCCTGTTTCTAACGGACCTGTGGCAACGCCGACTGCTCCTCAGTTTCCCACCGGCACGCTTACAATTTAATGCAATGCAGTCGTGCACAGCAGGAAGAGCGGCTGCTGACATCACTCTGCTGCCCCCGCCGCTCAGAAGGCTTTTTCATTTATCGAGTTATGGACAGTACTTTGCAGGCAGACCATGAAAACGAAAAAGCAATGTCTGCTGTGTTTTCTCTTTGATTACAGAATAAATGAGCAGTGTTAAAGAAGAAAATGAAAATGCAAACAGGATGATTGATTACTAATTTCATTTATGAGTCAAATAATGCAGCCACATTCTTAAATGAAAAAGCATTTCTGGAAATATGGTAAGGATTTGCTTCCATACATCGGTTCCCTGGGTTCTAGATAGAGGAGGGTTCTGTTCCGCTGCTGTTCCTGTGGTCTGCCAGGATTCCTTTTCCTTTAAATTCCTCCCTTCGTCCTCCATCCTGCTCTGTTGTCTCCCGCTATCTTCTCCCTGAGCAACACTTGGCTCGACCAATAGGATGAGGGGATTCTGGATCGATACATATATGCTGTCAGCTCATTGGTCACAAACCAGGACAGGGACGGGAACAAGTTGACCGTAAGTTTTTTATCTAACGTGTCCTTGTTCTCCATTAGCTGTTTACTGATTATTGTTTTACTCCCGCAGTAAAACGGGATAAAGTGCGTTCCTTTGGCGCTAAACACGGGACGGGTACTTCTGTTAATAAATACGGAACAATTCCGTTTTTCAAGGGACGGTTGGCAACCCTAAGAGGTTCCGATCCATGAAGGAACAGAACCTGTGAGCCCTCATATGATGGTTCTTCTCCATTCGGCCATTTACTGACCCAAACTTCTAGGATCCAAATACAGGCAGGGCTTAACAATATGAAGAACATCTAATATCACCATAAATCTGGGCCACAATCTGGGCTGTAATCCCAACCAGCAGCGGCTGGTCGAGTTTTCCCTGGGGGGGGGTCTATTTATTATATTTTTAATATATAAAAACTATTTATTTTCTGAGTATGTGTTTATTTAAGATCAACTATGCAAATGAACAAACATGTAGAAAACATAGAATATATTCTATTATTTTCCTTGTGAATCCCAGGTTTCATTCTTCTTTGCCTTTTCTATAAATTGCTTTAAATCAGTCCTATCTGCCTTTATCCAGGCTGGATCAGATCCTGACATTTTAAAAAGGAGGCAGGATAAAGCCTTAGCCTCTCTGCGGGCAGTTAGCCTCGCGGCAGGCAGTTAGCCTCGCTGCGGGCAGTTAGCCTCGCTGCAGGCAGTTAGCCTCGCTGCGGGCAGTTAGCTTCGCTGCGTGCAGTTAGCTTCGCTGCAGGCAGTTAGCCTCGCTGCGGGCAGTTAGCTTCGCTGCAGGCAGTCAGCCTAGCTGCAGGCAGTCAGCCTCGCTGCGTGCAGTCAGCCTCGCTGCGTGCAGTCATCCTCGCTGCGTGCAGTCAGCCTCGCTGTATGCAGTTAGCCTCGCTGCGTGCAGTCAGCCTAGCTGCAGGCAGTCAGCCTCGCTGCGTGCAGTCAGCCTAGCTGGTTGCAGTGAGCCTAGCTGGTTGCAGTGAGCCTCGCTGCGTGCAGTCAGCCTCGCTGCGTGCAGTGAGCCTCGCTACGTGCAGTCAGCCTCGCTGCAGGCAGTCAGCCTCGCTGTATGCAGTTAGCCTAGCTGCAGGCACTCAGCCTCGCTGCGTGCAGTCAGCCTCGCTGCGTGCGGTCAGCCTCGCTGCAGGCAGTTAGCCTCACTGCGTGCAGTCAGCCTCGCTGCAGGCAGCTAGCCTCGCTGCGTGCAGTCAGCCTCGCTGCGTGCGGTCAGCCTCGCTGCAGGCGGTCAGCCTCGCTGCAGGCGGTCAGCCTCGCTGCAGGCGGTCAGCCTCGCTGCAGGCAGTTAGCCTCGCTGCGTGCAGTCAGCCTCGCTGCAGGCAGTCAGCCTCGCTGCAGGCAGTCAGCCTCGCTGCAGGCAGTCAGCCTCGCTGCGTGCAGTTAGCCTAGCTGCAGGCAGTCAGCCTCGCTGCAGGCAGTCAGCCTCGCTGTATGCAGTTAGCCTAGCTGCAGGCACTCAGCCTCGCTGCGTGCAGTCAGCCTCGCTGCGTGCGGTCAGCCTCGCTGCAGGCAGTTAGCCTCACTGCGTGCAGTCAGCCTCGCTGCAGGCAGCTAGCCTCGCTGCGTGCAGTCAGCCTCGCTGCGTGCGGTCAGCCTCGCTGCAGGCGGTCAGCCTCGCTGCAGGCGGTCAGCCTCGCTGCAGGCGGTCAGCCTCGCTGCAGGCAGTTAGCCTCGCTGCGTGCAGTCAGCCTCGCTGCAGGCAGTCAGCCTCGCTGCAGGCAGTCAGCCTCGCTGCAGGCAGTCAGCCTCGCTGCGTGCAGTTAGCCTAGCTGCGCGCAGTCAGCCTAGCCTTGGAGCTAAACCAGGTCCTGAAAAAGGACAGTTCTGGCGTCATCTCTATCTCTCTCTCTCTGAAATCACCAAATGGAATGAAGCTTTACTAGTCATTAAGATTAAATAACTAACTTGCACATCTGAAAAGTAATTATATCAATATATTATTAAATATTTTAGATTTTTATTTAAATTTAATGATAAATATATATATTATTTTTTTAATACATAATGTCTTACTCAGGGTCATTGGGTGGCTGGGGTGGCACCCTAGCGCCCTCTATTGACCACTGATGGCGATACATGATGTATATCACCATATGTTTAAATTACCTTCAAAAACAATAGAGTGCATAAAATTGCAGTGATATATTCATTCAAACTTTGGTTTCAAACTTTATTTTATTTTATTTTCTGCCACATGATGTCTTCTGAAATCAGAATTAGACCTTTAATAAGATCCCAGCAACCAAACAGGAAACAAAGCAAAACCACACAATAGTAAATAAAATGGAAAATAAGAAAGGCTCTTTTGCGCAGAAGAAAAAAAGCGAAATGAAAAAAAGAAATTGACCTAAAATTACAATAAAAGTGGAAATATCGTCCAAAAATCTTATCATTATCAGAGAATCTCCAAACTATCAGCATTAAACTGGGAATTTTAAAGAGGGACGAAAACGTATACATTTAAGAACATTGCCAAGTTTAGAGAACGCCTGTAAAACCTCTGAACATCAAAGCTATTACAGCGTCTAAAAAACATTTTTTTTCAACTAATAATCCCTCCATTACAGTTTATCTCCATCAGTCATAGGCAGCTCTATTCAAAGAACTCAGGATTTTAGCTCTTTTCCAGGCTGCTGAGAGTTTGTTCCAGATCTGTGGAGCATAGATGCTGCTTCTCCATGTTTGGTTCTAGTTCTGGGTGGACAGAGGGGGCTGGAACTAGAAGACCTGAGTGTTCTGGGAGGTAGATCCACTGAAAACAGATGTGTTATAGATTGAGCTGCTGATCTATTCAGTGATCTGAGGCCTGCGTACCACATTTATATCTCTGATCTGATTATTTTCCACGGACTGCATGTAGAGCGGCTCTGACTAGGCAGGCTGAGCAAACATTAAACACATTAACACTATTCCTACATTTGAGTGGAAAAGAATATGAAAAGTTATTAAATAAATAAAAACAAGCTATAAAGCAAAGCTCCACTTAGTGAATTCAGGTTTCCTTCAGTCCTGGTTCTGGTTCCGGTCCAAAAAGAAGATGGCTGCCTCCCTCCAGTGTCTGAGACCTTTCTAACAGCAAACGTCTGTCTGTTCTCCTGCATTCCCTTCACCAGGCACCAGGGGGCGTTGCCACTCCTCAGGTCTACGCTCAGATGCTAGCGCTCTATCTGCTCAATAACGACATGTGAGTAAAGCTGATTGATTTCTGCTCAGCGAACCGTCCTGATTAGGATCTGTTTGGTCGCCATGGAAACATCAGCTCATCTCCATGTGTGATGCTGATCTGTGTTTATCGTAGATTAACATGATGGCGGTTCCTCTGATCACGACTAATTTTTACTAATGAGTTCAGTTAATTTGATAAGTGCAATAAATCTCTGGCTGAGTGAGTTGATGCTCAGTTGACAGGATTCTGGTTCTGGTTTGTCCTACTGACCTTGGTTCCCTCTGTCCTACAGGAACAATGCCAGGTATCTGTGGAAGAGGATCCCTCAGAACATAAAATCAGTAAGTCATGGAGACGTCTGGTGGACATGCATGAAATCAGGGTTCTACTGGACCGGGCCCATCGGATCAGTCCTGTTCTGGATCGGATCTTTCAGCATAAACCGAGGCTGCTGTTGACAGACGCAGAGTCAGACACAAGGGGGCTCAATCAATCACACAGAACAGAGGGAACAGAACCCTCCTCCATCTAGAACCCAGGGAACAGAACCCTCCTCCATATAGAACCCAGGGAGCAGAACCCTCCTCCATCTAGAACCCAGGGAACAGAACCCTCCTCCATCTAGAACCCAGGGAACAGAACCATCCTCTATCTAGCACAGAGGGAACAGAACCCTCCTCTATCTAGAACAGAGGGAACAGAACCCTCCTCCATCTAGAACCCAGGGAACAGAACCCTCCTCCATCTAGAACCCAGGGAACAGAACCCTCCTCCATCTAGAACCCAGGGAGCAGAACCCTCCTCCATCTAGAACCCAGGGAACAGAACCCTCCTCCATCTAGAACCCAGGGAACAGAACCATCCTCTATCTAGCACAGAGGGAACAGAACCCTCCTCTATCTAGAACAGAGGGAACAGAACCCTCCTCTATCTAGAACCCAGGGAACAGAACCCTCCTCTATCTAGCACAGAGGGAACAGAACCCTCCTCTATCTAGAACCCAGGGAACAGAACCCTCCTCTATCTAGAACCCAGGGAACAGAACCCTCCTCTATCTAGCACAGAGGGAACAGAACCCTCCTCTATCTAGAACAGAGGGAACAGAACCCTCCTCCATTTAGAACCCAGGGAACAGAACCCTCCTCTATCTAGAACCCAGGGAACAGAACCCTCCTCTATCTAGAACCCAGGGAACAGAACCCTCCTCTATCTAGCACAGAGGGAACAGAACCCTCCTCCATCTAGAACCCAGGGAACAGAACCCTCCTCCATTTAGAACCCAGGGAACAGAACCCTCCTCCATCTAGAACCCAGGGAACAGAACCCTCCTCCATCTAGAACCCAGGGAACAGAACCCTCCTCCATCTAGAACCCAGGGAACAGAACCATCCTCTATCTAGCACAGAGGGAACAGAACCCTCCTCTATCTAGAACAGAGAGAACATAACCCTCCTCTATCTAGAACCCAGGGAACAGAACCCTCCTCTATCTAGCACAGAGGGAACAGAACCCTCCTCTATCTAGAACCCAGGGAACAGAACCCTCCTCTATCTAGAACCCAGGGAACAGAACCCTCCTCTATCTAGAACAGAGGGAACAGAACCCTCCTCTATCTAGAACAGAGGGAACAGAACCCTCCTCTATCTAGAACAGAGGGAACAGAACCCTCCTCTATCTAGAACCCAGGGAACAGAACCCTCCTCTATCTAGAACAGAGGGAACAGAACCCTCCTCTATCTAGAACCCAGGGAACAGAACCCTCCTCTATCTAGCACAGAGGGAACAGAACCCCCCTCTATCTAGAACAGAGGGAACAGAACCCTCCTCCATCTAGAACCCAGGGAACAGAACCCTCCTCCATCTAGAACCCAGGGAACAGAACCCTCCTCCATCTAGAACCCAGGGAACAGAACCCTCCTCCATCTAGAACCCAGGGAATAGAACCCTCCTCCATCTAGAACAGAGGGAACAGAACCCTCCTCCATCTAGAACCCAGGGAACAGAACCCTCCTCCATCTAGAACCCAGGGAACAGAACCCTCCTCCATCTAGAACCCAGGGAACAGAACCCTCCTCCATCTAGAACAGAGGGAACAGAACCCTCCTCCATCTAGAAGAGAAGGAACAGAACCCTCCTCCATCTAGAACCCAGGGAACAGAACCCTCCTCCATCTAGAACCCAGGGAACAGAACCCTCCTCCATCTAGAACCCAGGGAACAGAACCCTCCTCCATCTAGAACAGAGGGAACAGAACCCTCCTCTATCTAGAACAGAGGGAACAGAACCCTCCTCCATCTAGAACCCAGGGAACAGAACCCTCCTCCATCTAGAACCCAGGGAACAGAACCCTCCTCTATCTAGAACCCAGGGAACAGAACCCTCCTCTATCTAGCACAGAGGGAACAGAACCCTCCTCCATCTAGAACCCAGGGAACAGAACCCTCCTCCATTTAGAACCCAGGGAACAGAACCCTCCTCCATCTAGAACCCAGGGAACAGAACCCTCCTCCATCTAGAACCCAGGGAACAGAACCCTCCTCCATCTAGAACCCAGGGAACAGAACCATCCTCTATCTAGCACAGAGGGAACAGAACCCTCCTCTATCTAGAACAGAGAGAACATAACCCTCCTCTATCTAGAACCCAGGGAACAGAACCCTCCTCTATCTAGCACAGAGGGAACAGAACCATCCTCTATCTAGAACCCAGGGAACAGAACCCTCCTCTATCTAGAACCCAGGGAACAGAACCCTCCTCTATCTAGAACAGAGGGAACAGAACCCTCCTCTATCTAGAACAGAGGGAACAGAACCCTCCTCTATCTAGAACAGAGGGAACAGAACCCTCCTCTATCTAGAACCCAGGGAACAGAACCCTCCTCTATCTAGCACAGAGGGAACAGAACCCTCCTCTATCTAGAACAGATGGAACAGAACCCTCCTCCATCTAGAACCCAGGGAACAGAACCCTCCTCCATCTAGAACCCAGGGAACAGAACCCTCCTCCATCTAGAACCCAGGGAACAGAACCCTCCTCTATCTAGCACAGAGGGAACAGAACCCTCCTCTATCTAGAACAGAGGGAACAGAACCCTCCTCCATCTAGAACCCAGGGAACAGAACCATCCTCTATCTAGCACAGAGGGAACAGAACCCTCCTCTATCTAGAACAGAGAGAACATAACCCTCCTCTATCTAGAACCCAGGGAACAGAACCCTCCTCTATCTAGCACAGAGGGAACAGAACCCTCCTCTATCTAGAACCCAGGGAACAGAACCCTCCTCTATCTAGAACCCAGGGAACAGAACCCTCCTCTATCTAGAACAGAGGGAACAGAACCCTCCTCTATCTAGAACAGAGGGAACAGAACCCTCCTCTATCTAGAACAGAGGGAACAGAACCCTCCTCTATCTAGAACCCAGGGAACAGAACCCTCCTCTATCTAGAACAGAGGGAACAGAACCCTCCTCTATCTAGAACCCAGGGAACAGAACCCTCCTCTATCTAGCACAGAGGGAACAGAACCCCCCTCTATCTAGAACAGAGGGAACAGAACCCTCCTCCATCTAGAACCCAGGGAACAGAACCCTCCTCCATCTAGAACCCAGGGAACAGAACCCTCCTCCATCTAGAACCCAGGGAACAGAACCCTCCTCCATCTAGAACCCAGGGAATAGAACCCTCCTCCATCTAGAACAGAGGGAACAGAACCCTCCTCCATCCAGAACAGAGGGAACAGAACCCTCCTCCATCTAGAACCCAGGGAACAGAACCCTCCTCCATCTAGAACCCAGGGAACAGAACCCTCCTCCATCTAGAACCCAGGGAACAGAACCCTCCTCCATCTAGAACAGAGGGAACAGAACCCTCCTCCATCTAGAAGAGAAGGAACAGAACCCTCCTCCATCTAGAACCCAGGGAACAGAACCCTCCTCCATCTAGAACCCAGGGAACAGAACCCTCCTCCATCTAGAACCCAGGGAACAGAACCCTCCTCCATCTAGAACAGAGGGAACAGAACCCTCCTCTATCTAGAACAGAGGGAACAGAACCCTCCTCCATCTAGAACCCAGGGAACAGAACCCTCCTCCATCTAGAACCCAGGGAACAGAACCCTCCTCTATCTAGAACCCAGGGAACAGAACCCTCCTCTATCTAGCACAGAGGGAACAGAACCCTCCTCCATCTAGAACCCAGGGAACAGAACCCTCCTCCATTTAGAACCCAGGGAACAGAACCCTCCTCCATCTAGAACCCAGGGAACAGAACCCTCCTCCATCTAGAACCCAGGGAACAGAACCCTCCTCCATCTAGAACCCAGGGAACAGAACCATCCTCTATCTAGCACAGAGGGAACAGAACCCTCCTCTATCTAGAACAGAGAGAACATAACCCTCCTCTATCTAGAACCCAGGGAACAGAACCCTCCTCTATCTAGCACAGAGGGAACAGAACCATCCTCTATCTAGAACCCAGGGAACAGAACCCTCCTCTATCTAGAACCCAGGGAACAGAACCCTCCTCTATCTAGAACAGAGGGAACAGAACCCTCCTCTATCTAGAACAGAGGGAACAGAACCCTCCTCTATCTAGAACAGAGGGAACAGAACCCTCCTCTATCTAGAACCCAGGGAACAGAACCCTCCTCTATCTAGCACAGAGGGAACAGAACCCTCCTCTATCTAGAACAGATGGAACAGAACCCTCCTCCATCTAGAACCCAGGGAACAGAACCCTCCTCCATCTAGAACCCAGGGAACAGAACCCTCCTCCATCTAGAACCCAGGGAACAGAACCCTCCTCTATCTAGCACAGAGGGAACAGAACCCTCCTCTATCTAGAACAGAGGGAACAGAACCCTCCTCTATCTAGAACCCAGGGAACAGAACCCTCCTCTATCTAGAACAGAGGGAACAGAACCCTCCTCTATCTAGAACCCAGGGAACAGAACCCTCCTCTATCTAGCACAGAGGGAACAGAACCCCCCTCTATCTAGAACAGAGGGAACAGAACCCTCCTCCATCTAGAACCCAGGGAACAGAACCCTCCTCTATCTAGCACAGAGGGAACAGAACCCTCCTCTATCTAGAACAGATGGAACAGAACCCTCCTCCATCTAGAACCCAGGGAACAGAACCCTCCTCCATCTAGAACCCAGGGAACAGAACCCTCCTCCATCTAGAACCCAGGGAACAGAACCCTCCTCTATCTAGCACAGAGGGAACAGAACCCTCCTCTATCTAGAACAGAGGGAACAGAACCCTCCTCTATCTAGAACCCAGGGAACAGAACCCTCCTCTATCTAGAACCCAGGGAACAGAACCCTCCTCTATCTAGAACCCAGGGAACAGAACCCTCCTCTATCTAGCACAGAGGGAACAGAACCCCCCTCTATCTAGAACAGAGGGAACAGAACCCTCCTCCATCTAGAACCCAGGGAACAGAACCCTCCTCCATCTAGAACCCAGGGAACAGAACCCTCCTCCATCTAGAACCCAGGGAACAGAACCCTCCTCCATCTAGAACCCAGGGAACAGAACCCTCCTCCATCTAGAACAGAGGGAACAGAACCCTCCTCCATCCAGAACAGAGGGAACAGAACCCTCCTCCATCTAGAACCCAGGGAACAGAACCCTCCTCCATCTAGAACCCAGGGAACAGAACCCTCCTCCATCTAGAACCCAGGGAACAGAACCCTCCTCCATCTAGAACAGAGGGAACAGAACCCTCCTCCATCTAGAAGAGAAGGAACAGAACCCTCCTCCATCTAGAACCCAGGGAACAGAACCCTCCTCCATCTAGAACCCAGGGAACAGAACCCTCCTCCATCTAGAACCCAGGGAACAGAACCCTCCTCCATCTAGAAGAGAAGGAACAGAACCCTCCTCCATCTAGAACCCAGGGAACAGAACCCTCCTCCATCTAGAACCCAGGGAACAGAACCCTCCTCCATCTAGAACCCAGGGAACAGAACCCTCCTCCATCTAGAACCCAGGGAACAGAACCCTCCTCCATCTAGAACCCAGGGAACAGAACCCTCCTCCATCCAGAACAGAGGGAACAGAACCCTCCTCCATCTAGAACCCAGGGAACAGAACCCTCCTCCATCTAGAACCCAGGGAACAGAACCCTCCTCCATCTAGAACCCAGGGAACAGAACCCTCCTCCATCTAGAACAGAGGGAACAGAACCCTCCTCCATCTAGAAGAGAAGGAACAGAACCCTCCTCCATCTAGAACCCAGGGAACAGAACCCTCCTCCATCTAGAACCCAGGGAACAGAACCCTCCTCCATCTAGAACCCAGGGAACAGAACCCTCCTCCATCTAGAAGAGAAGGAACAGAACCCTCCTCCATCTAGAACCCAGGGAACAGAACCCTCCTCCATCTAGAACCCAGGGAACAGAACCCTCCTCCATCTAGAACCCAGGGAACAGAACCCTCCTCCATCTAGAACCCAGGGAACAGAACCCTCCTCCATCTAGAACCCAGGGAACAGAACCCCCCTCTATCTAGAACAGAGGGAACAGAACCCCCCTCTATCTAAATGACCTCTCCCTGGGTGGAGAGCCCAGGAAGGGTTTGGACGGCTTATTAAACTGTGCCGGTTCTGGAAGTGGGTTCTAGATCTCCTGGGTTCTAATCAGGCATCTTCATAGAAAAACTTTAAAATCAGAACCTTCTGTAGGGTTCTGGTTCTCCAAACAGTGATGGTCCAAATGATGGGGGCTAGTAGAACCTGCACCACAGCAGATGGTGTATATTGAGGTTCTGCCTCCCTCTGGGTCGCCCCCTGCAGGCCAATCAGGAGCTGGTGTCCATCTGGGCCGTGGGTCAATGCATCTGGCAGAGAGACTTCCCAGGCATCTACACAGCCATCGCTGGCCAGCAGTGGACCGAGAACGTCCAACCAGTGATGGAGGCGCTGAGAGGTAAGGGTGGCCAACACGGCTCCCCGCGTCTGTCCGTCTGTTTGTCCCCGCGTCTGTCCGTCTGTTTGTCCCCGCATCTGTCCGTCTGTTTGTCCCCGTGTCTGTCCGTCTGTTTGTCCCCGCGTCTGTCCGTCTGTTTGTCCCCGCGTCTGTTTGTCCCCGTGTCTGTCCGTCTGTTTGTCCCCGTGTCTGTCCGTCTGTTTGTCCCCGTGTCTGTCCGTCTGTTTGTCCCCACGTCTGTCCGTCTGTTTGTCCCCACGTCTGTCTGTCTGTTTGTCCCCATGTCTGTCTGTCTGTTTGTCCCCACGTCTGTCTGTCTGTCTGTTTGTCCCCACGTCTGTCTGTTTGTCCCCACGTCTGTCTGTCTGTCTGTTTGTCCCCACGTCTGTCTGTCTGTCTGTTTGTCCCCACGTCTGTCTGTCTGTCTGTTTGTCCCCACGTCTGTCCGTCTGTTTGTCCCCACGTCTGTCCGTCTGTTTGTCCCCACGTCTGTTTGTCTGTTTGTCCCCACGTCTGTCCGTCTGTTTGTCCCCATGTCTGTCTGTCTGTTTGTCCCCACGTCTGTCTGTCTGTCTGTTTGTCCCCACGTCTGTCTGTCTGTCTGTTTGTCCCCACGTCTGTCTGTCTGTTTGTCCCCACGTCTGTCTGTCTGTTTGTCCCCACGTCTGTCCGTCTGTTTGTCCCCATGTCTGTTTGTCTGTTTGTCCCCATGTCTGTTTGTCTGTTTGTCCCCATGTCTGTCACTAACCAGATCCAGCGCCCCATCAGAGGTCTGGATACTGCAGGTCAGAGCCTTTATCTTTGGGCCTCCTCCTCCCCTGCGGTCCTCTGCTGCCCCCTGCTGGCTTCTGGATGTTTTGCAGCAGATCAAAATAACTCCTCCATGTTTACATGTTGATCGGCCTCCGTGTTTCGTAACTGGAGTCCGGTAACTGCTGACGGTTCTGGATGAGCTCATCCTGGCAGACGGTGCTGCTGGACCCAAAGGCCTGAAAGTTCACTGGTTATTAACAGAACCGGCGGAACCAGAAGAGTTCATCCCGGGTTCCTCATGGCGTCCTTGGCGGGCTGGACTTGGCCACCACAACAGAACTGATTTGGTTCTGCTGCTCTGTTCGGGTTCTCGGTTCTGTTGTGACCCTGGACCAGATGGAGCCCTCAGCCTGACCCATCCTCCGCCCTGCCTGGCAGCTGGTTCAGGTTCTGATGGTGTTGGGTTCATTTTGAGTTGATTAAAAATGGAGGTGAAAATGAGACGGAACCAGAACCAGAGGAGTTCTGCTGGGGCTTAGGTCCAGTCAGAGTTCAGAGCGTTTTCCTCTGACCCCGACCAGCGGGTTCTGCTGGTACCGAGGTTTGGACCTCCTGGTGGTTCCCTCAGCACTGTGTCTGGGTTTGATGATGCTGCCGATTCTGGACGGTTAGAATTGGGTCCAAACTCCTGGGTTTGTGTTTTGGAAAAGGTTCTGGAGGTCGACCTGTCTTGCGTAAAGCAGAGAACAGAACCTGCTGGAACAGACGTCTGGGACAAACATCCTGTTGACCGGAGCGTGTTTACAGGTCGGTCACATGCGGCCTGTTTGTCCCGGCCCACGGGGACATATGACACAGTGGGAGTGGGGGCTTTCTGTGGCGGCCTGCAGGCGGATCAGGTGTCACCAGCTGAGAGGCTCCTATAAAGGAGCGGGCGGACTGGGCCGGGCCCAGAATAGAACGCAGAGGACTTCCAGAGGACGGCTCTCACTCACAGCCACAGACATCATGGACCTACAGCGGACGGGCTCGGTGCTGCGGCCCCCCAGCCCCATGGACAGCCTGGAGAAGCAGCTCAGCTGCCCCATCTGCCTGGACATGTTCACCAAGCCTGTGGTCATCCTGCCCTGCCAGCACAACCTGTGCCGCAGCTGCGCCAGCGACCTCTACGACTCCCGCAACCCCTACCGCTTCTCCGGCGGCGTCTTCCGCTGCCCCACCTGCCGCTTCGAGGTGGTGCTGGACCGGCACGGCGTGCACGGCCTGCAGCGCAACCTGCTGGTGGAGAACATCATCGACATCTACAAGCAGCAGCAGGAGGGGAAGGGCGAGAGCACGGACGGCCTGAAGCCCAAGGAGTCCAAGGAGCCCATGTGCCAGGAGCACGAAGACGAGCGCATCAACATCTACTGCCTGAGCTGCCAGATGCCCACCTGCTCCATGTGCAAGGTGTTCGGCCAGCACAAGGACTGCGACGTGGCGCCGCTCGCCGCCATCTACGACGCCCAGAAGGGCGAGCTGAGCAACGCCATTGATGCGCTGGTGTCCAGCAACGGGCGGCTGCAGGCGCTGCTGCACCAGATGGAGGACGCCTGCCGCGCCGTGCAGGAGAACGCCCAGCGGGCCAAGCAGGGCCTGGCCGAGCGCTTCGACCTGCTCTACGCCGTCCTGGAGGAGCGCAAGGCCGTTCTGCTGCAGCAGATCGGGAAGGAGCAGGACGAGAAGGTGGCGGCGCTGCGGGCGCTGGCCCAGCGCTACGGCGAGCGGCTGCAGTCCAGCTCCGAGCTGACGGACACGGCCGTGAGGGCGCTGGAGCAGAGCGGCGCCGCCGAGTTCCTGCTGGCCTCCAAGGGCCTCATCACCCAGACGAAGGACGCCGCCAAGGCCTCGCTGGGCGAAGAGCGGCCCGAGCCGGGCTTCGAGAAGATGGACCACTTCGCTCTGTCCACGGGACACGTGGAGGCGGTGCTGTCTAAGATGGACTTTGGAGCGGCGGACGACGAGGAGTTTGAAGATGCGGAGGAGGAGGAATGAGGGGTCAGGGGTGAAAGGTCGCGCTGACATCAGCAGAACTTTTTTTATACTTTTCTATTCTGGTTTAGATCAGATGTTTGTTCGTTTGCTTCTGTCTTTGCTCTAATAAAGATGTGTCTCTGTCTCTGGGCTCGCTGCTTCTTCTGTCTCCCGCCCGCCGCGTTTCAGCGCCGGGTTACCCGGGTCGGCCGCTATTTTAGGGGGTGAGATGATGGCGTCCAGGAATAGGCTCCATGAAACCCCCCACTCATGGAAATCTTGCTCAGCACCTCCGACCTGAATGTGAAGTGTCAGAGAGCCGAGCTAAGAAAAGCCCGGTTCTAAAAAGGGCTGGTACCGCCAGAACCAGCTGCCTCCCCTCGTCCAAATGTTTCTGTTGCGGCGCGGCGCCGTACACAGCCGGCCGTTGCTAGGAGACCAACCCCAGCAAGCGCTGATAAACGCAGCAGCTGTGACCTGAAGCTGTCAGCTTATCTGGAGGAATGCAGCGGCACCGACCCGACCCGCCGCTGAAAGAATGAAGGCTGAGTGATAAACACCGTCCTAAAATAGAACCAGAACCAGAACCCGGCTGTAATCTGAGCCGCTCGGCTCCACAGATGCAACCAGGAGGTTCAGGGACGACATCATCATCATCATCATGATTTAGTTTCTACATTAATCCTTTTATTCATCACTTAAAAAATGATTTTATTTTTCTAGTGTTAAACCCACAGAGTCCAGACGGTTCTGATGGGTCGGTCCGTTCAGGACCTGCTAGAGAAAACTGGACCGGTTCTGTTCAGAACTTCAGGAGCTCAAAGAAACACTTCAAACTAATTTTAGATTCAAGTTTGTTTTTCAGTTTCCAGCCACTGCTGGCTGGGTTAGGGGGCGGGGCTTAGATGAGAGCTAAATATTCCCAGCTGGTGCGTTCAGGAACCGTGGGAAACAGAAATGTCTCATTTCATTTTAAAACCTAACCTGCTTCTCTAATCTAAGCTTAGACCCGTCCGGTTCTGCTGCTTTGCTGAGCAGGTCAAAGGTCAGATCGCTGATCTCTATTTATTCACTGGGTTCCTATGATGCTATCTAACAGCCAGTCTGTGGCAAAGTGATGAATTTATCTTTATTTTAAGTCTTCAGTCCCCCTGAAAACGAGATCATCATCGTTGTTCGATGCTGTAGCGCACAGATTGTTCATATTGAGACCGGCCTGACTAGGGAGTACCAATATGGCGGCTGGTAGCTTTACTTTAACCCCTGCTACCAACAGACAATCAGCAATCAGTGAACAAATGGAGATCAGAGGCTCAACGCTGCAATAAAAGCATCATTTCTCCAACAGGTTGATGGTCCTGAGCTGAAGCAGAAACATTCCCACGGTCCCTGAATGCAGCAGCAGAGTATTATGTGTCCAATCAGCCCCCCCACCCCAAACACACACACACATCTAAGCTCCGCCCTCTTCTATTCCAAAACTTTTTCATTTTTTAAGCTTTGTTTTATGGCTCCATTGCAGCTCCATGTTTCCTCGATGGGGGAGTTTGATCAGTTACTGTTTCAGAAATAATCCAGGAATGAAACTTTGTAACACGTTTTTATCCAAGAAGTTATTTTTCTTTGTTTTTTAAATTTTTTAACCGATAAAATCCTTTTATTTTGTTGTATTTTCAGGTTGAGTTCCTTTTAGGTTTAAAAAAATTCAATCGGAGGAAATCTCCATCTCAAAAATTTTCTTCAAGAAGTTTTTCAAAATTTCATGACTGTCTGTGTTTTTCCTAGTCTGTGTTCAAGCTCTAATCACGCCGTGACGCTTTAGACCAGCTTTTGCCTGACGTACGGAAAACCTGGAGCGATGCGCCTGAAGGGAGCAGCTTTAATGCTGCGTCATCTCCATCAAATGATGCGTCTGCGTTTGGACAGACGTTCTGGAATGAAAACTTTCTGTATAGTAGAAGTCTAAAGAACGTTCAGCGTTTTAGGAGATTCTGGGACGTCAGGCAGACGCTGGATAAATCAGCCAGGTGTGACAGGGGCCCTTACAGGGGCCCCTACCCTGCGTTCCCCTCCTGTATTAATGTGCCTCCAGGGGCTCGCTTCTGATTGATTGCCTGCAGAAGACATTTGGACCTCAGATAATTAGCCCCGCCCACTTCCTGTCTGTGTGTCGTCCTGACGTTTGTCCTCCATGTGAACCTTTCCCACAGACGGCACCAGACAGAGGGCCTACAGCCTGGTGGCGCAGGCCTACACCTCCATCACAGCAGAAGACTTCGCCGCCTTCGTGGGCTACTCCGTGGAGGAGGCGGTGAAAGGTGAGGCCGCGTGCCGCCGCTGAGCGTCGCCGCTCCACCCGCCTGCTGCTCGCTGGCTGATGATGCTTCTCCTTGTTCCCAGGTGTGGTGAGTCAAGGCTGGCAGGCTGACCCAGCAACCAGGATGGTAATGCCCAAAAAGCCCGGTAGGTGGCAGCATCGCGCTGAAATCCCTCCAGCTCCTAAACATGGAGTCACAAAGGGTCAAATTATTTGAATCTGAAAAAAAAAAACTTAGAAAAGGAAAAAAATAGAAGTAGATATTGAAAGTCATTTTTTTTACCTTATTATCTTAGAAACTAAAAAGCAAACGTAAAATAATAAGAATTGAACCTAAATTCTTCCCTCAGCTTCACAAACTCTTTTCTTTTCACTTTTTCATTGTTTTTTCCTCCTTTTTTTTAGTTTCAAATTCCTTTTTAAGTTTCAGGATATTTTTTTAAACTTTCCAAAGTTTTTCACGTTTAAATCCACGACGCTTTATTAAATTCTACATGGGTTGATGGAAAGATGGCGTCCTGCTAACCACACCAGTTTCATCTTTTTTACAAACTACATTATCACCGTCACAAATACTTAAATGAAGATTTAAACCTTTTAAAGATGTTAAAACAAGAATTACTCTTCAGGCGACGTATTATTCAGTTCTATTCAGTTTTTTCCTATAGCGCCATTTCACATCACATGTCATCTCAAGACACTTTAAGTTCACCAGATCTTTTAAAAGTTTTAATCTTAATTGCACCATTTAGGACTGTGATAATGTAGTTTGTAAAAAAGATAAACGTACCTGATTAGCGGTGCCGCTTGAACCAATCAGTCCAGACGCCATCTTTCCATGAATGGATGTAGAATGTAAGTTTTGCGGTTTATAGAATGGCTGTTTATTTATATATATATATATATATATATATATAAATGCATTCTGGCATGATAAGTGACAGTTCCTGTGGAAATGTCTTTAACGTAATATTTTTCTCAGGATTTTGCCAAAAAGGCAAATAAATGCTGCAAAATGTTTTGTTGGAGTTCCCACAGTCCTTGAATGCTTCATGGAACGGGACATCCCTTCCTCTGCTAGCTGTCAATCACGTTTCCCCGCCCACTCCCGTCAGATTGGCGTCAAAATCTGAAGGTGAAAAAAAACTGATCTGAAATCCTGAAAGTAAAAAAGAAAAAAAGAGTTTAAATCTGAAAATATAAAATCTGAAACTGCAATAAAGAAAAGAAAAAAAAGATAGTGTAATTAAAATACTAAACTGAATTTAGATTAAATCCTTATTATTTTATTTGTTTGCTTTTTTAGTTTCTCGCATTATAAGGTAAAAAATTGACAATAAATGTCGACTTTGATTTTTTTCTGTTTCAACTTTTATCTTTTCATTAAACTAAGATTTTTAAGTTTGCAAACATTTTGACCCCTTTCTGACTCCGTAGTTAAAGTCCATCAGTTATTTAGAAGATTTTTTTCCTTCAGCTGAAATTAAACAATATTGCATTAAAGGTCAAATAGAAAAAACAAACTTAGATTTTCTCATTTGATAGTTTGTACAAAATTAAACACGTCAGAGGTGAAAAACTTTCCAGCATTTAGTTGTTTATTGCATAAAATAATTCTCTAAGATAAATAGCTGGAAGTTCTTATCTGTCACAACATTTTCCAATGCTGCTGAGTTTTAATTACCTTAAACCAGAGTCTAACCCTTAGTTTAAAGAGGGGGTGACAGGTTGGTACGTGGCGGCTGGGTTTGCTGCGTGCTGCCGGGCGTGAAGGCTGGCGGTCTGTGATGCGGTGCTGGCGGTTCAGGACATGGATGGGGAAGGCGGGCCCCTGGTAATCCGGGGACCAGGTGGGAAACATTGCCCTTCAGATGTGGTTTTTATGGGTCCCCGCCTGCGCTGACTGACTGTTATCCATGGCGGTTCTTGTTGTTCTGGAGCCCGGACCGTAATGATATGGAAATCTGTCTGCAGCTGCGGCTATGCTAAACTGTGCAGCTAGCTAGCATTCGCAGTTTTATGTAATAAAATATTTAATAAAAAATTAAACGATGCTTTGAATCAGCTTTATGGCCATCAGGCACTTTATTAACCCATTTAGGCCTAAAACGCCTGGAAAAAACACCTTGAAAACCTATGGCCGATTTTAAAAAATGCCCCTAAAAGCTGAAGTTTTTCTGTAAGTTCAGCAACTGTGTCAACGCCTAGTAAAGTATTGATATCTCAGCGTTTATTTAGATACTCCTTCACAAAATAAACAATGTAAAAGTGAAGTGAACATTAATATTTTCAATCAAAAGTAGTAAGAACATAATAAATAAGTAATATCAACTTGTGTCAGTGACTTGATGAACTGTTAAGAACAAGAACAGAACATACTGATGCCTTAAACAGTCTGATTCACATGTAACGACGATAGTGCTTGCCGAAGCACTCAGTGTGCAGTGGCAGGCTGCACTGTTTACAGCCATACACAGTTGGCCCACCTACTTTTTCAGTGTCCGAGACAAGCAAACACTCCCTACACTGTTTGCGTTTGTCATAGACTTTTCCACAGTCATGTTGTGGAGGAGGTGTGTCTACTCTGCTACCTGCAGATGGAGCTGGAGAGGCAGGAAGAGGAGATGGAGGAGTCACATTAACAGCCCTGGTCCTGTGCGGTGTGATGAGCTGCTCAGCCAGGTCCTCCAGCCAGGGTTTGTAGCCTCTGTACTTGTGTCTGAAGGCTGTTCCTCCAACAGACCTTGCAGCAATGTAGGCATTGTGGCAGGACATAGCCAAGAAAAAGAAAAACACCCTCCTCCACCACTTCTTTGATCGATGCTGGAATCCATGATAGCCAATCATTTGATCAAGCAGATCGACGCCTGGAACACACACAGACATGAAACTCAGACATTTGCACTCCAAAGACCAACAAAACAAACCTTTCATGTGCTTCTGGTAGTCTGCGAGGGAAGCTGGCACTTCCACCGGGACGTGGTTGGCTCCGTCTTTTTTTCCATTCACTGTCCCTGTCTGAGTTGGATCGTGATGGTTGGAGAGCACCATGACGGTTTTTGTGTCTTGCCAAATACAGAACGTGAGCTCGTCCTTCTGAGCTACCCTGAACTCGTGCTTTTCCATTGAGGTTTTTTTCTAAGCCTCTCATTCTTTGGGAGTCCAGTCCGGTTGGCACGAACAGTGCCGCAAGCGTTCAACCCATGGGTCTTCATCTCCTCTAACAGAGTTACCCCCGTGTAAAAATTGTCCATACAGATGGACAGGTAAGACCCATAGTATGGTCTGGCTAATTCCATCACCACACGGTGTGAGAGACCCTTCTCTATAGAGCCTTCACGACCAGCATACACCTGGAAGTTGGTCACATATCCTGTGGAGCTCTCTGCCATTACCCATACCTTGACACCCCACTTTGTCGGCTTCATGGGGAGGTACTGCCTGAAGGAGAGGCGCCCTTTGAATTTGATCATGCCCTCATCTACAGACACGTTGCCATCTACCTCATACAGTGCCTGGAATCGGCCATGAGGTAATTCAGAAACCAGCGCATTTTCCATAGCTGGTCATCCTTGTTGACATCTGCTGCCTGGTTATTCTGAAGGTGTAAATACCTGAAAATGCACACATAAGTTACTTTGGATGAAAACATCACATAAAATATTGTCAAGCTTTTGAACACATTAGGCATATGTTTCTTTATTTTTTTTTATTTTCAACACTATTCACATTGTAGATTATGACTGAAGACACATGTAATTATGTGATGAACAAAAAGTGTAAGGTAACTCAAAATATATTTTATCTTTGAAATTCTTCCAAAAAAAAGTGAAAAGCAGTGATCAAAGAGAAAAAAAAACTCAACCTTTTATTTTTTCCATATTTGATCATGTCTTCATTGAGAATATGCAATATAAAACGTTTTTAAAATAAAGAACAAACATTACATAAATAACTATCTGATGATTACTTATTAACAGTATTATTATGCATAATAATGCATATGTCTGTGTTATAAATTGCAATACAACTTACCTCCAGATGGCCACAAATCTGTCCCGGGACATATTTTGGGGGAACTGCGTCCTGAAGAGAGGTTTACTCTGTCGCCAGTAATCTCTTCGTACTGGCAACACAGGAAGTCCCACGCCCATACACAGCTCAGTAAATGTCTTCATCTCCGTCACGGGTGACATCTTTGCTCTTGTTGGAGTTTGATTTGTTTGGTCACTGTACCTATTCGTCTCGGTAACGAGATGCGTCCAAAGTTCTTCATTGAAAATATGCTCAAATGCCTGCAGCGGTGTGGCGTCTGCAGGCAAATCAACTTTCACCCCCGGTGTGCGGTTGAAAACACTCCGTGCATTACGGTGGTAGTTCTCCGTCTTCCAGTCACTGTCAAACCTTCAAACTCATCGTCGCTAGCGTCCGGCTCGTCGTCTTCGAACATGTCTTAACCACAAATCCCGGTCGATTGGTTCAGCGCGTTCAAAGTCATCATTTTCATCTATACCGTCATCAAAGCCGACAGACTCCTCAAAATCACTGCCTTCCGACAACTCTTCTCTGTCAAACTCCTCCATGTTCGCTTGAAAAACACTTCCCAAACAATGACCAGAGGGTAATTACGTGACTCCTTTGCCTCTATTCTGACGCATTTCATTGGCCTAGAGGCCGACAGGCGGTGCAAATACCTGTATACACGGAAACTGACTTGTACGCTCTCCCGGCGTCAATGGTAGAATTACGCAACAGCGCCCCCGGCTTGAATGGTAGAAATGCGGTAATGCTTTCCCGGCCTAAATGGGTAAAAGTCGTATTAAAGCGGCTGTTCCAAACGTCGCATTTCTGAATTCTCCTGAGTGAATGTGATTGGTCGATTGTCAGGGGGCGGGGTTGTTGTGGCGGAAGGGTCGCACTTAGGTTTGGTTGTGGCCGGTTTGTGGGAAGCATCTTGCTAACCAGTTAGCATCTTAGTGCTAGCAGGTTCCCAATAGGAAATTCCATTGGGACCAAGTAGCACTAAATTGGTGACTTAGAAACGACGCTGTCAAGGAACGCTATGGACAGCGGAAACATGCAAGAGGAGGAGAGTTTAGTGTCGGAGGTCGTGGATGAGTCTCCTCCGTCATCCATTTTTTATTTAGAGGAGGAAAGCGGGGACGAAGATGTTGTGGAAGAGGACGCCAGGGCGGCAGAAGCTTGGTTTGGTGTAGAAGGCTTCCAGCCGTACATGTTTGAGCCCTTGCCTCGCAACGCTGCCAGTTCTGTTAGCTCTACGCCTGCCGAAGACACAGACGTCCATCCCCGTGGACACTGGGACGCAACTCAATGGGAAAGGAAAGGATTCTGGTTTCAACCGTTGATTACGTGGAGCATTTTTAGCGCCACCTAGAGAACAGGAAGGATAATCTACCATCACACCATGAAGCTGCTCTAGAAACACTCCTTTCTATTTGACCTTTAAATAGAAACAAATAGAGGCTGATTTGAACAGGAAGAGACTTGGAACCTTGGCTGGTAAATCAGCTGATCACAGGAGGCCGTCTGATTGGCTGTCCCCCCCCTCTCACTCTTTCTCTCCGCAGATCCTCCCCCGGTGTCGCTGGTTCCTAACGAGCAGCAGTTGGCCCGACTCACCGACTACGTGGCGTTCCTGGAGAACTGAAGGCTCGCCACGCGTCTGCTGCTGAGGAAGAGGAGCCGGGTCCCCCTGATGAAGAAGCATGACGTGTTCTGGTTTGACCCGGATGGTACCGTAATCTGGGACTGTGATGAAGCTCTGCGCTCTCTGGTCTCTGTCAGTGTTTGTGTTTCCTAGCGTCTCCCTGTAGAACCGTTGGTTCTGACCTGTAAGCTAACAGAACCCGGTCCGCTCATCAGAACTCCTGTTCAGGTTTTCTCTGCTGAATAAATGTTTCTTTCTAATCGTTGACTTTTATTTTTTCTTTCTTTCTTGATGAGATTTAATGAATGCTTGGGTTCAGTCTGACCCACAGCAGCTTAGAAATACACAGACAGAACCCTCTGTTCGCTGCTGCAGTGACTCCTTAGTGACCACAGAAGCAGACATAGAAAAAGAAGCATAGATACAAAAGGCAACTGTCAACCAGCTCCACAGGCGGCCCCGTCCAGGAAACACACAGCCAGGCAGACGAGCTCCGAGCCAGCTCCCATGTCAGAGGATGAAGAGAGCACATCCAGTTAGTCACAGTCAGAGAAACAGGACTACACTGGAAAACAGGCCAAGCTCCAACATCTATAAACAAAGGTGTTGATGGCAGCAGCACAGCTGATATTTCTCTCCAGGATGGAGTCACAGCCAAACAGGAACAGACCAGATGAAGCTATTTAATGCTGCTGAGTCTTAGTGGGAAAATTGCAGATCTTCTTTTGTAAATCCAAAAAAGCTAAAAAAGTTAAAATCAATCCTCTGGACTTTGTTTCCAAGTTTTAAGACGTTTCTCTTCCATCCAGGAAGATTTTTCAATTCCAAATGTCAGAAATAGCGTTTAGTTCCAGGTTTTATCCAGCAGCCCAACAAAGCCTGGTTTTAGTTTAGAAAACATGCAAATAGAAACGGATGAACGGGTCCCCCCCTTTGGAATGGGGGTCGTTTGGCTTCTTTGTTAGCCTGCAATGCCCCATACCTGTCTATGTCTCTGAAAGGGGGGGTGTTAGAGGGAAAATAATGACCCCCCCCTTAGTTTTGGAAAGTTAGCTTGTATGATTGATGCAACTGTACACATCTAACAGGCGTACCCTGTTGGCCGCGGGTACAGGGGCGAGCATGTGCATTTGTTTAAAGTGGAGAGGGCGGGTCTTTACAAAAACTGGCCAAAATCCTCCACCTTTGAAGCATCCTGGGATGTTCTAGGCTCAGCCGGTGGGAACCTGGTCTTCCAGTAGAACAGGGAGTTCAAACAGGTTCTGATGGATGCAGCTAGCTAGCATGAGGAATGACCATCAGTTTATAATCAGAACATGCAGCAGCGTTTATTCCAGCTGCTACTGTCACTCAGCATGTTGAGCTTCATGAAGCTGGTTTACAGAAAACTCTTTAAGGTTTCCAAACCACAGTTTCCTCATCCTCTGTTTCTGTTGCCATAGTAACATCCTCCCAGTGCTAACCCGCTCAGCAGCAGCTTTCCTTTAGTAAACTCAGTGTTTCCACTGTCCATATTTCCTCATTTAGTTTTGGGGGGGGGGGGGTTGTCCTACTTTTGTGCATAAAAAAAGAAATGTTATTAACAGTGGGGGCCTGTGCTTAGACTGATGACATCAGAGATGTTCTGACAGGTCTGTTGGTGAGGAAGTCTAGCAACCGTCCTGTCATGGCGGAAGCAGAAAAATGGCGTTTCTTGTATTAAGATTCGGCCGGTTAGCTCAGTTGGTTAGATCGTGGTGCTAATAACGCCAAGGTCGCGGGTTCGATCCCCGTACGGGCCATCTTTATTTTTCTCTCCTGCTATTTTTATTTGCTGCATGTTGGCAGAGACAGACTAACCTGACAACAGCCACCAACTTCACTATCAGCTGTCACTGCTGATGCAGTCCCCATCTGAGCTGTGGAAACACACTGACGCTCCATGTGCAGCGGCTATAGCTCTCTCAGGGTGTCCATATAGTCGCCGGTGTTTCTTAATTTAATGCGGAGGTTTTCAACAGGGGGTCCGCGACCCCTAGGGGATCCTCCGAGGTACTACATGGGGGGTCATGAAAGTTTTGGTTGATTTTTTATTTTATTTTTTGTTTTTCTATATTTTCCCCCTCCTATTTTTTCCGCTAATTGAAATGTCTTTAAATCCACATTAACATGAATTCAACAGACTGTAGTCAGAAGATGTCTTTCAGGCATCAATGCTCACATTCAGAGACACACATCAAGCTGGGCACCGTTTGATTCACAACACCTGTCCCATCAACCAGGAATCAGAAATACTTTAATAATCCCAGGGAGGGATTACTTTAGTTACTTTACTCCATCTGTAATAGAGTGACTATAGGACCAGTTTGATAGAACACTATTTCATACAATATATATAATCAGGGGGCCCCGCTCCATCTAATCATCAGTTTGGGATCCTTGGCCTGGAAAACGTTGAAGACCCCTGATTTAATGTCAAACCATTCTGGCTTAAACATGTATATAAATGTTCTCTTTATCAGACCATATTGTTCCAAAATTTAGAAAATTTCTATTTAAAAAAAATCCTGTCTTAAAATCTGTTTTTCCGTTATCTTCTGCAGGCCAGTTAGTTCTACGTCGGCCTGAACACCTAAATTCGGCCAATCATATATCAACGGTCACCTGTCAATCAAATGTTTTCGGTCAGCATCTTGATTCATATGTCGCAGCTAATATACGCAACGGTTGAAACCAGAATCCTTTCCTTTCCCATTGAGTTGCGTCCCAGTGTTCACGGGGATGGACGTCTGTGTCTTCGGCAGGCGTAGAGCTAACAGAACTGGCAGCGTTGCGAGGCAAGGGCTCAAACATGTACGGCTGGAAGCCTTCTACACCAAACCAAGCTTCTGCCGCCCTGGCGTCCTCTTCCACAACATCTTCCTCCCCGCTTTCCTCCTCTAAATAAAAAATGGATGACGGAGGAGACTCATCCACGACCTCCGACACTAAACTCTCCTCCTCTTGCATGTTTCCTCTGTCCATAGCGTTCCTTGACAGCGTCGTTTCTAAGGCACCAATTTAGTGCTACTTGGTCCCAATGGAATTTCCCATTGGGAACCTGCTAGCACTAAGATGCTAACTGGTTAGCAAGATGCTTCCCACAAACTAGCCACAACCAAACTTGCTTGGTGGCGTCATTGAGACGGCAGGCCAGGGTCCTGTGCAGCACAGGAGTAGGCCCATGAATTATCTGTTTCCTCCATGATTAGATTACTCAGTTTCTTTTTAAAAGTTAGCAGTGCAAAATGCTTGTGATCTCATTATTGTTACCAATAACAAAAGGTTAATTTAATGATGGCCTGCCTCATAATGAAGGTTGAAAGTGAACGAGTCTGATCTGCAGTCTCACAGCTCTTAATACAAGTTTGTCACATTGAAATGTTATTTGGCTTTAGACTGAAGAACAATCATTTTCGTTGCGATCTCAGAGTCTAGGAGCGGCCATCTTTGCCCAAATATAGTAGCCCCTCCCTCCTGCCATCTTCCAGCAGTGACGTCACGGTGCGGTAAGCCTAGCGCCATTCTCCCCGCTTTACAAGCTAAATCAATGGGAACTACTAGACACATCTGCAATCAACAACAATTATTGAAGATTTCCAGAGGACTTCACCATTGAAATTCACCAGAGCTATAGTGAAACTGACAATGCCCACGTGCATGGCAGCTGGATGCTGGAATACATCGGGTAAAAGTGAAAAAAAAAGTCTTTCGTAAGTCAATAAGAAGTGTCCTCGGCCAGCAGGAGGATGCCAGAGTGTTAACTGTTGTGGTACGCCTCAGTGGTCCCTCTCTCACGACGCTTACCTTTTTCCCGTGCTCATCTTTGCCTTCTGCGTCTCCCATGTTCCCACTCGTGCTCCCTTGGCTTCCTCTCGTGTTGATTCCTCGCCCATGCTCTGACGTTGCAAGCCGAATCCTCTGGTTCCCTACGTCCTGGATTTTGCTCCGGACTCCCTCTCATGTTCCCTTGCTATTACCAAGCCAGGCTGAGAAGCCTCATCTGATCAACCTGGTTCTACCTGCTGATCCCTGAATCTGCTGGCGCCGCTCGTACCCTGCCCAAAGCCCTCGCTCATCGGTCGCTCAGTCACCTGCTTCCACCTTCATCAGGCAACAGCTGGGTCCGCTCCGCCTTCCCCCTGTCTGGTTTCCGTGCTCTGTCGTAAGGTTACGTTTACTCTGAAAAATCGCTCTGCACCTTTTTCTCCCAACTGATCATTTCCTCTGCCTCCTAGATTAAGCGCGTCCCACTTGTGTTTCTCTCCTCGCCGTCTCTTCTACGAGACAGATCCTGCAGTGCCTTTGCTATCCATGCAGTCAATTCAACAACTTCAACTGCTTCCTGTTGCCATGTGAGATCTACATATGGGCCAAATACGTTAAAAAGAATGTGACACATAGTCTGAGCTGTTATTCCATGCCATAACGCCAGTGGACCACCCAAAGACCCGCCAAGGGATCATCCAGGGACCACCCAAAGACCCGCCAAGGGATCATCCAGGGACCACCCAAAGACCCGCCAAGGGATCATCCAGGAACCACCCAAAGACCCGCCAAGGGATCATCCAGGGACCACCCAAAGACCCGCCAAGGGATCATCCAGGAACCACCCAAAGAGCCTCCAAGGGATCATCCAGGGACCACCCAAAGATCCGCCAAGGGATCATCCAGGAACCACCCAAAGACCAGCAAAGGACCAGCCAAGAACCAGCCAAGGGCCAGCCAAGGACCAGCCAAGGGCCAGCCAGCGACCAGCAAAGGACCAGCCAAGGACCAGCCAGGGACCAGCAAAGGACCAGCCAGGGACCAGCAAAGGGCCAGCCAGGGACCAGCCAGGGACCAGCCAAGGGCCAGCCAGGGACCAGCCAAGGACCAGCCAAGGACCAGCCAAGGACCAGCCAAGGATCAGCCAGGGACCAGCCAAGGGCCAGCCAGGGACCAGCCAAGGACCAGCCAAGGACCAGCCAAGGGTGAGCCAGGGACCAGCCAAGGGCCAGCCAGGGACCAGCAAAGGACCAGCCAAGGGCCAGCCAGGGACCAGCAAAGGGCCAGCCAGGGACCAGCCAGGGACCAGCAAAGGACCAGCCAAGGGCCAGCCAGGGACCAGCCAAGGCCCAGCCAGGGACCAGCCAAGGACCAGCCAGGGACCAGCCTGGGACCAGAAAAGGACCAGCCAAGGGCCAGCCAGGGACCAGCCAAGGGCCAGCCAGGGGCCAGCAAAGGACCAGCCAAGGACCAGCCAAGGACCAGCCAAGGACCAGCCAAGGACCAGCCAGGGACCAGCCAAGGACCATCAAAGGACCAGCCAAGGACCAGCCTGGGACCAGAAAAGGACCAGCCAAGGGCCAGCCAGGGACCAGAAAAGGACCAGCCAGGGACAAGCAAAGGACCAGCCAAGGACCAGCCAGTGACCAGCCTGGGACCAGAAAAGGACCAGCCAAGGGCCAGCCAGGGACCAGCCAAGGGCCAGTCAGGGACCAGCAAAAGACCAGCAAAGGACCAGCCAGGGACCAGCCAAGGGCCAGTCAGGGACCAGCCAAGGACCAGCCAAGGATCAGCCAGGGACCAGCCAAGGGCCAGCCAGGGACCAGCAAAGGACCAGCCAAGGGCCAGCCAGGGGCCAGCAAAGGACCAGCCAAGGACCAGCCAGGGGCCAGCAAAGGACCAGCCAAGGACCAGCCAAGGGCCAGTCAGGGACCAGCCAAGGACCAGCCAAGGACCAGCCAGGGACCAGCCAAGGGCCAGCCAAGGACCAGCCAGGGGCCAGCCAGGGGCCAGCCAGGGGCCAGCCAGGGACCAGGCAGGGGCCAGCCAGGGGCCAGCCAGGGACCAGGCAGGGGCCAGCCAGGGGCCAGCCAGGGACCAGGCAGGGGCCAGCCAGGGGCCAGCCAGGGACCAGGCAGGGGCCAGCCAGGGACCAGGCAGGGGCCAGCCAGGGGCCAGCCATTTTCATCTTCTCATGGTTGAAATCTCTTCTTATGTGACCCTTTATCCCCGTATCCTTTACAAACATAAATGTATTAATATTAAACTTATTTCTGAGGATCAACAGACTGATTTCTGATCTCATGAGGAAACTCTCTGCAGCAAAGAAGGAGGATTTTTAGGTAAAACCTACATTTTTCATCAGATTCCTGCATCTGATAAAATAATTCACTAACAGCAGGCAGAGCATCAAACTGTTACCATAGCAACCGCTGTAGACCCAGCAGCAGACTGAACGGGTATCTGGTTCAATGAAGGTAGACATCTAGAAAGTCTTTATGACCCTAAACTTCTGAACGTGATGAAGGTTTAATTCTTTAGATTTTGACACATTGTAGATTTTTTTTTCCCAGCACGCTTCAGCTGAGTAACCAGAACAGCCCTGAGCTGCTCTCTCTGTGGCCCCCAGTGCCACATGGCGGGGGCCTCCTTCCTCCGTTCTTCTCTCAGCTGCAGGAACTCAGAGGAACAAAGAGTCTGTCTCTCTGCCGCTGAGTCTGCAGACCAGAGAGGAATGATTTATCAGCCTGGTTCTGCTGCTGCTGCAGAGCAGAGGCCTCTGCTTCACATTACAGCGCATTCCAGAGACATGGAGTCACAGACGTTTCCTCCTGCTTCTCCTAAAGGAATCAAACCTTCATAGAACCGTCCTGCTGCTCTGGTTCTGCATCCTGCTCATGGTTCCTCTAACATTCTTCTCAGGTCGCAGCCTGATGGCTGCATGACAGAGTCCACTTTCAACCTGAGGAACTTTTAAAACCTCACAGGTTCCCTAAGAACCGCAGGATCTCCAGGAGCAGCTGGAGAACGGCGCCTCCAAACGGAGCTCTCTGTTAGTTAGATCGTCGTCATGGTTACCAAGGCAGAGGGAGGGTTATGACATCAGAGCAGAGGGAAGGAGGCAACAAGCAGGGGGCGCTGTTCCCCAGCGCAAAGACATCATCACCTCCAGGGTGGGGGGCCGCACATCTAGAACATCTGCATTTAGAGGAACAAACATCTGCATCCTCCATAAGATAATGGGCTGATAGATGGAGCTGATTCAGGCTGAGGAAATGAGAGGAAGGAGACGAAAAGATACTCAGACGCCTGTTTTCACTTTATTCAGTCGATTTTAATTAAACCTAAAAATAACAGGAAAAGTTCTCCTCCTCTGCAGCTTCAGGGTTCAAAACATTCCGGAACATCTCAGTGACGCATAGACATGGATGGGGGCCTGAAGTGACGAGGAGCAGGTGGTTCCTCAGGGGGTTCCACAGGTGGTTCCTCAGGTGGTTCCACAGGTGGTTCCTCAGGTGATTCCTCAGGTGGTTCCACAGGGGGTTCCACAGGTGGTTCCTCAGGGGGTTCCACAGGTGGTTCCACAGTTGGTTCCACAGGTGGTTCCACAGGTGGTTCCTCAGGTGGTTCCACAGGTGGTTCCACAGGTGGTTCCTCAGGTGGTTCCACAGGTGGTTCCTCAGGTGATTCCTCAGGTGGTTCCTCAGGTGGTTCCACAGTTGGTTCCACAGGTGGTTCCACAGGTGGTTCCACAGTTGGTTCCACAGGTGGTTCCTCAGGTGGTTCCACAGGTGGTTCCACAGTTGGTTCCTCAGGTGGTTCCACAGGTGGTTCCACAGTTGGTTCCACAGGTGGTTCCACAGGTGGTTCCTCAGGTGGTTCCACAGGTGGTTCCTCAGGTGATTCCTCAGGTGGTTCCTCAGGTGGTTCCTCAGGTGGTTCCACAGGTGGTTCCACAGGTGATTCCTCAGGTGGTTCCACAGGTGGTTCCTCAGGTGGTTCCACAGGTGGTTCCACAGGTGGTTCCTCAGGTGGTTCCACAGGTGGTTCCACAGGTGGTTCCTCAGGTGGTTCCACAGGTGGTTCCTCAGGTGGTTCCACAGGTGGTTCCACAGGGGGTTCCTCAGGTGGTTCCTCAGGTGGTTCCACAGTTGGTTCCTCAGGTGGTTCCTCAGGTGGTTCCACAGGTGGTTCCTCAGGTGGTTCCTCAGGTGGTTCCACAGGTGGTTCCACAGGTGATTCCTCAGGTGGTTCCACAGGTGGTTCCTCAGGTGGTTCCTCAGGTGGTTCCACAGGTGGTTCCTCAGGTGGTTCCACAGGTGGTTCCTCAGGGGGTTCCTCAGGTGGTTTCTCAGGTTGTTCCTCAGGTGGTTCCACAGGTGGTTCCTCAGGTGGTTCCTCAGGGGGTTCCTCAGGTGGTTCCTCAGGTGGTTCCTCAGGTGATTCCTCAGGTGGTTCCACAGGTGGTTCCTCAGGTGGTTCCACAGGTGGTTCCTCAGGTGGTTCCACAGGTGATTCCACAGGTGGTTCCACAGGTGGTTCCTCAGGTGGTTCCTCAGGTGGTTCCACAGGTGGTTCCTCAGGTGGTTCCTCAGGTGGTTCCTCAGGTGGTTCCACAGGTGGTTCCTCAGGTGGTTCCACAGGTGGTTCCTCAGGTGGTTCCTCAGGTGGTTCCTCAGGTGGTTCCTCAGGTGGTTCCACAGGTGGTTCCTTAGGTGGTTCCACAGGTGGTTCCTCAGGTGGTTCCTCAGGTGGTTCCTCAGGTGGTTCCACAGGTGGTTCCTCAGGTGGTTCCTCAGGTGGTTCCACAGGTGGTTCCACAGGTGGTTCCTCAGGTGGTTCCTCAGGTGGTTCCACAGGTGGTTCCTCAGGTGATTCCTCAGGTGGTTCCTCAGGTGGTTCCACAGGTGGTTCCACAGGTGGTTCCTCAGGTGGTTCCACAGGTGGGTCCTCAGGTGTTTTTCCATTGTTCATCATGAAGGGCGGAAAAATGATCTCTGGTTTAACCACCAACAGAACCACCAACAGAACCACCAGCAGAACCACAATAGAACCACCAACAGAACCACAGCAGAAACATATTTGGAACCACCAACAGAACCCCAATAGAACCACCAACAGAACCACCAACAGAACCCCAATGGAACCACCAACAGAACCCCAATAGAACCACCAACAGAACCACCAACAGAACCCCAATGGAACCACCAACAGAACCCCAATGGAACCACCAGCAGAACCATAATAGAACCACCAACAGAACCCCAATAGAACCACCAACAGAACCCCAATGGAACCACCAGCAGAACCACAATAGAACCACCAGCAGAACCACCAGCAGAACCCTAATAGAACCACCAACAGAACCACCAGCAGAACCACAATAGAACCACCAACAGCAGAACCGGGATGTGGACCGGGGTGATGTGGGGGGCAGAACTTGATGGTTTTCTGGGAGGTTCTGCTGAGTGAGAAACTTCTGAGCTGAGGATGGATTGAGTTTCAGAAATGTCTGTTTTTCATCCAAGATCTGCAGAGGAACCAGAACCAGAACCAGTCTTTTTTTTTCATGATTCCCCAGACCGGCTCCCAAGGACAGATGAGGTGAATAGGTTACTGATCTACTAGCAGCTCCTGAACCCCTGCAGGTCCCTTCACACCCATCTGTTCCCAACAAGCTCGATAAGTTAAACCTTCGTCAGTTAAATAACCAGCTGCTGTCATTCTGCGCAGCTCTGATGTTGCTGCTAGTTTCAAATATCTGGAAAAATGTCCTTAGCTGCATGTTGGTTATTTATTCTCCAGTTTTATATTAATAAAACACTTTACAGGTTTTGATTGTTTATCTTTGAACTCTTCACCATTGTGATTTTTCTAAGGTCCATATTTGTGACCATTTTTTCTATAATCTTTTTGCTGTTTTAAACACCATTGAGGGACAATAAAGGGATTCTCTGTTCTCATGGCTGAGCTCCTGATAGCATATCTGGAAATGTTCATCTGTAATCTAACAGCCCTCAGAAAAACATGAAGTTCCCTCCTGACCAACCAGAGACCAGCTGAGTCTGAGTCCAGGTTCTGGCCTCAGAGGTTTTCCAGAACAGCATCCTGGAAGCAGAGAGGAGGACATGTGGTTCTATGGAGCTTTCAGACGCCAGCATGAGCAGCAGAAGCCGTTAGCAAAGCTCACCAGTAGACCTCGTTAGCAGAGGCTGTTGCTGCTGAGCTGGTTTTTCTGTCTGATTCTGCGGTGGAGGCTGAGGGACACAGCTACATCTAGAAGTTTCACTCTGGTCCTCAGAAGTTTCAGGCCACTGGTCCAGATCAAAACTGATTCATGACTTAGAACGGCCTAGTCAAAGTCCAGACCTAGATCCAACAGATGATCTGTAGCGAGACCTGAAAGATGATCTCCATCCAGTTAGACTGAGCCTGAGCTGAACCCAGCAGAGGAAGGTCTGGATCTGCAGTTCTGGATCATTAAAGGATGAACATCAGCTGCTGGTGCAGACTCTGCTGATCCTCCTGGAGACGTTTGGAATCAGGATCAGGACCTCCTGCTTTTCCTCCTCATGTTGCAGGAGAAGCAGGAGGTCCACTCCTCAGTTTTTCCATTTGCTGATGTTTGACGTCGGTGGAGTTAAACCGCCATGGTGGAGCTCAGCTTCCCGGTGGCCCCACCGCTCACATCCTCCCACTGATGACTCACGCTGCTGGCTCCCCATGTTGCCACGGCAGCCTGGGGGGGGGATGATGTTCCTCCCACCAGAGCCTCTGGCTCACCATAGAAACCACAACCAAAGCCTCCCCCCCCCCTCCCACAGCCTCCTGTGGAAACACAGGAAGTGCTGAGCCAACAGTCCAACTGATTTCCCAAAACAGATCCACGGAAACAGAACCGCCTCTGGCTCATGGAACGTCGGAGCTTCTGTGGAGAAGTTCTAGGAAATCAGATGATTTCGTTTGTTTGAGGAAAAAAGGTTTAATAAATGTGAACTTTTGATTCCATATTTAAGACGTCAGATTAATAAAGCAGCTCCTCTTTTGTCAATCAAAGCCAGAAAATCAGCAGCCAATCAGATTTAGCTGTTACTGACGCTGTGAATTTATTGGTTGAAGACCAGCAGAAGGTTCCTCAGGAGAAACGGAGGTTCAGCTTCGCTGCTGTTGTTGATAATTAAAACCTCCTGGTTGTACCAGCAGATAATCCCAGCTGGCCGCTGGTTTCAGATAAACATACCAGTTAAGGTTGGGAGGAGAACGGCTCTGACTTCCTGTTGGTTAAATTCATGAGGGTCATAAAAACTGAGATGTTTTCTCCTGACAGGAACACATTCCTTCCATCTGAGTCAGAGAAGATAATCCCTCTAGAGCTTCATCTGAAGGAAAACGATTTATCTAATCTCACATTTCAGATAAGAGGAAGAAGAGGAATGAGAAGCTCCAAAGAAGCTTTTATTACATGATTTAATGTTCTGCAGCTCCAACAAACAGAGATAATTCAATAAATGTTGATCCAATCTAATCTATTGTTTCATTCCTCCAGTGAACAGAAACCCAGAGACGTCTTCCCTCCAACCAGGTCCATCAGCAGGTCTCCATCTGGCTGCAGCATGTTTGCCACCAGCTGATCGTCCCACATGAACCCATTTTCTGGGTCAAACCATAAAGAAAACAAAATTCCTGTTTGACTCCAGAGACAGAAACTTTGTCTTTGTGTCCATGAAGTAAAACGGTTAAAGGACATCAGACCCGAGGAGCCCTGCTGGTTCTTTGATCGATGACCTTCACAATAAAAGTCATTTAGGTCTGATGTGACTTTAAACCAACAGTGATGGATGGATGTCAGTGGCCTCTGGCCAATAGAGGGCGCTAGGGCGCCACCTCACCCACCCAATGACCCTAAATGACACATTTTTAATTTCATTTCTAATATATTTCATTTCAATATAAATGTTTAGATGTACAAGATAAATATTTAATCTTTAGTGATTAGTAAACTGTCTCTGATTGGTGAAGTATTTCTGCCCTTGGGCACAAAAAGGTGACAGGAAGTGTATTTGCTCACCACCTCCCGCCGCAGTGCTGATATTTGCAGGCGATTAACAGGTCAAGGGAGTTGGAGACGCATGACGCCAGAAACGTCCTTTTCCAGGACCTGGTTTAGCTCCAAGGCTAGGCTAACGGCACGCAGTGAGGCTAACTGCCTGCAGCGAGGCTAACTGCATGCAGCGAGGCTAACTGCACGCAGTGAGGCTAACTGCATGCAGCAAGGCTAACGGCACGCAGCGAGGCTAACTGCACGCAGTGAGGCTAACTGCATGCAGCAAGGCTAACGGCACGCAGCGAGGCTAACTGCACGCAGTGAGGCTAACGGCACGCAGTGAGGCTAACTGCATGCAGCGAGGCTAACTGCATGCAGCGAGGCTAATTGCATGCAGCAAGGCTAACGGCACGCAGCGAGGCTAACTGCACGCAGTGAGGCTAACGGCACGCAGTGAGGCTAACTGCATGCAGCGAGGCTAATTGCATGCAGCAAGGCTAACGGCACGCATCGAGGCTAACTGCACGCAGTGAGGCTAACTGCATGCAGCAAGGCTAACGGCACGCAGCGAGGCTAACTGCACGCAGCGAGGCTAACTGCACGCAGTGAGGCTAACAGCACGCAGCGAGGCTAACTGCACGCAGTGAGGCTAACAGCACACAGTGAGGCTAACAGCACGCAGTGAGGCTAACTGCATGCAGCAAGGCTAATTGCATGCAGCAAGGCTAACGACACGCAGTGAGGCTAACTGCACACAGTGAGGCTAACTGCACGCAGTGAGGCTGACTGCCTGCAGCGAGGCTAAGGCTTTATCCTGCCTCCTTTTTAAAATGTCAGGATCTGATCCAGCCTGGATAAAGACAGCTAGGACTGATTTAAAGCACTTTATAGAAAAGGCAAAGAAGAATGAACAATCTGGGATTCACATAGAAAATAATAGAATATAATCAACTTTTTCTAGATGTTTGTTCATTTGCATAGTTGCTCTTAAATAAACACATTCCCAGAAAATAAATAAAATAAGGTTTTTATAAAATAAAAAAGTATAAAGCTGACTAATAGCTTCTACATTATTAAACTGGTTCATTATTTTTTTAGCTTTGTGACGCAATATTGGACCAAAACACAGATTTACCTTCACAGCCTCAGAAGGTCAAGATTTATGGACAAAAAGTAAACCTGGACATGAAATTATGTTTTGTTTTTATAATTATTTTTTGTTGTTGGCATTCATATAAATATACTGTTGTGATAACTTAGTTCACGTTTGATTGGTATAAAACTATTTTGAATTTATAGCCCCCGCTGGAGGAAACTCCACCAGCCGCCGCTGCTGGATGTTCTTCCAACCAGCAGCTCTCCTCCAAACTCCCACATCCTGACTGAATCCTGAGGCTTTTTAAATGCCTGTTAAACTTTGGAACGATCTGAACCACTTCCTGAATCGGTCACATGGTATGGGGGAAGTTAATAGGGTGGCCAGATGTCCGGCTTTAGGGCGGATAGTCCGGATTGTCATTGCACTGTCCGGTGCCGCATCCAGCCAGACGTGTTTTTGTCCTCCTTTATGAGGCTCTAGGTTTCTAGAGCAGATTTTTATTTTTATTTATTCTGCTGGGCTGAAGCACAATATCCAATCATCAAAACTGCATCGCTATCTGATCTAACAGATGATTGGCTAAGAGTGGCGGCGTGTCAGATAAAGATCTGCTGTCATTGGTTACAAAAGTAAACAAGGATCAGAATCACTGATGCTAAGTATTAAAGTTAGCTTCCTGTCAAAGCCAGGATGTGGTTTAACCCAGAATGGACAGAAGAGCCTAATTTATGACCAAAGGTAGTGAAGATTCATTCCATGGTTTCTGCCACTTTGTCGATGCGATGTGGGCGGAAGCAGGCGAGGAAAAGCTGCGACTGAACGGCGTGCGAGTTCGGATTAACATAAAGTAATAAACGTGCAGCAGCTTCAATGTTGGCTTTTACATGAAGTTTAGTCGCCCCTGGATGCTAAAATAACTTGTGCAGAGCTGCAGGGTGGACTATTCTATAAAACATCACTAGTCCTACGGAGCGCAGACTGTGAGGTGGAAGTGGATTTCAGTGATTGGCCCAAAGCTGAAGGGACGACCATAAAGACACGTCTGCTGCTCACAGACACTGAAGATAAGCTCCCAAAACACTGAGGCTCTAAAAATAAAGCTAGACTTTTAGAGCAGCTGAATGTGAAAAATATTAGGCTATTTTATTATGAATGTTTCTTGTTAAAAAGGTTTAAGTCCAAACATCTTATGCTTTGCTGTATTCTGCACTTTAAAGATTCGTCTCGGTGTCACTTTTTAAACTCCACAATATATTAAATAAATACTAATGCTGCGAACCAATTCTTTTTTACATTTCTTTCATATTTTGTTCTATTCAGCTACACAAGCATCCTCTTTAAACTATAAGAATTGTACTATAAATGTGACTTTACCCGATTCTTATGCAGACCTTAGTAATTTATTGATATGCAGCACAATGTCCTCCTTTTTGGCACTATAGAAATGGCCGCCCTACGGCAGGAGCGAGGCTTCAGAGGTCATCGATTTGAGCTCCTCCCGTACATGAAGCAAGTCACGCAGAATCAACACCTCCACTACTCGACACGCGCCTCGAAACCTCGGCTCATCTGATGACATCACCACGCAACATTAAAAACATGAAATGATCAAAAATCATCAAAGAAACAAAGACTTTAATAGGAAAATGACTTTAAAATACCTAAATGTGCCTAAACTCTCTCCCTGCTGACCCCCCCTCTAGTGTCCATTAGCTTAGCATAGCATAGCTTAGCATAGCAGGCCACAGCAGGAATGATTTGCACCAATTATTACGGGTTTTGAGCTACCTAAATAATCTGGATTGGATTTAAATATAATTGAATTAATATTGTTTGATCTTTATTGAATTGCCTTCATGTGAAACGATGAAACTGAAGCCACATCACAACATCCAGGGTGGATGTAGGAAATGTGGGGCCCTAGGCAAAGACAGGCAGGGGCCCCTCTGAATGGAGAAGACATCAAACAGCCCCATTCTCCAGATGTAGAAATGTTAATAGAATAGACATCCATTATCTGTTCTAGGTTGTGTCCCTCTCTTCTTGTCCCTTTTCTTCTTGTTTTCCTCTCTATGTTTTGTACTCAGCTGACTTTTCATGCTGTCTCTAAAGGAATGAAAGATTTTTTCCAAGCACTAAGCTCACTTAGCTGATTGCTCCTTCCTGTGTTTCCAAAAAGGCCAAAGTAAATAACCCAGTCCTTCTTTTCACTGTAGACAAGCCATGATCTGCTTATCTGTTCTCCATTTTTCATTTGGATGAAATAATAGCTGCATGAATCATGACAGCAGACAAGATAGAGGAGAGCAGGAGGCGGGGTTACCAATCTACTCGCTCTGGAGAGCAGAGTTCGCTGCTTTTAGATGTTGTCTCCAAAGTCTCCAGTAGCAGAAAAAAGTCTCTAGATTTGGCGCTAGGAGCTTTTTAGAAATCAAAGTGCTAGAGGGGTCTGAAAAGTGGCTAAATATAGCGACTAAAGCGCTAAGTTGGCAACACTGCTCTTTGCATGGTTTGTTTTCAAATGGTTTGCTGCTGTCTGATTGGACCTTTCTGAACATGTGCAGCAAATGGACTGATCCAATATGGTGGACACTGAAGGGGGGGGCTGAGACACACTTAATATTATCAGCGTTCTGATGGTATTTTAGGAAAAAGATTTTATTCAAAAACATAATTAATGTGCAGAAATAAGGAATAGTGGGATTAACCATAAATGGAAACAGAGTTTTATGGGGCCCCCAGGCAGCTGCCTAGTATTGCCTAACGATGAACCTTCAGCAGTTTCCTGCCCAAAGATCTGAGCTTTGGTTCAGGAAGGTCAGATTCCTCCAGATTAACTGGGATTAGATCATCTGGACATTTAAAACAAACCAGACGGATTCTCCCAGCAGACTGAGACCAAACCAGTCCTAATCCCTCCCCTTTGGGCTGGTTTCCATCATCAGTTCTTCTTTCTTTGGGTCTTGAGTCTGAATGTTGGAAATTAAACAATTCAACGCAGAAGAAGGAAAAAAACTCACTTGCTCACGTTTTTTTTTTTTTACAAAGTCTTGATTTTTATTTCCTCCAAACACAAACTTACAGGTAAACTTCATGAACCGAAATAAAAATAACAACCAGAGTGACGTTTGTAGATAGCTGAACGTCTTGAAAGGAGGAAACGGATCCAGGAGTGCACTTAGCATGGCATAACATCAGAGCGGTGAGTTTCTGGAGCTGTGTGAACGCTGCAGGGACGGACCGAATCAGCCTGAACCGCTCTGGACCTTAAAGTCCTGCTTTATGGATCGATTGCTCGTCTTTGTCCAACAGACTCCTGCTTCTAATCCTAAAACTTTCTCTTCATGGTTCCAGACTCATCCTGCTGCAGGTATTAGACTCAGACTTTTAGCAGCAGTAGGTCAAACTTTTCACACAGCAAACCTTCTTCCTTCTATCATGTGAAAAAACAAACAAAACAAAAAAAACTACTTCAAGAAGTTTGGAGTTAAAGTTCATGTTGTGGTGAGTCCAGTGCTGCCACCGTCGCTTCAGGGTGGCTGTTTAGGATGGTTCTCCAAACAGAGGTAAAGCCTTCTATGTTCTCAGTGTGGCCATGATCCCTGGGCTGACTGGTGCTGCAGAAGAAAAATACAGTTAGAACCGAACGCTGTGCAAACTTTCCCTCCATGATCACTTTGTTCTGGATCCTCCTTCTCACATATAAAGCCTTAAATGGCCAAGCTCCATCTGATATCAGAGATCTGATTGTTCCTTATGTTCCTAACAGAGCACTTCGCTCTCAATCTGCAGGTTTACTAGTGGTTCCTAGAATTTCTAAAAGTAGAATGGGAGGCAGATCTTTTAGTTATCAGGCTCCTCTCCTGTGGAACCAACTACCAGTTTTAGTCCGTGAGGCAGACACCCTGTCTACTTTTAAGGCTAGGCTTAAAACTTTCCTTTTTGATAAAGCTTCTAGTTAGAGTGGCTCAGGTTATCCTGATCTATCTCTATAGTTCTGCTGCTATAGGCTTAGACTGCTGGAGGACATAGGGACCCCTTTTTCATCATTCTGCTTCATTCTATCTCTATTCTCCCACTCTGCAGAATCTGTTAGTTCAATCTCTAACGTTCTGCTCTCTCTGCTTTTTCTCATAGTAGCTTCATCTGGTCTGTTCCTGTTTGGCTGTGACTCCATCCTGGAGAGAAATATCAGCTGTGCTGCTGCCATCAACACCTTTGTTTCTAGATGTTGGAGCTTGGCCTGTTTTCCAGTGTAGTCCTGTTTCTCTGACTGTGACTAACTGGATGTGCTCTCTTCATCCTCTGACATGGGAGCTGGCTCGGAGCTCGTCTGCCTGGCTGTGTGTTTCCTGGACGGGGCCGCCTGTGGAGCTGGTTGACAGTTGCCTTTTGTATCTATGCTTCTTTTTCTATGTCTGCTTCTGTCTCCTTGAACCCCAGTGGGCCTCAGCAGATGGCCGCTCACACTGAGCCTGGTTCTGCTGGAGGTTTCTTCCTGTTCAAAGGGAGTTTTTCCTCTCCACTGTCGCTACAAGCATGCTTAGTGTGAGGGATTGCTGAAGAGTCAATGAGTCGATGCAATCAGCTGGTTTTCCTTAGATAGAAAACTTTGAATCAATCTGACTGTATGATCTGGTTGAATTGTCTCTAGAAAGTGACCTGAGATGACATGATGTGAATTGGAGCTATAGAAATAAACTGAATAGAATCGATCAGGCCTGGTCCCAAAGGGGGATAAGAGTGATAGTTCCCCAAAACATAAGTATCTGCTTTCAGTGATGCTAAAGCTGCAGAAGCTGCCATGTTGACGGTTGTGCCAGTAAGTGCTGCCAGCAGAGGGCGATGTGGAACAGCAACGTTTACGTCTGCTCAGAAGAAAAGGTGCTAAAACTCAACTAAAGCCGGACATACATGGCGCGATTTTTTGCTCTTTTCGGGCCGATTCTCTAGTGCGAGAATTTTTCCATCAGGCCGACTGTCAGCCTGACGGTGCGTGGCGTACAGGTGGTGCCGTTTTTAAGCTTCTTTTATCTCATCGCTAAAACTTTCTTCTTTGGTTACCAAGCAGAAAAACTGGATTATTTCAGTCAAACATTAACAGCATCATTCAACCTTCTACTGCATTTAAAAAGCTGAGCCATTAGTTTCCGTCTGCATTACGATGTAAACAGGCTTGATATTCATTGTTAACATCGATTCATTAATCAGTATCTAATTGAAGGATAAAACTAGTGGATAATTAAATAATAAATGGTGCAGCTGACTGAATAGTTTTCCTGAATAAAAGCCGAGGAGAAGCGTGAACCACAGGTACCTGATTGTCCGCAGGCCTTCATACACTGCTCATAGGTGTCGAAGCGGTTCTGGTTTCCACCGCAGCCGCCGTACCAGAAGCGGATGCAGCTCCTGCTGGGAGCATCATGGTGCCACTTCAGGACAAATTTAGCACATTTCCCTTCTTCTTTGGGAAGCTGGCAAATATCCAGAGATGTAAGAGTCGCTGGGAAGAAGAAAAAAAGCAGGTCAAAGGGACAGTTCAGAGCCTTATGGTCTACTGATAAATCTAATAAAACAAAATAAAAATACATCTTTTAATGTTTTAAGAAAAAGATGCTGAATGTATAGCTCTGTGGTTTGGTCAGGAAATTAAAGTCGTAGGGAAGCGGCCGTTCCAACCGTTGCATTTCCAAATTTCCGAGGTTCGCAAGCAAATTTGGTTGTGGCCGGTTTGT
The DNA here is from genome assembly GCA_030533445.1 of Cyprinodon diabolis. Lineage (NCBI taxonomy): Eukaryota > Metazoa > Chordata > Actinopteri > Cyprinodontiformes > Cyprinodontidae > Cyprinodon > Cyprinodon diabolis. The sequence goes on along the minus strand of CM060068.1, from coordinate 776,827 downwards.
GGGAAGCATCATGCTAACCAGTTAGCATCTTAGTGCTAGCAGGTTCCCAAAGAAACGACGCTGTCAAGGAACGCTATGGACAGCGGAAACATGCAAGAGGAGGAGAGTTTAGTGTCGGAGGTCGTGGATGAGTCTCCTCCGTCATCCATTTTTTATTTAGAGGAGGAAAGCGGGGACGAAGATGTTGTGGAAGAGGACGCCAGGGCGGCAGAAGCTTGGTTTGGTGTAGAAGGCTTCCAGCCGTTGGATGAATTTAGGTGTTCAGGCTGACAGGATTTTTTTTTAAAGAGAAACTTTCTACATTTTTGGACAATACTGTCTGATAAATCAAAGAGTATATTCATAGAAATGTTTAAGCCAGAATGATTTAACATTTAAATATGGGCGTTTCTCAATATGCGTTCTTGAGCGTTCTCGTGTACTCGTGACACGTCATCAGCCTCAGCCCGAGTACCGTTCCAATTCTCGAGAACGCCAGATCGAGAACGCATCAAATCCCCGGATGTTGTTCTCGCCCCGCCCTCTTCATCGAGCATGCATCAGAGCAGACTTGTGCGTTCTTCAGACTGACCGCTTCCCCAGAATGCCCCGCGGCCGCAGCTTGATTCCAGACGGCGCTCACAGTGGGAAGTTAAACATTCCCTTTTCTGCTGCTGTTGTTCTTCAAAAGTACGTTTTGAAATCGTTTGAGGCGATAACATTATACATTGAAGCCTCCCTGTGTGGCCTGTTTACAGAGTTAGTGCGAAATTAAAAAAAAAAGTCCGACGTTGAGCGGACCAGAGTGACCAGCAGACCTCCGAGGGTAACCGCAGCCAGGGCTAAATTTACCCCGTCTGTAGTGCACTTCTCTCGGTCTAGTTATGTGTGAACTACCGCTCGTTCTGATGGCGGTTTTCTGCAGTTCGGTAATTTTTTTAAATGTTTTTTAAGCTTGAGAAATTAAAAATATTGTTTTCTAATTGTTTTGTGTAGGGAATAAATATGTGATGACGTCACGAGTACGCTTCTGTTCCAATACACATACGTGCTCGCGTTCTCGTCAAGTCCGATCTTCCGGCGTTCTCGCCAAGAACGGACTTCACGAGAACGCGAGTACTTACTCGCGTTCTCGTGAATTGAGAAACGCCCGATGATTTCCTAAGACTTTAAGATGGAAGATTTGTGTTTTTGTTTGAAAGCTATCACTATATCCTAAAGGTTCACTCCGTCAGGTTTGGCTGATTTTTAAAACGTCAGAGACTCAAAATGGTTCCACTGGGCGCCGCATGTTTCCGTTAGCGTCAGTCGTTTAGATGTTCCGTTCCTCCCTGTCCTCCATGTTCTCCTCAGAGATCCCTGGTGCCACAGTCAGCCTCTGATGCCGTTAACATGTTTCCTTATCCAATTAGTTCATAAGCAGAATCAAAAATTTGCAGCACATTTGTTTGAAGAACAGAATCTCAGCAAAGTAAATTTTAGCTTTTAGAATCTAGCATTCAATGTTTATCATTTAGCATATAGCTTTTAACATTTAGAATTTAGCCTTTAATATTTAGCATTTAGCAAATGTGCCAAATGCTTTTACTAAACTATTTGACCCATAGAATAACAGTGAAGCATTTTGATGGCCACAAACATTTAGAAAGCAAGTATTTCCCACTTTTTTCAGAATCAGTGTGTATAACAAAATGTAAAATTTTTACACATAACATAAAAATCTATAAAAAATAATAGGGAAACTGCTGGTTTTCAAGCTAAAATAAGCCCCAGTGCCTTTTCTGAGCTGTTTTTCGTTTTGTTTTGTTCAGCCTTAGGCTGAAAAAAAAAATAAAAATCAGCGTCCAAACTTAAAAAAATAGTACGGTTGTTATTATTTAGCCTGGAGCTGCGCTCACTGATCCAGCCTCAGCTGTGTGTTTCACTCTTACGCAGGCCGGTAACACAGCTCTGCTTTATATAATCCAGCCATGTGATGAAACCTTATTTCATTGGCTACAAAGCCCAACAGCCCATTTGTTCTCAGCGAATAACAGCAGGACTCTAGGAGGCGTAATATCGCTCTACTCGCTGCCTCATTTGCTGACAGGAAAGGAGCGCTTGGGAGACTTCAGCAGCTGTCCCTGAATTAAACCGAGTCAGACAAAGATCCGACAATTTTGTCTTGTAGGTAAGAAGAAGATGTAAAGAACCACACCAAACATCGCGGGCTAACAACTGAGGTAAGTAATAGGAAATAAATATTAGCAAGATGCTAAGCATTAGCTATGACCAGCTAACTTTTCTGATGTCCACAACTGGATGTTATGGGCGATTTTCTCATCATAGTATACTTTTATTTTGAATATGCTGGATTACTTTGAACCTTTGGACCCTTATGGACGATTGGAGTATAAACATTTGAAGATTGGATTTATAAAACAGCTTCTGGCCTTCAAAAGGATGTAGCTGTTGCTGCTTTGTTTGCTTACATGTTGACATGCTGCTATATCTGTGTTAATTGTGCTTTGCTGCTCGCTGTGTCCATAAAATTAACTTGGTAGTTAAATTGTGGAGAATCTGAGCTTTCCAATCATGTCTAACATGTTTATATTGGTGAACATTTTACTGGTGGAATTTTCATGCATTCTGAGTTATTAGTTTAAACACTTTAAAACGGTTTGCCGGCGACCCGATGGATTTAAAGAGGTTAATATGTAGCATTTAGCATTTAATATGTAGCATTTGTCATTTAATATGTAGCAGTTAGCATTTAATATGTAGCATTTAGCATGTGGGTCCCCTTGCTAAGAAGGCTGGATCCAGACGGCGGCTACATGCTAACATGTTTTCTCTTATTGCTGTTTCCTGAAGGGGACTCTGAGGGGTCAGGTTCTCACCAGAAGCTGGAAGAACCCCCATCTGCTCAGCTTTCTGCTCCTCTGGCTGAGGCTCCAGGGCTGCAGAGACATGAACCATAAAAAGACTTTACATTCGCTGCACTTGAACTGGATTCTGTGTCACAAACTGGGCTTAGAAATATAGCTGCTCTGGTCACATGGTTTGGATCATCTTCACAGACCTGCTGCTCCTGAACTTTCTGTTCAGGAAACATGATCGTTTAAACTGTGAAGGCGTGAGGTTCTTAAACATGCTAACAGCGCTGTGTTAGCATGTTAGCTGACAGCAGCTAACAGACGGATAAAAACCTTTTAGTCTGATAGTTCTGATTTTATGAGTATTATTTTTGCTTTTGGTAAATGGCCTGTACTTATACAGCACTTTTTGAAGTCAGGAGACTCGACCAAAACACTTTACGCTACATTCAGTCAGTCGCGCACACTGATGGTGGCAAGCTACTTTTAAGACGGACTTCAAATAAGTGAAAGAATTTAGAGATTCATGCTAATAAGCTAGGACCTAATTAACAATGCTTGGGTGGCGTTAGCAAGTTTAGCTTAGCTTGATGAAAAAGGAATAGTTTCACAAACATTAATATTGTGGAGAATTAAGTCCTAACATGGGAGGCTGACATTTTAAAAATACATTTTGATTTTAATCTTCTGATATTTGACCAGTTATTTATATTCAACATAGGTTCAATTAAACCATAATAGCTCTTTGATTTAAAGGTTAAAATCAATCCACTGGACTTTGTTTCCAAGTTTGAAGACGTTTCTCTTCCATCCAGGAAGATTTTTCAATCCAAATGTCAGAAATAGCATTTAGTTCCAGGTTTTATCCAGCAGCCCAACAAAGCCTGGTTTTAGTTTAGAAAACATGCAAATAGAAACGGATGAACGGGTCCCCCCCTTTGGAATGGGGGTCGTTTGGCTTCTTTGTTAGCCTGCAATGCCCCATACCTGTCTATGTCTCTGAAAGGGGGGTCGTTAGAGGGAATAGTTGGCCTGGATGAATAGGTGAGGTCTTCTGTTCTCCTGTAAAGGGGTATTTATAGACAGTATAAAACCTGGAACTCAACGCTATTTCTGACACTTTGAATTGAAAATCTTCCTGGATGGGAAGATAAACGTCTTCAAACTGAAAAAAAGTCAAGTGGGATAATTTTTAACTTTTATGGAATGACTCTGACCTGGATGACTGAGAATCTTCACCAGCAAACTGATTAGAAATAGTTTTCTGCTGGAATGAACTTACCTGACTTCATGCAGTTTTCTAAGCAAAGGACTTCTGTGTCGAACCTATTCTCATTGCCTCCACACCCTCCATACCAGAACTCTGCACAGAACCCATTCTTTCTGTCAAAGAACCACTTAGCCTGATAGTCTTTGCACGGCTGCCCAGGGTCAAAGTCAAGTGAGCACGGCTCTGCCAGGTCATTGACTACAACATGCAAAATAAAAAGAAAAAGCATTTGAAACAGAAAGAAGCAGACATGAGCAGGACAGACAGGCAGAGATGGAGATTCTGTTAGGATTAAATCTAAAACATCACATTGTTAAAAACCAGCAGGTTAAATTATCACAAGAGCAGCTTTTTGGTTTTTCTACAAAAACAAGATGTCGATGTCTAACGAGTCAGACGTGTTCGTCACTGAGAATAAAGCCAGCAGATAGTAGGTAAGTTTTTACAAGTGAACTGAAAAGTTAGTAATGATTACGTTTGCTTTAAATATTAGTTTATTTTAGTGACAGATTTTTGGAGGTTCAGGTTACATAAGAACCTCAGCCGCTACGGTTGATCTCCTAATGTTGTGTCTTAGGGTTTGTTTGTTTATATGGTTTCAGAGCAACGTACCCGGTTCTGGTTCTGGTTGTGGTTGTGGTTCTGGTTCTGGTTTAGCTTCTAGTTCAGGTTCTTGTTCAGGTTTTTCCAGTGGTCTGCTGGTGACAGGTGCGCTGCCTGGGCTGGCTGCTTCTGTTAGGAAAATATCGTTTATTCTCACCTGATAAAACTGTAGGTGTTTTACTAATTAATGTTCAGGCAGATGCTGCAGAAAAAGTTTAGAATAACGTGGTGTTTGACAAACAGATCATTAAAAGTATTCAAATAAAAAGTTTTATTTCAGTTGGATTATTTAAAAATCGGTCAGAAGTAAAGACAAGTGAGATTGTTTCCCATATTGTGACATTTACAGCTAGAAGATCCCAAATCTTTGAAAAAAATACCATCTGACCTAATCACTGGTCTTCCAAAGCAGCTTTTAAATCATGGCCAGTAAAACAGGAAGGATTGGCGCAAAGCTCCGCCCACAAACACTGACAGAGGGGGGACTTACTGGTTTCAACGATGCCCTTGCGGGTGGAGACAATGAGACCCTCAGCTGTGTGTGCCGTGACCACAGCGTGATACGTCTGAGAACTTTCCAGGTTGTCCAGAGCTATCTCCGTGCCGGAGACGTTGGTCTTCACAACCAAGGCGTGGTCGGTCAGTCGAGTCACCACCACTTCAAAGTAGACGAAGAGTTTGGGATCCAAGATGCTCCAATGTAACCTGAAGCTGCTGGACGTGACGTTGGCGACGTGCAGCTCGTCTGCAGCTGATTGGTGGGAACAGAAAGGCTTTAAACTCTCGTCCATTCAGCACACTAATCCTAAACAGGACCTTCTGGTCACATCCAAACAACAAGATGGTAAGTTCAAACGGCTGTTCCAAGGTAGACTTCAAAGAATAATTACTTTAAACCGCCTCAAACCCAGGAACCGTCCAGGTTCAAACCCATCACAGCCTGAAGGATGTTTACCAGGGAGACACCGCTCTGACTGTCCACAGTGATGTCAGTTTGACCGCACCAGAGGAAAAAACTAAGTTCTTCTGGATCAACTATTTACCTTCAGTTGAGACTGAAAGACAGACGCAGGATCTTTGCGGTTTGAACGTCCGACAGAAGGTTCGTATCTTAGCCTCAAACCAACAGCTAGATGCTGGAAACCTGCTTCCAGGCGTGAGCTAAAGCAGGAAAGTGCTTCCAAACCCAGACTGAAAACGTTAAGATTCCAGAGAAGCTGAAAATGCGTTCTCACCTAACGAGATTCAGGAATCAGTAGCAGCCGTTTTGCATGCAAAGTCTATGGTTGATGCTCATCAAGGCGCATAGAAACATCCTCCAGGAGCTGATCTGGGAGCTGGCAGGGAGTCAGACACAGCCGTGCTGATGCAGAGCGCTATGATCACTCCTCTGAAACAGTTTATTAACGCCTAAATTAACTTCAAATGTAGAAACCTGCCGGCAGAATATGTTGACTTTTATTATCCTGCTGCCTGCAGTTTGTAGAACAGACCTGAAAAACGCTAACATCTACTTCCAGCCGCCACCAACAGGAGGGGAAAACCCCCAAGAGGCGAGCGGGCCTGAGGCAGCTGCTGCTGGGGATTCCCAGTGACAGCGCAGCGCCGGTATGTGGGGGTCTGAGCGGCTCCCACAGAGAAATAATCTTTGAAGGCAGGATGGTAATCTGGATGAACTGACTGCACAGACCATGTTTTCAGGAGGACTTTCTCACTTCAACATAGATTCTAACTACTTTCTACCCGCTGATCACAGCTAATATAGCAAAGCTGCTCTCTGGCATTGAACACAGGAGTAGTGGATAGAACTGGTAGAAGCAGCCGGTAGAAGCTTGGAGCTCTAACCTCCAGATCTGGCTACTTTCTGAACATCTTACCATGATGCTTCTTGTCATGAACGGCCTGGTTAGTTTCATAGTGTTTCTGATGTTTCCTGGTAAAGCAAATAAAACAGCAATGAAAACAGACTGGTTATGAACTCATGAAGAGAAAGAGGGAGCAATCTTACTCCTGATGGGGAGCTGGTGGAAGGGGGCTTTTCAGGGGCTGGTCACTCTGCACCCAGGCACAGTTCTTGGACAGTTCAGGACGGTTTTCAACTAAGAGGCAGAGAAACAAAGGATGAAGGTACTTCCATTGATTGTGGAGAAGAATGAAATCAGTGTCTGACTTACAGCTGATATACTTTGCAAACAGCTGCCCAAACGTCTGGATGTGTTTGTCATAGAAGTCAGAAATGAGGTCGAGGCGTTTGAAGAAGACATCTGAAGGTTCGCTTGCCATACGGGACAGAACGTAAGCGTCTCTGGGACCCAGCGCTTTACCCACGCCAAAAATCACCAGGAAGAATCCTCTGCATTTGATCTCACTGGCAACGCGGACCAGCTGCTCCTCTTCCTCCGCTATGCTGCCGGTCACAAAGAGGACAATCACCTTCCTGTCGCGCTGCAGCGGCGCTTTTTCAAACACCTGCTCCACTGTGGACTCGATGGCCGAGGCGAGGGCACGGCCGCCCTCCAGCTGCTCCGTCTTCTCCAGCAGGAACCTGACGATGTCTGGAGCAGAGCGGTGTTGGGTCAAGCCAACGTCCACGTGAATGGGAAGACCAGTTCTGTTGCGGAGAAACGCATAAGGAGCTTGCTGGACAACAGATACTCTAGCATGATGAACAGATGTCATGGGATCCGAAGTCACATGGAGAGCGTCTACGATGTGAGCTATGTATCGTTTAATCTCAATGAAGAAGGAGGGGAACGTGGTCTCAGAGCTGTCAATGACGAATGCCATGTCAATGTCCACATCAGAGGTCAGCGACCTCCGGTCTCGGCTGGTCGCTGGGGGTATAAAGTCACAGACTTGATCCGGAGAGCAGAAATCTACACAAAGAACAAAGAAGCTTCTTAATGCAAAAGCACAGGAACATTCAATAATCAAAGCTTTAACAGCAATCAAAAAGCTTCAAAATGATGATGATGATGATGATGATGATGATGATGATGATGCTAAAATTACAAACAAAGAAAGTGATTTTGTTTTTCTGAAAACAGTCGTGGGGTAAACCAGAGCACGGAGTTATGTGACGTTCCAGAAACAAACTGTTGAAGCTCATCCAGCGTAAGCTGTAGTCTACATATAGAACCTGCCTACATTTCAGTCAAAATCTTTAAAACCTGAATGGAAAAAAATTCAAAATCATAAAAAAACTTTAAACCCAATAAAAACTAGAACTAAACTGTTTCAGCTTGAGCTTTTTTTTAATGTAAAATATCCAATGCTTATATGCTAGTCTTCGGTTCTCCCAATAATTATCATTTTTCTCTCAGTGCTTTAATGTCTTTATTACAGTAGTAGCCATTCAAAGTTTTCAGACTTTCCTTGATTGACCCTTGGCTAGTCCCCTACAATTCCTTTTTTAAACATCTAAAATATTCTTTCTGTCATGTCATGATAGGACATTAATATCTAAAGAGAAGCATCATCTCCTGTCATTCGGTTGCCATTCGTCTACCATTCAGCTGCCATTCAGCTGCCATTTGGCTACCGTTTGGCTGCCATTCGTCTACCATTCGGCTGCCACTTGGCTGCCATTCAGCTGCCATTTGGCTACCGTTTGGCTGCCATTCGTCTACCATTCGGCTGCCACTTGGCTGCCATTCAGCTGCCATTTGGCTACCGTTTGGCTGCCATTCGTCTACCATTCGGCTGCCACTTGGCTGCCATTCAGCTGCCATTTGGCTACTGTTCGGCTGCCATTCCGCTACCATTCAGCTGCCATTCGGCTGCCATTCGTCTACCATTCGGCTGCCACTTGGCTGCCATTCAGCTGCCAATTGGCTACCGTTTGGCGGCCTTTCGTCTACCATTCGGCTGCCACTTGGCTGCCATTCAGCTGCCATTTGGCTACTGTTCGGCTGCCATTCGGCTACCATTCAGCTGCCATTCAGCTGCCATTCGGCTGCCATTCGTCTACCATTCGGCTGCCACTTGGCTGCGATTCAGCTGCCATTTGGCTACTGTTCGGCTGCCATTCGTCTACCATTCGGCTGCCACTTGGCTGCCATTCAGCTGCCATTTGGCTACCGTTTGGCTGCCATTCGTCTACCATTCGGCTGCCACTTGGCTGCCATTCAGCTGCCATTTGGCTACCGTTTGGCTGCCATTCGTCTACCATTCGGCTGCCACTTGGCTGCCATTCAGCTGCCATTTGGCTACTGTTCGGCTGCCATTCCGCTACCATTCAGCTGCCATTCGGCTGCCATTCGTCTACCATTCGGCTGCCACTTGGCTGCCATTCAGCTGCCAATTGGCTACCGTTTGGCGGCCTTTCGTCTACCATTCGGCTGCCATTCAGCTGCCATTTGGCTACTGTTCGGCTGCCATTCGGCTACCATTCAGCTGCCATTCAGCTGCCATTCGGCTGCCATTCGTCTACCATTCGGCTGCCACTTGGCTGCCATTCAGCTGCCATTTGGCTACTGTTCGGCTGCCATTCGGCTACCATTCGGCTGCCATTCGGCTACCATTCAGCTGCCATTCGGCTGCCATTTGTCTACCATTCGGCTGCCACTTGGCTGCCATTCAGCTGCCATTTGGCTACTGTTCGGCTGCCATTCGGCTACCATTCAGCTGCCATTCGGCTGCCATTTGGCTACCATTCGGCTGCCATTCGGCTGCCATTCGGCTACCATTCAGCTACCATTCGGCTGCCATTCATTTACCATTCGGCTGCATTTAGGCTGTGTTGTCGGAAAATTTTGATTTCTCTTCTATTATATATTAATTTATCTTATTTACTCACTCTAAAGTTTTCACTCAGTGTGTTTCACCTTGAAGCCCACACCATTCTCTGCAGGATGGTGTTTGTAGACCAGACATAGCTTCTTCCATAACAAACCAGATTCTTTCTCAAGGTTTATTCATAACATGTTACTGTTTAACCAAAGTGTCTGTAATTAGTTTTGACTCTGACTGCTTTCCATTGTTGTAATTAAGGAGGAACGAACGCTGCTCAGATCAGAACAGAGCAGAATGCTGCCATTGGGGCTGTATGATGAACTGTTCTTTCTTTGCAAAGATATTTGCCTTTTATTTAACTGGGGTGAAGGGTTGAATACTTTTTTCTCATGACCGGCTGCCAGTTGGCTACCATTCGGCTATATTTCGGTTGCCATTCAGCTGGCTTTTGACTGGTAGGGGGCATTTTGATTGGCTGCTACTGTAGTTTGACACAAATGTGTAGAAACAGCTTTAGGTCATCTTACCGAAGCAGACGTGGCAGTTCAGGACCTTCCTGAAGGCTGAGTTGTACTGGGAGCTTCCTGAGGCAGGAAGAACTATAACCTGGGCCAGTGCTGTATTGTTCACCTGTTTTACAAGGAGAATAATAAATAGAGGTGATAAATATAAAATGAGGGTGAAACTGGTCTCAAAGAACAGTTAAAGGCTCCTTCAGTCGGTCATACCTGCACAGCCCGGCTGAGCTCTCTGTTCTCACTGTTCACCAAGATCAAGGTAGCTATCCCAGCATCGTGAAGGCGAAGAGCGGCATTAGTGATTCTCTGAGTCTGCCTAACCCGGTGACCAACAAAGAAGATGGCCACTTTCCTCATAAGGAAACCACTGCGCACTCTCTTGAAGGTGTTCTGGGCCACAAAGGTCATGGCTGTTTCTAAACTTGCTTCCTTGTTGGATCTTGGTTTTTGCAGTCCCTCGATGCGATCCACCAGCGACCGTTTCTTCAATGCGTCGGCAAACCGGACCTCAGTGATGACCTCGTTGCTGTACAGTGTCAGAGCAACGCGAGCGCCTCTTGGACAGTTACTCTCAGCGATGGTGATGTTTTTAACAAGGAGAGCGGCAGTGTCTCGCATGTTGTTGAAAACTTGGCGATCGACAGTCTGGGAGACGTCCAGGGCGAAAGCCAGCTCCGTGGGGTAGACCGGACATTCCTCCTTACCTAAGAACACGCACAGAGAGGCCTAGTCTAACTTCCTGCCACCATGATCACAGCCTGATCTGAAGCATTTTAATCCAAAGCAAAGACACTTTTATACTCACCAAAACAGCAAGCTGATAAAGATAAAAAGAACAATAAAAACATTGTAAGAATCAGTTTGTGCTCCTAGTGAACAATAATATTGAAGTCAGGAAAACTTACGGCAGTTATCTCTGATCTTCTGGACTAGGTCACATTGCTGGAAGGAGGAAGAGTCAACTTTTAGCAAACTAGATATACACAGAATAGATGCAGAAAAAGGTTATTCCGTAGGTAGGGAACACGTACCACAACACCTGGTCCTCTTGGTCCTTTGGGTCCCTGTAGAAGCAAAAACAAGCGCGTTAACAGACCCATACACAATTAACTAATACCCCGTCTAAGAGCTCCGCTATCTCCATCTTCTGCTCTCGCTAAGCAGTTTAAAACATGGAGCATTTCTTCCCCTCCCTGCAGCTCATTATAGCTCATCTAAAGCTGCTCAGGTTATATCAGGCCAAGAAGTTGGACACATTTTCTTTTATGAAATGTTGATATTCTTGGAAAATCATGTAAAAAATGTTATTTAAAGTTGTTTATTCTGCGGGCTTTTTTCACGTTCAAACAGCCCTGGAGAATGTGAATAAAGCTGAAGGTTTTAGGAGGCTTACGTAGGGTCCAGGATACCCATCCTCTCCCTTCTGTCCAGGCAGTCCAGGTTTCCCAGATACTCCCTAGAAAGAGTCAACATTTAGTCTTAAACACCGCTGGAAAGATTTGGTAACTCCATAGAGAAATTAATCATGTAGCATATAATGAAATGACTAAAAAGACAAACTCTCTGTCCGCGGTTTCCTCGGGCTCCAGGTCCACCCAGTTTTCCAGGGTCTCCAGCTTCCCCCTGAAATCATGAAAAACAGGCAGATAGATGCAGCAGCATCGCTTTACATGAAATCTGAGCTGGAGTGAAAGGCTGTGGCCTACCTTTGGTCCGGGGTTTCCTGGGAAACCAGTACCACCCTTTAAAGAAGCGCACACAGTGGGAAAGGATTTATAGCATCGTCTTCATCCTGATTTATTCACTGACTGACCTTAAAGGTCACCTGAACCATTTCTACTGAGCTCATGCAGCCCTTTGCTCTCACCTGTCTTCCTTTCTCACCCTTCGGACCGAAACCATCGCTACCATCTGGACCCTGAATGGAAAAAGGACAAAAATGCTGTGACCAGCTGGTTTTCTGGGACAAACAGTCACACTTTTCATTTATTTTCATTTAAAGATGGCTTAAATTTAACATTTATATTAACAAAGAAACCAGTTACAATTAATGTGAGCAAGTCAAAACTACACAAAACAGACTCCCTGCATGGATTATAAAAAACCACAACATAAAGCTATTTAAATGCATAGAGGAAGCGGAACACTGTGGCGATAGCCGGACTGCTCCCCTGGTGAAAGTCAAATCTGTTGGTATCGTTTTTTGGCATCAAGACAATTATTCTTATCGCCTCATCGCCAGACAGGACACTGAACAAAAAACTACACAAAACACAGGAACTTTTTTCTTTAGGGCCAAAAATGTAAAACCTTTAAAAATCATCTTATTTATTCCATATTTATTTTTTATATAGTAATGTAAACATGCTGATCACTACGGGAACAAACCCATAAAATCTCAATATTGTCTGACTTCAGCTTGAAAAGATTAACTATTTAAAGTGAAAAACATTAATCTAGGATATTTTTACATATCCAGTATGTAAAAATATACGTTGGGGAAACTGACAGAATTTAGTCTCTTTATTTTTTTTTTGCTTATTTGTCTGAAAAGTACGTATTATAGTTGTTTCCTAATATGACCGATCCATCTTAGGATCATAATAAAAAAAAATAAAAACATTCATCTCATGGAAATGATCTAAAACTATAAAGTTTTAGGAGAAGGTCATGCTAGGGCAGAATTAGTATAATTAATCAGAGGTATAATGGGTTAATCAAGCAAAGAGAGTCATAAACTGGAATTAATGGAAAAAGAGTTTATTCTTACTGGTTCTCCATGGGGTCCAATGGAACCGCTCTCACCAGCTGGTCCTGGATCTCCCGGTTCTCCCTAAAATGAGACCATGAGAAGCAGATTCACTGGATAAGGAAAACATTTCAGAGGAAACAGGAGGATGGATCATGTGGTTCTACAGATTGAATGAAACGGAACCAAGCGTCTGCCTGTTGGCTCATGCATGTCCATCCATGTTACGTAGCCGACCCGTTCACAGTCAGACACTCATCAAGCTCGCTCCGGTTCTCTACCTTGCGACCAAGAGGTCCTCTTCTTCCTGTATCTCCGGCGGGACCCGGGATACCACCAGGACCCTGAACAATCAAGCATCATCAGATGAGGTTTAGGATTAGCACGATACCCCGGATACAGAACAGCAGATCCATTTGGTGGACTCACTCTAGGACCGGGATTCCCATCCTCCCCTTTAGGTCCTGGAGTACCGATTGGTCCAGCTCGACCCTTCAGAAAGACAAAGCTGGTCTTAATGATTGACCTTTCTTTCATGATTTCTGTTAATGACTAAAGAATGTAGTTATCTAAAAAGATGTGCTAGTAGGAATCCAATCAAAGCAGCTCATCAAACTGCTGCAAGTGGCAGGAAATTTTCGGATTATTAAATCCAGAATATCTAAGCTTCCCCATCTCTGTAATTCTCATCCAGATAATCTTATGGAAATGAAGAGAGCAAACTCACTCTTGATCCTGCGATGCCCTGCTGTCCTGGCAGACCTTTTGCTCCGGGTGACCCGGGACGTCCCTTCAGGGAAGCAGCAGAATGTTAGCTAACTATGAAAGTTATTCAAATATTAACAAACTCTAGAAAGTGACCTACAGGTGGTCCCGGTTGGCCTCTGTTACCATCCAGACCCTAAGGAAGATAAGGACAGAGTTACTCCTTGGTTCACTCAAAGCCTCCAAGATTTTTCAAGAGTTGTTTACCTGTCTGCCATTTTCCCCCCGTTCTCCTATCACTCCGTCTAAACCAGGGTCTCCCTGTCAGCCGAAAACCAACATTCCAGTCACAATAATAAACCAAGTTTAACGTTTCCTGTACAGCAGAAAAAAGCTGATCGAGACTATACCGGCAGGCCAGCATCACCACGGTCCCCCTTAGGTCCTGGAGTGTCGTTATCCTGTCCCCTCATTCCCTGATGTGAAAGAGATAAACCAGGTCAGCTGGAAAAGCTGGATGACGCAGTTTGATGACTAAACAAGACTGAAACTAAACAAAAGTTTGGAGACTTGGTTGCAAAACTTAATGAGGAGATCAATCTGGAAGGAAGCCAAGTATCTCCCAGCTCTTCCCTTCCTGCCCTCTGTTCTAACAAACATGGAGCTTTGGACTGAAGAAGGTCTGAAGAAGTGAGAGACTGTAGGAAGAACTTAGCTCTGCCCAGGGTTCACCTTCAGCCCACTGAGAGCCTCTTGGTTCTGGAGATTCATTCAGGTAGCATCAAAGGGATCCATCCATCCATCCATCCATCCATCCATCCATCCATCACTCATCCATCACTCATCCATCCATCCATCATCCATCCATCATCCATCCATCCATCCATCCATCACTCATCCATCACTCATCCATCCATCCATCATCCATCCATCATCCATCCATCCATCCATCCATCCATCCATCCATCACTCATCCATCACTCATCCATCCATCCATCCATCATCCATCCATCCATCCATCCATCACTCATCCATCCATCCATCCATCATCCATCTATCCATCATCCATCCATCATCCATCCATCATCCATCCATCCATCCATCCTTCCTTTCATCCATCCATCCATCCATCCATCCATCATCCATCCATCCATCCATCCATCCATCCATCCATCCATCCATCCATCCATCCATCCTTCCTTTCATCCATCCATCCATCCATCCTTCCATCCATCCATTCATCTATCCATCATCCATCCATCATCCATCCATCATCCATCCATCCATCCATCCTTCCTTTCATCCATCCATCCATCCATCCATCCATCCATCATCCATCCATCCATCCATCCATCATCCATCCATCATCCATCCATCCATCCATCCATCACTCATCCATCCATCCATCCATCATCCATCTATCCATCATCCATCCATCATCCATCCATCATCCATCCATCCATCCATCCTTCCTTTCATCCATCCATCCATCCATCCTTCCTTTCATCCATCCATCCATCCATCCATCCATCCATCATCCATCCATCCATCCATCCATCCATCCATCCATCCATCCATCCTTCCTTTCATCCATCCATCCATCCATCCTTCCATCCATCCATCCATCCATCCATCCATCCATCCATCACTCATCCATCACTCATCCATCCATCCATCATCCATCCATCATCCATCCATCCATCCATCCATCACTCATCCATCCATCCATCCATCATCCATCTATCCATCATCCATCCATCATCCATCCATCATCCATCCATCCATCCATCCTTCCTTTCATCCATCCATCCATCCATCCATCCATCCATCCATCCTTCCTTTCATCCATCCATCCATCCATCCTTCCATCCATCCATTCATCCATCCATCATCCATCCATCATCCATTCATCCATCCATCATCCATCCATCATCCATCCATCCATCCTTCCATCCATCCATCCATCATCCATCCATCCATCCATCCATCATCCTTCCATCCATCCATCATCCATCCATCCATCCATCCATCATCCATCCATCCATCCATCCATCCATCCATCCATCCATCCATCATCCATCCATCCATCCTTCCTTTCATCCATCCATCCATCCATCCTTCCATCCATCCATTCATCCATCCATCATCCATCCATCATCCATTCATCCATCCATCATCCATCCATCATCCATCCATCCATCCTTCCATCCATCCATCCATCATCCATCCATCCATCCATCCATCCATCCATCATCCATCCATCCTTCCTTTCATCCATCCATCCTTCCATCCATCCATTCATCCATCCATCATCCATCCATCATCCATCCATCCATCCTTCCATCCATCCATCCATCACTCATCCATCCATCCATCCATCCATCCATCCATCCATCCATCCATCCATCCTTCCTTTCATCCATCCATCCATCCATTCATCCATCCATCATCCATCCATCATCCATCCATCCATCCTTCCTTTCATCCATCCATCCATCCATCCATCACTCATCCATCCATCCATCCATCCATCCATCATCCATCCATCCATCCATCCATCCTTCCTTTCATCCATCCATCCATCCATTCATCCATCCATCATCCATCCATCATCCATCCATCCATCCATCCATCCATCCATCCATCACTCATCCATCCATCCATCATCCATCCATCCATCCATCCATCCATCCATCCATCCATCATCCATCCATCCATCCATCCATCCTTCCATCCATCCATTCATCCATCCATCATCCATCCATCATCCATTCATCCATCCATCATCCATCCATCACTCATCCATCCATCCATCATCCATCCATCCATCCATCATCCATCCATCCATCCATCCTTCCTTTCATCCATCCATCCATCCATCCTTCCATCCATCCATTCATCCATCCATCCATCATCCATCCATCATCCATCCATCATCCATCCATCCATCCATCATCCATCCATCATCCATCCATCCATCCATCCATCCATCCATCCATCCATCCATCCATCCATCCATCCATCATCCATCCATCCATCCATCCATCCATCCATCCTTCCTTTCATCCATCCATCCATCCATCCTTCCATCCATCCATTCATCCATCCATCCATCCATCCATCCATCCATCCCTCATCCATCCATCCATCATCCATCCATCCATCCATCCATCCATCATCCATCCATCCATCCATCCTTCCTTTCATCCATCCATCCATCCATCCTTCCATCCATCCATTCATCCATCCATCATCCATCCATCATCCATCCATCCATCCATTCATCCATCCATCATCCATCCATCATCCATCCATCCATCCTTCCATCCATCCATCCATCACTCATCCATCCATCCATCCATCCATCCATCATCCATCCATCCATCCATCCATCCATCATCCATCCATCATCCATCCATCCATGCATCCATCCATCTTCCATCCATCATCCATCCATCATCCATCCGTCTATCCATCATCCATCCATCCATCCATCCATCCATCATCCATCCATCATCCATCCATCCATCCATCCTTCCATCCATCCATCCATCATCCATCCATCCATCCATCTTCCATCCATCATCCATCCATCCATCCATCCATCATCCATCCATCATCCATCCATCCATCCATCCTTCCATCCATCCATCCATCATCCATCCATCCATCCATCTTCCATCCATCATCCATCCATCCATCCATCATCCATCCATCATCCATCCATCCATCCATCCTTCCATCCATCCATCCATCATCCATCCATCCATCCATCTTCCATCCATCATCCATCCATCCATCCATCCATCCATCCATCCATCTTCCATCCATCATCCATCCATCCATCCATCCATCCACCCTTCCTTCCTTCCATCCATCCATCATCCATCCATCCATCCAACCATCCATCATCATCATTTAATTGGCTCATTCTCTGTCTTTTTCAATGTGCAGAATCTTTCCCTCCACCACCTTCTGCTCAGCCATTGTGTTCTTGGGAAAGACACTTTATCACAATTTCCTACTGATGGTGTCCAAAGGTTGAAAGCTGTAGCTACAGGTTAGCTCACTGTCACCACTGTGTGACAGTGTGAATGATTGAATTCAGTATAAAGTGCTTTGGAGTCCCTATAGGCTCTATAATATCAGGCCATTTACTAAAAGAGAGTCTTTATTGTTGATGACTTCACATACATGCACAAATTAGATTAATAAGACTTACAATTAATAGCTTTAGGAAGTTGCTAACTAACCAAACATGCATTGTTTAGGCTGTGAGTAAAAACTGAAATAGCCCGCATACTTCTAGAATAGGATCAACAAGGCTAACAATTGAGCCTCCTTAATGCCAAATTGCAAAAATCATGGTTTAAGTACACAAAGCTGAGAGGACTAATTCAACTTTTAATACGTACAGGGTCACCTCTGATTCCCCGCTGACCTATGTCGCCTGTTTTTCCTTTCGCTCCTTTGGGACCCTATAAACAGACAGACACAATGCATTTCTTTTTAATACATTTAAAAAAAAAACGAATCTGTAGAAAACGCTTTAAGTGATTAAAGTTTCTTACACTCCCTCCAGGGTTTCCTCTGTCACCTGGAGGCCCAGCGATTCCACTTAGCCCCTGCGAGGATGTTAAAAAAGCCAGTTAGATCAAAATAACAGAGTGAAATGAAAACATGATTTTATATTTTCAATATATAAGAAAAACTTACTTCTTCCCCATTAATGCCATCAAGTCCAATTTCTCCCATTTCACCCTAAAAAAGCACTAGCAGTTTAAGCAACATATAACATGACATGTTAATTATTGTTTATTAAAAATACACTCACCTTTTCTCCAGAGAGGCCACGAGAGCCCTAAAAAGAAAATATGTAGTTAGAAATGATGTTAGTGTTTTATTTTAGCTTTACAGATCAAAGCTATGTCAATATATAAATAAATGTTACCTTGACTCCTCTCTGTCCAGGACATCCCTGGAAACCCTGAGTCCCATTAACACCAGGTGGACCTCTTTCTCCCTGTAATCACATAAAATAAATGCAGTAAAGCAGAAAAAAATGGAAAAGATCCTTCATGGCTGGGCTAGGCGTTCGGACTCACTGGTCCACCCTCGTCTCCAGGATGTCCTTGGCTCCCTGGGAATCCTGGACTACCCTAAAGGACAGATCAATCAAAATATCAGTTTTCCTGTGGTGCCTTGAAAAAAAAAATATGTTCAATAAATGGTACCTTAATCCCTGGCATCCCAACTGCCCCTCTATCTCCCCTGTTCCCAGTACATTTACATGGAACTCCACAGCATTCACGCTCCGCAATGTTGTCCTAACAAGAAAAATAAGGTTTTCCTTAAGTGTTTCAAGAATGATTAATCCTCAAAAAAGATGTTCGATTTGTATCTGTACCCACCAGTTCCTCCAAAAGCTCATAGTCTAGGTCCATGACATTGAGTCTTAGGGGTCTTGTGTACCTAAAGCCACGACCGTATTCCAAAAGTAAAGCCTCCTCAAACCGTTCTGCTCGTTCCAGCCCAACCACGATGAAGCTGTTGACTATGCAGATGTTGAGAATCAACTTTACTCAGATATATAAACTTCTGAATTTGATATTGCAGAGACATAAAAGATGCTTGAAGGTAGTGAAGTTCTTTTCCCTGTTAGATCTTTGTACCTGACTGACGAAGCTCTTCAACTTGTCTTTTTACTTCAGAGTATGGAGCATCAAGGCCGTCAGTCAGATGAATGATTACCTTTAGTTTGAGAGTTCAAACAAAGAGCAGTTTGTGACTGTTTAGCATTTCTGCAAGTACTCTTCAGCTGTTTGAATGACCAACCTTTATGTTGCTACCCTGTCTGAACCGGTTCTTATAGGCGACGATGGTCTGAGCGTTGAGGACGAAGGGGCCCCGACTCTGCAGACCTCTGAAGGCCTCAAACAGCTCATTTGGATTGTCTGTAAAGTCGATCTGGACAGGCTCAGAGGCAGAATCCATGGCCAGCATACCGACTTGGATGGATGGACTCTGGCCTCCCGAGCAACTGATTGGTGCCATTTTTGAAATTCTTTGCAGAATGGCTTCCATCTTTTTCTGAAGGTTGTTTTGAGTTCTGAAGATGTTCTGGCCAGACACATCGAAGCCGACTAACACCTCAACATCGCAAGCTGTAAAACAGCATTTTTGTTATCAAGACATTCTGAAAAACCACAGATTATTAAAAACATAACTCAAAAATTTAACACACATTTCAGATGAACAATTTCAGCTGTAATGTTAATAATGATCAAAACGAATTATCTTACCTGTTACCAGTGTATGGGAATCAGTACAACCATCCCCCTTGACTTCATCATCTAATGTCTGCAGGATTTGCTCCAGGAGCTGTGATAAGTCCTCGAAGTCCTGTCCTCGGAACGTGGTGGAAGTTCGACTTGCCATGTTCTCCAGCTCCTCTTGAATGTCTCCAGTCCCTAAAGCAAAGACTTTCACACCTTTGCTTTTCAGACCCAGTGCTGCTGTCTTCCCATCATCACTTGAGCGACCTCCAGTGATGAGCATGAGGATCTGAGGGATGCCTTCATCGATCCTACTGCCTTTCTGCCTGGTGAAATGGATATCCTGAACATGGCGAATGGCTGCACCAGTATTGATTCTACGTCCACCTTTGTATTCTATGCTGCCAATGGCCTCCACAACTTCCTCCCTGTCCTTGAAGGTGTTGAAGTAGAAGGCATCAGTCACATCCGTGGAATACTGTGCGAGTGCAATTCGTAGGTCGTCTGTTTCACCGAAGAATGAATCAACCAAAGTCATAATAAAGTCCCTAACTATCTTGAAGTTTTCTACGCCAAGGTTGATGGATCCATCCATTAGGAACACTATATCAGCCTTTTTGGGTCCTGGCACATCTTCGAAGAAAGAAGGAAAATAATTTTACTATAACAAAACTGTGTAAGAACTAAAAAAAAACTTACACCACAACTGGAAAATTAGACAAAGCAGAGATTGCATCAGCATCTTTGTTGCTGTCTTTTGAATTTCTGCCTATTTGGACTCAAAAAACCAGAATGATAATATTAAACTTGTGGGTTGCCTGTGTAAATTCTCAGTCATCTGTTAACTAGTAAAATTGGAAGGCAATTGGACTTTCACTAAACTTTTTGAAGATGTCTCCACAGCTGTCCAGGAGTCTTTGTTATTCTGTTGGCTCCACCAGAGCAATTTGTAGTTGGAGTGCTGATGTAACTGAGCAGGTTTGAGGTTCATACTCCTTAGTATATTCCAAGTCAGATTCAAATCAAATAACCACAGGTGGTATGGGTTGTGTGATTGGTCTTTTTAATGATGATGGGAGGGCTTATATTTCTCCGGAATGAGTTCCATGACTGAACTGTAAATACTTGGAAGCTGAAACCTCAATCCTCTTTGATGGCCTTTCTATTTTCTCTAAGATGGCTTCATCTTTTTACTATTATTATTTTTATTTTCAGTATTATTAATAATTTATATGTTGCTATCTGAGATCAATTTAATCCCATCCAAATGAAGTGACTGACTAATCAGCTTCTCTTTTAAAGACTCTGGTGCAAAGACTAGAGTAAAGAGAATTGGTCCTAGAATTATTCCTTTGGTACTCCACAGGTAACCCTGGAGCATGAGGAAAATTCACCATTAACTTGATAAATTAACATGATAAATTACTAAAAGAGGTTAGAGGGGACAGGGTTTGGAGAAAACACTGTAATTTCTTCACATTTAATGTCATATGTCAGCACAAGGTCCAAAGTATGAATACTAGAATGTGTTGGACTGTTCACTTTTGAACATTTTCAAACAGTAACTTTTGATTGTCTCTGTTAAGTGCCCTCAGATGACGTGTTGTGAATTTGCTGACAAACAAAACAACAAAGGATGCTAGAATTGATAAAAACAAATTGAAATGCATTTAGATAAAGAGGAATTCCATCTGCTAGAGATAATTAAGCTTGTTGATTGAGAATTTGTGCATGCAGTATTTTAGGCCCTGTTTTTATTTTATGTTAGCTACGCTAAATAGACACCACCCCAAGACTTAAACAAGTCTCAAAGAGCACACAATCATGTAACCCCCACTCCCCCCCCACCAAACAATTATATTCAGATAAACATATTAAGGCACATTATCTGAAATCGACATAACTTACTATTATATTCAGTGTCAGGGTCGTCTGGTTCATCTACCACTGCCATCCCTGTCAGTCTGGAAACAACCTTTGTTTTTGCAGTTGGCAAATTTGGAAATGACAGTACAGTAACAACATCTTCTGAGGATGAGGCAATTTCACCAAGTTGACTTCTGTCAGCATTCATAGTCCCAACTCCAATGCAGTTCACTCGTCTTTTCTTCAACAGAGGTCCAAAGAGAGAAACTGACTGGCTGGACTTTTCACCTGTGAGAACCACAAGATGCTGGGAGGCCTCTGATAGACGAACGCCAGCTGATGGTTTTACTTCCCTCTCCAAGACATAATCAATGGCACTGGCCAGGTTTGAGGAACGTCCACCAAGCTGACGAAGGCGTTTGATAGCAGACAACACATCTTGCTTGCTGTTGTGTGTCCGAAGTGAGAACTCTGTTTGGGTTCTGTCTGAATACTGGACGACAGCAATGCAAACTTTTTCAGGCTGCACATCAAGTTGTTGGACAATGCTGATGATAAAGTCCCGAATATAGGCAATGCCATCAGGACCTGTGCTGTCTGAACCATCAACAAGGAAAATTATATCCTTCTTCCCAATATCCAGTAGCTCTGAAATATTAACAGAGATATTGAAATAGTACAATCAAAAATTATTCTAGTAGGTACCTATTAATCAAATACACCTTATATTCCGTTACTACATTTTATAATAATGTCTCTTACCTTCTTGTACTGGAACACCTCTTGTGATGTCAGTGGTGGTTATTGTTCGGACAGAATTAATGAGCTGGGGTTCCACTCTTGGTAGTTGTTGGAAACTGTCAACAGAGTACACAAGCTCTGGCCTTAGGGAAATCTGTCGCAGCTCATCTAAATCTGCATTTCTTGAACCGATGGCAACAGGTGCAACCAGATTTCTCTTAAGCTGGTTAGCATGTGTGGATACGTCATCTGAAGACTTCCCGCCTGTAACCAGAATGAGGAACTGCGGCACACCTTCCTCAACACGACTTCCAGCAGATCTCTGGTAGATGTTCCTGGCAACCCACTCAAGGGCACGCCCCGTGTTCAGACGACTTCCAGCCATGCTTCTGAGCCTTGACACAGCCTGGTCCACTTCCCTTTTGGTGGAGTACTCATTAAGAAGGAATTCTAGTTTCGTATCATCGCTGTACTGCACCACTGAAACTCTGACCCTATCAAGTCCTACATCCAGCTGGCTTACAACTCTTCTTATCATTTCACGAACGGATGGAAATTCACTACGTGTTGCGATACTACCATCGATGAGAAATACAACGTCTCTTTTATCCCCGTCTCCCCGTGGTGATGGTAGTGGTGGTGGTGGCACTACTGTTAAAATACAATCAGAGAATTTTGTTGAGATGAATGATCACATAATTAAGGACAACAATAGAGAAGACAACATGTAGAAACACAAATCTCGTAATATATAAATGCCTTGAAAGTATTACTGTTGCATTTGTGGAGTCTAAGCTCACAGTTAGCACAGTGAAATAATTAAACTTCCTGCATGATTTGTTTCCAAATGATTCTCTGCACTGACTCTAAATATCTATGTTTAATTAACAGTAATCTTTTGCCAGATTTTAGTTAACAAAACCTTTTGTAATGTTTTCATATTACTATCTGCACTGTTTGCTGTTTCCAAGTCAGAAACAGGAAACACATTTAGAATAAACTCCTCTGGCTAAGGAGATTTAGCACTGTAGGTTTAAACTCTAGACACTGGTTTAAACTGGAAAGTCTTTAACTTTGTATCTAAGCTGTCCAAAACCACTTAACCACAGAAGGTCATCTTGAGGCTTAATCACCATAAAGCTGCAAACATGACAGATTCATGATATATCCCTGCTGACTCTTCACTTATTAAGTAAAAGGTTCTGCTTTTGAAGTGAAATAGCTGCTCATTCAAAATGAAGGTAGTAGGCTGAATTGGTCCCAACTCTAAGATGTGATTCTCACCCTATTACTGGTCAGCCACCCATTCTTGAATACATTGAGGGGCTCAAAACTTGCTATACCATCTGGGGATATTTTAGCAGTAATATAAAAGCACTTAAGGATGTTGTAATCGTTTTTAAAAAGTATGTTGGTAATCTTTTTTATATATAGCAAGTTTATAGGTGAATACCTACACAGAGCTTTGCAGAAGATAACATTTTGGATAAATTACCTTCAGTTGGGATTTCAGGCCTCAATGCTGCAATCTCTTCATCTGATAACGTTGTTAGTGTTTCACGGACGCTTTCTTCAGCTGTGTACAGGCCAGGGAGGTCATCAACAGTGAAAGAATATCTTGGGATGTATGACACCATACGTAGCTCTGTGGGGTCGATCTCCCTGGTACCAATGCTTAATGGGATAACTCCAGATGTTTTGAGAGAAGTGGCTTCAAGCCTGACATTATCTGTTGAAGGCCTGCTGGACACAACAATGGCAAACTGTGGTACACCTTCTTGCTTCCTGCTTCCTTGTGCTGGTATCATAACACTGTTCCTGAGAAACTTCAGGGCTTGGCCTAGGTTACGCTGTCTTCCTCCAAGCTGTCTCATAGCCCTGATGCCGTTCAGTACACCTTCTTTTGTGTTGTATGTATTGAGATACATGTCAGCCTGGGAAGAGTCACCATACTGGACCACACCAATTCGGACTTTGTTTTCTCCCACATCAAGGCTCTCCACCAACCTACGGATGAACTCTTGGATGATGGCGAATTCTCGTCCAACACTATCGGATCCATCAACAAGAAAAACAATGTCTCTCCGAGGGCCTACAGAAAGACAAAAAAATAAAAGGACAATGTTATAATCCACATTCAAAATGACCTTAACAGCCTAGAGAGCAGTAGACCTGGTTTCATTGGTATGGGCTTGACCCAGGTCTATTTGTAGCCAGATTTCAGTCAATCTGGCTTTTAATAGAGGTTGGTTGCTCACAATTTTTTTCTTCTAATGCATCTATTCATGTCAGCAGCTGAAAGATGCCCAGTTGAATTATTGTGCCAATGAAAGAAAACATTTGGCTATTTTTACTTGTAAGAAAAACCTTGATGGGGTTTTAATACAGTGTGAAAGGAACATCCTAGATTCCTGCCCACAAAAACAGGAAAGAAACTTTCCCTGTAGAAATAATTAATCTTTCTATCCTGGCTTCGTCATTTCAATAAAACTGTACTGCTGCACTCAAAAACACAACACAAAATAACAATCACATTGCTTTTCTATAGCAGATATGGCCATCATTAATATCAGTCTTAATAAAGAAGCAAAGTTCCTGCTCAAAAGAGGGGAAGTAAGCAAATGTTGATATGTGCATAGCATATAAGGGTTTCTGTGATAGACTTTGTAATTATCTGCAGTCAAGGCCTCTGCTTCCAATTGCAAAGTTGGAGACTAAACAAATATTCCCCCTTCATTTCCATCCCTACATATGTTTGATTTTAGACAGGCAGCTTCTTTGGTCACCAAATGTATATGTTTGATAACATACCATGTACAGTTGGTGATTCAGGAGTAGCGTCAATAACCACGGCCTCCACAGAGGCCTGAAGTTGTTGTTGGACACTGGGAAGGTCAGTAAACTCTGACACAGATAGAGCATAGCTGGGATCGTGGGACACTTTTTGCAATTCTCTGCTATCAGAGCCTCTGCTTCCAATTGCAAAGATCAAGACGCCCATCTGTTTGAGAGCAGCCATTGGTGCGTCGACACTGTCTGAAGATCGTCCACCACTTAGAAATATAAGGACCTGAGGAACTCCCTCCGACTGCCTGCTTCCTGCAGAGGCAGTGAAGACGTTATCCCGCAAGTACTGGAGAGCTGCTCCAGTGTTAAGGGGTCTTCCGCCTTTGTGCCTCAAACCCCTGACAGCATCAAGGATCTGGCCTTTAGTCATGTAGGTGTTCAAATAGAAGTGGACAGCTGGATCCCTGCTGTACTGAACCACTGACACACGGTCTTTGTTGTCATCCACACTAAGAGTTTCTACTACTCTTTGGACAAAATCTCGCATAGCCTGGAAGCCAGATCTTGTGCCGTCAGATCCATCCAGCAACAACACCACATCTCTTCCTGTATGCTGCCTAACCACTAGGGGATATAAGAATTGGGACATTTTTAGGCTCAAGCATCAAATGATTCACAAGTTCAATTCAGATATTTAAGCTTAAGTCCCAATATTTCCTTACAGCCTGTTTTTTTAAGCAAAGCTGTACTATTCAGACTGATGCTGCATGGCCTAGGCTGTGGCAAAATATACATGAACTCACTACAAACAGCATCCTACAAAACGTAAGATGGTGAAATTGTGTCACTGTCTTACCAGTCACTCTTGGAACCAAAGGTGTAGCCTTTAATAGCACTGTGCTCATGACAGAGGAGAGTTGTTCTTGGACACGAGGGAGGTCGGAGAACTCAGATACCGACAGCGCATAACTGGGCTCATATGACAACTTCTGCAGCTCTCTACTGTCAGAGGTCCTTGTTCCAATACCAATGACAAAGATGCCCTGCTGTTTGAGAGCAGAGGCTGGGGCATCAACATTGTCAAAAGACCTTCCCCCAGTTAGCAGAATCAACATCTGAGAGACGCCTTGCTGATGTCTACTCCCCGAGGAATTTGTAAAGACATTGTCCCTGACGTACTGGAGGGCTGCCCCGGTGTTGAGGGGTCTTCCTCCTCTGTGTCTAAGTCCTCTGACCGCATCCACTATGTCCTCTCTGTTGTTGTAAGTGTTCAGATAGAAATGGACTTCAGCTTCTCTGCTGAACTGGACCACAGAGACATGGTCTTTGTTTTCTCCCACACTGAGTTTTTCAACCACTGTTTCAACAAAATCACGCATGGCGGGGAAGCCATTCCTCGTGGCATCGGAACCATCAAGGAGGAATACAATATCCTTTTTGGCAGTGTCAACTGAGGGAAAAAGGAAGGAAAGAAGTGAAAACCTTGCATCAAAGATGTTTTACTGGATAATGATCAGTTGGAGGACTGTTTAACAAAAGAAATTTACTAACAAGCACTTTTCAGTTTTGATAGAAGAAACACATAGTGAGTGTGAGAGGTACATTGGGAACTAAACAAATATTCCCCTAATTTCCATTCCTACATATGTTTGATTTTAGACAGGCAGCTTCTTTGGTCACCAAATGTATATGTTTGATAACATACCATGTACAGTTGGTGATTCAGGAGTAGCGTCAATAACCACGGCCTCCACAGAGGCCTGAAGTTGTTGTTGGACACTGGGAAGGTCAGTAAACTCTGACACAGATAGAGCATAGCTGGGATCGTGGGACACTTTTTGCAATTCTCTGCTATCAGAGCCTCTGCTTCCAATTGCAAAGATCAAGACGCCCATCTGTTTGAGAGCAGCCACTGGTACGTCGACACTGTCTGAAGATCGTCCACCACTTAGAAATATAAGGACCTCAGGAACTCCCTCCGACTGCCTACTTCCTGCAGAGGCAGTGAAGACGTTATCCCGCAAGTACTGGAGAGCTGCTCCAGTGTTAAGGGGTCTTCCACCTTTGTGCCTCAAACCCCTGACAGCATCAAGGATCTGGCCTTTAGTCATGTAGGTGTTCAAATAGAAGTGGACAGCTGGATCCCTGCTGTACTGAACCACTGACACACGGTCTTTGTTGTCATCCACACTAAGAGTTTCTACTACTCTTTGGACAAAATCTCGCATAGCTGGGAAGCCAGATCTTGTGCCGTCAGATCCATCCAGCAACAACACCACATCTCTTCCTGTATGCTGCCTCACCACTAGGGGACATAAGAGTTGGGACATTTTTAGGTTCAAGCATCAAATGATTCACAAGTTCAATTCAGATATTTAAGCTTAAGTCCCAATATTTCCTTACAGCCTGTTTTTTTAAGCAAAGCTGTACTATTCAGACTGATGCTGCGTGACCTAGGCTGTAGCAAAATATACATGAACTCACTACAAACAGCATCCTACAAAACGTAAGATGGTGAAATTGTGTCACTGTCTTACCAGTCACTGTTGGAACCAAAGGTGTAGCCTTTAATAGTGCTGTGCTCATGAAAGAGGAGAGTTGTTCTTGGACACGAGGGAGGTCGGAGAACTCAGATACCGACAGCGCATAACTGGGCTCATATGACAACTTCTGCAGCTCTCTACTGTCAGAGGTCCTTGTTCCAATACCAATGACAAAGATGCCCTGCTGTTTGAGAGCAGAGGCTGGGGCATCAACATTGTCAAAAGACCTTCCCCCAGTTAGCAGAATCAACATCTGAGAGACGCCTTGCTGATGTCTACTCCCCGAGGAATTTGTAAAGACATTGTCCCTGACGTACTGGAGGGCTGCCCCGGTGTTGAGGGGTCTTCCTCCTCTGTGTCTAAGTCCTCTGACCGCATCCACTATGTCCTCTCTGTTGTTGTAAGTGTTCAGATAGAAATGGACTTCAGCTTCTCTGCTGAACTGGACCACAGAGACACGGTCTTTGTTTTCTCCCACACTGAGTTTTTCAACCACTGTTTCAACAAAATCACGCATGGCAGGGAAGCCATTCCTCGTGGTATCGGAACCATCAAGGAGGAATACAATATCCTTTTTGGCAGTGTCAACTGAGGGAAAAAAGAAGAAAAGAAGTGAAAACCTTGCATCAAAGATGTTTTACTGGATAATGATCAGTTGGAGGACTGTTTAACAAAAGAAATTTACTAACAAACACTTTTCAGTTTTGATAAAAGAAACACATAGTGAGTGTGAGAGGTACATTGGGAACTAAACAAATATTCCCCTCATTTCCATTCCTAGATATGTTTGACTTTAGACAGGCAACTGCTTTGCTCACCAAATGTATATATTTGATAACATACCATGTACAGTTGGTGATTCAGGAGTAGCGTCAATAACCACGGCCTCCACAGAGGCCTGAAGTTGTTGTTGGACACTGGGAAGGTCAGTAAACTCTGACACAGATAGAGCATAGCTGGGATCGTGGGACACTTTTTGCAATTCTCTGCTATCAGAGCCTCTGCTTCCAATTGCAAAGATCAAGACGCCCATCTGTTTGAGAGCAGCCACTGGTACGTCGACACTGTCTGAAGATCGTCCACCACTTAGAAATATAAGGACCTGAGGAACTCCCTCCGACTGCCTGCTTCCTGCAGAGGCAGTGAAGACGTTATCCCGCAAGTACTGGAGAGCTGCTCCAGTGTTAAGGGGTCTTCCGCCTTTGTGCCTCAAACCCCTGACAGCATCAAGGATCTGGCCTTTAGTCATGTAGGTGTTCAAATAGAAGTGGACAGCTGGATCCCTGCTGTACTGAACCACTGAAACACGGTCTTTGTTGTCATCCACACTAAGAGTTTCTACTACTCTTTGGACAAAATCTCGCATAGCTGGGAAGCCAGATCTTGTGCCGTCAGATCCATCCAGCAACAACACCACATCTCTTCCTGTATGCTGCCTCACCACTAGGGGACATAAGAATTGGGACATTTTTAGGCTCAAGCATCAAATGATTCCCAAGCTCAATTCAGATATTTAAGCTTAAGTCCCAATATTTCCTTACAGCCTATTTTTTTAAGCAAAGCTGTGCTATTTAGACTGATGCTGCGTGACCTAGGCTGTAGCAAAATATACATGAACTCACTACAAACAGCATCCTACAAAACGTAAGATGGTGAAATTGTGTCACTGTCTTACCAGTCACTCTTGGAACCAAAGGTGTAGCCTTTAATAGCGCTGTGCTCATGACAGAGGAGAGTTGTTCTTGGACACGAGGGAGGTCGGAGAACTCAGATACCGACAGCGCATAACTGGGCTCATATGACAACTTCTGCAGCTCTCTACTGTCAGAGGTCCTTGTTCCAATACCAATGACAAAGATGCCCTGCTGTTTGAGAGCAGAGGCTGGGGCATCAACATCGTCAAAAGACCTTCCCCCAGTTAGCAGAATCAACATCTGGGAGACACCTTGCTGATGTCTACTCCCTGAGGAATTTGTAAAGACATTGTCCCTGACGTACTGGAGGGCTGCCCCGGTGTTGAGGGGTCTTCCTCCTCTGTGTCTAAGTCCTCTGACCGCATCCACTATGTCCTCTCTGTTGTTGTAAGTGTTCAGATAGAAATGGACTTCAGCTTCTCTGCTGAACTGGACCACAGAGACATGGTCTTTGTTTTCTCCCAAACTGAGTTTTTCAACCACTGTTTCAACAAAATCACGCATGGCGGGGAAGCCATTCCTCGTGGCATCGGAACCATCAAGGAGGAATACAATATCCTTTTTGGCAGTGTCAACTGAGGGAAAAAGGAAGGAAAGAAGTGAAAACCTTGCATCAAAGATGTTTTACTGGATAATGATCAGTTGGAGGAGTGTTTAACAAAAGAAATTTACTAACAAGCACTTTTTAGTTTTGATAAAAGAAACACATAGTGAGTGTGAGAGGTACATTGGGAACTAAACAAATATTCCCCTCATTTCCATTCCTAGATATGTTTGACTTTAGACAGGCAACTGCTTTGCTTACCAAATGTATATATTTGATAACATACCATGTACAGTTGGTGATTCAGGAGTAGCGTCAATAACCACGGCCTCCACAGAGGCCTGAAGTTGTTGTTGGACACTGGGAAGGTCAGTAAACTCTGACACAGATAGAGCATAGCTGGGATCGTGGGACACTTTTTGCAATTCTCTGCTATCAGAGCCTCTGCTTCCAATTGCAAAGATCAAGACGCCCATCTGTTTGAGAGCAGCCACTGGTACGTCGACACTGTCTGAAGATCGTCCACCACTTAGAAATATAAGGACCTGAGGAACTCCCTCCGACTGCCTGCTTCCTGCAGAGGCAGTGAAGACGTTATCCCGCAAGTACTGGAGAGCTGCTCCAGTGTTAAGGGGTCTTCCACCTTTGTGCCTCAAACCCCTGACAGCATCAAGGATCTGGCCTTTAGTCATGTAGGTGTTCAAATAGAAGTGGACAGCTGGATCCCTGCTGTACTGAACCACTGACACACGGTCTTTGTTGTCATCCACACTAAGAGTTTCTACTACTCTTTGGACAAAATCTCGCATAGCTGGGAAGCCAGATCTTGTGCCGTCAGATCCATCCAGCAACAACACCACATCTCTTCCTGTATGCTGCCTCACCACTAGGGGACATAAGAATTGGGACATTTTTAGGCTCAAGCATCAAATGATTCCCAAGCTCAATTCAGATATTTAAGCTTAAGTCCCAATATTTCCTTACAGCCTATTTTTTTAAGCAAAGCTGTGCTATTTAGACTGATGCTGCGTGACCTAGGCTGTAGCAAAATATACATGAACTCACTACAAACAGCATCCTACAAAACGTAAGATGGTGAAATTGTGTCACTGTCTTACCAGTCACTCTTGGAACCAAAGGTGTAGCCTTTAATAGCGCTGTGCTCATGACAGAGGAGAGTTGTTCTTGGACACGAGGGAGGTCGGAGAACTCAGATACCGACAGCGCATAACTGGGCTCATATGACAACTTCTGCAGCTCTCTACTGTCAGAGGTCCTTGTTCCAATACCAATGACAAAGATGCCCTGCTGTTTGAGAGCAGAGGCTGGGGCATCAACATCGTCAAAAGACCTTCCCCCAGTTAGCAGGATCAACATCTGGGAGACGCCTTGCTGATGTCTACTCCCTGAGGAATTTGTAAAGACATTGTCCCTGACGTACTTGAGGGCTGCCCCGGTGTTGAGGGGTCTTCCTCCTCTGTGTCTAAGTCCTCTGACCGCATCCACTATGTCCTCTCTGTTGTTGTAAGTGTTCAGATAGAAATGGACTTCAGCTTCTCTGCTGAACTGGACCACAGAGACACGGTCTTTGTTTTCTCCCACACTGAGTTTTTCAACCACTGTTTCAACAAAATCACGCATGGCAGGGAAGCCATTCCTCGTGGTATCGGAACTATCAAGGAGGAATACAATATCCTTTTTGGCAGTGTCAACTGAGGGAAAAAAGAAGAAAAGAAGTGAAAACCTTGCATCAAAGATGTTTTACTGGATAATGATCAGTTGGAGGACTGTTTAACAAAAGAAATTTACTAACAAACACTTTTCAGTTTTGATAAAATAAACACATAGTGAGTGTGAGAGGTACATTGGGAACTAAACAAATATTCCCCTCATTTCCATTCCAACATATGTTTGATTTTAGACAGGCAACTGCTTTGGTCACCAAATGTATATGTTTGATAACATACCATGTACAGTTGGTGATTCAGGAGTAGCGTCAATAACCACGGCCTCCACAGAGGCCTGAAGTTGTTGTTGGACACTGGGAAGGTCAGTAAACTCTGACACAGATAGAGCATAGCTGGAATCGTGGGACACTTTTTGCAATTCTCTGCTATCAGAGCCTCTGCTTCCAATCGCAAAGATCAAGACGCCCATCTGTTTGAGAGCAGCCACTGGTGCGTCGACACTGTCTGAAGATCGTCCACCACTTAGAAATATAAGGACCTGAGGAACTCCCTCCGACTGCCTACTTCCTGCAGAGGCAGTGAAGACGTTATCCTGCAAGTACTGGAGAGCTGCTCCAGTGTTGAGGGGTCTTCCGCCTTTGTGCCTCAAACCCCTGACAGCATCAAGGATCTGGCCTTTAGTCATGTAGGTGTTCAAATAGAAGTGGACAGCTGGATCCCTGCTGTACTGAACCACTGACACACGGTCTTTGTTGTCATCCACACTAAGAGTTTCTACTACTCTTTGGACAAAATCTCGCATAGCCTGGAAGCCAGATCTTGTGCCGTCAGATCCATCCAGCAAGAACACCACATCTCTTCCTGTATGCTGCCTCACCACTAGGGGACATAAGAATTGGGACATTTTTAGGCTCAAGCATCAAATGATTCCCAAGCTCAATTCAGATATTTAAGCTTAAGTCCCAATATTTCCTTACAGCCTATTTTTTTAAACAAAGCTGTACTATTCAGACTGATGCTGCGTGACCTAGGCTGTAGCAAAATATACATGAACTCACTACAAACAGCATCCTACAAAACGTAAGATGGTGAAATTGTGTCACTGTCTTACCAGTCACTCTTGGAACCAAAGGTGTAGCCTTTAATAGCGCTGTGCTCATGACAGAGGAGAGTTGTTCTTGGACACGAGGGAGGTCGGAGAACTCAGATACCGACAGCGCATAACTGGGCTCATATGACAACTTCTGCAGCTCTCTACTGTCAGAGGTCCTTGTTCCAATACCAATGACAAAGATGCCCTGCTGTTTGAGAGCAGAGGCTGGGGCATCAACATCGTCAAAAGACCTTCCCCCAGTTAGCAGAATCAACATCTGGGAGACACCTTGCTGATGTCTACTCCCTGAGGAATTTGTAAAGACATTGTCCCTGACGTACTGGAGGGCTGCCCCGGTGTTGAGGGGTCTTCCTCCTCTGTGTCTAAGTCCTCTGACCGCATCCACTATGTCCTCTCTGTTGTTGTAAGTGTTCAGATAGAAATGGACTTCAGCTTCTCTGCTGAACTGGACCACAGAGACATGGTCTTTGTTTTCTCCCACACTGAGTTTTTCAACCACTGTTTCAACAAAATCACGCATGGCGGGGAAGCCATTCCTCGTGGCATCGGAACCATCAAGGAGGAATACAATATCCTTTTTGGCAGTGTCAACTGAGGGAAAAAGGAAGGAAAGAAGTGAAAACCTTGCATCAAAGATGTTTTACTGGATAATGATCAGTTGGAGGAGTCTTTAACAAAAGAAATTTACTAACAAGCACTTTTTAGTTTTGATAAAAGAAACACATAGTGAGTGTGAGAGGTACATTGGGAACTAAACAAATATTCCCCTCATTTCCATTCCTAGATATGTTTGACTTTAGACAGGCAACTGCTTTGCTCACCAAATGTATATATTTGATAACATACCATGTACAGTTGGTGATTCAGGAGTAGCGTCAATAACCACGGCCTCCACAGAGGCCTGAAGTTGTTGTTGGACACTGGGAAGGTCAGTAAACTCTGACACAGATAGAGCATAGCTGGGATCGTGGGACACTTTTTGTAATTCTCTGCTATCAGAGCCTCTGCTTCCAATTGCAAAGATCAAGACGCCCATCTGTTTGAGAGCAGCCACTGGTACGTCAACACTGTCTGAAGATCGTCCACCACTTAGAAATATAAGGACCTGAGGAACTCCCTCCGACTGCCTGCTTCCTGCAGAGGCAGTGAAGACGTTATCCCGCAAGTACTGGAGAGCTGCTCCAGTGTTAAGGGGTCTTCCACCTTTGTGCCTCAAACCCCTGACAGCATCAAGGATCTGGCCTTTAGTCATGTAGGTGTTCAAATAGAAGTGGACAGCTGGATCCCTGCTGTACTGAACCACTGAAACACGGTCTTTGTTGTCATCCACACTAAGAGTTTCTACTACTCTTTGGACAAAATCTCGCATAGCTGGGAAGCCAGATCTTGTGCCGTCAGATCCATCCAGCAACAACACCACATCTCTTCCTGTATGCTGCCTCACCACTAGGGGACATAAGAATTGGGACATTTTTAGGCTCAAGCATCAAATGATTCCCAAGCTCAATTCAGATATTTAAGCTTAAGTCCCAATATTTCCTTACAGCCTATTTTTTTAAGCAAAGCTGTACTATTTAGACTGATGCTGCGTGACCTAGGCTGTAGCAAAATATACATGAACTCACTACAAACAGCATCCTACAAAACGTAAGATGGTGAAATTGTGTCACTGTCTTACCAGTCACTCTTGGAACCAAAGGTGTAGCCTTTAATAGCGCTGTGCTCATGACAGAGGAGAGTTGTTCTTGGACACG
Organism: Cyprinodon diabolis; assembly: GCA_030533445.1. Taxonomy (NCBI): domain Eukaryota; kingdom Metazoa; phylum Chordata; class Actinopteri; order Cyprinodontiformes; family Cyprinodontidae; genus Cyprinodon; species Cyprinodon diabolis. The sequence continues at coordinate 742,408 of CM060068.1, read as the reverse complement.
AGGGAGGTCGGAGAACTCAGATACCGACAGCGCATAACTGGGCTCATATGACAACTTCTGCAGCTCTCTACTGTCAGAGGTCCTTGTTCCAATACCAATGACAAAGATGCCCTGCTGTTTGAGAGCAGAGGCTGGGGCATCAACATCGTCAAAAGACCTTCCCCCAGTTAGCAGAATCAACATCTGGGAGACACCTTGCTGATGTCTACTCCCTGAGGAATTTGTAAAGACATTGTCCCTGACGTACTGGAGGGCTGCCCCGGTGTTGAGGGGTCTTCCTCCTCTGTGTCTAAGTCCTCTGACCGCATCCACTATGTCCTCTCTGTTGTTGTAAGTGTTCAGATAGAAATGGACTTCAGCTTCTCTGCTGAACTGGACCACAGAGACATGGTCTTTGTTTTCTCCCACACTGAGTTTTTCAACCACTGTTTCAACAAAATCACGCATGGCGGGGAAGCCATTCCTCGTGGCATCGGAACCATCAAGGAGGAATACAATATCCTTTTTGGCAGTGTCAACTGAGGGAAAAAGGAAGGAAAGAAGTGAAAACCTTGCATCAAAGATGTTTTACTGGATAATGATCAGTTGGAGGAGTGTTTAACAAAAGAAATTTACTAACAAGCACTTTTTAGTTTTGATAAAAGAAACACATAGTGAGTGTGAGAGGTACATTGGGAACTAAACAAATATTCCCCTCATTTCCATTCCTAGATATGTTTGACTTTAGACAGGCAACTGCTTTGCTCACCAAATGTATATATTTGATAACATACCATGTACAGTTGGTGATTCAGGAGTAGCGTCAATAACCACGGCCTCCACAGAGGCCTGAAGTTGTTGTTGGACACTGGGAAGGTCAGTAAACTCTGACACAGATAGAGCATAGCTGGGATCGTGGGACACTTTTTGCAATTCTCTGCTATCAGAGCCTCTGCTTCCAATTGCAAAGATCAAGACGCCCATCTGTTTGAGAGCAGCCACTGGTACGTCGACACTGTCTGAAGATCGTCCACCACTTAGAAATATAAGGACCTGAGGAACTCCCTCCGACTGCCTACTTCCTGCAGAGGCAGTGAAGACGTTATCCCGCAAGTACTGGAGAGCTGCTCCAGTGTTAAGGGGTCTTCCACCTTTGTGCCTCAAACCCCTGACAGCATCAAGGATCTGGCCTTTAGTCATGTAGGTGTTCAAATAGAAGTGGACAGCTGGATCCCTGCTGTACTGAACCACTGACACACGGTCTTTGTTGTCATCCACACTAAGAGTTTCTACTACTCTTTGGACAAAATCTCGCATAGCTGGGAAGCCAGATCTTGTGCCGTCAGATCCATCCAGCAACAACACCACATCTCTTCCTGTATGCTGCCTCACCACTAGGGGACATAAGAGTTGGGACATTTTTAGGCTCAAGCATCAAATGATTCACAAGTTCAATTCAGATATTTAAGCTTAAGTCCCAATATTTCCTTACAGCCTGTTTTTTTAAGCAAAGCTGTACTATTCAGACTGATGCTGCGTGACCTAGGCTGTAGCAAAATATACATGAACTCACTACAAACAGCATCCTACAAAACGTAAGATGGTGAAATTGTGTCACTGTCTTACCAGTCACTGTTGGAACCAAAGGTGTAGCCTTTAATAGTGCTGTGCTCATGAAAGAGGAGAGTTGTTCTTGGACACGAGGGAGGTCGGAGAACTCAGATACCGACAGCGCATAACTGGGCTCATATGACAACTTCTGCAGCTCTCTACTGTCAGAGGTCCTTGTTCCAATACCAATGACAAAGATGCCCTGCTGTTTGAGAGCAGAGGCTGGGGCATCAACATTGTCAAAAGACCTTCCCCCAGTTAGCAGAATCAACATCTGAGAGACGCCTTGCTGATGTCTACTCCCCGAGGAATTTGTAAAGACATTGTCCCTGACGTACTGGAGGGCTGCCCCGGTGTTGAGGGGTCTTCCTCCTCTGTGTCTAAGTCCTCTGACCGCATCCACTATGTCCTCTCTGTTGTTGTAAGTGTTCAGATAGAAATGGACTTCAGCTTCTCTGCTGAACTGGACCACAGAGACACGGTCTTTGTTTTCTCCCACACTGAGTTTTTCAACCACTGTTTCAACAAAATCACGCATGGCGGGGAAGCCATTCCTCGTGGCATCGGAACCATCAAGGAGGAATACAATATCCTTTTTGGCAGTGTCAACTGAGGGAAAAAGGAAGGAAAGAAGTGAAAACCTTGCATCAAAGATGTTTTACTGGATAATGATCAGTTGGAGGAGTGTTTAACAAAAGAAATTTACTAACAAGCACTTTTTAGTTTTGATAAAAGAAACACATAGTGAGTGTGAGAGGTACATTGGGAACTAAACAAATATTCCCCTCATTTCCATTCCTAGATATGTTTGACTTTAGACAGGCAACTGCTTTGCTCACCAAATGTATATATTTGATAACATACCATGTACAGTTGGTGATTCAGGAGTAGCGTCAATAACCACGGCCTCCACAGAGGCCTGAAGTTGTTGTTGGACACTGGGAAGGTCAGTAAACTCTGACACAGATAGAGCATAGCTGGGATCGTGGGACACTTTTTGCAATTCTCTGCTATCAGAGCCTCTGCTTCCAATTGCAAAGATCAAGACGCCCATCTGTTTGAGAGCAGCCACCGGTACGTCGACACTGTCTGAAGATCGTCCACCACTTAGAAATATAAGGACCTGAGGAACTCCCTCCGACTGCCTACTTCCTGCAGAGGCAGTGAAGACGTTATCCCGCAAGTACTGGAGAGCTGCTCCAGTGTTAAGGGGTCTTCCACCTTTGTGCCTCAAACCCCTGACAGCATCAAGGATCTGGCCTTTAGTCATGTAGGTGTTCAAATAGAAGTGGACAGCTGGATCCCTGCTGTACTGAACCACTGACACACGGTCTTTGTTGTCATCCACACTAAGAGTTTCTACTACTCTTTGGACAAAATCTCGCATAGCTGGGAAGCCAGATCTTGTGCCGTCAGATCCATCCAGCAACAACACCACATCTCTTCCTGTATGCTGCCTCACCACTAGGGGACATAAGAGTTGGGACATTTTTAGGCTCAAGCATCAAATGATTCACAAGTTCAATTCAGATATTTAAGCTTAAGTCCCAATATTTCCTTACAGCCTGTTTTTTTAAGCAAAGCTGTACTATTCAGACTGATGCTGCGTGACCTAGGCTGTAGCAAAATATACATGAACTCACTACAAACAGCATCCTACAAAACGTAAGATGGTGAAATTGTGTCACTGTCTTACCAGTCACTGTTGGAACCAAAGGTGTAGCCTTTAATAGTGCTGTGCTCATGAAAGAGGAGAGTTGTTCTTGGACACGAGGGAGGTCGGAGAACTCAGATACCGACAGCGCATAACTGGGCTCATATGACAACTTCTGCAGCTCTCTACTGTCAGAGGTCCTTGTTCCAATACCAATGACAAAGATGCCCTGCTGTTTGAGAGCAGAGGCTGGGGCATCAACATTGTCAAAAGACCTTCCCCCAGTTAGCAGAATCAACATCTGAGAGACGCCTTGCTGATGTCTACTCCCCGAGGAATTTGTAAAGACATTGTCCCTGACGTACTGGAGGGCTGCCCCGGTGTTGAGGGGTCTTCCTCCTCTGTGTCTAAGTCCTCTGACCGCATCCACTATGTCCTCTCTGTTGTTGTAAGTGTTCAGATAGAAATGGACTTCAGCTTCTCTGCTGAACTGGACCACAGAGACACGGTCTTTGTTTTCTCCCACACTGAGTTTTTCAACCACTGTTTCAACAAAATCACGCATGGCAGGGAAGCCATTCCTCGTGGTATCGGAACCATCAAGGAGGAATACAATATCCTTTTTGGCAGTGTCAACTGAGGGAAAAAGGAAGGAAAGAAGTGAAAACCTTGCATCAAAGATGTTTTACTGGATAATGATCAGTTGGAGGACTGTTTAACAAAAGAAATTTACTAACAAACACTTTTCAGTTTTGATAAAATAAACACATAGTGAGTGTGAGAGGTACATTGGGAACTAAACAAATATTCCCCTCATTTCCATTCCTACATATGTTTGATTTTAGACAGGCAACTGCTTTGGTCACCAAATGTATATGTTTGATAACATACCATGTACAGTTGGTGATTCAGGAGTAGCGTCAATAACCACGGCCTCCACAGAGGCCTGAAGTTGTTGTTGGACACTGGGAAGGTCAGTAAACTCTGACACAGATAGAGCATAGCTGGGATCGTGGGACACTTTTTGCAATTCTCTGCTATCAGAGCCTCTGCTTCCAATCGCAAAGATCAAGACGCCCATCTGTTTGAGAGCAGCCACTGGTGCGTCGACATTGTCTGAAGATCGTCCACCACTTAGAAATATAAGGACCTGAGGAACTCCCTCCGACTGCCTACTTCCTGCAGAGGCAGTGAAGACGTTATCCTGCAAGTACTGGAGAGCTGCTCCAGTGTTAAGGGGTCTTCCGCCTTTGTGCCTCAAACCCCTGACAGCATCAAGGATCTGGCCTTTAGTCATGTAGGTGTTCAAATAGAAGTGGACAGCTGGATCCCTGCTGTACTGAACCACTGACACACGGTCTTTGTTGTCATCCACACTAAGAGTTTCTACTACTCTTTGGACAAAATCTCGCATAGCCTGGAAGCCAGATCTTGTGCCGTCAGATCCATCCAGCAAGAACACCACATCTCTTCCTGTATGCTGCCTCACCACTAGGGGACATAAGAGTTGGGACATTTTTAGGCTCAAGCATCAAATGATTCCCAAGCTCAATTTAGATATTTAAGCTTAAGTCCCAATATTTCCTTACAGCCTATTTTTTTAAGCAAAGCTGTACTATTCAGACTGATGCTGCGTGACCTAGGCTGTAGCAAAAATATAAATGAACTCACTACAAACAGCATCCTACAAAACGTAAGATGGTGAAATTGTGTCACTGTCTTACCAGTGACTCTTGGAACCAAAGGTGTAGCCTTTAATAGCGCTGTGCTCATGACAGAGGAGAGTTGTTCTTGGACACGAGGGAGGTCGGAGAACTCAGATACCGACAGCGCATAACTGGGCTCATATGACAACTTCTGCAGCTCTCTACTGTCAGAGGTCCTTGTTCCAATACCAATGACAAAGATGCCCTGCTGTTTGAGAGCAGAGGCTGGGGCATCAACATCGTCAAAAGACCTTCCCCCAGTTAGCAGAATCAACATCTGGGAGACACCTTGCTGATGTCTACTCCCTGAGGAATTTGTAAAGACATTGTCCCTGACGTACTGGAGGGCTGCCCCGGTGTTGAGGGGTCTTCCTCCTCTGTGTCTAAGTCCTCTGACCGCATCCACTATGTCCTCTCTGTTGTTGTAAGTGTTCAGATAGAAATGGACTTCAGCTTCTCTGCTGAACTGGACCACAGAGACATGGTCTTTGTTTTCTCCCACACTGAGTTTTTCAACCACTGTTTCAACAAAATCACGCATGGCGGGGAAGCCATTCCTCGTGGCATCGGAACCATCAAGGAGGAATACAATATCCTTTTTGGCAGTGTCAACTGAGGGAAAAAGGAAGGAAAGAAGTGAAAACCTTGCATCAAAGATGTTTTACTGGATAATGATCAGTTGGAGGAGTGTTTAACAAAAGAAATTTACTAACAAGCACTTTTTAGTTTTGATAAAAGAAACACATAGTGAGTGTGAGAGGTACATTGGGAACTAAACAAATATTCCCCTCATTTCCATTCCTAGATATGTTTGACTTTAGACAGGCAACTGCTTTGCTCACCAAATGTATATATTTGATAACATACCATGTACAGTTGGTGATTCAGGAGTAGCGTCAATAACCACGGCCTCCACAGAGGCCTGAAGTTGTTGTTGGACACTGGGAAGGTCAGTAAACTCTGACACAGATAGAGCATAGCTGGGATCGTGGGACACTTTTTGCAATTCTCTGCTATCAGAGCCTCTGCTTCCAATTGCAAAGATCAAGACGCCCATCTGTTTGAGAGCAGCCACTGGTACGTCGACACTGTCTGAAGATCGTCCACCACTTAGAAATATAAGGACCTGAGGAACTCCCTCCGACTGCCTGCTTCCTGCAGAGGCAGTGAAGACGTTATCCCGCAAGTACTGGAGAGCTGCTCCAGTGTTAAGGGGTCTTCCACCTTTGTGCCTCAAACCCCTGACAGCATCAAGGATCTGGCCTTTAGTCATGTAGGTGTTCAAATAGAAGTGGACAGCTGGATCCCTGCTGTACTGAACCACTGAAACACGGTCTTTGTTGTCATCCACACTAAGAGTTTCTACTACTCTTTGGACAAAATCTCGCATAGCTGGGAAGCCAGATCTTGTGCCGTCAGATCCATCCAGCAACAACACCACATCTCTTCCTGTATGCTGCCTCACCACTAGGGGACATAAGAGTTGGGACATTTTTAGGCTCAAGCATCAAATGATTCACAAGTTCAATTCAGATATTTAAGCTTAAGTCCCAATATTTCCTTACAGCCTGTTTTTTTAAGTAAGCTGTACTATTCAGACTGATGCTGCGTGACCTAGGCTGTAGCAAAATATACATGAACTCACTACAAACAGCATCCTACAAAACGTAAGATGGTGAAATTGTGTCACTGTCTTACCAGTCACTGTTGGAACCAAAGGTGTAGCCTTTAATAGCGCTGTGCTCATGACAGAGGAGAGTTGTTCTTGGACACGAGGGAGGTCGGAGAACTCAGATACCGACAGCGCATAACTGGGCTCATATGACAACTTCTGCAGCTCTCTACTGTCAGAGGTCCTTGTTCCAATACCAATGACAAAGATGCCCTGCTGTTTGAGAGCAGAGGCTTGGGCATCAACATCGTCAAAAGACCTTCCCCCAGTTAGCAGAATCAACATCTGGGAGACACCTTGCTGATGTCTACTCCCTGAGGAATTTGTAAAGACATTGTCCCTGACGTACTGGAGGGCTGCCCCGGTGTTGAGGGGTCTTCCTCCTCTGTGTCTAAGTCCTCTGACCGCATCCACTATGTCCTCTCTGTTGTTGTAAGTGTTCAGATAGAAATGGACTTCAGCTTCTCTGCTGAACTGGACCACAGAGACACGGTCTTTGTTTTCTCCCACACTGAGTTTTTCAACCACTGTTTCAACAAAATCACGCATGGCGGGGAAGCCATTCCTCGTGGTATCGGAACCATCAAGGAGGAATACAATATCCTTTTTGGCAGTGTCAACTGAGGGAAAAAGGAAGGAAAGAAGTGAAAACCTTGCATCAAAGATGTTTTACTGGATAATGATCAGTTAGAGGAGTGTTTAACAAAAGAAATTTACTAACAAGCACTTTTCAGTTTTGATAAAAGAAACACATAGTGAGTGTGAGAGGTACATTGGGAACTAAACAAATATTCCCCTAATTTCCATTCCTACATATGTTTGATTTTAGACAGGCAGCTTCTTTGGTCACCAAATGTATATGTTTGATAACATACCATGTACAGTTTGTGATTCAGGAGTAGCGTCAATAACCACGGCCTCCACAGAGGCCTGAAGTTGTTGTTGGACACTGGGAAGGTCAGTAAACTCTGACACAGATAGAGCATAGCTGGGATCGTGGGACACTTTTTGCAATTCTCTGCTATCAGAGCCTCTGCTTCCAATTGCAAAGATCAAGACGCCCATCTGTTTGAGAGCAGCCACTGGTGCATCGACACTGTCTGAAGATCGTCCACCACTTAGAAATATAAGGACCTGAGGAACTCCCTCCGACTGCCTACTTCCTGCAGAGGCAGTGAAGACGTTATCCTGCAAGTACTGGAGAGCTGCTCCAGTGTTGAGGGGTCTTCCGCCTTTGTGCCTCAAACCCCTGACAGCATCAAGGATCTGGCCTTTAGTCATGTAGGTGTTCAAATAGAAGTGGACAGCAGGATCCCTGCTGTACTGAACCACTGACACACGGTCTTTGTTGTCATCCACACTAAGAGTTTCTACTACTCTTTGGACAAAATCTCGCATAGCCTGGAAGCCAGATCTTGTGCCGTCAGATCCATCCAGCAAGAACACCACATCTCTTCCTGTATGCTGCCTCACCACTAGGGGACATAAGAATTGGGACATTTTTAGGCTCAAGCATCAAATGATTCCCAAGCTCAATTCAGATATTTAAGCTTAAGTCCCAATATTTCCTTACAGCCTGTTTTTTTAAGTAAGCTGTACTATTCAGACTGATGCTGCGTGACCTAGGCTGTGGCAAAATATACATGAACTCACTACAAACAGCATCCTACAAAACGTAAGATGGTGAAATTGTGTCACTGTCTTACCAGTCACTGTTGGAACCAAAGGTGTAGCCTTTAATAGCGCTGTGCTCATGACAGAGGAGAGTTGTTCTTGGACACGAGGGAGGTCGGAGAACTCAGATACCGACAGCGCATAACTGGGCTCATATGACAACTTCTGCAGCTCTTTACTGTCAGAGGTCCTTGTTCCAATACCAATGACAAAGATGCCCTGCTGTTTGAGAGCAGAGGCTTGGGCATCAACATCGTCAAAAGACCTTCCCCCAGTTAGCAGAATCAACATCTGGGAGACGCCTTGCTGATGTCTACTCCCTGAGGAATTTGTAAAGACATTGTCCCTGACGTACTTGAGGGCTGCCCCGGTGTTGAGGGGTCTTCCTCCTCTGTGTCTAAGTCCTCTGACCGCATCCACTATGTCCTCTCTGTTGTTGTAAGTGTTCAGATAGAAATGGACTTCAGCTTCTCTGCTGAACTGGACCACAGAGACACGGTCTTTGTTTTCTCCCACACTGAGTTTTTCAACCACTGTTTCAACAAAATCACGCATAGCGGGGAAGCCATTCCTCGTGGCATCGGAACCATCAAGGAGGAATACAATATCCTTTTTGGCAGTGTCAACTGAGGGAAAAAGGAAGGAAAGAAGTGAAAACCTTGCATCAAGGATGTTTTACTGGATAATGATCAGTTGGAGGAGTGTTCAACAAAAGAAATTTACTAACAAGCACTTTTCAGTTTTGATAAAAGAAACACATAGTGAGTGTGAGAGGTACATTGGGAACTAAACAAATATTCCCCTAATTTCCATTCCTACATATGTTTGATTTTAGACAGGCAGCTTCTTTGGTCACCAAATGTATATGTTTGATAACATACCATGTACAGTTGGTGATTCAGGAGTAGCGTCAATAACCACGGCCTCCACAGAGGCCTGAAGTTGTTGTTGGACACTGGGAAGGTCAGTAAACTCTGACACAGATAGAGCATAGCTGGGATCGTGGGACACTTTTTGCAATTCTCTGCTATCAGAGCCTCTGCTTCCAATTGCAAAGATCAAGACGCCCATCTGTTTGAGAGCAGCCACTGGTGCATCGACACTGTCTGAAGATCGTCCACCACTTAGAAATATAAGGACCTGAGGAACTCCCTCCGACTGCCTACTTCCTGCAGAGGCAGTGAAGACGTTATCCTGCAAGTACTGGAGAGCTGCTCCAGTGTTGAGGGGTCTTCCGCCTTTGTGCCTCAAACCCCTGACAGCATCAAGGATCTGGCCTTTAGTCATGTAGGTGTTCAAATAGAAGTGGACAGCAGGATCCCTGCTGTACTGAACCACTGACACACGGTCTTTGTTGTCATCCACACTAAGAGTTTCTACTACTCTTTGGACAAAATCTCGCATAGCCTGGAAGCCAGATCTTGTGCCGTCAGATCCATCCAGCAAGAACACCACATCTCTTCCTGTATGCTGCCTCACCACTAGGGGACATAAGAATTGGGACATTTTTAGGCTCAAGCATCAAATGATTCCCAAGCTCAATTCAGATATTTAAGCTTAAGTCCCAATATTTCCTTACAGCCTGTTTTTTTAAGTAGGCTGTACTATTCAGACTGATGCTGCGTGACCTAGGCTGTAGCAAAATATACATGAACTCACTACAAACAGCATCCTACAAAACGTAAGATGGTGAAATTGTGTCACTGTCTTACCAGTCACTGTTGGAACCAAAGGTGTAGCCTTTAATAGCGCTGTGCTCATGACAGAGGAGAGTTGTTCTTGGACACGAGGGAGGTCGGAGAACTCAGATACCGACAGCGCATAACTGGGCTCATATGACAACTTCTGCAGCTCTCTACTGTCAGAGGTCCTTGTTCCAATACCAATGACAAAGATGCCCTGCTGTTTGAGAGCAGAGGCTTGGGCATCAACCTCGTCAAAAGACCTTCCCCCAGTTAGCAGAATCAACATCTGGGAGACGCCTTGCTGATGTCTACTCCCTGAGGAATTTGTAAAGACATTGTCCCTGACGTACTTGAGGGCTGCCCCGGTGTTGAGGGGTCTTCCTCCTCTGTGTCTAAGTCCTCTGACCGCATCCACTATGTCCTCTCTGTTGTTGTAAGTGTTCAGATAGAAATGGACTTCAGCTTCTCTGCTGAACTGGACCACAGAGACATGGTCTTTGTTTTCTCCCACACTGAGTTTTTCAACCACTGTTTCAACAAAATCACGCATAGCGGGGAAGCCATTCCTCGTGGCATCGGAACCATCAAGGAGGAATACAATATCCTTTTTGGCAGTGTCAACTGAGGGAAAAAGGAAGGAAAGAAGTGAAAACCTTGCATCAAGGATGTTTTACTGGATAATGATCAGTTGGAGGAGTGTTCAACAAAAGAAATTTACTAACAAGCACTTTTCAGTTTTGATAAAAGAAACACATAGTGAGTGTGAGAGGTACATTGGGAACTAAACAAATATTCCCCTAATTTCCATTCCTACATATGTTTGATTTTAGACAGGCAGCTTCTTTGGTCACCAAATGTATATGTTTGATAACATACCATGTACAGTTGGTGATTCAGGAGTAGCGTCAATAACCACGGCCTCCACAGAGGCCTGAAGTTGTTGTTGGACACTGGGAAGGTCAGTAAACTCTGACACAGATAGAGCATAGCTGGGATCGTGGGACACTTTTTGCAATTCTCTGCTATCAGAGCCTCTGCTTCCAATTGCAAAGATCAAGACGCCCATCTGTTTGAGAGCAGCCACTGGTGCATCGACACTGTCTGAAGATCGTCCACCACTTAGAAATATAAGGACCTGAGGAACTCCCTCCGACTGCCTGCTTCCTGCAGAGGCAGTGAAGATGTTATCCTGCAAGTACTGGAGAGCTGCTCCAGTGTTGAGGGGTCTTCCGCCTTTGTGCCTCAAACCCCTGACAGCATCAAGGATCTGGCCTTTAGTCATGTAGGTGTTCAAATAGAAGTGGACAGCTGGATCCCTGCTGTACTGAACCACTGACACACGGTCTTTGTTGTCATCCACACTAAGAGTTTCTACTACTCTTTGGACAAAATCTCGCATAGCCTGGAAGCCAGATCTTGTGCCGTCAGATCCATCCAGCAAGAACACCACATCTCTTCCTGTATGCTGCCTCACCACTAGGGGACATAAGAATTGGGACATTTTTAGGCTCAAGCATCAAATGATTCCCAAGCTCAATTCAGATATTTAAGCTTAAGTCCCAATATTTCCTTACAGCCTGTTTTTTTAAGCAAAGCTGTACTATTCAGACTGATGCTGCGTGACCTAGGCTGTAGCAAAATATACATGAACTCACTACAAACAGCATCCTACAAAACGTAAGATGGTGAAATTGTGTCACTGTCTTACCAGTCACTGTTGGAACCAAAGGTGTAGCCTTTAATAGCGCTGTGCTCATGACAGAGGAGAGTTGTTCTTGGACACGAGGGAGGTCGGAGAACTCAGATACCGACAGCGCATAACTGGGCTCATATGACAACTTCTGCAGCTCTCTACTGTCAGAGGTCCTTGTTCCAATACCAATGACAAAGATGCCCTGCTGTTTGAGAGCAGAGGCTTGGGCATCAACATCGTCAAAAGACCTTCCCCCAGTTAGCAGGATCAACATCTGGGAGACACCTTGCTGATGTCTACTCCCTGAGGAATTTGTAAAGACATTGTCCCTGACGTACTGGAGGGCTGCCCCAGTGTTGAGGGGTCTTCCTCCTCTGTGTCTAAGTCCTCTGACCGCATCCACTATGTCCTCTCTGTTGTTGTAAGTGTTCAGATAGAAATGGACTTCAGCTTCTCTGCTGAACTGGACCACAGAGACACGGTCTTTGTTTTCTCCCACACTGAGTTTTTCAACCACTGTTTCAACAAAATCACGCATGGCGGGGAAGCCATTCCTCGTGGTATCGGAACCATCAAGGAGGAATACAATATCCTTTTTGGCAGTGTCAACTGAGGGAAAAAGGAAGGAAAGAAGTGAAAACCTTGCATCAAAGATGTTTTACTGGATAATGATCAGTTGGAGGAGTGTTTAACAAAAGAAATTTACTAACAAGCACTTTTTAGTTTTGATAAAAGAAACACATAGTGAGTGTGAGAGGTACATTGGGAACTAAACAAATATTCCCCTAATTTCCATTCCTACATATGTTTGATTTTAGACAGGCAGCTTCTTTGGTCACCAAATGTATATGTTTGATAACATACCATGTACAGTTGGTGATTCAGGAGTAGCGTCAATAACCACGGCCTCCACAGAGGCCTGAAGTTGTTGTTGGACACTGGGAAGGTCAGTAAACTCTGACACAGATAGAGCATAGCTGGGATCGTGGGACACTTTTTGCAATTCTCTGCTATCAGAGCCTCTGCTTCCAATTGCAAAGATCAAGACGCCCATCTGTTTGAGAGCAGCCACTGGTGCATCGACACTGTCTGAAGATCGTCCACCACTTAGAAATATAAGGACCTGAGGAACTCCCTCCGACTGCCTACTTCCTGCAGAGGCAGTGAAGACGTTATCCTGCAAGTACTGGAGAGCTGCTCCAGTGTTGAGGGGTCTTCCGCCTTTGTGCCTCAAACCCCTGACAGCATCAAGGATCTGGCCTTTAGTCATGTAGGTGTTCAAATAGAAGTGGACAGCAGGATCCCTGCTGTACTGAACCACTGACACACGGTCTTTGTTGTCATCCACACTAAGAGTTTCTACTACTCTTTGGACAAAATCTCGCATAGCCTGGAAGCCAGATCTTGTGCCGTCAGATCCATCCAGCAAGAACACCACATCTCTTCCTGTATGCTGCCTCACCACTAGGGGACATAAGAATTGGGACATTTTTAGGCTCAAGCATCAAATGATTCCCAAGCTCAATTCAGATATTTAAGCTTAAGTCCCAATATTTCCTTACAGCCTGTTTTTTTAAGTAAGCTGTACTATTCAGACTGATGCTGCGTGACCTAGGCTGTAGCAAAATATACATGAACTCACTACAAACAGCATCCTACACAACGTAAGATGGTGAAATTGTGTCACTGTCTTACCAGTCACTGTTGGAACCAAAGGTGTAGCCTTTAATAGCGCTGTGCTCATGACAGAGGAGAGTTGTTCTTGGACACGAGGGAGGTCGGAGAACTCAGATACCGACAGCGCATAACTGGGCTCATATGACAACTTCTGCAGCTCTCTACTGTCAGAGGTCCTTGTTCCAATACCAATGACAAAGATGCCCTGCTGTTTGAGAGCAGAGGCTTGGGCATCAACCTCGTCAAAAGACCTTCCCCCAGTTAGCAGAATCAACATCTGGGAGACGCCTTGCTGATGTCTACTCCCTGAGGAATTTGTAAAGACATTGTCCCTGACGTACTTGAGGGCTGCCCCGGTGTTGAGGGGTCTTCCTCCTCTGTGTCTAAGTCCTCTGACCGCATCCACTATGTCCTCTCTGTTGTTGTAAGTGTTCAGATAGAAATGGACTTCAGCTTCTCTGCTGAACTGGACCACAGAGACATGGTCTTTGTTTTCTCCCACACTGAGTTTTTCAACCACTGTTTCAACAAAATCACGCATAGCGGGGAAGCCATTCCTCGTGGCATCGGAACCATCAAGGAGGAATACAATATCCTTTTTGGCAGTGTCAACTGAGGGAAAAAGGAAGGAAAGAAGTGAAAACCTTGCATCAAGGATGTTTTACTGGATAATGATCAGTTGGAGGAGTGTTCAACAAAAGAAATTTACTAACAAGCACTTTTCAGTTTTGATAAAAGAAACACATAGTGAGTGTGAGAGGTACATTGGGAACTAAACAAATATTCCCCTAATTTCCATTCCTACATATGTTTGATTTTAGACAGGCAGCTTCTTTGGTCACCAAATGTATATGTTTGATAACATACCATGTACAGTTGGTGATTCAGGAGTAGCGTCAATAACCACGGCCTCCACAGAGGCCTGAAGTTGTTGTTGGACACTGGGAAGGTCAGTAAACTCTGACACAGATAGAGCATAGCTGGGATCGTGGGACACTTTTTGCAATTCTCTGCTATCAGAGCCTCTGCTTCCAATTGCAAAGATCAAGACGCCCATCTGTTTGAGAGCAGCCACTGGTGCATCGACACTGTCTGAAGATCGTCCACCACTTAGAAATATAAGGACCTGAGGAACTCCCTCCGACTGCCTGCTTCCTGCAGAGGCAGTGAAGATGTTATCCTGCAAGTACTGGAGAGCTGCTCCAGTGTTGAGGGGTCTTCCGCCTTTGTGCCTCAAACCCCTGACAGCATCAAGGATCTGGCCTTTAGTCATGTAGGTGTTCAAATAGAAGTGGACAGCTGGATCCCTGCTGTACTGAACCACTGACACACGGTCTTTGTTGTCATCCACACTAAGAGTTTCTACTACTCTTTGGACAAAATCTCGCATAGCCTGGAAGCCAGATCTTGTGCCGTCAGATCCATCCAGCAAGAACACCACATCTCTTCCTGTATGCTGCCTCACCACTAGGGGACATAAGAATTGGGACATTTTTAGGCTCAAGCATCAAATGATTCCCAAGCTCAATTCAGATATTTAAGCTTAAGTCCCAATATTTCCTTACAGCCTGTTTTTTTAAGCAAAGCTGTACTATTCAGACTGATGCTGCGTGACCTAGGCTGTAGCAAAATATACATGAACTCACTACAAACAGCATCCTACAAAACGTAAGATGGTGAAATTGTGTCACTGTCTTACCAGTCACTGTTGGAACCAAAGGTGTAGCCTTTAATAGCGCTGTGCTCATGACAGAGGAGAGTTGTTCTTGGACACGAGGGAGGTCGGAGAACTCAGATACCGACAGCGCATAACTGGGCTCATATGACAACTTCTGCAGCTCTCTACTGTCAGAGGTCCTTGTTCCTATACCAATGACAAAGATGCCCTGCTGTTTGAGAGCAGAGGCTTGGGCATCAACATCGTCAAAAGACCTTCCCCCAGTTAGCAGGATCAACATCTGGGAGACACCTTGCTGATGTCTACTCCCTGAGGAATTTGTAAAGACATTGTCCCTGACGTACTGGAGGGCTGCCCCAGTGTTGAGGGGTCTTCCTCCTCTGTGTCTAAGTCCTCTGACCGCATCCACTATGTCCTCTCTGTTGTTGTAAGTGTTCAGATAGAAATGGACTTCAGCTTCTCTGCTGAACTGGACCACAGAGACACGGTCTTTGTTTTCTCCCACACTGAGTTTTTCAACCACTGTTTCAACAAAATCACGCATGGCGGGGAAGCCATTCCTCGTGGTATCGGAACCATCAAGGAGGAATACAATATCCTTTTTGGCAGTGTCAACTGAGGGAAAAAGGAAGGAAAGAAGTGAAAACCTTGCATCAAAGATGTTTTACTGGATAATGATCAGTTGGAGGAGTGTTTAACAAAAGAAATTTACTAACAAGCACTTTTTAGTTTTGATAAAAGAAACACATAGTGAGTGTGAGAGGTACATTGGGAACTAAACAAATATTCCCCTAATTTCCATTCCTACATATGTTTGATTTTAGACAGGCAGCTTCTTTGGTCACCAAATGTATATGTTTGATAACATACCATGTACAGTTGGTGATTCAGGAGTAGCGTCAATAACCACGGCCTCCACAGAGGCCTGAAGTTGTTGTTGGACACTGGGAAGGTCAGTAAACTCTGACACAGATAGAGCATAGCTGGGATCGTGGGACACTTTTTGCAATTCTCTGCTATCAGAGCCTCTGCTTCCAATTGCAAAGATCAAGACGCCCATCTGTTTGAGAGCACCCACTGGTGCATCGACACTGTCTGAAGATCGTCCACCACTTAGAAATATAAGGACCTGAGGAACTCCCTCCGACTGCCTACTTCCTGCAGAGGCAGTGAAGACGTTATCCTGCAAGTACTGGAGAGCTGCTCCAGTGTTGAGGGGTCTTCCGCCTTTGTGCCTCAAACCCCTGACAGCATCAAGGATCTGGCCTTTAGTCATGTAGGTGTTCAAATAGAAGTGGACAGCAGGATCCCTGCTGTACTGAACCACTGACACACGGTCTTTGTTGTCATCCACACTAAGAGTTTCTACTACTCTTTGGACAAAATCTCGCATAGCCTGGAAGCCAGATCTTGTGCCGTCAGATCCATCCAGCAAGAACACCACATCTCTTCCTGTATGCTGCCTCACCACTAGGGGACATAAGAATTGGGACATTTTTAGGCTCAAGCATCAAATGATTCCCAAGCTCAATTCAGATATTTAAGCTTAAGTCCCAATATTTCCTTACAGCCTGTTTTTTTAAGCAAAGCTGTACTATTCAGACTGATGCTGCGTGACCTAGGCTGTAGCAAAATATACATGAACTCACTACAAACAGCATCCTACAAAACGTAAGATGGTGAAATTGTGTCACTGTCTTACCAGTCACTGTTGGAACCAAAGGTGTAGCCTTTAATAGCGCTGTGCTCATGACAGAGGAGAGTTGTTCTTGGACACGAGGGAGGTCAGAGAACTCAGATACCGACAGCGCATAACTGGGCTCATATGACAACTTCTGCAGCTCTGTACTGTCAGAGGTCCTTGTTCCAATACCAATGACAAAGATGCCCTTCTGTTTGAGAGCAGAGGCTGGGGCATCAACATCGTCAAAAGACCTTCCCCCAGTTAGCAGAATCAACATCTGGGAGACACCTTGCTGATGTCTACTCCCTGAGGAATTTGTAAAGACATTGTCCCTGACGTACTGGAGGGCTGCCCCGGTGTTGAGGGGTCTTCCTCCTCTGTGTCTAAGTCCTCTGACCGCATCCACTATGTCCTCTCTGTTGTTGTAAGTGTTCAGATAGAAATGGACTTCAGCTTCTCTGCTGAACTGGACCACAGAGACACGGTCTTTGTTTTCTCCCACACTGAGTTTTTCAACCACTGTTTCAACAAAATCACGCATGGCGGGGAAGCCCTTCCTCGTGGCATCGGAACCATCAAGGAGGAATACAATATCCTTTTTGGCAGTGTCAACTGAGGGAAAAAGGAAGGAAAGAAGTGAAAACCTTGCATCAAAGATGTTTTACTGGATAATGATCAGTTGGAGGACTGTTTAACAAAAGAAATTTACTAACAAACACTTTTCAGTTTTGATAAAAGAAACACATAGTGAGTGTGAGAGGTACATTGGGAACTAAACAAATATTCCCCTAATTTCCATTCCTACATATGTTTGATTTTAGACAGGCAACTGCTTTGGTCACCAAATGTATATGTTTGATAACATACCATGTACAGTTGGTGATTCAGGAGTAGCGTCAATAACCACGGCCTCCACAGAGGCCTGAAGTTGTTGTTGGACACTGGGAAGGTCAGTAAACTCTGACACAGATAGAGCATAGCTGGGATCGTGGGACACTTTTTGCAATTCTCTGCTATCAGAGCCTCTGCTTCCAATTGCAAAGATCAAGACGCCCATCTGTTTGAGAGCAGCCACTGGTGCGTCGACACTGTCTGAAGATCGTCCACCACTTAGAAATATAAGGACCTGAGGAACTCCCTCCGGCTGCCTGCTTCCTGCAGAGGCAGTGAAGACGTTATCCCGCAAGTACTTGAGAGCTGCTCCAGTGTTAAGGGGTCTTCCGCCTTTGTGCCTCAAACCCCTGACAGCATCAAGGATCTGGCCTTTAGTCATGTAGGTGTTCAAATAGAAGTGGACAGCTGGATCCCTGCTGTACTGAACCACTGACACACGGTCTTTGTTGTCATCCACACTAAGAGTTTCTACTACTCTTTGGACAAAATCTCGAATAGCCTGGAAGCCAGAGCTTGTGCCGTCAGATCCATCCAGCAAGAACACCACATCTCTTCCTGTATGCTGCCTCACCACTAGGGGACATAAGAATTGGGACATTTTTAGGCTCAAGCATCAAATGATTCCCAAGCTCAATTAAGATGTTTAGGCTTAAGTCCCAATATTTCCTTACAGCCTGTTTTTTAAGCAAAGCTGTACTATTCAGACTGATGCTGCGTGACCTAGGCTGTGGCAAAATATACATGAACTCACTACAAACAGCATCCTACAAAACGTAAGATGGTGAAATTGTGTCACTGTCTTACCAGTCACTGTTGGAACCAAAGGTGTAGCCTTTAATAGCGCTGTACTCATGACAGAGGAGAGTTGTTCTTGGACACGAGGGAGGTTGGAGAACTCAGATACCGACAGCGCATAACTGGGCTCATATGACAACTTCTGCAGCTCTCTACTGTCAGAGGTCCTTGTTCCAATACCAATGACAAAGATGCCCTGCTGTTTGAGAGCAGAGGCTGGGGCATCAACATCATCAAAAGACCTTCCCCCAGTTAGCAGAATCAACATCTTGGAGACGCCTTGCTGATGTCTACTCCCTGAGGAATTTGTAAAGACATTGTCCCTGACGTACTTGAGGGCTGCCCCGGTGTTGAGGGGTCTTCCTCCTCTGTGTCTAAGTCCTCTGACCGCATCCACTATGTCCTCTCTGTTGTTGTAAGTGTTCAGATAGAAATGGACTTCAGCTTCTCTGCTGAACTGGACCACAGAGACACGGTCTTTGTTTTCTCCCACACTGAGTTTTTCAACCACTGTTTCAACAAAATCACGCATGGCGGGGAAGCCATTCCTCGTGGCATCGGAACCATCAAGGAGGAATATAATATCCTTTTTGGCAGTGTCAACTGAGGGAAAAAGGAAGGAAAGAAGTGAAAACCTTGCATCAAGGATGTTTTACTGGATAATGATCAGTTGGAGGAGTGTTCAACAAAAGAAATTTACTAACAAGCACTTTTCAGTTTTGATAAAAGAAACACATAGTGAGTGTGAGAGGTACATTGGGAACTAAACAAATATTCCCCTAATTTCCATTCCTACATATGTTTGATTTTAGACAGGCAGCTTCTTTGGTCACCAAATGTATATGTTTGATAACATACCATGTACAGTTGGTGATTCAGGAGTGGCGTCAATAACCACGGCCTCCACAGAGGCCTGAAGTTGTTGTTGGACACTGGGAAGGTCAGTAAACTCTGACACAGATAGAGCATAGCTGGGATCGTGGGACACTTTTTGCAATTCTCTGCTATCAGAGCCTCTGCTTCCAATTGCAAAGATCAAGACGCCCATCTGTTTGAGAGCAGCCACTGGTGCATCGACACTGTCTGAAGATCGTCCACCACTTAGAAATATAAGGACCTGAGGAACTCCCTCCGACTGCCTACTTCCTGCAGAGGCAGTGAAGACGTTATCCTGCAAGTACTGGAGAGCTGCTCCAGTGTTAAGGGGTCTTCCGCCTTTGTGCCTCAAACCCCTGACAGCATCAAGGATCTGGCCTTTAGTCATGTAGGTGTTCAAATAGAAGTGGACAGCAGGATCCCTGCTGTACTGAACCACTGACACACGGACTTTGTTGTCATCCACACTAAGAGTTTCTACTACTCTTTGGACAAAATCTCGCATAGCCTGGAAGCCAGATCTTGTGCCGTCAGATCCATCCAGCAAGAACACCACATCTCTTCCTGTATGCTGACTCACCACTAGGGGACATAAGAATTGGGACATTTTTAGGCTCAAGCATCAAATGATTCCCAAGTTCAATTCAGATATTTAAGCTTAAGTCCCAATATTTCCTTACAGCCTGTTTTTTTAAGCAAAGCTGTACTATTCAGACTGATGCTGCGTGACCTAGGCTGTAGCAAAATATACATGAACTCACTACAAACAGCATCCTACACAACGTAAGATGGTGAAATTGTGTCACTGTCTTACCAGTCACTGTTGGAACCAAAGGTGTAGCCTTTAATAGCGCTGTGCTCATGACAGAGGAGAGTTGTTCTTGGACATGAGGGAGGTCGGAGAACTCAGATACCAACAGCGCATAACTGGGCTCATATGACAACTTCTGCAGCTCTCTACTGTCAGAGGTCCTTGTTCCAATACCAATGACAAAGATGCCCTGCTGTTTGAGAGCAGAGGCTTGGGCATCAACATCGTCAAAAGACCTTCCCCCAGTTAGCAGAATCAACATCTGGGAGACGCCTTGCTGATGTCTACTCCCTGAGGAATTTGTAAAGACATTGTCCCTGACGTACTGGAGGGCTGCCCCGGTGTTGAGGGGTCTTCCTCCTCTGTGTCTAAGTCCTCTGACCGCATCCACTATGTCCTCTCTGTTGTTGTAAGTGTTCAGATAGAAATGGACTTCAGCTTCTCTGCTGAACTGGACCACAGAGACACGGTCTTTGTTTTCCCCCACACTGAGTTTTTCAACCACTGTTTCAACAAAATCAAGCATAGCAGGGAAGCCATTCCTCGTGGCATCGGAACCATCAAGGAGGAATACAATATCCTTTTTGGCAGTGTCAACTGAGGGAAAAAGGAAGGAAAGAAGTGAAAACCTTGCATCAAAGATGTTTTACTGGATAATGATCAGTTGGAGGAGTGTTTAACAAAAGAAATTTACTAACAAGCACTTTTCAGTTTTGATAAAAGAAACACATAGTGAGTGTGAGAGGTACATTGGGAACTAAACAAATATTCCCCTAATTTCCATTCCTACATATGTTTGATTTTAGACAGGCAGCTTCTTTGGTCACCAAATGTATATGTTTGATAACATACCATGTACAGTTGGTGATTCAGGAGTAGCGTCAATAACCACGGCCTCCACAGAGGCCTGAAGTTGTTGTTGGACACTGGGAAGGTCAGTAAACTCTGACACAGATAGAGCATAGCTGGGATCGTGGGACACTTTTTGCAATTCTCTGCTATCAGAGCCTCTGCTTCCAATTGCAAAGATCAAGACGCCCATCTGTTTGAGAGCAGCCACTGGTGCGTCGACACTGTCTGAAGATCGTCCACCACTTAGAAATATAAGGACCTGAGGAACTCCCTCCGACTGCCTACTTCCTGCAGAGGCAGTGAAGACGTTATCCTGCAAGTACTGGAGAGCTGCTCCAGTGTTGAGGGGTCTTCCGCCTTTGTGCCTCAAACCCCTGACAGCATCAAGGATCTGGCCTTTAGTCATGTAGGTGTTCAAATAGAAGTGGACAGCTGGATCCCTGCTGTACTGAACCACTGACACACGGTCTTTGTTGTCATCCACACTAAGAGTTTCTACTACTCTTTGGACAAAATCTCGCATAGCCTGGAAGCCAGATCTTGTGCCGTCAGATCCATCCAGCAAGAACACCACATCTCTTCCTGTATGCTGCCTCACCACTAGGGGACATAAGAATTGGGACATTTTTAGGCTCAAGCATCAAATGATTCAAAAGTTCAATTCAGATATTTAAGCTTAAGTCCCAATATTTCCTTACAGCCTGTTTTTTTAAGCAAAGCTGTACTATTCAGACTGATGCTGCGTGACCTAGGCTGTAGCAAAATATACATGAACTCACTACAAACAGCATCCTACAAAACGTAAGATGGTGAAATTGTGTCACTGTCTTACCAGTCACTGTTGGAACCAAAGGTGTAGCCTTTAATAGCGCTGTGCTCATGACAGAGGAGAGTTGTTCTTGGACACGAGGGAGGTCGGAGAACTCAGATACCGACAGCGCATAACTGGGCTCATATGACAACTTCTGCAGCTCTCTACTGTCAGAGGTCCTTGTTCCAATACCAATGACAAAGATGCCCTGCTGTTTGAGAGCAGAGGCTGGGGCATCAACATTGTCAAAAGACCTTCCCCCAGTTAGCAGAATCAACATCTGGGAGACGCCTTGCTGATGTCTACTCCCTGAGGAATTTGTAAAGACATTGTCCCTGACGTACTGGAGGGCTGCCCCGGTGTTGAGGGGTCTTCCTCCTCTGTGTCTAAGTCCTCTGACCGCATCCACTATGTCCTCTCTGTTGTTGTAAGTGTTCAGATAGAAATGGACTTCAGCTTCTCTGCTGAACTGGACCACAGAGACATGGTCTTTGTTTTCTCCCACACTGAGTTTTTCAACCACTGTTTCAACAAAATCACGCATGGCGGGGAAGCCATTCCTCGTGGCATCGGAACCATCAAGGAGGAATACAATATCCTTTTTGGCAGTGTCAACTGAGGGAAAAAGGAAGGAAAGAAGTGAAAACCTTGCATCAAAGATGTTTTACTGAATAATGATCAGTTGGAGGAGTGTTCAACAAAAGAAATGTACTAACAAGCACTTTTCAGTTTTGATAAAAGAAACACATAGTGAGTGTGAGAGGTACATTGGGAACTAAACAAATATTCCCCTCATTTCCATTCCTAGATATGTTTGATTTTAGACAGGCAACTGCTTTGGTCACCAAATGTATATGTTTGATACAGTTACATATTTGTCGGGTTTGTTTTTAAATTCCATAGATTGTCAATCATTCATAGGCCATTTCTACAGCCGTTCCATGAGCCCTATTCTAAACCTTATTATCATATACATGTTTAAATTAGGGCTGTAACGGTACATATACTTCACCGCTATGCACATCTCGGTACACACGTCACAATTCGTTTTTCCTCTCCCTATTTAATTTTACTCCTCCTCATCAGGGAAAACTAAAAACATCACAGCTGTTTACTTTTCTTTTTCCAGATTGCCTGAATCACAAATGCATAGAAAAATGACATTCCTGTAACTGGTAACCTTCAAGCACACATTACATGTAAATTACATAATTAAAATTTATTTATTTTTAGCATGTTTGTTCAATTATTGACAGATTATTTGTTAATATTGTTGTTATTATTATTAAAAATATTAATCAAAATAGTTTGAGATAGTTCTGGCTAAAAAGAAACGTCGTTGTACTTTTTTTAAATCAAAACAGTCAATAAATATAAAGAAAAAGAAGGAGATCAAAGGATGGAAGAGACAGGGTCCTGATCTGATGTGTTAAAGCATGGTGAGTGCACTACTCCAAGTGGAGGGGAAGACTCAGCGATCTGATGTCTGATTTCACACCATGTAAAGAGAATTCATCAGTTTTCTTCTAACTAAATGATTAATGTCTTTAATCATACTTCCCACTCCTCGAAATTACATATTACTCTTATTTTCTAATGTTATTTCCTGCTTTGTAATTGATCAGTAATTTCTACCACGAAAGTAGATAATAGTGTTGCGCCGATGCAATTTTTTAGCCCTGATACCGATACCTGGCTGTGCAGAATCGGTCGATACCATCTGTTTGAAATTGATATGTGTGAATATATGAAGAACTGCAAACTACTAGGATGTAAAATAATCACCATCATGGCTTCAAGCTGCTGCCTTCCTTTGTGAAGCAGGAAAAAGACTAAAACAAAGTAATTCCAGTAGAACTTTTTATTGCCTACCTGGAATGGGTGACAATAGTTGAATTAACTTTTGGCTCTCAGAATGGTATCAGTGCCCTATTGGTTGGTACTCGCCGATACCGATACGCCATTTTAGTGCTGGATTGGGGCCCGCCTGATACTGGTATTGGTGCAGCAATAGGGGATATGTTTACTTTTTTATTTTATTTAAACTTTATTTTACCAGGAAGGAAAGTCTGTTGAGATTTGGAGTCTCTTCAACAAGGACATCCTGGCTATGAGTCTACTTCCTGCGGAAACTGAGGAGAGCAAGAGCCCCGTCCCCCATCTTGCACTCCTTCTACAAGGGCACCATCGAGAGCATCCTGACCAGCAGCATCACCGTGTGGTACGGAGCCTGCACTGCAGCCTGCCGCAAGACACTGCAGCGCACCATGAAAGAAGCTGGGAAGATCCTCGGTGTCCCCCTCCCCTCTCTATTGGACATTTACCACTCCCGCCTCACCGGCAGAGCCACCAGGATCGCAGGTGACCCCACCCACCCCGCCCACAATGTCTTCACCTTGCTGCTGTCCGGGAGGAGGCTGCTGAGTGTCCGGGCCAGAACCAGTAGGCTCAGAGACAGCTTCTTCCACCAGGCAGTGAGGATGCTCAATTCCCTCCCTGCCCTGCCCCCCTTCGCCCCCCCCTGATCCCCCCAATATCCCCATCTTCCACTACTTCCCCCACGTCAGGACTGCTACTCTATGCACTATTTGCACCATTCACACTACTGTTTACATATTTAATATTTTAAAATTTATTTTTATATCTTAGGTTTTTATTTATTATATATATATATATTTATATTTTTTATATATTTTATTATGCACCGTGGGGTTGAGAGGACGGAAATTTCATCTGTGTTGTATGTTTACATGTAGCACATTTGACAAATAAAGTTGAGTTGAGTTTAGTTGATGAGGTAAAAAACGAACAATTCTTCCACATACATCAGCATTATTCATCAAAGTAGGAAGTAATCTTGAATTATTTAAACCGAATAATAAAAAATAAAACATCAAACATAGTAAGAAATCTGATTACACTAAATGCTGCTGGCCCTGAGACTGTATGTGTTCTGCAGGGCAGGAACTCTACAGTAAGTATTACACTAATGCATTATTCTGAGAATATTTGGTATATAAAGTACTATGGTGAGTCCTGTAGGATGGACCTGTTTTATACCTCAGAGCAGCAGCAGTAAATGAGCTGGACTAAGGAGACGAGTGTCTCCAAAGGGGTTACAGTTTGTGCATGCAGGGGAGGTAGGTGGGAACGTCTAAAATCCTTACTCTCCTGCAGACAGTCACCATTCCATGTCAACCAGCAGCAGCAGTGAATGAGGAAGGTTTGGTTTTTATATGTTGTTGAGTTTGCGGTTTTGTTTGTGTGTTTGTGCAACTGCACACGATTCTCTACACTCATGGATCTATCTCTGCTGTTATCAAATAAAACTATTTGTTTATGAAGTGCTGAAGGATCTTATAATGAAATCTGCTTTTGTTTCGTCTTCAGGCTGATGCGACATGAGGAATCAGTAAAAGCCTGAGTCTGAGAGGTCTGTAAAGGTTGATTTATACTTGAAAACCAGGTGGTCTGTGTGTGTGTCGCAGTTCATGCAGAGATGATTTCCTGTAGGGGGCAGCGTAGCTCCGACTGATATAGAGCCCAGGTCTTTTTCAGTCAGGCTACGCAGCAATTCAGCAGCAATTTCATGGGTCTGACAGGAAGAGAGAAGCGGTTACGAAGTAAAACTCATCCGCTTTGGGGGAAAACACAAAATAAAATCTGGAAATCTCACGGGAAAAGAGTCAGTTTGGAGTCGCTCATCACGTTTATAGCAAGCAGGATTGACTGGAGCAAAAAACAATGAATGAAACATTAAAATAGAAAACTTTCCCCATGATGGGAGTTCAGGAGGACAGAAAACGGATAAAGTAGTTGATCCTCTTTGAGCCTCACAGAAACCAGAATAAGGAGGAGCAGACAGAGCAGGTCAGCGCAGCGTATCTCTCTCACCTCTTTATGGAAAAAGAAAGATAAACTTGGATAAACTTCCCAGATCTCTCTGAGAATCAGCTCTCTGCCTCAGTCACCATAGAAACCGTCCCACACCGTTTATGACGGAGGGCGAGGAGGACGCGGCCGAATGGAGAAAATAATAATATAAATAGTATAAATCAATAGTAAATAAACTAATATAAAAAATATGTTGGATAGTTTGTTGCTGAAACATTTCTGTGGTGTGATAAACTGAGAACACATCTATTCTGTAAAGATCCATACCGAACTGCAAGTAGTGCACCGTTGAGTTTGACACAAATATACATATTGTTACAGCCCTAATATCTCATAGATATATAGTATATTTACTCATATTTATTACATATTTGCAATAAGGTATTCTCTTACCTTCGACAGTCTTAGGACTTTCGATTGCAGTTAGGTGCCTTAATACATGTTGTTGAATGCCAGCAAGATTAACAAAGTCAGGGATGGAGAAAGCATGGTCTGAAATAGCCTGCATTTCAGCTGAACTGGAAAGTCTGGAACCAATTGCAAATATAACAACCCCGCCTCTTTTTAATGCCCTTGCTGGGCCACGTGGAGAATCCCTGGAACGACCGCCAGCCAAGACAAAAAGTACCTGACTGGCTCCTTCATTAATTCGTGCTCCTGCCTTGGGAACAAAAACATTGTCTTTCACAAACTGCAGAGCTGCACCGATATACTGAGGCCGGCCGCCTTTTGGTTGGAGCCTGGCAACGTGCTGCAGAACATCGCCTTTGGTGCTGTAGGCATCTAGACTGAACTCCATCTTAGCATTGTTGCTGTACTGCACAACAGCAATCTGATCTCGCTGTTGGTCCAGATCCAAGTTCTGAACCAGGTTTGCAATGAATTTACGTATAGAGATGAATTGACTCCTTACATCATCAGAGCCATCAATCAGGAGGACAATATCTCTCTTAGTAGAAGTTAATCCTAGGAATGTAAATAGTTGAATGTTTTTGATTAGTACTGCTGAACAACTACATTAATATAGCTCTATAATTATTTCAATGAAAGAAATGTTCACTTACCAACACTTGGGTTTACAGAGCCTCTGGTAGCGGTAGTGACTGACAGCACCTGTTGTCTGACTGGCAGGAAGTCAGATACATCCTTCAGAAAGTACCGGGCCCCTGGAGCTAGCTGCTCCATCTCGCTCCTATCTGCTGTGTTCACTCCAACAGCAAACAGAGAAACTCCAGCATTCTTTAACCTCCCCGCCGGCCCTAAGGCATCATCCTCTGACTTGCTCCCACTTACAGAAATCAGAACCTGTGGGACCCCCTGCTGGAGCCGACTTCCAGCTGAAGCCACCAAAACCGTGTTTCTCACAAAATCAATGGCTCTGCCTGTGTTGACTGAGCCCCCTCCCATCAGCTTCACATTTCTCAAATTATTCAAGGCTTCTTCCTTCAGTGAGTATCTGTTCAAAGTAAATTCAGCAGCAGGCTCTGCGCTGTACTGGACCAAAGCAACCTGCACGTTATTTGGCCCAATCTCTATTTTCTCGACAAAGTCTAAGACAAACTCCAAAACGAGTCTTTCATTGGGTTTCATGTTATTAGATCCATCAAGGAGGAAGACGATATCTGCCGTCTGTAGTTCCTCTACAGCTGTGGACGTGTCTGAAATGTTTACATATGAACAAAGTCATGCATTAGCGACGGGAACTCTGGTCCGCCATCGTGGGAGCTGTCATGCGTTGCTTCTTACCAGTCAGGATCTCAGTGGCTGTTTGTGAGTCTCTGAATTTGTTTTCCACGGATGCATAAATGCTCTGCAGGTTGCTAAAGTTGGGAACATTAAAATAATGTCCAGGTGTGTAAGAGACGGTTTGCATTTCTAATGTGTCGGCGTTCTTTGTTCCAATACTCAAAGTCTTTATCCCTTTGGCTTTCAGCGTCTGCGCCGCTCCTCTTACATCATCTCCAGACCTTCCACCACTAAATAAATACAGATACTGAGAAGCCAAATCAGCTCCTCTGCCTCCAACTGAAGCATCAAAAACATTGTCCCTGACGAACTCCAGGGCTTTGCCGATGTTAAGAGGGCGTCCCAGCTTATGCCTCATCGTTCTTATGGAACTCAGCACATCATACTGGGATGAATAGGAGTTCAGGTAGAAATTAGCTGTTGCATCACGGCTGTATTGAACAACAGCTACCTGGTCTCCATTATGACTCACATTTACATTTTCAACAATCCTTTGAATAAAAGCTCGGATTCCTTCAAATCCGTTTCTGGAGTCATATGATCCATCGATCAGAAAAACTATGTCACTTTTCTTTGAATCTGCAACGAAGACAGGAAGTTCAACTCAAAGGCAGCAGTTTGTCGTCAAGACAGATTTCTCCGCTGGAAAAAACATGAATTGAGTTCTGTTCTTACCAAGCTCTATAGAATGCAAAGCATGATGCGACGTCTCTCTCAGCAAAGACAACACATTCTGCTTGACAGCGGGCAGCTCTCCGTAGTCGGCCACAGAGAGTGCGTATCTAGGTTCATGGGATATGGTCTGTAGCTCCAGGGTGTCTGCATCACTGCTTCCAATGGCGACTATGGTAACACCCATTTCCTTCAGTTCTCTCACTGAGTTTCTTACATCATCGGCAGACCTTCCACCACTCAGCAGGATCAGTATCTGTGGCGCTCCCTGTCGGATCCTACTTCCAGCCTCTGGAGTAAATGCATGGTCTCTCACATACTGGAGAGCCGCTCCAATGTTGATAGGTTGACCTCCCTTGTGAGTGAGACTGCTAATCGCTTGAAGAACATCGTGCTTAGTCCCGTAGCGGTTTAGGTTGAAGTTAGTCTGTGCCGTGTCGCTGTACTGGACCACAGCCACGCGGTGCCTGTTGTTCCCGATGCTTAAGTCTGTCACTATTGCTTCTACAAACTCTAGAATGTCAGGGAACCTCGGCTGAGATGCTTCAGAACCATCGATCAGAAAAACGACATCTTTGCTGCTGGGATCTGTAATCAGATGGATTAAACATTTGGCTAAGGATCATTTTAGATTGATCAATCCTTATCAATATTTAGTCAATAGAAACTCAGATCAGAAATTCAGACTTTTTCTCAATTCACTAGAATGCGAATAAGGACTCGTGTTCTCGCCGTGTATGTTCTTGACTAGAACCCAGAAAAGTCTGGACTCGGGGAGAACGTGAGCAGAATAAATCTGGATCAACTGGAACAGCAGCGTACTGATGACATCACCACATTCAAAGCTAGTCTGGAGCTGCTTTTCACCTCCTGCTATTAATAGTATCTAGATAATAAATAAATTATGACTTTTTTATTTAGTGGGGGAATAATAATTAATGGCTAACGTTAGCCCCGGCTACTGTAGATGTGCTAACGTTAGCCCCTCTCTCTGCATAGCCGTGTGTGAAGTACTGTGAGCTCTGTGAGCGCTAACCTGGAAGCTGCTGCTACTGCAGTGCATGCTGGGACAGCTGTCAGTCTAGAGAATGGACAAGTCTGCTCTGATGCATGCTGGGTAAAGAGGGAGGGGCCAGAACAACATACGGGGACTTTGTCCATTCTCAGTGTCACTACACGATCCTCACCATCAGTTCATTAGCACATGTGCAAGCACAATATTTATCCAATGTAATTATGGTTCTAAAAGTACTTATTTTTATCCTTAAATCAACAAATAATGCTAAATGACAACTCTAAACAAATTGCATTATTTTTCTGAGACAATTTTGATGCTTTTTCCATTTTTTTTCATCAAAAAGCTTCTCTGACGTCATCATGGGACACGCTCAGAGCAGTAAATCTGATTAAACTATCTTTATCTGCATTCTAGATGTTTCTTTCTTTAGATTACGTACTATAATAATAATGTTAACATGAAAGGAAAACAAAAAACTCAAAAAGACTAGATTTATGTTTAAATCCAAAGCTGATAAAGTTAGCTCCTGGAAGTAGCGTAGCATCCCATTTCCTGTGCAGATTTGGAAAAGAATAATAAAACAGAAAGGATGCTTTTATTTTCTTAGGAAATACATTATTAACCTTGAAAACATAGTTTAGTACGTTTACTATTTTTGGAGAGGCAAAAAACGTAATTAGGGTCTATTTTACGACCTGGATGTATATCTGTTTGAGCAAATAAGCTGATGGTACAGATCGTGCTTCCGGGTCAGATTGTGCTTCCGGGTCAGATCGTGCTTCCGGGTCAGATTGTGCTACCGGGTCCGATCGTGCTTCCGGGTCAGATCGTGCTTCCGGGTCAGATCGTGCTACCGGGTCAGATCGTGCTACCGGGTCAGATTGTGCTACCGGGTCAGATCGTGCTTCCGGGTCAGATTGTGCTTCCGGGTCAGATCGTGCTACCGGGTCAGATTGTGCTACCGGGTCCGATCGTGCTTCTGGGTCAGATCGTGCTTCCGGGTCAGATCGTGCTTCTGGGTCAGATCGTGCTTCCGGGTCAGATCGTGCTTCCGGGTCAGATCGTGCTACCGGGTCAGATCGTGCTTCCGGGTCAGATCGTGCTTCTGGGTCAGATCGTGCTACCGGGTCAGATTGTGCCTCCGGGTCAGATCGTGCTTCTGGGTCAGATCTTGCTACCGGGTCAGATAGTGCTACCGGGTCAGATCGTGCTTCCGGGTCAGATCGTGCTACCGGGTCAGATCGTGCTACCGGGTCAGATCGTGCTTCTGGGTCAGATTGTGCTTCTGAGTCAGATCATGCTACCGGGTCAGATCATGCTACCGGGTCAGATCGTGCTACCGGGTCAGATCGTGCTTCTGGGTCAGATCATGCTTCTGGGTCAGATCGTGCTTCTGGGTCAGATCGTGCTACCGGGTCAGATTGTGCTTCTGGGTCAGATCGTGCTTCTGGGTCAGATCATGCTTCTGGGTCAGATCATGCTTCTGGGTCAGATCGTGCTACCGGGTCAGATTGTGCTTCTGGGTCAGATCGTGCTTCTGGGTCAGATCATGCTACCGGGTCAGATCGTGCTTCCGGGTCAGATCGTGCTTCTGGGTCAGATCATGCTTCTGGGTCAGATTGTGCTTCTGGGTCAGATCATGCTACCGGGTCAGATCGTGCTTCTGGGTCAGATCATGCTACCGGGTCAGATCGTGCTTCTGGGTCAGATCGTGCTACCGGGTCAGATCGTGCTTCCCGGTCAGATCGTGCTTCCGGGTCAGATCGTGCTTCTGGGTCAGATCGTGCTACCGGGTCAGATCGTGCTTCTGGGTCAGATCGTGCTTCTGGGTCAGATCATGCTACCGGGTCAGATCGTGCTACTGGGTCAGATCATGCTACCGGGTCAGATCGTGCTACCGGGTCAGATCGTGCTTCTGGGTCAGATCGTGCTACTGGGTCAGATCATGCTACCGGGTCAGATCGTGCTTCTGGGTCAGATCGTGCTTCTGGGTCAGATCATGCTACCGGGTCAGATCGTGCTTCTGGGTCAGATCGTGCTACTGGGTCAGATCATGCTACCGGGTCAGATCGTGCTTCTGGGTCAGATCGTGCTACTGGGTCAGATCATGCTACCGGGTCAGATCGTGCTTCTGGGTCAGATCGTGCTTCTGGGTCAGATCGTGCTTCTGGGTCAGATCGTGCTACCGGGTCAGATCGTGCTTCCGGGTCAGATCGTGCTTCTGGGTCAGATCGTGCTTCTGGGTCAGATCGTGCTTCCGGGTCAGATAGTGCTACCGGGTCAGATCGTGCTTCCGGGTCAGATCGTGCTTCTGGGTCAGATCATGCTACCGGGTCAGATCGTGCTTCTGGGTCAGATCGTGCTTCTGGGTCAGATCGTGCTACCGGGTCAGATCGTGCTTCCGGGTCAGATCGTGCTTCCGGGTCAGATCGTGCTTCTGGGTCAGATCGTGCTTCCGGGTCAGATCGTGCTTCTGGGTCAGATCGTGCTTCTGGGTCAGATCGTGCTTCCGGGTCAGATCGTGCTTCCGGGTCAGATCGTGCTACCGGGTCAGATCGTGCTTCCGGGTCAGATCGTGCTTCCGGGTCAGATCGTGCTTCCGGGTCAGATCGTGCTACCGGGTCAGATCGTGCTTCCGGGTCAGATCGTGCTTCCGGGTCAGATCGTGCTTCTGGGTCAGATCATGCTACCGGGTCAGATCGTGCTACCGGGTCAGATCGTGCTCCCTGAAGTGCTGAGGCTGATGATGTTTCACGATGACACGAGAAAGCACAAGTACACATAGAGCGATAGGGCCATTGAGAAAAAGCCTAGCCTAAGCTTTAGCCTAAGCTTTAGCCTAAGCTTTAGCCTAAGCTTTAGCCTCAGATCTAGTGATGTAAATCTTACCGTGTGATTCTGCGGCCACAGCAGATTTCTCACTCTTCTCAATGGATGAAAGGATTTGTTGTCTAATTTCTGACATGTCATTTAAATCTGCAGCTAGGAAAGCATTACTGGCTTCCTGGGAGATAGTCTGCATCTCCAGAACGTCTGCATCCTTTATCCCCACCACAAATATCCTCACACCGTCTCCCTTTAACGTTTGCACTGCATTCCTGACATCGTCACTCGACACTCCTCCAGTGAGAAGAACCAGGCTCTGAGGGACGCCTTGGTGACGCCTGCTTCCAGAGGAAGCTGTGAAGACGCGCTCCTTCACATAATTCATGGCAGCGCCTGTGTTGCGTTCACTGCCTCCTTTCGGTTTTACGTTTTTCACGCCGTCGGTAACACTCTGCCGTGTTTGGTGCGTGTTGAGGAAAAACTCAACAGAAGCTTCACGGCTGAACTGAACCACAGAAACTCGATCTTTCCTCTCATCTACTCCAAGTCTCTCCACCATCTGCTCAACAAAGCCGAGCAGCTGCGTGAAGTCGCTCAACATGTCATCAGAGGAGTCCAGTAAAAACACTACATCTTGTTCCTCTGTTTGCGCCGTAGAACCTTAACAGATAAAAGACGTTAAGAGTTTAAGATACTAAGGAATATTTTCAAAATGCAAAACTGTGTTTGAATGTTTAGCTGCAAATACTCTGCCAAAGATTTCCTCCTGTCCCCTAAAATACAATCTGTCTACTACATTCAACTATTTTCCCGTTTATAGTAACAATAATTTCGAAACACAAAGAGACCGTTTATAATGACGGACAGATTATTATTGTTTGATAATCTTTTATAAACTGAATCTAAATCATTTATAAAAGGTAAATAGATTGTATTTCTCTGCACGTTAGTTTATACCTACTGAAGACCTGAGCCTTTATCCTTAATTTCATGTTGGACTTAACCTAACCTAACATCAGTTTGCTTAATACCTTAATAAATGGTTGATTTAAAATTGTTTAGATCCAGATTATAAAGATTATCAAACAATAATCTGTCAGTCCATATAAATAGTCTCTCTACCGTTTACAGGTGATGGTTTTGTAAAGTTTAACCTTTTTTCCTCATTAAACTGATCATTTAACCCCCATTTTCAAAAGTCAAGCAAATGTTTTTATTATAGAAAATAGAACTGTGGTTTGAAAGTAATGCTTTCTGTTATCTTTTATATTTTTTGAGAGAATCCATCTCTTATTTCTAATAAACAGCATATAACAGTAAATAACACCTTTCTAAATCTAAGGCGCTCAGAGTCACACTGGCGTTGCTGCAACATGTAAATAAAATTAAAATAATATTCCTGTCATATGGTTAAAAATTGATCTAATATGGAAACTGTTATCAATGGTTGAATGTTCTGAGGAAGAATGCCTGGGGGGGGGGTCTGCTTGCTCCATTAGCGGGTTTCCTCTTTCCTTTCTTCTAACATAGAAAGTACTCCTTGCTCAGTTTCCTTAACTTTTAATTTTTTTTTTTATCCAATGGTGTTTTTCTTCCCACAATCACCACATGCATGTTCAGTATAAGCGATTTTTCGTCGAATGACTGTCCACTTTCACTGCTTCCTGGTCCAGGAGTCAATGACTGGATCCAATGTGCTGGTTTCCTTTTTTACATGGATCTAAATAATGATAATAATAATCTGGGAATCTGTTGGTTCGGTTGGGCTGATATACGGCGAAGCACCCAGAGGCCGCCGATGGTACAGAAAGCTCAAATCTGAAGGATTTAGTGAAAGTTCCAGGAACCAGAACACAACTTTATCGTCAAATCTTCAAATAATCCACTTTGACCAACTCAGCTGTTGCTCAGAACAGTGGAATAAGTCTTTTTATTAAAGATATTTTATAAAGTATAAAGCCGAATCATCAAATGCAGCACAATCAGAGGTCCGTGTTTTTACTTTATAAGATGTTTGTCTTTTATTTTAAAAGGTTTTTACGAGGGGCTGTAATCTTAAAATAAATTGTTGTTTTTCTCATCCTTGTCTTCAACGTCCTCCAGAACCGAGTCACAGGGCAGCAGCTCTGACCTCCTCCTGGGGAATCCTGAGGGGCTCCAGCCCAGCAGAGACACAGAGACCCTCCATGGTGTCCTGGTCCTCCTCCTGGTGGGACGTCCCTGAAACCCCTCAGAGGGAGGCGTCCATCTGATAAAGATGTCTGATCCTCCCCCTGATGACCCAGCTCCTCACCCTCTCTCTGAGGGAGAGCCCAGCCTCCCTGCAGAGGAAGCTGGGATCCAGGATCTGGTTCTGGGATCCAGGATCTGGTTCTTTGGGTCCTGATCCAGATTAATGACCAGAGGTGAGGGAAGGAACGTAGAGCGAGCGCTAAATCAGAGCTTTGCCTTTTCTCTCAGCTCTCTGATCCACAGCAGACGGAACAGCGTCTGGATTAAAGCAGCAGCACTGATACATCTATAGATCCGTCTATAGATCAGTCAATAGATCCGTCTATAGATCAGTCAATAGATCTGTCTGTGGATCCGTCAATAGATCTGTCTATAGGTCCGTCTGTGGACCTGTCTATAGACCCGTCTATGGACCCCTTTGGAATGGGGGTCGTTTGCAGGCTATGGGACATTGCAGGCTATGGGGTATTGCAGGCTATGGGTTATTGCAGGCTATGGGTTATTGCAGGCTATGGGTTATTGCAGGCTATGGGGTATTGCAGGCTATGGGTTATTGCAGGCTATGGGACATTGCAGGCTATGGGTTATTGCAGGCTATGGGGTATTGCAGGCTATGGGGTATTGCAGGCTATGGGGTATTGCAGGCTATGGGACATTGCAGGCTATGGGTTATTGCAGGCTATGGGGTATTGCAGGCTATGGGTTATTGCAGGCTATGGGTTATTGCAGGCTATGGGGTATTGCAGGCTATGGGGTATTGCAGGCTATGGGTTATTGTAGGCTATGGGGTATTGCAGGCTATGGGTTATTGCAGGCTATGGGGTATTGCAGGCTATGGGTTATTGCAGGCTATGGGACATTGCAGGCTATGGGGTATTGCAGGCTATGGGTTATTGCAGGCTATGGGACATTGCAGGCTATGGGTTATTGCAGGCTATGGGGTATTGCAGGCTATGGGGTATTGCAGGCTATGGGACATTGCAGGCTATGGGACATTGCAGGCTATGGGGTATTGCAGGCTATGGGTTATTGCAGGCTATGGGACATTGCAGGCTATGGGGTATTGCAGGCTATGGGTTATTGCAGGCTATGGGTTATTGCAGGCTATGGGGTATTGCAGGCTATGGGTTATTGCAGGCTATGGGGTATTGCAGGCTATGTGACATTGCAGGCTATAGGGTATTGCAGGCTATGGGTTATTGCAGGCTATGGGTTATTGCAGGCTATGGGGTATTGCAGGCTATGGGTTATTGCAGGCTATGGGTTATTGCAGGCTATGGGACATTGCAGGCTATGGGTTATTGCAGGCTATGGGGTATTGCAGGCTATGGGGTATTGCAGGCTATGGGTTATTGCAGGCTATGGGGTATTGCAGGCTATGTGACATTGCAGGCTATAGGGTATTGCAGGCTATGGGTTATTGCAGGCTATGGGGTATGTTTTCGGACAGATGGCTGACAGAAAGGAGGCCTTAAAGTGGAGATGTAAATGCAAGCTGGAGTAAAGCTGATCCAATTATTTGAAAGTCTGAATCAGTTCTCGCTAACAAGGAGAACTAGCCTACTTTTAAACCGCTAGGGGAAAAAACGAGTTGAGTATCAGGGGAAGCTTACTAGTCTACAGGACACTGTTGATAAGCATCTGTCTCGGTGGAGACCCTGATAAGAAAGGGGAGGATTTATGTCGCAACTCCCAGTGGGCTAACATAAAACCTGTGGTGATTCTTGAGGGAACTGAAGGTCCATCAATTCTCTTTACTTTATACATGCTCCCAATCGGTAGAGTTATTAGACAGCATGGGATTAATTTCCACTGTTAAAAACAGAAGTTAAAAGAAGCTGATTAGTCAGTCACTTCATTTGGATGGGATTAAACTTCACACTGAGCCTGGTTCTGCTGGAGGTTTCTTCCTGTTTAAAGGGAGTTTTCCTCTCCACTGTCGCTACAAGCATGCTCAGATTGAGGGATTGCTTAATTATCAATGAGTCGATGCAATAAGCTGGTTTTCCTTGACAGAAACTTTGAACCAATCTGACTGGATTCTCTCTATAAAGGCCATCAGATGACTTGTTGTGATTTGGCGCTATAGAAATAAACTCCTTTGTGGCCTTCCCCTTTACTAATGTTACTGTTAACATTTGTTTTGATGTTTCCTGAACTTTAACCAGCAGGACATCATGGCAGCAGGTACTGAGGGTTGGGTGGTTATATTTGAGGCTGCATGTTTTTAAACTGCTTGAGAAACCTATAAAGTCAGAACAAACAGGCATTCCTTTATATATATTCCAACCAAAGACAACAATTATTCTACAGATGTTTGCAGCTGTAACTCTTTAAAAATGTGGACCAGGGTAGATAACTGAGCACCTGTTAGAATGAAGCGAACTGCTGATGATTTACTGACTCCGTTCAACTTATGCCCTCTTCAACATGGCAGCAAATTGTCTCTGGAAATGCAAACAGTCTTACCTATAGAACTCTGTGCTTTTTCTCTGAGTTGTTGCCGTGGCACCCTTTTAACCAATGACACAAGCTGCTGATGAATGCTTCCAGTGTCATGAAACGTAGGAACGGAGAAGGCGTAGGACGGGTTATATGCAATCATTTGAAGCTCTAAAAGGTCAGCAGTTCTTGTTCCAACACAAAATGGAACAACTTTGTCCTTTTTTAGATCAACAGCTGCCTTTGACACATCATCTCCAGATCTTCCTCCTGTCAACAGGACCAGTATCTGAGGGACACCCTCCCTACGCCGGCTGCCTGAGGCCTCTGTAAAAGACCTTCTCCTGGCATGGTGGAGAGCTGCGCCAGTGTTTCGGAGGTGGCCCCCTTTATGGTTCAGTTGCTGAACTGCATTAAGAACAGCTTCTTTATCCAGGTGGCTGTTAAAACTGAAATCAGTTCGCTGATCTTGGCTATACTGAACCAACGAAACACGATCTTTATTTTCACCAACACTCAGTGTTTCTACTACTTGTTGGACAAAGGTTTTCATTGCCTGGAAGTCAGTCAGAGTCTCATCTGATCCATCCAACAGGAACAAAATGTCCCTTTCAGGAGAATCTAGATCAACTAGAAGAGAATGCAAGTTTTACAAGTTAGACAGAAGACATTCAAACCCAAAGCTACAGTTCATCAAATCACAATGAGTACAATGTGTAGCTTTAGAAAGCTTCTGCAAGGAAAAAACACCTGAGAACTTTGATCAGAAGCTTGATAAAGAAAACAGTTGAGAAACATTGATAGGATATTCATCCTTTTTTAAATCCTGAACTAAAATCAAAATGTTAGGAATCTTAATCAGTCTCTGTTGTGTTTATCACTGGCTCAAGGGAAAGCTACAAAAAATATGTAAACATCTCCAAGATTCAGTGAGAAAACCTGCAAACGAGACAATGGAAGGTCAATGTTGCACCTTCCACAAGAAACTTAAAGAGCATGAAAGTGAACGACGTATGTTTCATGAGCATTCAGGGTTAGAAATGACACAAGCAGTGAGTCTGTGAAACCAAAATTTTGATTTCCACTGAAAATAGCAGGTTAACGCATGTTTTTCAAACATGGCCATCCCGCTAACAATCATCATCTGGCCCCCTTCCCACTGGCTAATAAAGCTGGTCTAACCACTCGCTGGCATGTGCAAGGCCTGCATTATATCATCACGCTGGGTTAGCATGGATGATGTCACCAGTGTCACAGAAATCAGGAAAGTAAACAATGGAGAGCAACATGGAAGGAAGCCAGGGCGCCCTGGGGTACTGACTGGTGGACTGGATGTACCCCACGTCAGTAAAACCAGAACCTGGAGAACTCCCTCCGAGTGTCTGCTTCCCCAGGATGATGACAAAACACTGTTTTTCACAAACCACAGGGCAGCCCAGCATTTCAAGCTCTTGCTCCTTCTGCCTCTTTGGTTTTCTGAGTTAACAGGTTAGAGTAAACAGTAGCATTATCACTGGACTGCACAGCTCACTCAAAGCGGTTAACAGCTTATCTGTCAATTTCTGAAAAACTATCAGAAACCTGGAAGTCAATTTCCGGAGTTGTGTGACCCATCAAGGAGAAAGATCTGTCTCTCCTATTGCTGAATGTGTCAACCGGTTGAGTGAGAACTAATTTTATTAGATAAATACACCAGAACTACAGAGATAAAGACTTAAAGACCAACAGGAAATCAGAAGAGTGCTGAGTATCCAGTTTAAGCCTGTTTGTGGTTACCATGACCCAGATGGTTGAGAATTTAAACAGACATAATCTGAAGTGAAAGATTAGAAATAATCAGTTGTTGCACTAAAAGAGGTTTCAGTCTTCAATACTTTAAGGACTTAAGCTGTCCCCATACTGTAAAACACTCACATTAGGTTCTCTTACCTACTAAATCCGAGATTCCATTCTTGGTCTCTTGGTTGTCTTTGTTCATGTTCAGTGCAGCAAGAACTTGTTTTTGGATTAAGTTTAACTTGGAGAAATCAGAGACTCTGTATATGAAGCCAGGATCAAATGCAATCATTTCCAACTCTGCAAGGTTAAATTCTCCCACTCCAACACCAACTGCCACAATTTCATGTTCCTTAAGAGCCAAGGCTGGTCCTTTCACACTGTCTGCAGATGGTTGGCTAGTTAAAATGACTAGGACCTGAGACACTCCTTCTAGTCTTCTGCTCCCTGTGGAGGAAGTGAACACCCTATGCCTCACAAACTGGAGAGCTGCAGCAACATTAAGTCGCCTCCCACCTCTGTGTGCTAAGTTATCAATGGCATTCAAGGTGTCGTTTTTGGTCTTGTGGGAATTTAGATGAAAGTTGACCTTGGAGCTATCAGCAAACTGAACCACAGACACTCTGTCAAGGCTCTCGTCAACATTGAGGCGCTGCACTATGCTTTTAACAAAGTGCTTTATGTCTGGAAATCCGTTTTTGGTGTTATCAGAACCATCCAGCAGGAACACAATATCTCTTTTGACTGCATCTTTTTGCACTATGACAAAGATAAAGTTCAGTTATTCTGATCAAGCAGCAAAACATCACATCAAAGCAGTTTTTCAGGCTTCAGCTTCAGCGGACCAAGAAGGAAAATTGACTGTCCTACCTTGCAGGGCTAGTGCAAGCTGGTCCGCGGACAAACCGATGTAGGAGTTGATCTTCGGTGGTATCGTTTCAAGTTCAGTGAATTCCTTCACATTGAAGGCCAAGGCAGGGTTGTGGGAAATATCTACGA
This sequence comes from Cyprinodon diabolis, assembly GCA_030533445.1. Classification (NCBI taxonomy): domain Eukaryota; kingdom Metazoa; phylum Chordata; class Actinopteri; order Cyprinodontiformes; family Cyprinodontidae; genus Cyprinodon; species Cyprinodon diabolis. The sequence continues at coordinate 703,051 of CM060068.1, read as the reverse complement.
TCTGCCTCTTGTCAGCATTCTTGACACCAACTCCAAATGGCACAACTCCATCCGTCTTCAGATCACCCGCAGGTTCTTTTACGCTATCCATGGATCTGTCTGCAGCCAAAACAATCAGGAACTGAGGGACACTTTCAGAACTCCGGCTGCCATTGCTGTCAGACAATGTGGTGGTCTTCATGTATCTCAGAGCGGCTCCCGTATTCAAGCTGCGTCCACCAGCGAGGGTCATTCCCCTAACCGCCCTGATCACCTCTTCCTTAGTCTGGTAGGTGTTGAGGTTGAAGACTGGATTGGGTCTCTCGCTGTGTTGAACCACTGAGATGCGTACTTTGTCAATGCCAATGTCAAGTGGCTCAATGACTCGAAGGATAAAATCGCGGATGTAGCCAAAATCTCCTCGAACACTGTCAGTGCCATCAATCAGGAAAGCAACATCTCTTTTAGAGTCTAGGGGTTAAGAAAAAAAACAACAGCTTCTTAAATCTATATCAGTTTGGAACATTGTTTAATATAAGAAAAAGAGAACCATAAAACTAACCTTGATCGTCGACTTCCGTAGCACCAACCACCGTTATTAGACTTGGCATGATGATTTCGGCCAAGGCTGGAAATTCCGAGAAGCTTTGTTGGTGATAAGCCAGATTTGTAACGAATGCAATTTTTCTCATTACATCTTCGTCTGCTTGCCCAGAACTGACAGTGAAAGTCACAATATTTGCCAAAGCCAATCTATCTGCCTCACTTAAGGCGTTATCCTGGGGTGGACCACCTGTGATCAGAACCAACACTTGCACAGCTTTCTTGCGTAACCCAGCTGATGGCTGAAACATGTTCTGCAAAGCGTAATTCATTGCAGCTCCTGTGTTCAGGACCGAGCCTCCAGTAAGCCTCAGTCCGGAGATTTTGGCCACAACATCCCTCTTGTTGTTGTAGGTGTTCAGGTAAAATTCAACCCTTGGCTGCTCTGCAAACTGCATGAGGCCGATTTGGACCTGATCAGGGCTTATTTCCAGCTGGTTGACCACGTTGATCATGAAGTCTCTTATGAAGGGCAGGTTATTTCGGCCGACATAGTTTGATCCATCCACAAGGAACACAATGTCGCGTACAACTCTCGGCCTCTCCACGATGATCTCCTCGTCTAAGAAAAAGAACAAATGGAAACTGTTATTTCCATGTCGACCAAGGCTACGTTCACACAGCAGCCTGAAATGCCCAAAATCCGATTTTTCTACCCAAATGCGACCTGTCTCTGAATAGCCAGGTCGCATTCATACGACATGAACACCATTAATACCTGGAACAAAGGTCACTATTCTGCGTCTTACTATGCAGAAGCTGGAAGAAAAATAACAACCAGATGATAATGCAGAGAGCAGTCTTGAAAGATTGCTATTAATGCACTTGCTGAGGTTGGGAAATAGATGAAAGATGGTGAGATGAGCTCCAGCACTATCATTCATGTTTATTTCTGCTAACACAGAGCACACTCACTACCTGTGACATCATTGCTTCCTCTACTGCGCATGCGGGACACTTAAGTTGTGTGAATGCAGTTCGGAATCAGAATCAAGTTTATTTTCAAGTAGGTTTGCACTTAAAAGGAATTTGATTTGGTGTTGATGGTGCACACAAAATAGATATATATATATATACAAAATGCAGAATCTATAGCTATATACAATACACAACATACAGTAGGCTGTGCATTGGTGTAAAGCAGGAGGTCGGGAGATGCTACGTTGGTATAGGTTCTAAGTCCTGAACGGTGGGAGGGAGAGAGGCCGTGTCAGGGTGACGGGGGTCTCTGGGCCTTGCTGATAAGGCTGGTAGCAGATGGGAAGAATGTGAGGTTTTGGTCCTGATGGATTACAGCCTCCTGCCAGAGGGAAGTGACTGAAATAGTTTGTGGCTAGGGGTGCGAGGGATCAGCCACAATCTTCCCTGCAGGCCTCAAAGTCCTGGATGCGTACACATCCTGGAGAGATGGAAGATTGCAGCCAATCACCTTCTCTGCAGACCGGATGACACGCTGCAGTCTGCCCTTGGCCTTGGTGGTGGCACCAGCGTACCAGATGGTGATGGAGGAGGTGAGGATGGACTCGGTGATGGAGGAGTAGAAGTGCACCATCTTTGTCCTTGGCAGGTGGGATTTTTTTTCGCAGGAAGTTCATTCTCTGCCAGTCTTTCTTGGTGAGGAAGTTGATGTTCAGCTCCCACTTTAGGCCCACAATGTCAATAGTGGAGTCCCAGAGGGTGATGGGGGTAGCTGGGGCTGAATTCTTCCTGAAATCCACAACCATCTCCCCTGTTTTTAGAGATCCAGGTTGTTTTCCCCGCACCAGGTCACCAGATGGTCAACCTCCCACCTGTAGGCGGACTCGTCACCATCAGAGATCAGTCTGTTGAGGGTGGTGTCGTCAGTGAACTTCAGAAGCTTGACAGACTGATGCCTGGAGGTGCAGCCGTTGGTGTTCAGGTAGAAGAGCAGACGAGGAAGAACACAGCCCTGGAAGGAACCAGTGCTGATGAGCTGGGACTCAGAGACATGTTTTCCCAGCTTCACCTGCTGCTTCCTGTCAGACAGGAAGTCTGTAATCCACCTGCAGGTGGAGTCAGGCACACTCAGCTGGGGGATTGGATTGAGGATCGTAGGGACGTAGAAATCTGCGTACGTACCAGGAGGTCACATACAAGTCGCGTATATACTTGGAAATGTGAACCATCAGCGGAAGAATCAGATTTCACAAAAAATGGGAATTGAACATCAAGGCCTGCAGTGTGAATGTAGCCTTAGTCACCTTCAGCAACAGATTAATCTTAAATATAATCTAGATGTGAGCGACTCCAGCCTGTTTTGGGATGCTGCCCGGCAAAAACACATTAGATTTAAAGGAATAAGACCCAGAGCTTGGAAGGATTGATGATGGATTAATACAAAACTTAAACTGAATTGAGACACTTCAACTATTCCAGCCACCAAGATCCATTAAAACTGAAGACGAGTCCTGATTTAGCTTTTATATTTGTTTATATTTTTTATTTTTATTGGTTGAGATGAAACAGTTTGCATTTTAATCAAAGCTCAGGAACACATTCAAATTACAGACTAACAGTCAGATGAGGACTTACCTAGATTGGGGACCACCACCACCCCAGACAGGGTGAGGAGCGCGTCGGTTATTTCCCGGGCGTTGCGAAACAGTTGTCTAAAATCTTTTGCCATGAACACCATTGCTTCAGACAAGGCGATCTGATTGAGCTCCTGCTGGTTAGCAGCCTTGGATCCTGCAGCCAGCGTCAGAACGCCCATGGCCTTCAGAGCCTGACTCGGTCCCTCCAGGTCGTCACTGGAGCTTCTACTGACTATCAGCAGCACCAGCTGAGGAACGCCCTGCTCGATGCGGCTTCCCTTTTCGGGTCTCAACATTTCCTCTCGCACAAAGTTCAAGGCGGATCCAATGTTGATTTTCTGTCCCTGTCTCGGCTTGATGCCAGACAAACCAGCCAGCAAAGAAGCCTTGTCTGCGTGGCTGTTGAGGTCCATCACCAGCCTTGTGTCCGTCATGAACTGGGCAATACCAACTTGGACGGCATCTGGACCGATTTCCCTGGCGCTGACGAACCGCCTGATGTATTCGCGTAGAACGTTGATGACAGCTGTTCCCATTGTGCTGTCGATCAGGAAAACAATGTCTCGCTTTCCAACTGGTACCACTGGAAAGAGAAATATTTATGTTAGCATAGCCTTCCTTTGACTTAAACGTCATGTCAATAATTTGATTGAAAACTGTAAAGAATATTTTAATATTAGTTTGGCTTCAAGTTTCAAGGTGATGCTTGACTTTTACTTTAAATTAAAAATATATAACTTGTTGAACTTAAAATGTTTGGGAGTTGAAATAGGAATAATTATTTAGGTTTTATGTAAACATAATTCTGACAAAGATAACCCATCTTTTATAGAATAGAATTTAAGTTTATGGTCATTCCACTGTCAAAGAATGTCTCTGCATTGAACCCTTCCCCTGGGGGAGCAGTGGGCTGCCATGGTGCGGCGCCCGGGGAGAAGTGTTTGACTCTTTCTGTTTATGTTCTTTACTTATTTACATCTTTGTGTTAAAACATTACGTATTAATGCTACCATCTTATTTAGCTCTTGGTGACTAACGTCGGCTGCAGAGGACAATGAAGGGCGTACTTTGCATTTTTCCTGCTGGAATAAAGTAATCAGTAGAATAAATAGTAGGATCTGTTTCAGTCAATGCTTTTATTTAAAAAGCAGGTCTGTCATTGCAGAATCATCCAGATTGGGTTGGATGATTCTCTAGAGGTTGTTTTAGTGACATTTCCAGCCAGCAAAGGACTGAAACCATGAATGTTGTTGGTTGGTTGAATATTTCTAGTTTCAAATGGACTTTTTTTAGAACATTTTAGACGGTTTGAAAATCTGTCTGCAGGATTTGGCCTTAAATGGCGTCACATTGGTAAGGAAAACTAATATGTGTGAGGAGCAGAAAAGTCCACTATGTGGATTGTTTTAACCCTTTAAAGGGCACGCCATGTAATGCTTTTAAAATCTAAATTTCAAGCCACGAGTGTTATTCAAATCTTTATTACTTTTGTAACATTAAAAAAATCTGTATGAAAAGGTAGAAATTGAGGTCAATGTAACAAGAAAAAATGGCCGCTGGCCCTGAAATATTGAGAAAAACATTTTAATTTTAGATGATTAATGCTGATACAGGAAATAACATTTTCTACTTTTCTAACTTTTAAATGAGCTTTTTACCTTTTTTTCCTAACTTTTTTCAACGTAATTTACATAAATAATCATTAATCAGTAATAACAGTAATAAATCATTCATTGGCTGATCTAATTGGTGCAATGCCAGAATAAGATGAACAGCCGTGAAGCAGCATGTCTGTGAAGCAACCCCCCACCCTGAGCTCGGGGCCCAGAGCCCCACCAACCCTTGAAGACGTTACCTACCTTCGGAGAACTCCGTCTTAATTTCAAGGGTGCCTGTGGCCAAGCCGGTAATGAAGCCGACAAGCTGATCGACGGTGGCTGACAACGCTCTGACATTGTCTGCTTTTAGAACAAAAGGTTGATCTATGGCCACCTCTTCCAGATATGCAGCATCGGATGGACCAATCGACACCCCTAATGTGAACACCTGGGCGCTTGTGAGGGCCTGTAGACTGACACTAACGTCATCACTGGGTTCTCCGGCACTGACGATCACCAAAATACGGGGTACGCCCTCCTCTGCCCTGCCTCCGGACGCTTTCTCAAACAGCCTCTCAGCCACGTCCACCAGGGCAGCACCCAGGTTGGATTCATAGCCACCGGAGAAGGTCAGGCCTTTCACCTCTTCCAGGACTGAGGATTTCTCATAAAAGCTATTCAGATAGAATTGGATTTTGGGGTCATTGTCGTACTGGACCAAACCCACCCTAATGCTGTCACTGCCCACAGAGAGGCGCTCAATGACTCTCAGAAGCCATTCGCGCACATAGAGGAAGTTAGCTGCTCCAACGTTCTGTGATCCATCAATTAAGAATATTAGGTCAGCTGAATCTGGTGCTTTAAGGAGAGAAACAGAAAAACAGAAGAACATGGGAATAGTGAAAGTAAATACTCTACTGAGACAGTGACACAGACATCAATCAAAGTTAGCAAATCGCTGCATGTGTGTAGAAACAGAGTCAATGAATCAACAACATTGGAAAACAGGTCATACTGCATGTAGGCTGAACCAAGGACATCTCCTCCGGTCATCTGGCTTCATTTAGTGCAAAGCATCTATTTTTATTGGCTTTTTCATTGAAGAAATTTACTCGTTCAATAGTAGCCATTCTAAATAACCCCATTTTCCCTGATGGGCCCATGGCTGGTCCTGACCAGCAGGTGGCGCTTCTCTTTAGATCTTAATGTCCACAAATCATGACAGAAAGAACATTTTAGTACAAAGGACCTTAGCTGGTCCTAAAGAGAAGCGCCATCTCCTGGTCAGACCCTGTAATTCAGTGAAAGGGCGGAGTCAGAGTAAAAAAATATGCATGCCCAGGAGAACGCCGGTGGCTGGAAGTTGGAGGGGATTCTGCTGCCATTCGGCTGCTTTTAACTAGGAAGGGCCATTTTGAATGGCTGCTACTGTATAGACAAAGTTAGTATGCAGCTACTGGGGCGCCATTTTCCCTCTAATATCATCAGAACTTAATACTCTAATAACTAAAGTTCTAACAGAACTTTCCTCTTTAAAGAAACCCTCTGAGCCCCGCCATCTTTGATGCTTTAACTCTACATGTGAAGATAAAACTATATAAATGAAAGTTGATTCAATCAGAAGGTGCCTAAAGCTGCTCTTAGAAGATTCACCATCTGATAAAAAACTGGAAAGAAAAGTCATGAGTTTAACCCCTGCTGTGCTTGAGTTCAGCCTTCCCATGCAGACTCTTGTTACAGATGTAAGGTGATCAGTCATGAACCCGTGGATCATCCATAACCTGCAGCTTTAACTGATTAAATCTGTTTTTATCGGTCTGCGTCTTTATTCCCAGTAATTTCTCCGCTCCAATGGCCGACAGATGATGGCCCCTCCTCCTCCGTACCACAGCAGCAGGCCAGGGCTGATTTCCAACAGGTTCATGACTGTTTCAAACATGGAGTACTGGAAATGTTTCACATGGACACATGTGCAGGACACACAAGCATTGGTGCATGGTTAGCTAAGGTTAAAAGCTCAATCGCTAACATTTTCTGGAGATGTTTTCAAGCTTCCAGGATGTTAACTTTCCTTCATGGATCTTTATCTTGACTAAATTCTGTTAAATTGAGATGTTTTTTCTCTTTAAGCTGATTCTTTGCCAGCAAGCAGAGTCTTGTCTGGACGTTTGTTCGTTTCTGGGAAAACCCGGAGCTGAGTTACGCTTTTTAACAGCGCCCCTTCATCTTGCAGAATAAATGAAAACATTTCTTCTTCTGCCTCCATGGCGACCATCTTGGTTTTTTTTTACTGCGTCACACCGTAGAGATCGGTCCCACGCTCTCATTCTTAGACAATATCTATAAAAAGTCTTTCTAACAAAATGGATGTTTTACCTGCTCTACATTCTTCTCTCTGTTTTACTCACATGTCTCATTTTAATTTCCTCCTTTTGGCCCAAATTCAGGCAAACAGAGCCTCTAACAAGGTAAATAAAACGTTTTGCCTTATCTTGTGAAATGTTTGTCGATATTTCAGGATTGATTAATTAATTTCCACCTTAACAGAATAATTAAATAAACTAGATAAAACCTTTATTCTCGCTATTCTCTGTGCTGAAGTTATGTCTAACTCTGGGGAAGAACTGTTAGTTGCGGAAACGCGGTTAGCTCTAGGAAAGAATGAGGTGCAGTCTGCATCACTGCCAAACAGTTTAGTTAATTCTGCGTGTGAGAAGGTTACAGTGCTGAGATCACATTAAAAACTGTTAATAACGAGGTCCATGATGTCACAGGCAGCTGGTTCTTCCTGCACATGTGGGCAGGTTAGTGTGCTAGTTGACATGGGGCCGTGTCTTTACCTGTCCCTTGTCCAGGCATTGGGGCCTCATTGACCAAAGGACCACCCCCCACCCAGGTCACTGCGCTGCAAACACTCACTACTACATCCTGAATGATATCCTGTAACTTCAGGAAGGAGTCCACATTGAACACGTGGGAATCTTCTGGCTGGCTCGCCATCTCCCGCAGCTCCCAGGCCACCGCATCCTGAACTCCCACAGCAAACATCTCCACGCCGGCCATCCGGAGCACCTGAGCCGGCTCGGCAACGTCGTCCTGCGATCGGCCGTCCGTCAGGACCAGCGCCACCTGGACCGCGCCCTCCGTCGCTCGGCTTCCCGAAGCTGAGGTCAAATGTGTACGGAGCAGGAATTCCAGGCCCAGGCCGGTCCGGGTGCCCCCGCCGCGGTAAGACAAGGCCCTAACGTGTCCCAGGATGTCCTGCGTCGTTGGGTAGGTGTTGAGGTGGAACTCCGTCTGGGGTCTGCTAGAGAACTGTATGAGGGCGAACCTAAAGCGGCCTCCTCCCACCTGGTGCAGAGCTTTGATCAAGGTCAACAGAAACCTTCTGACATGTTCAAAGTTCTCCTGCCCCATACTCCACGACGAATCCACTAGAAAGTACACATCAGCTGCCAAACCTTCAGCACAGTCTTCAGAGGAGAGAAGACCAGTGAAAAAAGACAAAAACTTGGTGATTAAAATAATTATGTCACTCTGACAGCATCAGCCTGTTCTTCATCCGGTTCCATGGAGACGTCTGTCATGAACATGTAATCATCTAAACTCTTGGTTTGTTTCAGCGATTTCTGGCCTTAAATAATCAGCAGATTCATTAGGATCTAAACTCTGCCAGACTGTGAGGGTGGCAGCTTTCCCAGTTTGGTTACATCCGTTTAAATAAAGCCTGAACTAAAGATGAAAGTTTTTGTTTGACGTCGAACGGCTTTAAAATGTGCATCGATTTCAGGCAGTTTTAGTCCAGGTTGTTCTTCCTCACATGTTTGACCCAAAGAAGATTTCCGACTTAAAGCTGAAATGTAGAGACTGCTGTTCGCTTTAATGTTAATCTAACGATGCTGAGAAAACGATCAGGTTCAACTTACCGTCCTGAGCGTGGAGCTTAACGGGGAAACCTGCAAACAGGAGCCCCAGAAGGACACACAGGGGGAGCAGGCGATGCCTCCTCATCTTCAGGCCGAGCTCAGACGGTTCCTGTGCAGAAGACGGAGATCTGTCAGCATGAGCAGCACCTCTGATGAAACCACAACCTGATCCAAACAACTTTCAACAGACCTGAGAAACGTTTTCAACTCTCAGAGATATAAACAGTAAACTAAAGTTTCCAACTGGATTTATTCACACCTGAAAACCGATTTAAATGCTTTTCTTTAGTGGGGCGGCTCAGCGCCCTGCAGCAGAGCGTCGCCGTTCCTCCTCCAGAACGTCTCATTCCTCTGCTTCAGGGGAACCAGGCACATGTTTCCAGAAGGCTGGAGTTAGGACTGGTTCCAGTCCGTTCCCAGTCTGCTTCACTGGTATCTCCAGGAAGTTAGCCACCAGATCAATAAAGTAACCTGAAAGTTCTTAGAAGGAACCTCATTTATTCCTGAAGGTCGTTCCAGGGAGTTCCAAAGTATGCTACACCTTTAATTCATCTTGTTTTTATTAATAATTATAATATTAATAATACAATTAAAAATGAATCTGATTAAATATTTGAATAAATGTAGAATAAAGCAAACATGCATTTCTCCTAACTCACATGAGTTAAAGTCACACTGCAGAGACAATCGCTCAGGATAACCTGAGCTGCTCTATAAGCTTTATCAAAGGAGACTCAACAGCGTAGGTAGAAATTCAACCCCATGAAGCCATGTGATCCTCAGAAGCATCTAGTAAGACTAGATCTGTACCGTGAACTGAACATCCTGAGCTTTAGAAAGTAAACTGGGATTTTCCATCAGGCTGATGCCCAGAAATATCCTTTAGATTTGATTAATCTGCTCTGAACTTTTAAGACTTTTAGCTTTGATCTGATCTGATTATGATTCAGTGATTGTTTAATCTGCCTTAAAAGGCAGCGTGGGGAGGGGGGGGGTTCATATCAGTAGTCAGAAGAGGCGATGATGATTGAATGCAGCTGTTTGGGCCCCCAGATGGAGAAACTCAGACTCACATTATGTTGTTCTGTTTCAGAGCAGGAGTTTCTTACAGGCTGCTGCAGCCTCACATTTTCCTACATTTGGATATGAAGTCATGTCCCAGGAAATAAAAAAGGCCCTTTCTCCTCCGTTCAGTTGATGCTCTTTTTTTTTAATCCCTCCAGTTGCTGAAAGGAAGAGTTTATTTCCAGAGACATGTGCTGACCCCTAGTGGACAGGAAGGAAACAGACCCCTGACGTCCCGGACAGAGTGAAACCTCTTCTTCTCCTCCTTCATGGTTCCTTATCCTCTTTTTCTACACAGCTTCAGGTTTTTTTTCAACAGGTCTAAACTAGCTCTGAACTTTGGACATCCTCCCCCTCAGCAGCTTGACCTTCTGTCAGTCGAAGCTCATCAAGCTTTATAAACTGTCTGTGCTTTGAATTTTGCAGCTTTTTCACTCCTTTCATGGCTTTCTCTGGTCTTAGAGGCTCTATAGACGCCTCTGAAGGTCCTTAATTAACAGGAAAAAACATTCATAGACTTCAGCTGGGCGGCCGTCCATCACTTATGAAGTCGGAGCCAAAGGTCTGTTTTCTTCCTGCTAAACTGGGTTTTCTTTGGGATTATTCACAGATTCAGCTGCAGAACCGGGTCAGGCTGGTTCCTGCCGGGTTTTCTGTTACATGTCGCCAAAACACTGCTTCATTCATAGAACACAGAGAAATATAAAGAAATACCACATTAAAGAAAAAAGTGCTTTCAAAAAGGTCAAATGTCGATGATAAAATGAGTGAAAAAGAAGCTAAAGTCCAAAAAGAAACATCAGAACATCTGCAGCGTTTTTAAAGTTTGGTAAAAGACAGTTTTTCCCTGAAGACCAGAGGGAACATTTGTTCTCCTCGCAGCCACAAACACAACTCTGACGATCCAAGTCTACGTCCTAAATCACCAAGTTTCAAGGAAATCCAAGCTGCTCTAATCCCGGTGATTTCAGGTCCAAAGCTGCGGTTCTGCAGAGCCGGGTATGTTTGTCTGAGCAGGTCAGCACCAATACTTTGACCACAGAGAAAAACATCAAGACAGAACCGTTCTGGATTCTCTGACACACAAACTCAGAATGACTCAGTAGAGACATTCAGGCGCTTTATTCTTTATTCTCTTTACACTTTATTCTGCACTGATTCACTTTGCTTCACTTTATGCTCTGATGTTTGCAAACAGGATTAATTAACAAAGAAATGAAACTGCAGCTACTAACGCCTCCATCTCTTCTATCTGAAAACATCTCCATCATCAAGGCCTTCATGAGGATTTCATCTGTGATCTTCCTCTTTCAAATCTGTGAATGATTCTACAGAGGGAAATGTTTCATAAGATAAAGAACATGATGGAAAACCATCCTCTTCATCCCTGTGAAACAACAGCAATGTCTTTATAGAGGAATTAAGTTTCTTTTGTCTTTTCTGTAATTCCAAATATCAAAGTTCTTTTTCCATCACAAGACACTTTTTTCAACTACTTACAAAAAGTAATCCCAACAGTACCATGGAAAACACTCAACAGTACCAGGAACAAACCGCCAGAAGTACCAGGGACAAAAACCCTACAGTACCAGGAACAAAGACCCAACAGTACAAGGGACAAAACCTTATAGTACCAGGGACAAATAACCAGCAGTACCAGGGACAAACAGCCAACAGTACAAGGGACAAAAAAAAAACTACAGTACCAGGAACAAAGACCCAACAGTACAAGGGACAAAACCTTATAGTACCAGGGACAAATAACCAGCAGTACCAGGGACAAACCGCCAGAAGTACCAGGGACAAAAACCCTACAGTACCAGGAACAAAGACCCAACAGTACAAGGGACAAAACCTTATAGTACCAGGGACAAATAACCAGCAGTACCAGGGACAAATAACCAGCAGTACCAGGGACAAACCGCCAGAAGTACCAGGGACAAAAACCCAACAGTACCAGGAACAAAGACCCAACAGTACAAGGGACAAAACCTTATAGTACCAGGGACAAATAACCAGCAGTACCAGGGACAAATAACCAGCAGTACCAGGGACAAAAACCCAACAGTACAAGGGACAAAAAAAAACTACAGTACCAGGAACAAAGACCCAACAGTACAAGGGACAAAACCTTATAGTACCAGGGACAAACAGCCATCAGTACCAGAGACAAGCTCTCAACAGTACCAGGGACAGAATCCCTACAGTACCAGGGACAAAAGACCAATAGTACTAGGAACAAAGACCTAACATACCAGTGACAAAAAAAACCTACAGCACCGAGAACAAAGACCCAACAGTACCAGGGACAAAAACCCAACAGTACCAGGGACAAAAAAAAAACTACAGTACCAGGGACATACACTCAACAGTACTAGGGACAAAGACCCAACAGTACAAGGGACAAGCAGCCAACATGACGGAGGGCTCATTTTCCACGCAGACTGTCCACAATCACGCCCAATAAGCCCCAAAAATGAAACACTGAACCAAATTACCTTACCTCATCAGATTGTGTGTCACTATTATCAATCATTTTCAATTTTTCAGTAAGGGCGCCACCAAGTTCCAGTACCTCAAACTGTGACGTCACACGGTTGGTCGATGCTTCAGCTAGCAATTGAATATAGGGATGCACGATATAATCGGCCCCCTATCGGTATCGGCCTTAAAACTGAATATCGGACATCGGCCACCCCACCGATATTTAACCCGATATTTGATCATCTTTTAAGTTTCTAAAGTCTAAAAAAAAATACTACTTCTTCTTCTTCTATCTCTAAAACTTCTTTTTTACAGACTTAAAAACTTCTAAAGACGAGGGGAAAATATTGCTACATTAAAATATCCCAATATCTTCATATGCTGATATATTGCCATTTAAAAACACCATATCAATCTCTTTTACTAATGAAATATTGCTATATGTCATCGTTATGCTACGAAATCCCCCGAAAATTCACGACATGTTGCCATATTTTTATATGTTGATATATTGACGCGGTATCGATCTATTTTACTAACAAAATCTCACAAGAATTTGCAAAATATCACGAGAGTTTGTAACAGAATGATGAAATTTCACGAGATTTTGAAAGTAAAATAGATCGATACCGCGTTTTTAAAAATCTATTTGATATCAGCATATGAAAATATATTTGAGTTTATTATTTTTCAAAGTGTCAGAAATGGATAACAAAACTGCTATTTTCAATGACTACTTATCTTTGTCCAGCTTTAACATCGGTATCGATATCGGTTATCGGCTACATGAGACATGGAGCGACCGGCAGGTTGGTGAAGGAGAACAGGGACCTTAGGATAACCTGATTACCATGGAAACAGAGAACCACTGGAGAAGAACATTTCTCTGTTTCAAATGGGGATAAAGTTGGAGAACTAAGCTTCAATGATGGACGTTTGTTTTGGAGATACGGTCACAGTTGATTATTTTAAACCTGTTATTGTCTCTGCTCTGCCTGCTTAGCGTGTTTTTGTTCCCTGTCATTAATGCTACGTTCACATCGCAAGCAGCAGAAGCAGCTGGTTTCCATGCAAAGTCAATGGTTGACGCGAATTAAGGCGCAGCAAAAATTCCTGCAGCGCGTTTTGAGCAGCAGGAGCAGCCTGCTACTTCCAGCCGCCACCAACAGGAGGGGAAAACCCCCAAGAGGCGAGCGGGCCTGAGGCAGCTGCTGCTGGGGATTCCCAGTGACAGCGCAGCGCCGGTATGTGGGGGTCTGAGCGGCTCCCACAGAGAAATAATCTTTGAAGGCAGGATGGTAATCTGGATGAACTGACTGCACAGACCATGTTTTCAGGAGGACTTTCTCACTTCAACATAGATTCTAACTACTTTCTACCCGCTGATCACAGCTAATATAGCCGCCATTGTTCCAGGCAGAGAAAGGATGGGGGGGGGGGGGGTTGAAAAATGATTTCTAAACATCTGTAAATTAAATGGTTTTAGGTTCATATTTTTCTGTTTCACGGTCAGAGTTTGCTTTGATGTAGATCCTGATGAATCTTTTCACTCATTTTCCATTTTCTACCTGAACAGATTCTCAGCTGGATTGTTTTATTCTGAGGAGTCATTAAATCTCTCTCCTTTATATCATCCTTTAAATAAATAAATTAAATTTAGATATATCTTATGTAAATATCTTATGGTTCATTTATGTATTTTGTTGCATTTTTCTCCTGTATATAACTCAGGGATTGCTGATTGTGGAAACTGTGTTGGGACCCCCCAGGGGGCCTGGCCCCCTCTATGGGAACCCCAGCCCCTCAACAGGCCAATAGGCGGTCCAGACCAGAACTGACCCGGTTCTGATGGAGGCTCATGTGATAACCCAGCAGCAGCTGCTGGTTACAGGACCCCCCCCCCTCATGTGTGCAGCAGATGATGGAGCATCAATAACAGGGGGTAGGGGGGGGGCGTTAGAGCGTCTGACACCTGTGAGCGCTCTGAGCGGAGCAGCCAATCGGAGCGAGGAGATGAAGGATCCAGCTGTTCCAGCTGTTAGTCGCTCAGATCCAGGGATCTTCCTCACCTTCAGAAAAGCTCCTCCAACCTTCCAAACATCTGTGCTTCATCAACGGGGAAAAAACTGGAAACCGGAGACGCCATAAAACACAAACCTCCGTTATTTATTGGCCTCCTCCTCATTCCAGCAGCAGCAGCTCCAAATAAAACGGGTCCAAATAGAAGCACTAGTTTAATCCAGGCAGAACCTCCCACCCAGTGACTCACCTGGCCCAGTAAAACCAGTCAGCCTGGCATCCATACATTCCTCCAATCTGGCCAGCAGTTTGGAAAACAGCGTCGTCCTCAGATGTTCCACCCCTGGATCCCTGCAGGGAGGGGCTCTGCTGCTGCTGCTGCTGCTGTGGAAACTTCTAGCTCTGCGCTCTACACCACAACCTTTCACCATTCCCAGTCCTACCAGTGGACTCAGCACCAAGCTCAGACAGGAAGGAGCATCTCTGCTGCTCCTCCTGAATGTGAGCCCAGAGCAGAGCGTCTCCTCCTGCTGGGAGCGCCGCCCTGCAGGCTCCCTCGCTCCTTCACCCTTTGCCCTGGAGACGCTCTCACCACTTAAACACAGGTTTGGGTCGCAGCGCTAAACGCACAATCTCGTATATTTTACGGGGCATCAGCCAGAAAGTGCAGAGCTGTAATTATCGTCCCCCCACACCCCCCCATCATGACTCACCCAGAGATGAAGCAGAACTTCTCCACCGTCTCTTTTTCTGAAGGATAAAGATACTGAGCTATGAAAGACTTCTGCTCATTCTCCTCCTGCTAGAAATCCTCCGGCTTCTCCGACTCTCCCCCCCGAGGAAGGAAGCTGAGCAGGGTGGAGATAAGGACACTGAGACAGACGGAGGGACACGAGCAGCCTCCAGGTCTCCAACCAGAGGAGGTGTGGAGCAGAGTCCAGAGCTGGGGAGGAACAAAGTAGTGCTGGAGGTAGGCCATCCCTTCCTCTCCTCCCCCTTTCTCTGAAGGAAGGAGGGGAAAAATGCGGAGGGAGGGAGGGGTGCGGGGGGCAAATGAAAGCCAGACACATCTCCCTGTTTGGTGAGGATCTGAGCAGAGCGAGCGATGATGTCACCAATCACCTTCCTCCTCTCCCTCTGCTCCCTCATCATCACAGAGAAAAACTGAAGGAATCTCCTGACAGGAAACGTTCTGATGATCAGATCTGCCCTGAAGTTCCTTCATCAGAACAACCTGGAGGATCCAGGAGAACCTCCCTAGAACTCACAGGAACAGGAGAGAACGTGTGGAACATCTGGGCTGGAAATACTGACGCTGGAAGACAGAGAATAACATCTGCTGTAAATAATAATGAGTTCTCCATCAACCAACTAACGTTCTGCTTTTTACTTCCCACCCTCACCTGTACATCTCCTTCCAATCTCCATCTCTCTCAGACAGAAACATCCAGATGTGAATTCAGAGCCAAACATCAGGATTCAGTGTGAGAATAAAGCCATGGAGGGAAATGAAGGACAGTCTGAGCGTTAGAGGAGCTTTGCTGAACAACCATCCATTTTCTATAGTAGATTGGTCTCACATAGAGTCACTGACTGGCTTTTGTTTGGACCAACCAGTGAAACCAGAGGCCCCTGGATCCCCACATGCCAGCTGCAGGGGGAGGGACCCCAAACTGTGGGACCAAACTGGTTCCCAGTTCTCTTCCTCTCCCCAGCAGCGAAGCTTTCTGCTGAAAATGGTTGATATCTGTTTGCATCTGAGCTCAGATGGTGAGTAAACAGCTTCATTGGATCAACCGTCTGGATTTATCTCAAACATTCCTCCACAGAAATAAAGGAAAAACTTCAGTTCACTTCAAACAAACCAGTGACTGACTGGGAATGAGTCCAGTCCTCCTGCCATGAGGCCAGTAATGTATACATGTGAGCGTGTGTTTATATCCAGCTACTCGCTTTGGACCGCAGGCGGTTCTGAATGTCAACAGGAAGAGCTTCTCCGCAGCACTAACTGTCAAACCGACCCCCCCAGAGCCGCCGCTGCGAGGCGCCGCCTGTTCCCACGGGTCAGAGGTCAGGGCGACAGTCCATCCCTCACAGCTGGAACTGTTATGCTGTTGCTAGGCAACCTCTGCTGAGAGAAAATGAGCAGCGACGAGTATCTGGACCAGAACCAGGAGAACCGGGTCAGAATCTGAACCTGAGCTCAGAGGTTACTGCCTCATGGTTTCCTTCCTCCTCCATCACGAAGCAGCAGCTGCTTCCAGATGTTCACGCCAGCCTTCCAACCTGCTGCTCATCATCACGCTTTGCTCCGTGTTCATTCTGCCGGCTGCCTGCTGCTGTCTGAAGATTAGAAACTGTTTGATATTTTCAGCTGAAGAAGCAGGATGTGGGAGGGGCTAGCACAATATGGACGCTCTCATTTATTGATAAAAACCCAAGAGTCCAGCACAGAGGTGGAGGTGTCATGATCTGGGCCTTTGGTTTGCATGAGGACAGCATCAATGAGTGGTTCTAACATCATTCAGACAGCAAATGATCAAATCCAGTCATCTGTGTTATTATGACCAAATGTTCTTCTTAATCTGCGATAAAGTTATTCTTTCTTTCTGCAGAACCAGAACCAGCGGTGCGTGTTTCAGAACCTTTAGACTAATTGATTCCTAGTGAAGATGGTTTTCTCACCAAGCAGCAACCTGATGATGTTCTCTTCTGGTTCTCTGGTTCTGGTTCTAGTTCTCTGGTTCTGGTACTGGTTCTCTGGTTCTGGTTCTAGTTCTCTGGTTCTGGTTCTCTGGCTGTGGTTCTGGTTCTAGTGCTCTGGTTCTGGTACTGGTTCTCTGGTTCTGGTTCTAGTTCTCTGGTTCTGGTTCTCTGGCTGTGGTTCTGGTTCTAGTGCTCTGGTTCTGGTTCTCTGGTTCTGGTTCTGGTTCTAGTTCTCTGGTTCTGGTTCTAGTTCTCTGGTTCTGGTTCTCTGGCTGTGGTTCTGGTTCTAGTGCTCTGGTTCTGGTTCTCTGGTTGTGGTTCTAGATCTCTGGTTCTGGCTTTGGTTCTCTGGTTCTGGTTGTGGCTCTGGTACTGGTTCTCTGGTTCTGGTTCCGGTTCTCTGGTTCTGGTCCTAGTTCTAGTTCTCTGGTTCTGGTTCTCTGGTTGTGGTTCTGGTTCTAGTTCTCTGGTTCTGGTACTGGTTCTCTGGTTCTGGTTCTGGTACTGGTTCTTTCGTTCTGGTTCTGGTTCTCTGGCTCTGGTTCTGATTCTAGTTCTCTGGTTCTGGTTCTCTGGCTTTGGTTCTGGTTCTAGTGTTCTGGTTCTGGTACTGGTTCTTTGGTTCTGGTTCTGGTTCTGGTTCTAGTTCTCTGGTTCTGGTTCTCTGGTTGTGGTTGTGGTTCTGGTTCTCTGGTTCTGGTTTTGGTTCTCTGGTTCTGGTTCTCTGGTTCTGGTTCTAGTTCTCTGGTTCTTGCTCTGGTTCTCTGGTTCTGGTTCTCTGGTCCTGGTTCTGGTTCTCTGGTTCTGGTTCTCTGGTTGTGGTTGTGGTTCTGGTACTGGTTCTTTGGTTCTGGTTCTCTGGTTCTAGTTCTCTGGTTCTGGTTCTAGTTCTCTGGTTCTGGTTCTCTGGTTGTTGTTCTGGTTCTAGTTCTCTGGTTCTGGTTCTCTGGTTCTAGTTCTCTGGTTCTGGTTCTAGTTCTCTGGTTCTGGTTCTCTGGTTCTGGTTCTGGTTCTCTGGTTGTGGTTCTCTGGTTGTGGTTCTGGTTCTGGTTCTCTGGTTCTGGTTCTGTTTCTGGTTCTCTGGTTCTGGTTCTGGTTCTCTGGTTCTGGTTCTGTTTCTGGTTCTCTGGTTCTGGTTCTGGTTCTCTGGTCCTGGTTCTAGTTCTCTGGTTCTGGTTCTGGTTCTCTGGTTGTGGTTGTGGTTCTGGTTCTCTGGTCCTGGTTCTAGTTCTCTGGTTCTGGTTCTGGTTCTCTGGTTGTGGTTCTCTGGTTGTGGTTGTGGTTGTGGTTCTAGTTCTCTGGTTCTGGTTCTCTGGTTCTAGTTCTCTGGTTCTGGTTCTAGTTCTCTGGTTGTGATTGTGGTTCTGGTTCTCTGGTTCTGGTTCTGGTTCTCTGGTTGTGGTTCTCTGGTTGTGGTTCTGGTTCTGGTTCTCTGGTTCTGGTTCTGGTTCTGGTTCTCTGGTTCTGGTTCTCTGATTCTGGTTGTGGTTCTCTGGTTGTGGTTCTGGTTCTGGTACTGGTTCTCTGGTTCTGGTTCTGGTTCTAGTTCTCTGGTTCTGGTTCTCTGGTTCTGGTTCTGGTTCTGGTTCTCTGGTTCTGGTTCTCTGGTTGTGGTTCTGGTACTGGTTTTTTGGTTCTGGTTCTGGTTCTAGTTCTCTGGTTCTGGTTCTCTGGTTCTGGTTCTCTGATTCTGGTTCTGGTTCTCTGGTTGTGGTTCTCTGGTTGTGGTTCTCTGGTTGTGGTTGTGGTTCTGGTTCTCTGGTTCTCTGGTTCTGGTTCTGGTTCTCTGGTTGTGGTTCTCTGGTTGTGGTTGTGGTTCTGGTTCTAGTTCTCTGGTTCTGGTTCTCTGGTTCTAATTCTCTGGTTCTGGTTCTAGTTCTCTGGTTCTGGTTCTCTGGTTGTGGTTGTCTGGTTGTGGTTCTCTGGTTGTGGTTGTGGTTCTGGTTCTCTGGTCCTGGTTCTAACTGGGTCATAATGAGTGCTGAGAGGCGTTGAACAGACCCGGTGTTTCATTGCAGTTGGTTTCCATGGTTAGGACGCTCTAACAGGAACAAATTGCTCAGAGCTGATTTCATCCTCCACCCAAACATAAACAGGTGGGAATGAGTCACCTCCACTCCTCTGAGACATGAAGAAACTATTTCTACCCATCAAGGTGAAACGCTGTGGTTTGGTCGTTCAGTGGGAGCTGTAGCTGCGTGCAACCATTAACAACATGTGGCGTCTCTGTCCAGCTGTCTACAGGTGAGTGGAGGGGTCCACAATGGACAGAGAGGCGGGGTCCATCCTGGACAGAGAGGAGGGGTCCATCCTGGACAGAGAGGAGGGGTCCATCCTGGACAGAGAGGAGGGGTCCATCCTGGACAGAGAGGAGGGGTCCACCCTGGACATGTCTCCAGTCCATTGCAGGGCAACACAGAGACAAACAGGACAAACAACCATTCACTCAGACCTAAGGATAATTTAGAGAAGCCATTTAATCTAACATCATGTTTTTGGACAGTGGGAGGAAGCTGGAGTACCCAGAGAGAACCCATCCATGCTCAGGACAGGGGCAAGAATCAAGCCTAGAGCCTTGTTGTTGCAAGGCAGCAGTGCTACCCACTGCCCCACCATGCAGCTCTCCTTAGACTTCCCTCAATAATGAAGCTCTCTGGTTCTCACTGCTCACAGCTGCACCCTCCCGTTGAGCCCTTAATGCCATGCTAGTTGTGTCCACGGTATTCCACGCCTAATGAGACATCTTCATCGCTCTAACATCACCTGAGCAGGAAGCTGTGATTGGCTGTCTGCGGAAGCTATGATGAAGTTCAGCTCTGCAGTAGAGCTTTGATAGCAGATCATGAACACCGTTAATCAGACCACCTGACTGCATGAATCCAGGATTCAGACCATGAAATTGGTGAAAACTTCCTGCAGCGCTGGCGGGACCCGGAACCTGCCAGGGGACCCAGCAAGAAGCAGTTACCATGGTAACCGTGGTGTGATTGCTTTGCTAAAAGCAGACCTCCTGTTAAACTACGTTCTCTTAGCTTTGTGAAGAGGGCCCCAGGAAGAACCTGAAGCCAGATGGAAATGATTAGCGGCGTGTTCTGCTCAGACCTAAAGCAGACCTCTGGAACGACCGAATGTCGTGTGAAAAGGATCGAATTCAGCTGAACATAAGGAGGGCCTTTGAAGACTAGTGGAATCTCAGCTTGACTGAAGTCAGCAAAGAAAAACCTCCGAAATGTGTTCCTGCGGCCCTCCAGCAGGGACCAATTAGCATGGCTCAGCACAGAGTCAGAACCCGGTTCAAAAGTCCACCACGAGTCTGCAGAGGATTCACATGAAAGGCAGCCGCTGAGCTGTTTGCCTTCTTCTCTGCATGAACATGTTCCTCTTTAGGGAAAGCAGAGTTTGCATGTTTCTGACCCAGAAGGTCCAGTTAACGGCTCCTCTGTGGGGACTCTGCTGCTTAGCTTTGGGCTAAAGTTGGTTCTAACAGGAACTGATCCAAAGCGCCGTCGTTTTATTGAAAAGATCCGGTTCTGATGTTCAGGAACAGTCCAGGAACCAAAGCAGCTGCAGCAACAGCCTGACAGAACCAGACAGTACCTTCAGGCTGGACCCGCAGCAGTCCACCTGGAGAAAGGTCAGACAGTCAGAGGGGAGGGGTCACTGGTCTCCATCTTCTTCCATTTCCCCAGATGTTCTCCAGCAGAACAATGAGGAACCCGAACTGGTTCTGGAACGGATTGGTTTGGCTTTATGGGACGGTCCTTCCAAAGCTCTGACCTGAATACAGAACCTTCAGAATCCAGAGACTAACCCAGCCAGGACGTACGCACCGGTGGACAGGTCAGAGGTCAAACAATATGATGTCAGAAGCTCTTTAATGGACCAGAAGGTCTGAGTTTGAACTTTGACCTTAATTATGTCAGAGAATAATAACTTTTTAGAAAATGTGCTTAGAAAATGAATACCTGTGGACTAAATGTTTACAGTGAGAGAATGAGATGCGGAACTCTGAGGGTTTATTAGCGCTGATGGTACCAGAGTCTGAACCTGAAAGTGCTGCCAGGTCCGAGTCGCTAAACAGAACTTAAAGGGCAGTGAGGAAAACACGGAATCTGTGTGGATCTGCAGGGATTGAACTTTCACCCCTGGCAGTCGGTCAGAGGACTCTTCATTTCCTGAAGCGTTCTGGAAATGAGTCCAGATGTGGAGCAGAGTTTAAAAGCTGCTCCCTGAATACTGAAGCGAAACTGAAAGCTCAGTGAAGGCTTCAGTCCACCGCCTGAATAAAACATTTCACCTCTTATAACAACTTACCAAAGGAAAACTCTGTATTCATGGACAAGAGTCAAAGGGTCAGAACCTTCACTGTTTGGACCTGAAACTAAATCCTGATTAGAATACAAAAGGCTTCTTAACCTTCAATTTAACGTAGAAATTAGAGAAGCAGAAGGATTTAATATTTGGAAAAAATATTCATCTTATAAATTTGTCAACAGAAATTTTTTCAAAGGTCTATAATTTAAAACCTTTGAATCAGACCCTGAATCTGACCCTGAATCTGACCCTAGATCTGACCCTGGATCTGACCCTGGATCTGATCCTGGATCTGACCCTGGATCTGACCCTGGATCTGACCCTGAATCTGACCCTGGATCTGACCCTGGAACTGACCCTGGATCTGACCCTGGATCTGACCCTGAATCTGACCCTGGATCTGACCCTGGAACTGACCCTGAATCTGACCCTGGATCTGACCCTGAATCTGACCCTGGATCTGACCCTGGAACTGACCCTGAATCTGACCCTGGATCTGACCCTGAATCTGACCCTGAATCTGACCCTGGATCTGACCCTGGATCTGACCCTGGATCTGACCCTGAATCTGACCCTGGATCTGACCCTGAATCATACTCAGAATAAGACCCTGAATCTGACCCTGGATCTGACCCTGAATCTGACCCTGAATCTGACCCTGGATCTGACCCTGAATCATACTCAGAATAAGACCCTGAATCTGACCCTGAATCTGATCCTGGATCTGACCCTGGATCTGATCCTGGATCTGACCCTGGATCTGACCCTGAATCTGACCCTGGATCTGACCCTGGATCTGACCCTGAATCTGACCCTGGATCTGACCCTGGATCTGACCCTGAATCATACTCAGAATAAGACCCTGAATCTGACCCTGAATCTGACCCTGGATCTGACCCTGGATCTGACCCTGGATTCAATTCAATTCAATTCAGTTTATTTATATAGCGCCAAATTCACAACACATGTCATCTCAAGGCACTTTACAGTTCAACCAGATCATCCAGTCAGATTGATACAAAGTTTTCTATCTAAGGAAAACCAGTTGATTGCATTGACTCATTGACTCAAATACAATCCCTCACACTAAGCATGCTTGTAGCGACAGTGGAGAGGAAAAACTCCCTTTTAACAGGAAGAAACCTCCAGCAGAACCAGGCTCAGTGTGAGCGGCCATCTGCTGAGGCCCACTGGGGTTCAAGGAGACAGAAGCAGACATAGAAAAAGAAGCATAGATACAAAAAGCAGCTGTAAAAGGCGGCCCCGTCCAGGAAACACACAGCCAGGCAGACGAGCTCCAAGGCAGCTCCCATGCCAGAGGATGAAGAGAGCACATCCACCCAGCCACGGCCAGAGAAACAGGACCACACTGGAAGACAGGCCGATCTCCAACATCTACAAACAAGGGTGTTGATGGAAGCAGCACAGCTGATGTTTCTTTCCTGGATGACGTCACAGCCAAACAGGAACAGACGAGGCAAAGCTACTCTGAGGAAAAGCAGAGAGAGCAGAACGTTAGAGATTGAACAAACAGATTCTGCAGAATAGGAGAACAGAGAGAGAATGAAGCAGGATGATGAAAAAGGGGTCCCTATGTCCTCCAGCAGTCTAAGCCTATAGCAGCATAACTATAGAGAGATAGCTCAGGATAACCTGAGCCACCCTAACTATAAGCTTTATCAAAAAGGAAAGTTTTAAGCCTAGTCTTAAAAGTAGACAGAGTGTCTGCCTCACGGACTAAAACTGGTAGTTGGTTCCACAGGAGAGGAGCCTGATAACTAAAAGATCTGCCTCCCATTCTACTTTTAGAAATTCTAGGAACCACTAGTAAACCTGCAGATTGAGAGCGAAGTGCTCTGTTAGGAACATAAGGAACAATCAGATCTCTGATATCAGATGGAGCTTGGCCATTTAAGGCTTTATATGTGAGAAGGAGGATTTTAAATTCTATTCTGGATTTAACAGGAAGCCAATGAAGAGAAGCCAGGATAGGAGAGATATGATCTCTCTTTTTCATTTTCATCAGAACTCTGGCTGCAGCATTTTGGATCAGCTGAAGGCTTTTAACTACAGTTTATGGACTTCCTGATAGTAAAGAATTACAATAGTCCAGCCTTGAAGTAACAAATGCATGGACTAGTTTCTCAGCATCACCCCTGGACAGGAGATTGCTCATTTTTGCAATATTCCTCAGATGAAAGAAGGAAATTCTAGAAACCTCTTTGATCTGGGATTTAAATGACAGGTCCTGATCAAAAATAACACCAAGATTTTTTACTTTATTATCTGAAATCAATTTAATCCCATCCAAATGAAGTGACTGGCTAATCAGCTTCTTTTTCAGAGACTCTGGTCCAAAGACTATAACTTCTGTTTTGTCTGCATTCAGAAGCAGAAAGTTAAGAGTCATCCAGGTTTTTATGTCTTCAGACATGCCTGTAATCTATGTAATGGGTTAGCTTCATCTGGATTATAGACAGATATAGCTGGGTATCATCAGCATAACAGTGGAAATTAATCCCATGCTGTCTAATAACTCTACCAATTGGGAGCATGTATAAAGTAAAGAGAATTGGTCCTAGCACTGATCCCTGTGGTACTCCACAGGTAACCTTTGAGTGTGTTGAAGATCTATCATTAACATAAACAAACTGAATTCGATCAGATAGATAAGATTTAAACCAGTCTAGAGCTGTTCCTTTAATTCCAACAAAATATTCAAGTCTTTCTAAAAGAATATTATGGTCAACTGTATCAAATGCAGCACTAAGATCCAACAGGACGAGCACAGATACAAGTCCATTATCTGAGGCCATGAGAATATCATTAGTGACTTTCACCAGAGCTGTTTCAGTGCTATGATGAGCTCTAAAGCCAGACTGAAACTCTTCAAAAAGTTCATTATGGTGTAAGTGGTTGCAAACTTGTTTGGCAACTACTTTCTCAAGAATTTTGGATAAGAAAGGAAGATTGGATATAGGTCTATAATTAACCAAGTCATCTGGGTCAAGAGACGGTTTCTTAAGCAGAGGTTTAATTACAGCAACCTTAAAAGCTTTAGGTACATATCCCTGTAACAGAGATAGATTAATCACATCTAGAATGGAGGAGGAGATCAAAGGGAATACCTCCTTAAATAACCTGGTTGGAACTGGATCTAACATACAAGTTGGAGGCTTAGATGAAGACAATAATTTTGCTAATTCAGAAAGTTCAACTGGATCAAAGCAGTCTAAACCCGGTTCAGATTCCATGACTACCTCAGGTACAATCGCGGATAGAGGAGTGCTTATGATCTTATTTTTAATAACATCAATCTTATTTATAAAGAATCCCATAAAATCATTGCTGCTAAGAGCAGGTGGAATGGACGGTTCAACAGAGCTATGGCTCTGGGTGAGTTTGGCAACTGTATTAAAAAGAAATCTAGGATTATTCTTATTCTCCTCTATTAATGAGGAGAAGTATGCTGCTCTTGCTTTACAAAGGGTCCTCTTATACAGCAGTAAACCATTTTTCCAGACTAGGAAGGACTCCCGCAGGCCTGTGGAGCGATATTTTCTCTCCAGTTTCCTAGCATTTTGCTTCAAAGTACGCAGCTCTGCATTAAACCAAGGAGCAAGCTTTCTATTTTTAACGGTTTTCATTTTCAAAGGAGCTGCGTTGTCTAAGGCAGTACGCAGAGAACTAGCAACCCCATCAACAAAATCATCAACCTGTGAAGGGGAATAAGCTATACTTTTGCACTCTGCAGCACTGTTTAGCGACACAGAGGAGAGAGAAAGTGAAGCCGATTCTTTAAAATTTATAACTGCACTATCTGATAAAGATCTACTAAAATTGAACCTTCTTTTGGGGGAGGAGAACTCTGTTAAAGTAATCCTGAAGGTTATTAGAAAGTGGTCAGAGAGGACAGGGTTGTGAGGAAATACTGTTATTTCTTCACATTCTATGCCGTATGTCAGCACAAGATCCAAAGTATGAAGATGAGAATGTGTGGGACTATTCACATTTTGAACAAAGCCAATAGTGTCTAAGATAGCATCAAAGGCCGCTCTTAAGCTATCGCCCTCAATGTCAGCATGGATGTTAAAATCTCCCACTATGATGACCCTGTCAGTATTTAATACCAAATCAGAAAGGAACTCTGAAAACTCATCTAAACATTCAGAGTAAGGACCTGGCGGACGATACAAAGTTACAAGAAGAAGAGGTTTTCTTGCCTTGAAATTTGGATGAGGGAAATTAAGGGTTAAATGTTCAAAAGAGTTGTAGGTATTAACTGTTTTGGGAGTAATCAGTAAGTCAGACTGGAAGATTGTTGCTACTCCTCCTCCTCGCCCAGAACTTCTGGGTATGTGAAAATTTAAATAGCTTGAAGGAGTTGCCTCGTTTATGCTCACATAATCCTCTTGCTGCAGCCAGGTTTCTGTAAGGCAAAACAAGTCAATGTGATTATCACAAATCAAGTCATTAACTAGCAGACTTTTAGAGGAAAGCGATCTTATGTTAAACAGACCGCATTTAATTGTTTTAACTTTTTCCCCAATTGGAGTTATTTTGATTTTAATTAGATTATCATGATTTACTTCTTTGGGAATCTTTGCTAATTTATTAGATTTTGGTCGTGGGCAAGACACTGTCTGGATGGAGTAAAGAGTGGGTAACAGTAGAGAAGCTGCAGAGATGTGTGTTAAACTACAACTCTGCTTCCTGGATCTGACCCTGAATCTGACCCTGGATCTGACCCTGGATCTGACCCTGAATCTGACCCTGGATCTGACCCTGGATCTGACCCTGGATCTGACCCTGAATCTGACCCTGGATCTGACCCTGGATCTGATCCTGGATCTGACCCTGGATCTGACCCTGGATCTGATCCTGGATCTGACCCTGGATCTGACCCTGAATCTGACCCTGGATTCGACCCTGGATCTGACCCTGAATCTGACCCTGGATCTGACCCTGGATCTGACCCTGGATCTGACCCTGAATCTGACCCTGGATCTGACCCTGGATCTGACCCTGGATCTGATCCTGGATCTGACTCTGGATCTGACCCTGGATCTGACCCTGGATCTGACCCTGGATCTGATCCTGGATCTGACCCTGAATCTGACCCTGGATCTGACCCTGAATCTGACCCTGAATCTGACCCTGAATCAGACCCTGAATCAGACCCTGGATCTGACCCTGGATCTGACCCTGGATCTGACCCTGGATCTGACCCTGAATCTGACCCTGAATCAGTCTGAATGTTTGCTGGGCCATCGCTCCAGCCGTCTGGATTCTTTCCTCCTGTTTTCTCCGCTTTGTTTTCCTTCGTTCTCCTCATAAATTTTTCCCCTAAAGCAGGGAGAACAATAGGAGTTATACTGAAATCCCTGCAGAGCCGTAAACGAGCCTCTGATTGGACGGAGAAGCAGTAAAACCATGAGCCTCAGCGCTGCGCTACATGCCAGAGCTCTGACAGATGCAGCAGATGTTGCAGTGGTGTGTCTGTGTGTGTGTGTGTGTGTGTGTGTTTCTGCTTTAGTATCAAACTGAGGACAGTTTGCTGGTCCTCACTTCTGCTTTCTTGTTGTTCAGGTTTAAGACTAAGGCTGGAGTTTAGTTCAGGTTCAGGTTATTGTTAGGGTTGGGCAGAAAATGACTGAAGGTCAATGGCAGTAAACTCAGTTCTAACTTACATTCTGGTAATGTTTGTGTTTCTGCATCCAGGTGTTAAACTGCTTACAGAAGATGAGGGAAGGAGAGTCCAGACTGAAGTCCTGGCTGTGTGTGTCTGGGGGGGTAAACAAGATGGCGCTGTGCTCCCCTAATGGATCAATGGACACACTGAGAGTAAAGGAGGCAGGAGAAGGATGGTCAGGAGGAGGTCCTGATTGACAGGGCAGAAAGAAAGAGGTTCTACTGAGAACCAAGATGGAGACGAAACCAGACTACTGGGACAAAGTCCTCTGGACAGACAGATCGATGTTGAATCAGGATGGACAGAACCATGACGGATGGAACAAAGCTGGACAGAACCATGATGTCGGCACAGTGGGGGAGGGATGATTATCGGGGCTTGTTTCATTACCACAGCATAGATATTCCTCTTTGAAGATGTAACAGACTGATAAAGTGGGACAGAAAGGCCACTCTGGGGATCCTGGTTCTAATCCTGCCATCTCTATTTGGTCAATTAGGATTAATAAAGCCTCTAAAACACAAAAGTTAAACCAGATGAATCCATCTAGAGAGCAAAAAGAAGAGAAGTGTTGGCCCACGCAGAGTTATAAAACAAGGATCTGCCGGCCATGAGGAGGCCAGCTGTGGATCATTTCCTTTGATATTCCTCACCCTTATCTGGGCTTGGAGGCTGAGGCCTGGAACAATCCGTCCAGATGCCCCACAGCAACGTGGCTCTCTGTCTTCATACGTTCAGAGCTGGCGTCCACACTGAGGACAAACACCGCCTGCTAATGGAAACAGCCCGACAGCCTGGCTGTGGAGATGTTCCACGCTCCCTGGCTGTGGAGATGTTCCAACGCTCCTGGCTGTGGAGATGTTCCACGCTCCCTGGCTGTGGAGATGTTCAACGCTCCCTGGCTGTGGAGATGTTCCAACGCTCCCTGGCTGTGGAGATGTTCCACGCTCCCTGGCTGTGGAGATGTTCCAACGCTTCCACGCTCCCTGGCTGTGGAGATGTTCAACGCTCCCTGGCTGTGGAGATGTTCCAACGCTCCCTAGCTGTGGAGATGTTCCACGCTCCCTGGCTGTGGAGATGTTCAACGCTCCCTGGCTGTGGAGATGTTCCAACGCTCCCTGGCTGTGGAGATGTTCCAACGCTCCCTGGCTGTGGAGATGTTCCAACGCTCCCTGGCTGTGGAGATGTTCAACGCTCCCTGGCTGTGGAGATGTTCAACGCTCCCTGGCTGTGGAGATGTTCCAACGCTCCTGGCTGTGGAGATGTTCAACGCTCCCTGGCTGTGGAGATGTTCCAACGCTCCCTGGCTGTGGAGATGTTCAACGCTCCCTGGCTGTGGAAAGATGGAGAAACACAGGTAAGTGACGGGACCATCTGACAGGAGATGGTTATCAGAGTGAGTCACTTACCTGGTTTAACAGTTCATTTCATCCTCTCAGAGGAAGGAAGGAAGAACTGATGGAACACCAAACGGTATATGGCTCCGAGCCGTCCAGAATGTCCCTAATGCAGCAACCCCAGTGAGCAGGCAGGAGACCGATCCAGGTCAGAGAAACAGTTTAGAACCGAACGGTTACGAGATCCTGGAGTCTGTAGCCCCCCCCAGAGGTACAGATCTGAACAGGAACAGAGGATCGGAACTCCATGAGTCCTGCAGCGAGCTCAGATACACGCTCAGATGGAGACAGGCAGGCTCAGTGGTAGAAAGGAACATAGACTAGACATGGTACCGGAATTACTGCAGAACTTTGAACTGGTCTCCACCTTGGAGCCAGGCTTACAGGAATTAAAACTGACCTCCCATGCGTTCCGAGCAAAAACCCTGAGGAACAGAGAAGAGTCGGGACACGATATGGAGACAGGAGACCAATACCAAACCATCTCCATCCACTGGCCCAATGGGACGGCAACATGAAACAGCAACTTAACTAAAGAACTCG
Source organism: Cyprinodon diabolis (assembly GCA_030533445.1). NCBI lineage: Eukaryota > Metazoa > Chordata > Actinopteri > Cyprinodontiformes > Cyprinodontidae > Cyprinodon > Cyprinodon diabolis. The sequence continues at coordinate 674,170 of CM060068.1, read as the reverse complement.
AAAACGGACATGAACACCTGATACGAAAACATAACATGAATAAACAAAGAATAGAGAAATAGTGGCCTGGCCCTGATAGCTGGGCTGAACCGTGTATACAGCAGAGGGAGCAGGTGAATAAGCTCAATGATAATTACAGAGCGGAGAGGGAATGGCAGGTGAATGAACGGAGTAATTAGGTCAGCTACCGGGGCTGCGATCCTGACATGATGATGATGAACACTGGATTCCATGATGAAGCAACCAGCAGTGGACTGGACTTTTCATGGCTGCCTCCCGTCAACACAAACAACAGCGAACCAAAAGCCAGGAGGAGGTCTGAAGGAGCCAGTCATGCTCGGCGATACTCCTCACCTCCTCCTACTGAGACTGAGGAGGTGAGAGACGGAAGAGATCTGAGGCAGGAGGAGGAGACTGGAGGAAAAGCAAGAGGTGAAGAAGTCGGACATCTGATGAAGGTCAAGAGAAAGAGGGCAGGAAAGCAGAGGAGGTGACAGGAAGCTGGAGATGATTCATCTGAGAGGTTCAGGTTGGTGGAGAAAGAGCTGCAGCACTCCACACTTATCAGATTTATTCTTCCTTGTCTTCATGTTCTGAAGGAGCGTCTGTCTGTTGGTTCCTCATGTTTGAAACGGGACTGAATGTGGAACAAAGTGCTGGGTGTGAATACTTTTTATGCTCATTGTTAGCGCCACAGTTTTAATGTTCTGCATCTCTCCAGTTTCTCCCTTATGGCGAGTAAAGGTCAAAGGTTAGCTGGTGTTAGAATCTGCAGACAGTCACTGATGTTCTGGCCGTCAGCAGCTGAAGACCAGCTTCTGTCCTGAGAGGAGTGCTCAGCTGACATGAATCCTTAAGCCGCCTCCTTCCGGGGGTTTCTCCTCCAAAAGAAAGAAACCGACTCATGTGAGTCAAGGTTCTCCTGCTGAAGATGGAAACACACCCACATGTCTCCAACATATTTCTTCAACAAGCCTCTGTGGTGGAAAGTGTTCACCGGCAGCCGATGTCGTGGTGAACACATATTTCCATAAACCACGTTGGTTTGGAAGCTCATCTGTTCCCTTTCTTGTTTTTCCCATGGCTGCAGCAGCTCCTCTTCCTACATGGAAACAAGCTCCTCTCACCATCAGAGGATCGGTTCATTCAGTCAGCGAACTACAGAGCTCAGGTCTCTGTCAGCCGTCCTGCAAACATGCTCCTATGTGGCCTCCTTCAATATGTCTACCAGTGGATATGGGCCAGGAAAAGGAGCAGAGACTGAAAGTCTCTCCAGCTGCCGGTGCATCACATCTCCCTCTGGTTCTGCCAAGTGCAGCCGCACATTCGCCTCAACCTCTGACTCACCAATGCTCCTGAACAATGGCTGCCATTGAATTCTCAATGGGTGCCTATAACTGAACGCATGCATCTATAAATGAGGCATCTGGCTGCCATGGCAACGCCACAGCAACCCATACACGTTGAGCTTTAATTCATTAAACAAGGGACAGAGATGGAAACATGTTGGAGTCTAGTCCATGGCTGAGGGACTCAGAGGCATGGAAGGACGAGCCGCTGAGGGGACCTCACCAACACACCGAGGAAAAGTTTTCACTGCAGCCTGTAGGTGGCAACCTGGTCTAAAGGGTCTCTGGCGGTGCCAGGAGATCCTGAGGGGCGGGGCTAAGTATGGGGATAGGCTGTGTATACTGAGTGCGGGTGTGGTCATGATTAGGACAAGTGGCAGGTAACTTAGCCTAGCCTAGTCTTAGTGCAGCATACCAAGAGATTCATGAGGAGTTTTTCCTACCCAGGAAGACGCCTGGAAGAATCCAGGAAGAATCCAGAAAGAATCCTGGAAGAATCCAGGAAGAACCCAGGAAGAACCCAGGAAGAAGCCAGGAAGAAGCCAGGAAAAGGCCAGGAACAACCTAAGAAGGAGCCAGGAAGAACCCAAGAAGGAGCCGGGAAGAATCCAGGAAGAATCTTGGAAGAACCCAGGAAGAAGCCAGGAAGAACCTAAGAAGAATCCAGGAAGAACCCAAGAAGGAGCCAGGAAGAACCCAAGAAGGAGCCGGGAAGAATCCAGGAAGAATCCTGGAAGAACCCAGGAAGAAGCCAGGAAGAACCTAAGAAGAATCCAGGAAGAATCTTGGAAGAACCCAGGAAGAAGCCAGGAAGAACCTAAGAAGAATCCAGGAAGAACCCAAGAAGGAGCCAGGAAGAACCCAAGAAGGAGCCGGGAAGAATCCAGGAAGAATCCTGGAAGAACCCAGGAAGAAGCCAGGAAGAACCTAAGAAGAATCCAGGAAGAATCCAGGAAGAACCCAGGAAGAAGCCAGGAAGAGGCCCAGAATAATCCAGGAAGAAACCAGGAAGAACCCAGGGACAACCTAAGAAGGAGCCAGGAAGAAGCCAGGAAGAATCCTGGAAGAACCCAGCAAGAACCCAGGAAGAAGCCAGGAAGAAGCCTGGAAGAAGCCAGGAAGAACCCAGCAAGAACCCAGGAAGAAGCCAGGAAGAACCCAAGAAGAAGTCAGGAAGAAGCCCGGAAGAAGCCAGGAAGAACCCAAGAAGAAGCCAGGAAGAAGCCCGGAAGAAGCCAGGAAGAACCCAGCAAGAACCCAGGAAGAAGCCAGGAAGAACCCAAGAGGAAGCCAGGAACAACCTAAGAAGGAGCCAGGAAGAACCCAGGAAGAAGCCAGGAAGAACCCAGGAAGAACCCAGGAAGAACCCAGGAAGAAGCCAGGAAGCACATGGGAAGAAGCCCGGAAGAAGCCAGGAAGAATCTTGGAAGAACCCAGGAAGAAGCCAGGAAGAACCTAAGAAGAATCCAGGAAGAACCCAAGAAGGAGCCAGGAAGAACCCAAGAAGGAGCCGGGAAGAATCCAGGAAGAATCCTGGAAGAACCCAGGAAGAAGCCAGGAAGAACCTAAGAAGAATCCAGGAAGAATCCAGGAAGAACCCAGGAAGAAGCCAGGAAGAGGCCCAGAATAATCCAGGAAGAAACCAGGAAGAAGCCAGGGACAACCTAAGAAGGAGCCAGGAAGAAGCCAGGAAGAATCCTGGAAGAACCCAGCAAGAACCCAGGAAGAAGCCAAGAAGAAGCCTGGAAGAAGCCAGGAAGAACCCAGCAAGAACCCAGGAAGAAGCCAGGAAGAACCCAAGAAGAAGCCAGGAAGAAGCCCGGAAGAAGCCAGGAAGAACCCAAGAAGAAGCCAGGAAGAAGCCCGGAAGAAGCCAGGAAGAACCCAGCAAGAACCCAGGAAGAAGCCAGGAAGAACCCAAGAGGAAGCCAGGAACAACCTAAGAAGGAGCCAGGAAGAACCCAGGAAGAAGCCAGGAAGAACCCAGGAAGAACCCCGGAAGAAGCCAGGAAGCACATGGGAAGAAGCCCGGAAGAAGCCAGGAGGAAACTGGGAAGAACCCAGGAATAAGCCAGGAAGAAGCCAGGAATAAGCCAGCTCGTGGTCCAGCTATCAGAGGCTAAGGGGAGCCCCTGGGGGGGAGACTCAGACCTCCTCAGATGAAGACTGTCCTCAGAAGTTTTGGAGTTTATTCACACGTTGTTTCACTTGAAATTGCTGATTATTACTACATGTTGGCGGCCATATTAGATTGTGAGAAACCTCTGATTCGTTAAAATGTTCCCTGTCAATCAAAATGCAGAATAACTGAAATGAAAACATAAATCTAAATGAGGATGTGAAGCAGTGTTGAATAAACAGCAGAATGAGATTCTATAAGCATAGAGCTGTCAGAGGTAGATCTGCTCTGAGCTGGAAAGTCCTTCAGAGAAGCAAATGTTTATGAGCTGACTCATTACACCCGCTGACTTTTCCAGCCCGCTGCATGAACAGTGTTTAGCTTGGGAACTTATAATTTCCATGATTCGATTTAAAGGAGTGAGCGTGCTTCACATCTGGGAATCATTTCTGCCCATCGGGCCCCAGAGCCGCTCTCAGAGCCAACATTGCGACCGGAGCGATGACAAGATGGCAGCCTTGCAGATCTGTCATGTGACACATGTTAGACCTCCGTGTCATAGTGCTGATGTTTGTTTAGAGAAGCTGGGAAACTGGAGCAGCAACTGGACGGCGTTCAGAGCCAAGCGTGACTCACGGCCCCGGGGGGCCACTCCTCAGCGGTTAGAGCAGCAGGAAGAGGAGGAAGAAGCTCATCTTTGACCTGAAATGTTCTGCTGAAGGTTCTCACAGCAGCTCCATCAGAGGCCACCGCTGCCGCCGCTATGCTGCAACCAACCCTCAGGAACCCCGATGGAGATAAGGTCATTTTAAAGGGTTAACCAGCGAACCAGGTAGATAAACCGCCTGATATTCAGACCTTTCCACCCAGATTTACTGAATTTAAAAACATTGACTGTTTTTACTCGAAGGTTGGTATTGGTTAAAGGTTCCATAGGAGATCTTGGAAAAACGGTTTCAGCGAGCTATATTTTTGAAAACCGACCCTGCCTCTCCCTCCAAACCACGCCCTCTAAACACATGAACGAGCTAACAACATGATAATGCTACGTTCACACCTAAAGCAGCAAAGGCAGCAGGAGCAGCTAGTTTACCTGCAAAGTTAATGGATGACGTGCATCATGGCAGAGTCAAAGCTCCTGCAGTGTCTAGAGCAGCGCGTCGCTGATCTGGGAGCTGGCAGGGAGTCAGACGCAGCACTGCTGATGCAGAGCGCTATGATCACTCCTCTGAAACAGTTTATTAACGCCTAAATTAACTTCAAATGTAGAAACCTGCCGGCAGAATATGTTGGCTTTTATTATCCTGCTGCCTGCAGTTTGTAGCACAGACCTGAAAAACGCTAACATCTACTTCCAGCCGCCACCAACAGGAGGGGAAAACCCCCAAGAGGCGAGCGGGCCTGAGGCAGCTGCTGCTGGGGATTCCCAGTGACAGCGCAGCGCCGGTATGTGGGGGTCTGAGCGGCTCCCACAGAGAAATAATCTTTGAAGGCAGGATGGTAATCTGGATGAACTGACTGCACAGACCATGTTTTCAGGAGGACTTTCTCACTTCAACATAGATTCTAACTACTTTCTACCCGCTGATCACAGCTAATATAGCCGCCATTGTTCCAGGCAGAGAAAGGATAGGGTAGCTCCGCCCACCGCGCATCAGACCCACTTTACCACCGTGCAGCTAGAGCATTGGGGGGGTCGATTTGTTCATGTGTCAGGGTACGCACACAGAGGGGAGGGAAACGCAGACGACCATGATTGACGTGTCAGGAATCAATAGTGGACCACAGACCGTCTTCTGTGATTGGTTGATTCATTGATTTCTCGCTGTAGTGGGGACCAATTGTTTTAGTTTCACTTCCAGAGCTTCTATCTCACTGCTCGCTGAGCGGCTGTGTGCGGATCTTTAAGCCACATGGACAAATGCATCAGAAAAGATCTCCCACTGCACCTTTGAAATATGACATTAGTTGATTTTAGATCAATTTTAGTCATTTATGGGATCAAAGAGCCACAGTCAGACAAACCAGTCAGTCAAACCAGTCAGATAGAAATGAACGTCTCCACATAAAAGCAGGAAGTCCTTCACCTTCTTCTCTTTGACTCTTTGTTCAGTAAACAAAGCACCGATTTGTTTCCCAGCTGTTTATTTTCCAGTCAAAGCTTCCAAGAATCCCATAAAACTGCTGCTGCTGAAAAAACCGACAGCGATCTGAGAAAGAACGTCTGAGAGTAAAACCAAGTTCTACCTGAAGCACTTTGGAGAGAGATTAGGAAACTATGCAGAGGTCCAAACAGGCAGGAAGCAGAATGGTGATGATTTATGTCTAAATAAACCTGCTTGTTCTTTAAGCAGAAATCTCTCATAAACGAGTTCTAGAACTAACACACATAGAATGGAAACATCGTTTACTGTCCTTCAGAGAATGGAAGCAGGCAGCTCCACTAGGATGGACAGGAGAACAAAGACAAGATATCAGAAAAGAAAACAAACGTTTAGTTATTAGAAAAAAGGCAGATTAAACAAAACAAAGAAGAAAAGAAATATTTATAGAAAAAATAAAATGAGAAACGGCATGAATGAAGAAAATGGTTTGGAAGGAGGAGAAACGAACTGAGCAGAAGGATGAATCTAAAGATCTTAGAAATAAACCGGTTAGATGTTTATTTTCATTCTAAATGATGTTTGAACTCTTCCATAAAAACCTGCTGATTAATGACTAATCATAAAGTGGAGGAAATAAATGATCTAATCAATCATTGAGTGTTTCCACAGGGCGAGATAATTAATGCTGACGAACCTCCAGGAGCTGGCCCCGCCCCTCTGCTCCACTTTAAACCATTCATTGGAAAAGATATTAAATGTTTAAAGTTTAAAGTTTGACTCTGACTGATAATAAAAGCAGGTTGAGAAAGTCTGAGCTTTCCCAAATATTCATACAGTTTTTAATCCAATCAGAGCCGCTCTCTTCATCTCCTGATGCTGATAAATGTTTTCAATCTTCAGCTCCTCTAACTCCTCATCCAGGCTGTGATTTCCACCCAAACATGGGATGCAGTAAAAAATCAGCAGGACCGTCCTCTAGGAGAGCTTCTGCAGCGTCATGCTTCACCTGCTCTTCACCTGCTCTCCAACTGCTCTCCACCTGCTCTCCACCTGCTCTCCACCTGCTCTCCACCTGCTCTCCACCTGCTCTCCACCTGCTCTCCACCTGCTCTCCACCTGCTCTCCACCTGCTCTCCACCTGCTCTCCACCTGCTCTCCAACTGCTCTTCACCTGCTCTCCACCTGCTCTTCACCTGCTCTCCACCTGCTCTTCACCTGCTCTCCACCTGCTCTTCACCTGCTCTCCACCTGCTCTCCACCTGCTCTCCATGCAGCAGGTCTCTCCTCGGCTGCTGCATCCTGTTCTGAGGCTGACGGTAGCAGCTCAGTATTTATACTGTAGATGCATCAGTTCTAGTTTATAGATCTGTTTCCTTGTGCAGTGGAGGACTGTTCAGAGATCTGCTGTTTGCATTCATTCAGCTTTTTTGCTTTAGGTTGTTTTACAGCCGTGAGCTTTGAGAGGTTTAAGGCGAAGCGATGGATTTATTTTACGTTTTCTTGCACCTCTCTGTCTGATCAGACGCTTTTCTTTCCAGCTGCCAGCTTCCTCACTTTCTTCTACTCTTTACTTTTGTTCTCTGCGGAAAAACTGGGGAAATATACTGGTCCCACTTCATTCCAGGAACTCCTGAGGATTCTTTTTATTTTCTATGAACAAAATAGGAAAAGTGGACGCCAGCTAATCACTAAACATGGCTCCCCTCAGCGTGGAGCTCAATACTGAACGATAACATTTCTGCAAAATGGAGGCGGGCAGGCGAAGGTGGATTAATCTGCCTGTGAACCTGAGGCTGATGCTTCTCCTGGGTTTCTATGTTTCCACGTTTCCCCCGATGCTGATCCAGCTCCTCCTGTGGAGCTGAAGCTCTCTGTGGGCATGAAGGTGGATTCAGTCGTCATTTTTCTTCTCTTTCTGGTTCAGATCCTGAACAAGCAGCTCCATGTTAGACCAAGCGGAACATTCTGGAAGCAAAATGTCAAAAACTAAACTATTAATGAGTAAAATCTGTGATCTGAATGAAGTGGGTGAGAGTCCAACATCCTCCAGGCCAGATGGTTCTGCTGTTAGCTGCAGCGGACGGCCCAGCCCTCAGCCCAGCTCAGCTGCAGCGTGGGCTCGGCTCATCCTGGGCTCCAGATTAACCTCTAACCAAATCTAAACTGTAATCTCTGAACAGGTTAGTTTAACTTTTCCCTGTTTAACGTCTGCTCATCTGATCCCTCTATCTGCTTCCACAGGGCTGCTTCTCTCTCAGTGCCTGGTCGGCGGCTCAGACGGGGTTATATTAATTTTTTTTTTTTTCAATTCAGTTTATTTATATAGCGCCAAATTCACAACACATGTCATCTCAAGGCACTTTACAGTTCAACCAGATCATACAGTCAAATTGATACAAAGTTTTCTATCTAAGGAAAACCAGTTGATTGCATCGACTCATTGACTCAAATACAATCCCTCACACTAAGCATGCTTGTAGCGACAGTGGAGAGGAAAAACTCCCTTTTAACAGGAAGAAACCTCCAGCAGAACCAGGCTCAGTGTGAGCGGCCATCTGCTGAGGCCCACTGGGGTTCAAGGAGACAGAAGCAGAGATACAAAAAGCAGCTGTAAAAGGCGGCCCCGTCCAGGAAACACACAGCCAGGCAGACGAGCTCCAAGGCAGCTCCCATGCCAGAGGATGAAGAGAGCACATCCACCCAGCCACGGCCAGAGAAACAGGACCACACTGGAAGACAGGCCGATCTCCAACATCTACAAACAAGGGTGTTGATGGAAGCAGCACTGCTGATGTTTCTTTCCTGGATGACGTCACAGCCAAACAGGAACAGACGAGGCAAAGCTACTCTGAGGAAAAGCAGAGAGAGCAGAAGGTTAGAGATTGAACAAACAGATTCTGCAGAATAGGAGAACAGAGAGAGAATGAAGCAGAATGATGAAATGGGGGTCCCTATGTCCTCCAGCAGTCTAAGCCTATAGCAGCATAACTATAGAGAGAGAGCTCAGGATAACCTGAGCCACCCTAACTATAAGCTTTATCAAAAAGGAAAGTTTTAAGCCTAGCCTTAAAAGTAGACAGGGTGTCTGCCTCACGGACTAAAACTGGTAGTTGGTTCCACAGGAGAGGAGCCTGATAACTAAAAGATCTGCCTCCCATTCTACTTTTAGAAATTCTAGGAACCACTAGTAAACCTGCAGATTGAGAGCGAAGTGCTCTGTTAGGAACATAAGGAACAATCAGATCTCTGATATCAGATGGAGCTTGGCCATTTAAGGCTTTATATGTGAGAAGGAGGATTTTAAATTCTATTCTGGATTTAACAGGAAGCCAATGAAGAGAAGCCAGGATAGGAGAGATATGATCTCTCTTTTTCATTTTCATCAGAACTCTGGCTGCAGCATTTTGGATCAGCTGAAGGCTTTTAACTACAGTTTGTGGACTTCCTGATAGTAAAGAATTACAATAGTCCAGCCTTGAAGTAACAAATGCATGGACTAGTTTCTCAGCATCACCCCTGGACAGGAGATTGCTCATTTTTGCAATGTTCCTCAGATGAAAGAAGGAAATTCTAGAAACCTCTTTGATCTGGGATTTAAATGACAGGTCCTGATCAAAAATAACACCAAGATTTTTTACTTTATTATCTGAAATCAGTTTAATCCCATCCAAATGAAGTGACTGGCTAATCAGCTTCTTTTTCAGAGACTCTGGTCCAAAGACTATAACTTCTGTTTTGTCTGCATTCAGAAGCAGAAAGTTAAGAGTCATCCAGGTTTTTATGTCTTCAGACATGCCTGTAATCTATGTAATGGGTTAGCTTCATCTGGATTATAGACAGATATAGCTGGGTATCATCAGCATAACAGTGGAAATTAATCCCATGCTGTCTAATAACTCTACCAATTGGGAGCATGTATAAAGTAAAGAGAATTGGTCCTAGCACTGATCCCTGTGGTACTCCACAGGTAACCTTTGAGCGTGTTGAAGATCTATCATTAACATAAACAAACTGAATTCGATCAGATAGATAAGATTTAAACCAGTCTAGAGCTGTTCCTTTAATTCCAACAAAATATTCAAGTCTTTCTAAAAGAATATTATGGTCAACTGTATCAAATGCAGCACTAAGATCCAACAGGACGAGCACAGATACAAGTCCATTATCTGAGGCCATGAGAATATCATTAGTGACTTTCACCAGAGCTGTTTCAGTGCTATGATGAGCTCTAAAGCCAGACTGAAACTCTTCAAAAAGTTCATTATGGTGGAAGTGGTCGCAAACTTGTTTGGCAACTACTTTCTCAAGAATTTTGGATAAGAAAGGAAGATTGGATATAGGTCTATAATTAACCAAGTCATCTGGGTCAAGAGACGGTTTCTTAAGCAGAGGTTTAATTACAGCAACCTTAAAAGCTTTAGGTACATATCCCTGTAACAGAGATAGATTAATCACATCTAAAATGGAGGAGGAGATCAAAGGGAATACCTCCTTAAATAACCTGGTTGGAACTGGATCTAACATACAAGTTGAAGGCTTAGATGAAGACAATAATTTTGCTAATTCAGAAAGTTCAACTGGATCAAAGCAGTCTAAACCCGGTTCAGATTCCATGACTACCTCAGGTACAATCGCGGATAGAGGAGTGCTTATGATCTTATTTTTAATAAGATCAATCTTATTTATAAAGAATCCCATAAAATCATTGCTGCTAAGAGCAGGTGGAATGGACGGTTCAACAGAGCTATGGCTCTGGGTGAGTTTGGCAACTGTATTAAAAAGAAATCTAGGATTATTCTTATTCTCCTCTATTAATGAGGAGAAGTATGCTGGTCTTGCTTTACAAAGGGTCCTCTTATACAGCAGTAAACCATTTTTCCAGACTAGGAAGGACTCCCGCAGGCCTGTGGAGCGATATTTTCTCTCCAGTTTCCTAGCATTTTGCTTAAACTCCTGCTACCATTAATCTACGACTCTGTGCAGAAGGAAATGATAAAGTTATCGTTGTATAAAGAAACGCAGCTGCCGTCCCTTCAGAGGACATGTTCAGGTTATGCAATCAGCAATAAAACAGCCGAAGATTCAGCAAACAAGAAAATTGGATTGGTGGTCGGGTCACATGGCTGGAAAACATGAAGCTGATTCTCCGCTTGGTTCAACTCAGGATGAAGGAAAGAAATGTGTCTAATAGTGAAGCAGCTCAGAGCGGCTCTGTGTGCTGCTGATCTATATTCATTTATGGGACGGCCCACAGGACGCCACTGCTGCCTGCTTGTTCTGCAGCTCTGTCCTCCTCTGTCCTTTTCTGGCCTCCTCTGACCTCCTCTGTCCTCCTCTGTCCTCATCTGGCCTCCTCTGACCTCCTCTGTCCTCCTCTGTCTTCCTCTGACCTCCTCTGACCTCCTCTGGCCTCCTCTGTCCTCCTCTGTCCTCCTCTGTCTTCCTCTGACCTCCTCTGTCCTCCTCTGACCTCCTCTGTCCTCCTCTGTCCTCCTCTGTCTTCCTCTGACCTCCTCTGTCCTCCTCTGGCCTCCTCTGACCTCCTCTGTCCTCCTCTGTCTTCCTCTGACCTCCTCTGTCCTCCTCTGACCTCCTCTGTCCTCCTCTGTACTCCTCTGACCTCCTCTGTCCTCCTCTGGCCTCCTCTGTCCTCCTCTGTACTCCTCTGACCTCCTCTGTCCTCCTCTGACCTCCTCTGTCCTCCTCTGTACTCCTCTGACCTCCTCTGTCCTCCTCTTACCTCCTCTGTCCTCCTCTGTCTTCCTCTGTACTCCTCTGACCTCCTCTGTCCTCCTCTGACCTCCTCTGTCCTCCTCTGTCCTCCTCTGGCCTCCTCTGTCTTCCTCTGACCTCCTCTGTCCTCCTCTGACCTCCTCTGTCCTCCTCTGTACTCCTCTGACCTCCTCTGTCCTCCTCTGGCCTCCTCTGTCCTCCTCTGTACTCCTCTGACCTCCTCTGTCCTCCTCTGACCTCCTCTGTCCTCCTCTGTACTCCTCTGTCCTCCTCTGTCTTCCTCTGTACTCCTCTGACCTCCTCTGTCCTCCTCTGACCACCTCTGTCCTCCTCTGGCCTCCTCTGTCTTCCTCTGACCTCCTCTGTCCTCCTCTGACCTCCTCTGTCCTCCTCTGTCCTCCTCTGGCCTCCTCTGTCCTCCTCTGTACTCCTCTGTCCTCCTCTGTCCTCCTCTGACCTCCTCTGTCCTCCTCTGTACTCCTCTGACCTCCTCTATCCTCCTCTGGCCTCCTCTGTCCTCCTCTGTACTCCTCTGACCTCATCTGGCCTCCTCTGGCCTCCTCTGACCTCCTCTGGCCTCCTCTGACCTCCTCTGGCCTCCTCTGACCTCCTCTGTCTTCCTCTGGCCTCCTCTGTCCTCCTCTGTCCTCCTCTGTCTTCCTCTGACCTCCTCTGTCCTCCTCTGTCCTCCTCTGTCTTCCTCTGACCTCCTCTGTCCTCCTCTGGCCTCCTCTGACCTCCTCTGTCCTCCTCTGTCTTCCTCTGACCTCCTCTGTCCTCCTCTGACCTCCTCTGTCCTCCTCTGACCTCCTCTGTCCTCCTCTGGCCTCCTCTGTCCTCCTCTGTACTCCTCTGACCTCCTCTGTCCTCCTCTGTACTCCTTTGACCTCCTCTGTCCTCCTCTGGCCTCCTCTGTCCTCCTCTGTACTCCTCTGACCTCATCTGTCCTCCTCTGGCCTCCTCTGACCTCCTCTGTCTTCCTCTGACCTCCTCTGTCCTCCTCTGGCCTCCTCTGGCCTCCTCTGACCTCCTCTGTCTTCTTCTGGCCTCCTCTGGCCTCCTCTGACCTCCTCTGTCCTCCTCTGACCTCCTCTGTCCTCCTCTGACCTCCTCTGTCCTCCTCTGTCTTCCTCTGTCCTCCTCTGTCCTCATCTGGCCTCCTCTGACCTCCTCTGTCCTCCTCTGTCTTCCTCTGACCTCCTCTGACCTCCTCTGGCCTCCTCTGACCTCCTCTGGCCTCCTCTGTCCTCCTCTGTCCTCCTCTGTCTTCCTCTGACCTCCTCTGTCCTCCTCTGACCTCCTCTGTCCTCCTCTGTCCTCCTCTGTCTTCCTCTGACCTCCTCTGTCCTCCTCTGGCCTCCTCTGACCTCCTCTGTCCTCCTCTGTCTTCCTCTGACCTCCTCTGTCCTCCTCTGACCTCCTCTGTCCTCCTCTGTACTCCTCTGACCTCCTCTGTCCTCCTCTGGCCTCCTCTGTCCTCCTCTGTACTCCTCTGACCTCCTCTGTCCTCCTCTGACCTCCTCTGTCCTCCTCTGTACTCCTCTGACCTCCTCTGTCCTCCTCTTACCTCCTCTGTCCTCCTCTGTCTTCCTCTGTACTCCTCTGACCTCCTCTGTCCTCCTCTGACCTCCTCTGTCCTCCTCTGTCCTCCTCTGGCCTCCTCTGTCTTCCTCTGACCTCCTCTGTCCTCCTCTGACCTCCTCTGTCCTCCTCTGTACTCCTCTGACCTCCTCTGTCCTCCTCTGGCCTCCTCTGTCCTCCTCTGTACTCCTCTGACCTCCTCTGTCCTCCTCTGACCTCCTCTGTCCTCCTCTGTACTCCTCTGACCTCCTCTGTCCTCCTCTGACCTCCTCTGTCCTCCTCTGTCTTCCTCTGTACTCCTCTGACCTCCTCTGTCCTCCTCTGACCACCTCTGTCCTCCTCTGTCCTCCTCTGGCCTCCTCTGTCTTCCTCTGACCTCCTCTGTCCTCCTCTGACCTCCTCTGTCCTCCTCTGTCCTCCTCTGGCCTCCTCTGTCCTCCTCTGTACTCCTCTGTCCTCCTCTGTCCTCCTCTGACCTCCTCTGTCCTCCTCTGTACTCCTCTGACCTCCTCTATCCTCCTCTGGCCTCCTCTGTCCTCCTCTGTACTCCTCTGACCTCATCTGGCCTCCTCTGGCCTCCTCTGACCTCCTCTGGCCTCCTCTGACCTCCTCTGGCCTCCTCTGACCTCCTCTGGCCTCCTCTGACCTCCTCTGTCTTCCTCTGGCCTCCTCTGTCCTCCTCTGTCCTCCTCTGTCTTCCTCTGACCTCCTCTGTCCTCCTCTGTCCTCCTCTGTCTTCCTCTGACCTCCTCTGTCCTCCTCTGGCCTCCTCTGACCTCCTCTGTCCTCCTCTGTCTTCCTCTGACCTCCTCTGTCCTCCTCTGACCTCCTCTGTCCTCCTCTGACCTCCTCTGTCCTCCTCTGGCCTCCTCTGTCCTCCTCTGTACTCCTCTGACCTCCTCTGTCCTCCTCTGTACTCCTTTGACCTCCTCTGTCCTCCTCTGGCCTCCTCTGTCCTCCTCTGTACTCCTCTGACCTCATCTGTCCTCCTCTGGCCTCCTCTGACCTCCTCTGTCTTCCTCTGACCTCCTCTGTCCTCCTCTGGCCTCCTCTGGCCTCCTCTGACCTCCTCTGTCTTCTTCTGGCCTCCTCTGGCCTCCTCTGACCTCCTCTGTCCTCCTCTGACCTCCTCTGTCCTCCTCTGTCTTCCTCTGGCCTCCTCTGACCTCCTCTGTCCTGCTCTGGCCTCCTCTGTCCTCCTCTGGCCTCCTCTGTCCTCCTGTGGCCTCCTGTGGCCTCCTTTGTCCTCCTCTGGCCTCCTCTGTCCTTCTCTGACCTACTCTGTCTCCTCTGGCCTCCTCTGTCCTCCTGTGGCCTCCTGTGGCCTCCTTTGTCCTCCTCTGGCCTCCTCTGTCCTCCTCTGACCTCCTCTGTCCTCCTCTGGCCTCCTCTGGCCTCCTCTGACCTCCTCTGTCCTCCTCTGTCCTCCTCTGGCCTCCTCTGTCCTCCTCTGACCTCCTCTGTCCTCCTCTGACCTTCTCTGGCCTCCTCTGACCTCCTCTGTCCTCCTCTGTCTTCCTCTGGCATCCTCTGGCCTCCTCTGTCCTCCTCTGACCTCCTCTGTCCTCCTCTGACCTTCTCTGGCCTCCTCTGACCTCCTCTGTCCTCCTCTGTCTTCCTCTGGCCTCCTCTGACCTCCTCTGTCTTCCTCTGTCCTCCTCTGACCTCCTCTGTCCTCCTCTGACCTTCTCTGGCCTCCTATGACCTCCCCTGTCCTCCTCTGTCTTCCTCTGGCCTCCTCTATCCTACTCTGACCTCCTCTGTCCTCCTCTGACCTTCTCTGGCCTCCTCTGACCTCCTCTGTCCTCCTCTGTCCTCCTCTGGCCTCCTCTGTCCTCCTCTGACCTTCTCTGGCCTCCTCTTACCTCCTCTGTCCTCCTCTGTCTTCCTCTGGCCTCCTCTGACCTCCTCTGGCCTCCTCTGACCTCCTCTGTCCTCCTCTGGCCTCCTCTGTCCTCCTCTGTCCTCCTCTGACCTCCTCTGGCCTCCTCTGACCTCCTCTGGCCTCCTCTGGCCTCCTCTATCCTCCTCTGACCTTCTCTGGCCTCCTCTGACCTCCTCTGTCCTCCTCTGTCCTCCTCTGGCCTCCTCTGTCCTTCTCTGGCCTCCTCTGACCTTCTCTGGCCTCCTCTTACCTCCTCTGGCCTCCTCTGACCTCCTCTGGCCTCCTCTGACCTCCTCTGTCCTCCTCTGTCCTCCTCTGACCTCCTCTGGCCTCCTCTGACCTCCTCTGGCCTCCTCTGGCCTCCTCTGGCCTCCTCTGTCCTCCTCTGTCTTCCTCTGACCTCCTCTGGCCTCCTCTGGCCTCCTCTGTCCTCCTCTGGCCTCCTCTGGCCTCCTCTGTCCTCCTCTGTCTTCCTCTGGCCTCCTCTGTCCTCCTCTGTCCTCCTCTGGCCTCCTCTGTCCTCCTCTGTCTTCCTCTGTCCTCCTCTGACCTTCTCTGGCCTCCTCTGACCTCCTCTGTCCTCCTCTGTCTTCCTCTGGCCTCCTCTATCCTACTCTGACCTCCTCTGTCCTCCTCTGACCTTCTCTGGCCTCCTCTGACCTCCTCTGTCCTCCTCTGTCCTCCTCTGTCCTCCTCTGACCTTCTCTGGCCTCCTCTTACCTCCTCTGTCCTCCTCTGTCTTCCTCTGGCCTCCTCTGACCTCCTCTGTCCGCCTCTTTCCTCCTCTGGCCTCCTCTGTCCTCCTCTGACCTCCTCTGGCCTCCTCTGACCTCCTCTGGCCTCCTCTGGCCTCCTCTGTCCTCCTCTGTCTTCGTCTGACCTCCTCTGGCCTCCTCTGTCCTCCTCTGGCCTCCTCTGGCCTCCTCTGTCCTTCTCTGTCTTCCTCTGGCCTCCTCTGTCCTCCTCTGTCCTCCTCTGTCCTCCTCTGGCCTCCTCTGTCCTCCTCTGTCTTCCTCTGTCCTCCTCTGACCTTCTCTGGCCTCCTCTGACCTCCTCTGTCCTCCTCTGTCTTCCTCTGGCCTCCTCTGGCCTCCTCTATCCTACTCTGACCTCCTCTGGCCTCCTCTGTCCTCCTCTGTCCTCCTCTGGCCTCCTCTGTCCTCCTCTGTCTTCCTCTGTCCTCCTCTGACCTTCTCTGGCCTCCTCTGACCTCCTCTGTCCTCCTCTGTCTTCCTCTGGCCTCCTCTGGCCTCCTCTATCCTACTCTGACCTCCTCTGTCCTCCTCTGACCTTCTCTGGCCTCCTCTGACCTCCTCTGTCCTCCTCTGTCCTCCTCTGGCCTCCTCTGTCCTCCTCTGACCTCCTCTGGCCTCCTCTGGCCTCCTCTGTCCTCCTCTGACCTCCTCTGGCCTCATCTGTCCTCCTCTGGCCTCCTCTGTCTTCCTCTGGCCTCCTCTGTCCTCCTCTGGCCTCCTCTGTCCTCCTCTGTCTTCCTCTGGCCTCCTCTGTCCTCCTCTGGCCTCCTCTGGCCTCCTCTGTCTTCCTCTGGCCTCCTCTGGCCTCCTCTGTCCTCCTCTGTCCTCCTCTGACCTTCTCTGGCCTCCTCTGACCTCCTCTGTCCTCCTCTGTCCTCCTCTGACCTCCTCTGGCCTCCTCTGACCTCCTCTGGCCTCCTCTGTCCTCCTCTGACCTCCTCTGGCCTCCTCTGTCCTCCTCTGGCCTCCTCTGTCTTCCTCTGGCCTCCTCTGTCCTCCTCTGTCCTCCTCTGTCTTCCTCTGGCCTCCTCTGTCCTCCTCTGTCCTCCTCTGACCTCCTCTGACCTCCTCTGTCCTCCTCTGTCCTCCTCTGGCCTCCTCTGTCCTCCTCTGACCTCCTCTGGCCTCCTCTGACCTCCTCTGGCCTCCTCGTGCCTCCTCTGTCCTCCTCTGTCTTCCTCTGACCTCCTCTGGCCTCCTCTGTCCTCCTCTGGCCTCCTCTGGCCTCCTCTGTCCTCCTCTGTCTTCCTCTGGCCTCCTCTGTCCTCCTCTGTCCTCCTCTGGCCTCCTCTGTCCTCCTCTGTCTTCCTCTGTCCTCCTCTGACCTTCTCTGGCCTCCTCTGACCTCCTCTGTCCTCCTCTGTCTTCCTCTGGCCTCCTCTGGCCTCCTCTATCCTACTCTGACCTCCTCTGGCCTCCTCTGTCCTCCTCTGTCCTCCTCTGGCCTCCTCTGTCCTCCTCTGTCTTCCTCTGTCCTCCTCTGACCTTCTCTGGCCTCCTCTGACCTCCTCTGTCCTCCTCTGTCTTCCTCTGGCCTCCTCTGGCCTCCTCTATCCTACTCTGACCTCCTCTGTCCTCCTCTGACCTTCTCTGGCCTCCTCTGACCTCCTCTGTCCTCCTCTGTCCTCCTCTGGCCTCCTCTGTCCTCCTCTGACCTCCTCTGGCCTCCTCTGGCCTCCTCTGTCCTCCTCTGACCTCCTCTGGCCTCATCTGTCCTCCTCTGGCCTCCTCTGTCTTCCTCTGGCCTCCTCTGTCCTCCTCTGGCCTCCTCTGTCCTCCTCTGTCTTCCTCTGGCCTCCTCTGACCTCCTCTGGCCTCCTCTGTCTTCCTCTGGCCTCCTCTGGCCTCCTCTGTCCTCCTCTGTCCTCCTCTGACCTTCTCTGGCCTCCTCTGACCTCCTCTGGCCTCCTCTGTCCTCCTCTGTCCTCCTCTGACCTCCTCTGGCCTCCTCTGACCTCCTCTGGCCTCCTCTGGCCTCCTCTGTCCTCCTCTGGCCTCCTCTGTCCTCCTCTGTCTTCCTCTGGCCTCCTCTGTCCTCCTCTGGCCTCCTCTGACCTCCTCTGGCCTCCTCTGTCTTCCTCTGGCCTCCTCTGGCCTCCTCTGTCCTCCTCTGTCCTCCTCTGGCCTCCTCTGTCTTCCTCTGGCCTCCTCTGTCCTCCTCTGTCCTCCTCTGTCCTCCTCTGACCTCCTCTGTCTTCCTCTGGCCTCCTCTGTCCTCCTCTGTCCTCCTCTGTCTTCCTCTGGCCTCCTCTGGCCTCCCCTGTCCTCTTCTGACCTCCTCTGTCCTCCTCTGTCCTCCTCTGGCCTCCTCTGTCCTCCTCTGTCTTCCTCTGGCCTCCTCTGGCCTCCTCTGTCTTCCTCTGACCTCCTCTGGCCTCCCCTGTCCTCCTCTGACCTCCTCTGTCCTCCTCTGTCTTCCTCTGGCCTCCTCTGGCCTCCCCTGTCCTCCTCTGACCTCCTCTGTCCTCCTCTGTCTTCCTCTGGCCTCCTCTTACCTCCTCTGTCCTCCTCTGTCCTCCTCTGTCCTCCTCTGGCCTCCTCTGTCCTCCTTCTGCTGCTCAGGTTGTAGAGAACAAGCTACTAGATTCTGTAACTGGATGCAGATTCCCTCTCTGGTTTAGCTGCATGTTTTCACTTCTATTAGCTTTATTTCTATAGATCTAACAGATCTAAGACCTGAAGTCTCTGTCTAGAAATTATTCAGGCTGATCATCCGGTCAGATTAAAGAGTCACATGATGATTGCATCCAATAATCGACTTTAAGATGTTCTCTCAGGTACAGAGAGCAGATATTGACTCTTCAGCAATCCCTCACACTGAGCATGCATGCAGAGACAGTGGAGAGGAAAGCTCCCTTCAAGCAGGAATTCCAAAAAAGTAAAAAAAGAACAATCCACCAGACTTTGTTTCCAAGTTGAAGACGTTTCTCTTCCCATCCTGCAGGAGATCCAGGCTGAGCGTGAGCCGCCATCTTTGAGGCCGGCTCTTCATGATTCTGTTATTCTCAGACATTTTCTAGGTCCACATTTCTGTGACCATTTCTTCTATCATCTATCTGTCATCAGGAATTTTCTATTCTATTCTAAAGTGACCTGAGATGACATGATGTGGAGCTGTAGAAATAAACTGAATAGAGCAGTTCTGTTTGAGCATTGAAGGGGGGGGGGGATCAGTTTGATGAGCTCAGCTTCAGGGAAGCGTTTGTAGTGAAGCCGCTGGTGGTTGTTTCTGATGAAGTGGAGCGTATCGATTATGGCGGCGCCAGCGTCCTGCTGCGATGCGCCGCCATGCTGCACCCAGTCATGTGACTGTGGGGGTTTAAGTCCAGCCAGACGCCTCAGGATCCGCTGTCCAGCAGCCAGAAGACGGCCTCCATCAGGGACTTTCCTGCTTAGTAATGAATCACATTGCAGTGGTCAGGTGAGACACATAGACTGACCTTTAGAAGATCAGACGGAGGGGCGGGACTTGGCAGAGTTCCCTCCTCCTGGTTAGCAGGACATGTGATCAGTTTTCCAGTCGTCTCCCTGCTTTGCCCTGCAGTCAGTCCCATCTGCTCCAGGAGGAATCAGTCTGCAGACGGCCCTGCCAAGGTGAGCAAACTCTACGTCTGTCTTTCTACGTCTTCTAGCTCCTTAGAGGTGATGATGTCATTTACCGTCTGTCTGTGAGTTTCTATGATTGCTTTATTGTGGGATTAGTTTGATCTGTGAACAGACTGAGCCGTAGAGCAGGACGCTGCTCCTCTGAGGTGCAGGTCCCAGCACCTCCTCTGCGGTGCGGTGCAGGATCCCAGCACCTCCTCTGCGGTGCAGGATCCCAGCACCTCCTCTGCGGTGCAGGATCCCAGCACCTCCTCTGAGGTGCAGGATCCCAGCACCTCCTCTGCGGTGCGGTGCAGGATCCCAGCACCTCCTCTGAGGTGCAGGATCCCAGCACCTCCTCTGAGGTGCAGGATCCCAGCACCTCCTCTGCGGTGCGGTGCAGGATCCCAGCACCTCCTCTGCGGTGCAGGATCCCAGCACCTCCTCTGAGGTGCAGGATCCCAGCACCTCCTCTGAGGTGCAGGATCCCAGCACCTCCTCTGCGGTGCAGGATCCCAGCACCTCCCCTGTGCTTCCTGTGGTTCATTGAATAGAAACACAAAGGTTTGCTCTGTTTACCTGCTTCCACCTCCTAAGCAAACACCTGCAGAGCTGCCTTACCTGGATTACCTGGAACGCTGGATTCAAGGCTTCCTGACCAGAAGTAGAAGGTTCTGGAACATCAGACTCTCCATGTAGCAGAGGAAGGTTGCATCATCCTGAGCAGATTATAAAACTGGACCATGTGAGGTTATTTTGGTTGGGCTCAATTTAACGGAGCCTTGATTAAGATCTTCCAGCAATGTGACGGTTGAACCGCGCCAAACAGGAGCAGGGTCACATGACAGCGAGGTGGATCCACATCAAAGACTTCATGATCAGGTCTGGAGCTCACTGATCATTTACAGAGCAGCATGTGAGGCAGCGTGACCCTGATCCAGCAGCCTGTAGGACCACCTTCACACCATCACAGCATCCCTATCAGGACCAGCTCTGAACTTTAACTAGGCCGCTGCAGCTGGTTCTCAGAGGTTCTGTCTCTATTCTAGCATCTCATCACTGAATACAAAGAAGTTAATAGAGATCAGAGCAGAATGGGTCAGTTCCAGGTCCTTCATAGCTTTCATTACATCTAGAGATGCTGAAACTGATGATTAAGGTGCAGAAACCTCCCAGATATCAGGATTAACCTCCCTGCTGTTAAAGCTGATGTCTAATGCTACGTTCACACCTAAAGCAGCAGAAACGCTTCATTTCTGATGCTGTTCCAGTTTAGTTCTGACGCGGCTGGAGCATCTCTGCTGCTCTAGCTGCGCGGTGGTAAAGTGGGTCTGATGCGTGGTGGGCGGAGCTACCCTATCCTTTCTCTGCCTGGAACAATGGCAGCTATATTAGCTGTGATCAGCGGGTAGAAAGTAGTTAGAATCTATGTTGAAGTGAGAAAGTCCTCCTGAAAACATGGTCTGTGCAGTCAGTTCATCCAGATTACCATCCTGCCTTCAAAGATTATTTCTCTGTGGGAGCCGCTCAGACCCCCACATACCGGGGCTGCGCTGTCACTGGGAATCCCCAGCAGCAGCTGCCTCAGGCCCGCTCGCCTCTTGGGGGTTTTCCCCTCCTGTTGGTGGCGGCTGGAAGTAGATGTTAGCGTTTTTCAGGTCTGTGCTACAAACTGCAGGCAGCAGGATAATAAAAGCCAACATATTCTGCCGGCAGGTTTCTACATTTGAAGTGAATTTAGGCGTTAATAAACTGTTTCAGAGGAGTGATCATAGCGCTCTGCATCAGCAGTGCTGCGTCTGACTCCCTGCCAGTAGATGTTAGCATCATGCACCTCTGATCCTCCTGATGCTCCTGCTGCTCTTGACGCTGCAGGACCTTTTGCTGCGCCTAGATGTGCTTCAACCATTGACTTTGCATGTAAACCTGCTGCTTCTGCAGCTTGCAGTCTGAGCTTAGCATTAGTTGAGTAAATTGTCTGTCTGCTCCACAGTGGTGCCTCCATGTTTGATTTAAACTAATCTGCTGCATTAATAGAAACTCTTTCTTCTTTTTGCCCAAATCTTATTTTCCATCCGCTGAGTCTGCCTCTATAAACAGGACGCTGTAGTTTAACTTATTCTTACAAACTATAACGATAGATTTTGCAAATGTTATAAGTTGAATAAATCTACTTTGAAGAGTGTTCATTCCACCATAGATGTTTATGTTTGCATGTGCATGTTTTATATTTATTTTTATCTAATCTTTGTGTCAGGATTTGTTTGTGGAAGATTGACCCAAAGCAGACGCAGGAAGGCAGAGGTGAATTATGAGTTGATTTAATGATGAATAACTGAATAAACTAAGTCCAAACAAACAGGCAACCAAGAATCCAAAAATCCTAAGATGAAAAAAAAGTCCAAAGAAAAATAAGAAACAAGAAGTAAAAAAATCCAAAGATCTAAAAAGAAGAAAGACATAAATCAAGGCAAAGGTTACCCCCCCCAAAAAAACCATGGAGTCATCAGGGGAATTACTGTAACCAGGAAGACTCAGAGAGACGAGTTGGAGTAAGATAGACAAGGCCCCAGCAAACAAGAAGTGAAGAGGGAGAGCATTTAAAGGAGACTGAGACAAAGGGAGGGCTAATGGGAGGATTGGGAACAGGCGAGGACAGAGCAGGAGAGGAAAAGAGCCGGGAAAAAAGGAGACCACAAGAGGGCAGCAGAGGGGAACAAATGAAGAACCTAGAAGACTGGAAATAACTAGAAAACACAAGAAAATAATAAATAAACACTAAAAGAATATAAAACAGAAACCTAACAGGACCCCCCCCCCCCACTAAAGGGCGGATACCAGACGCCCGAAAAGATATTCAGGAAAAAAACAAAAGCACAACCCTGCCAGGGTGGGCGAAGGCCGGGGGGCCGGCCTCCAGAGACTGTTGTTTGGTGAAGAGGGAGAGCATTTAAAGGAGACTGAGACAAAGGGAGGGCTCACTTTATAAGTGCAGGCCATTTACCATGGGGGGGGGTTAGACACAACCAGAGGGAGCTTAAAGGATTGATGAAGCGAGGCGTTCATGTGTCCTTTCAGCTCGGTCCCTAACCTCTTCGTTTCTCTCTAAATGCTCCTGATTGACGCTCATTGGAACCTCTTCCCGTCTCATTTCCAGGTGACCAGCCATCATGTTAGCGGGGGGGAAGCTGGACCTGTCCCAGCTCACAGACCAGGAGGCCAGGCATGTGTGGGAGGTGGTCCAGAGAGACTTTGACCTGCGGAGGAAGGAGGAGGACCGCCTCGGGTAACGCTCATTCATTGGCTTCCAGCTGTTGCCATGGTAACGGTACCGAACCATCTCCTGCAGTCAGGCACAGGTGCCAGCAGAGGGACAGAGGCGGGACACGCCGTCCTCCTGACCTCCGTTATGTGTTTCTGTCTCTCTGCTGCTACTTTCTGCTATGTGCAGATCTTCATGTGGTTTCCATATAAAACTGTCCGCTCCTCAGAGCTGCAAACGCTTCGCAAAACGTTTTCCTTTCCAGCGTCACATAAAACTACAGGAGCCAAAAGCTTTTCCTTCGTCTCTCACCGTTCAAAGACTGAAGCATCAGGAGAAACTTTCCCAGCATTCAAATCAGCTGCAGCTTCTGCAGCGAGAGGCTCCTTCACCTCCCAAAGCTTTTAAAGCTCAGATAGAAGAACCTGGAGAAGATGGAGGCCAGAGGTTCCTCAGGGGAGAACCGACCTCACTGATCCAACCGGTCTCCACCTTCATCAGCCTCCAGCCTGGATCCAATTCATCTGCTCAGAACCGGGCCTGATGGTTCTGCACGACCTCCAACCCATCAGATCAGACATTTTAAATATTGGAAGCAGAATTCGTCGTCTTCACATAGATGAACATGAATAGATGTAACTGAGTTCTATGGAGGATTATGCTGGTGAAGATCCTCAGTCATCCAGGTCAGAGTCATTCCAGAAAATCTCAAATCAATCCTCTGGACTTTGTCTCCAAGTTTGAAGACGTTTCTCTTCCATCCAGGAAGATTTTTCAATTCCAAATGTCAGAAATAGCGTTTAGTTCCAGGTTTTATCCAGCAGCCCAACAAAGCCTGGTTTTAGTTTAGAAAACATGCAAATAGAAACGGATGATGGGTCCCCCCCTTTGGAATGGGGGTCGTTTGGCTTCTTTGTTAGCCTGCAATGCCCCATACCTGTCTATGTCTCTGATAGCGGGAAGGAATCAACTCTATCGCTGAGGTGTCCATTTTGGACAGAGAGGATAGGTGGTTTGAAAGGGGCGTGAAGGAAAAACCCAACCATAAAAACAGAGGGGGGGGGGGCTTTTACAAACCTGCAATGCAGCCACAGAGTTTTGGTTCCTCTCTCTGATGGCGGTCTGAGGCATCTCTCACAGCTGTAACGCTCCCTGACCCCAGACCTGAACACGCCGTTCCTTGTTTTTTTTTTCTAGCTTTTATATCGTCATTCCACGTCACATTACAGAGCAATAAAATCCACTCTCTGCATTTAACCCGTCCCCTTGCTCAGGGACCCAGAGTGGCAGTCTGTGGGAGTGGGGCTCAAACTCAGAGCCCCACTGTGGGTCACCCGCTCAGCCAGCCAGCTCAGCCGAATGGAAGGTAGCGATCAGTGGGGTGACAGATGTCTCAGCCAGATCGCTCTCATGTCCACATCCTTGCTAAGCCATGGTTTATGGTTAGGAGACACGTCCTGATGGAAGGATGTCCTGGAGAACGTCCCAGACTGTGCTTTCAAAGCAGTCCTGCAGCGTTGGGCCGAGGGGTCACAGTTCGGGTTATGGGGGGGTGAATGCTTCCTCAGCGGGGTGTAGGCCAGACTCAGGAGCAGGGACATGTGGTCGGAGCAGAGCGTATCGATGGTAGACGTGTTTGTGCACCAGCTGTTGTTCATGTAGACACTCAGTCCTCCCCCCCTGGCTGCTTCTAGGGCCTTTAGCCCCCCTGGCTGGATGGCTGCAGCCAGGTCTCAGTGAACAACAGTCCCAAACCAGCCTATTTACTTCCAGCTGGGCTTTATCTCATCCATCTGGTTCATGAGGGAAATGGAGATGATAATGCTGGCAGCGATGGTTGGTTTGGTGGCGCCTCCGGAGCTGGACAAGGATCCAGGCTTTTACTTCCTGCCCTGCGTCTCCCTGCGTCTCCTCCTCTTTCTGTCCACAGGGATGAGTATCCACCGGGGGTTTGGTGTCCGGGTTATCTCTGCGGTATGTTGGTAAAGTCTTCGGATGCATGCTGTTCGCTCCATAATCCCAACTATCTTTAGAGTTAAAGTAAATAAAGAGAAAGCGCCTCAGTAAGGAGAATGTAGACTCCGCCCCTTCCTTAATGAACTGCACCAATTTTCTGCCAAGACCATCATGGATCTGGCTGACGTTTGAGCCAAGAAGAGTCCAAACAGGAAATGACCTCAGTAGACGGTCTTCTAGAACCTGCTTCAGTCAGAAGATTCCCTTTATCTGCAGGGAGTCGCAGGAACATGGCAGAAACCTTCCAACCTTGATTAAAAGCTTCTCCTGACGATCAGACACCTGGTTTAAAGTCCTCGTCCTGCTGAGGAGTCATCATGGCGCCCATCTGTGACGGCTGAGGCGTTCCAAAGAGCACATGTGTTCCCGAAACCCTGAAGAGGAACCCTGACACCAGATTCACGGCATTAACTCTTTATTAGGATAGAAAATATTCAACCAAAGCTGCTTTTAAAGCACACCGTGTTCAAGCAGAAGCAGCTGTTTCTGCAGAAGGTTCCAGAATCCTGAAGCCGTTTATCCCGGCGATCAAAAGGCTCCTCCCATCCCTGCAGGAGATGTTTGTTATTTAAACCTTTTTCTCAGGCTCCACCCAAGCAGAGACATTTGGGACTTGTTATCTGGTTTGTTCCTGAGCTCAGAGCGCTGAGGGAGGCTTTAACGTCTCCAACAATCAGAACCAGTTTCCTTTCAACTCTGCTGAGGAAAACATTCTGACTCAATAAAGTCATTTATTACACAAAAACGGAGGAAATACCAACAGAATCTGCCTCCTTCTGCAGACTAAACCCAACCGTCAGCTCATTATCTCCCTGCTTTAAGTGTTTGCTTTCTCCAGGGCTGTTTAACCTTTAACTGGATAGATTGTTCATATTTCTATACCACTGGCTTTACACATACTTCTAAAGCTATAAATAAACACGGTGATGAACAACAGGAATGTTTCAGTGTCCATCTTTGCTCTAGTTTGCTAAGAATCAAATCTGATTTAAACAGCAACAAGCCTCCAGTTAGTCTCTAATTCCTGTAAGTTTGGTGGATCTGTGGAAGCTGATAAACCCTGAGGGGCCTCAGTCCCTGGTTTACCCGTCAGCCTGAAATAAACCCAGACTAAACATCTTTTAACAGACCTCATTAATATATTCACCCATATTTCAGACAGATTTATTCATGATGATTTAAAAAAGGAAATGTATCTAGTAGATCCAGAAAAGTTAAAAACAATCGACTGGACTTTGTTTCCAAGTTTGAAGACGTTTCTCTTCCATCCAGGAAGCTTTTTCAATCAAAATGTCAGAAATAGCGTTTAGTTCCAGGTTTTATCCAGCAGCCCAGAGGTCACGGATTATCGGACCGCGGTCCGGATCCAGATCCACCTGCTGGCTAATCCGGACCCAACCTGATTTAAAACATTTATAAATTACTTCATGTTGTCCAGCAACAGTGTCTAATTTCACCTGCTCCTCTTCTCCTGTTAATACGGTAAAGCCCTGGGGAGCGTCCGGCTCCAGGCTGCACGTGATCCAATGAGCCAATGAGCTGTCAGTCTGGGTTGCTGCTGCTGCTACTTTTAGACACAGCAGGCAAACCTGTGGCAAGCCGGGCGATGGGAAAGAAGGAGAAGACGATGAGAAAAAGAGAGCAGAGAAAGTGTGGACTGCTGGAAGAACTGCGGTGAACTGGTGAAAGAAAAGTGAAATGGTGCTCAAAGATGACCCTGCACATTTAGAGGATGTTTGGCTCAACCTGCTGCTGTGAAGCAGGATTCTCCACCATGAACAGAATCAACAATAAATCTGGATCCAGGCTCAGAATGAGCTCCTTGATATGTGCTTGAGAATGGCTTAGTCTCTGGTTAAACCCAGGTTTAAAGCCTTGCAGGGCAGCCTAAAGCCCACTGCCAACATTAAGACAGAAAAAAGAAAGAAAAGAACAAACCATCAGTTCAGGGGTTTGAGAAAATATGGGAATCAGGAAATTATCTATAAACCAAACTGAACGATTGTTGTTCTCTACTTAAAAAACACTTTAGATTTTAAAATGGAAACATTTTCTATTTTTTATATTTTTTTATTTAAAAATTCAATGTATAACATGGATGCATAAAAACCTCATTTTATTCCAGTGTTGAAATCTGTTTAAAGTAACAAATAATAATTAAAAATGTCTCCAGACCTTTACTGGTTGATGATTTTCTTTATTCAGACCCTGATGATTTTTAATTGGTTAACCGTCCAGCAGCCCAACAAAGCCTGGTTTTAGTTTAGAAAACATGCAAATAGAAACGGATGAACGGGTCCCCCCCTTTGGAATGGGGGTCGTTTGGCTTCTTTGTTAGCCTGCAATGCCCCATACCTGACTATGTCTCTGAATCCCCACTATCATGGCAGCTCCAACCCCTTTACAGGAGAACAGAAGACCTCACCTGTTCATCCAGGCCAACTATTCCCTCTAACGACCCCCTTTCAGAGACATAGCCAGGTATGGGGCATTGCAGGCTAACAAAGAAGCCAAACGACCCCCATTCCAAAGGGGGGGACCCGTTCATCCGTTTCTATTTGCATGTTTTCTAAACTAAAACCAGGCTTTGTTGGGCTGCTGGATAAAACCTGGAACTAAACGCTATTTCTGACATTTGGAATTGAAAAATCTTCCTGGATGGAAGAGAAACGTCTTCAAACTTGGAAACAAAGTCCAGTGGATTGATTTTAACTTTCTGGACTGACTCTGACCTGGATGACTGAGGATGTAAAGCAAACAAGTTTGTTTTGTTTTTTTCTTTGTTTTCCAGTGAACTAAAGAGTAAGATAGAGAGAGAAGACACGAAGCGAGAGCTGCTGGGGACTCGGAGCAGCCTGACCGAGTCTTACTGCATTCGATGTCTGGAGCCCTTCAAGTTCCTGGTCAGCATCAAACGCCAGTGTTTGGACTGCCGCCTGCACGTCTGCAAGTCCTGCAGCCGCCTCAGTAAGAGGGAGCAAGCTTGGGTGTGCGAGCCCTGCCACATGGCCAGGTGGGACCCCACACCTCCATACGACCAGCTGAGCGGGGAAAACTGAAACCGATCATGTTTCCAATTTCCTGAGTTTCCCTGAGATAGCACGAGGCGCAGGAAGACTTTCTGTTATGGTTGGACCTCTGAGACGGTTTGGTTTGCAAACGTTTCCATTCTCTGGTTTCAGTTGAACTCAGAGGAGAAGCTGAGTTTAACTGAAACATTTGGCCTTCTGGGTTCTATTCACGGTCCGAACAAAGACCAGAACCTGTCTGCTGCTCACAGATCTATGTTGATAATCTATAACTGGGGAATTAGTTTACTTTATTAGAGATTTTAATCCAGAAATAAAACCCTCCCTCCAACAAAAGGCCAAACATAGTTAGCTTTAACTTAAAGAACAAACCATATTCTGGATCTTTAGGCAGAAAACTAAGATAGATTCATTAGTTTCCTTTAGCAATAGTTGCAGGGGTTTTTAAAACGGCTTATTAAGCTAAAACAAAAGAATTATAGCGGTTAGCTTAGCTTATATGCTTTATTGGTGTTAGATTTTATTAGCTTTATAAGGCTATCTGTTTAACATAGTTAGCCTGTTGCTAAACTGCTAATAGGAGATAGCATCGTCAATCACCCGCTCCGTCCCGCGCGAACAGATATACAGCCAGGTTTCCATAATTATGGTTCTAAACTTGCTTATTTCTATCTTTAACTCGGTGAAGAATGCTAATACACATCTTTAAAAAAATGTTTTATGACTTTTCTGAGACAATTTGCTGCTTTTTCCATTTTCTCCGTTAAACAGCTTCTCTGACGTCATCATGGGACACGATCAGAGCAGCAAATCTGATTAAACCATCTTTATCTTCATTTTAGTTGTTTCTTTCTTTAGATTACGCGCTATATAGCATAATGTTAACATGAAAGGAAAACATAAAACTCAAAAAGACTAGATTTATGTTTAAATCCAAAGCTGATAAAGTTAGCTCCTGGAAGTAGCGTAGCATCATTTCCTGTACAGATCAGGAACAGAGTCATAAAACAGAAAGGATGCATTTATTTCATCAGGAAAAACATTGTTAACCTTTAAAACATTATAGTTTAGTATGTTTACTATTTCTGGGGAGGGAAAAACATCATTTAGGTCTTTTTAATAAAATAACATTGAGGGGATGCAGCTACCAGATCTGCTTCCTGTCAGTGACGTCACGCTGCCTGATTGGATGAACGTTGCACATGATGTAAAACATTGTGGTTGCCCAGACAACGATAATGACATCACGCAGTGTCAGTGTGGCGAGCCGGGAGCATCTGTAGCGTTAGCGTGTCTAATGACCGAAGAAGTTTGAGACTGAAGAAGAGATTTGATCCTTAGGAATCGTGTGCGATACAGTTTGTTGGAGTTGCCATATGATGATGTCATAAAAAGGGGCGGGGCCCCGACCAGATCTGGTACCTACAGCGGATGTATATCTGGTTGATGATGAGCTGATGGTAAGGATCATGCCTTGGGGACGTATCGGGTAGTGACAGCGTGGCTAGCCTATAGCTAGCCTGCTAAAAGGAGATGGCTAAGTTAAATAAGCTAAGCTATTTGTCATTAGTCTTGGACGGGGACACATTTAACAGCTGTTTTTTCTATCTATGCTTCTTTTTCTATGTCTGCTTCTGTCTCCTTGAACCCCAGTGGGCCTCAGCAGATGGCCGCTCACACTGAGCCTGGTTCTGCTGGAGGTTTCTTCCTGTTCAAAGGGAGTTTTTCCTCTCCACTGTTGCTACAAGCATGCTTAGTGTGAGGGATTGCTGAAGAGTCAATGAGTCGATGCAATCAGCTGGTTTTCCTTAGATAGAAAACTTTGAATCAATCTGACTGGATGATCTGGATCTATAAAGAGAACTGAGATGACATGATGTGAATTGGAGATATAGAAATAAACTGAATAGAACTGAATTAATCCGCATTAACTTATCAAGATGAGCTGATTTTTTTCCAGCTCCACTTATTGAGCTTTTCTACAACATTAGTATCATCTAATGTGTTTATCGGTTACGTGTTTTCCTTTAAGCTAAAATCAGCTGGATGTTTTCCTTTTTTAACAAATTTTAATGAAACGATTAAATCAGCAAAATAACAATAATAAAGCTTAACCTCCCTGTCTGTCCTCTGCTGCTGGATATGTTCCATGTTTTTAATTATCTCAGTAATTGTGTTGACCTGGGAAGCCGTTTAGCGGACAGTTAAAGCTCAGCGGTTTTCCCAGACTCACTTGGAAGCACTAGTGAATTATTGACATTTTGGCCTCTGCTGTGCAGAGAGAAACCTTACATAACTTCTACGCCTCCTTCGCTCCAACTGGGGGAGGCTGGAATTCAACCAGCCACTTCTTTCCAGGTCCATCTGCAAACCATCAGACTTCAGTTTTCTCTCATTTGCTTTTATTTGTGTGCAGAAATGAACTGGCCAAACGTTATTCCCAAAGGGCTGGGGTTAGCTGTCCAGATTCACAAATGGTTTTATTTTATTTTTTTGTTGTGATTGCTGCTAGTTTATTCCTGTTTTGCCTTTTTTTGCAGGGTGCTTAGAATCGGTACCCTGGAATGGTACCATGAGAACGTCCGTGCTCGTTTCAAGCGGTTTGGCAGCGCTAAGGTGATGCGATCGCTCTTTAAGAGATTCAGCAAGGAGCACAGCTGCTCTCAGAGCGACCCTGGAGGTTAGTGCTCCCCTTGCTAGCTTTATGGCGTTTCATGCAGCCAAAGGTTATAAAAGCAATTTTAATCTTTGCTCCAGTTGGGAAAGTTGGGATGAAGTAAGAACAAACACTGCAAAAACTATCTACACACAAGTAAAAAAAACTCTTCAATTAATTGTATTTATCCTCAATCTGAGCAGGTAAATAAGATAATCTGCCGATGGAATGAATATTTTTACTCTTAAAATAAGATAATTAGATAATATGCGCTTGAAATAAGACCATGTAATTGTGTTTTTCTTCTTATGGGTGTAAATAATCCTATTTATTGGCAAAGCATCTCACTTACCTCCTAAATTCACGAAAAAATGCACTAATTTAAATCTAGATAAGTCATAAGAAAAAAATGTTTGGTGGCTGTGTTTCTGCTCTACAAAGACTTTCTGAATTAGCTTAAAGATCAAACTCCCCCTGATTGACTGCTTAGTGGTCGGTGTGGTCAGGGAACATCTGTCAGCTTCCAGATGTTTGCATGAAGAAGGAAAAATGGGTGAATCAATGTATTAGGATGGTTTTCAGTTGCTTTAAACCTTAACAAATGTCCATCTGTTTCACTTCTTTCTCTGTGAGCCGGAGGGTTTGCTGCTGGTCAAAAGTTCAATCCTCCACAGTTAGAAAAGGCGGCCATGAAGTCAGTTTGAGCTGCGAGAAATCCCCCCTAAATGAAAGGCTTCACTGAGATCCAGCAGCTGCATAAAGCCTCCATGAGGCCGACTCCCACTCAGTGCAGCGCGTCCATCAGCATTGCACGGCTGAACCGGATCATCATGAGGAGTTCAGAGACGTTCTAAAGTCGCTCTGAGTACGACAGTCAATGAACAACATCTGCAATCCTCAAATTTTAATTAAACAGGAATTTTACTGCTGTGAAAAAAGTATTTTTCCTCCACTGGTTCTTTTACACTTAAGTGATTCAGATCCATCCACTTTCTACTCCAGCCTTCCTGTGGGGGGGCAAAGCGCTTATTGGGCAAATGGCGAGTATACCCCACCTGTCGCCACCTGTCCATCACAGGCAACCACAGAGACGAACCTGAGAGGCAGCAGGCAACGAACAGGAAAATACACGGATGGTTTAAAGCAGTGGTGGAAGTCAGAGGAGTCAGCTGTGGCGGCTGGTCGAGTTTTCTCCATAAATTCAAAATAAACGTATAATAAAAACCAATCAAATGTAAACTAAAGGATCACACCAGTTTATTTACATGAATGCTAACAACAAAAAACAGCATTCTAAAATGTTCTGCAAAGTGCTTTAAATCAGTCCTAGCTGCGTGCAGTTAGCCTAGCTGCATACAGTTAGCCTCGCTGCAGGCAGTTAGCCTAGCTGCATACAGTTATCCTCGCTGCAGGCAGTTAGCCTAGCTGCATACAGTTAGCCTAGCTGCACGCAGTTAGCCTAGCTGCATACAGTTAGCCTCGCTGCAGGCAGTTAGCCTAGCTGCATACAGTTAGCCTCGCTGCATGCAGTTAGCCTCGCTGCATACAGTTAGCCTCGCTGCAGGCAGTTAGCCTAGCTGCATGCAGTTAGCCTCGCTGCATACAGTTAGCCTTGCTGCATGCAGTTAGCCTAGCTGAAGGCAGTTAGCCTCGCTGCAGGCAGTAAGCCTAGCTGCATGCAGTTAGCCTAGCTGCAGGCAGTTAGCCTAGCTGCATACAGTTAGCCTCGCTGCAGGCAGTTAGCCTAGCTGCATACAGTTAGCCTAGCTGCACGCAGTTAGCCTAGCTGCATACAGTTATCCTCGCTGCAGGCAGTTAGCCTAGCTGCATACAGTTAGCCTCGCTGCAGGCAGTTAGCCTAGCTGCATACAGTTAGCCTCGCTGCAGGCAGTTAGCCTAGCTGCATACAGTTAGCCTCGCTGCAGGCAGTTAGCCTAGCTGCATACAGTTAGCCTAGCTGCACGCAGTTAGCCTAGCTGCACGCAGTTAGCCTAGCTGCATACAGTTAGCCTAGCTGCATACAGTTATCCTCGCTGCAGGCAGTTAGCCTAGCTGCATACAGTTAGCCTAGCTGCACGCAGTTAGCCTAGCTGCATACAGTTAGCCTCGCTGCAGGCAGTTAGCCTAGCTGCATACAGTTAGCCTCGCTGCAGGCAGTTAGCCTAGCTGCATACAGTTAGCCTAGCTGAAGGCAGCTAGCCTAGCCTTGGAGCTAAATAATCCTATAAACCTGTCAATCAGCCACACCTCCTAACAGAGGACTGTGACGTCAGCGCTGTGGAGGGAGGTGGTGAGCAAATCAAGCTGCTTTCAGCTCTGGGTGCAGGAGAGCTGCTCCCCACGATGCTCCTCTCTTAGCATTGAGGAGGAGCTGCTGCACATGGACGACTTTAACCAGAGATTTATGGAAATACGTCACCAATCCGACAACAACAAAACAGCTTTACTCGTCATTAAAGATTAAATATTTATACTGCACTGCTTCAATGAAATTAAATTCTATTCAGTTTATTTCTATAGCTCCAATTCACATCATGTCATCTCAGGTCACTTTATAGAGACAATTCAACCAGATCATCCAGTCAGATTGATTCAAAGTTTTCTATCTAAGGAAAACCAGCTGATTGCATCGACTCATTGACTCTTCAGCAATCCCTCACACTAAGCATGCTTGCTCAAAATATATTTTCATATATTTGAAAATATAATGTATATTTTATTTTTAAATTATAATTTTCTATGTCTTAAAGGTACACCGTGTAACTTTTGGCCACTGGGGGCGCTTGACCTGTAACTTTCATGTCTAGCGCCCCTAGTGGCCACAAGCGCCGCAGCAGAGTCACCAAAGTCCGCAGTCAGCCTCCCAGCCTCCTGTCTGCATCGTGTGGCCAAAACATTTTGTCGTCCAAAACTCTCCATGTTTTCAGCAGCTGCTGGCGGCCAGATCTGATTTAATCCTCTTTTTTCCTGTTTTCTCTGCTCTGCCTCCCCACAGCTGGGCTCCCAGGGTTTTACTGCAGGGCTACACCCACCTGCTGCTATATTAATGGGGGCAAAAAGGAAACAATAAAAACCTCTAGGTTATCTTAAGGACTGAGATGAAGTGCAGTCAGACCTCTTTCCCAAAATGAAGACGTGACAAGCAGTTCATCTAAAGCTAAGCTAGTGTTAAACTAGAAAGTCAAAGTTTTTAAAGAACCCACTATAGGGAGGTTGTCCCCATCTCATGCTCCCTGCATGAGGTATTACGGTACCTGCAGGATGGGACTTATGAATCTGCCCCCCCCGGTGTTACCTTCTATTCTAGCAGGAGGGTACCTATGTCCTGGGCGGCAGGAAGGGGCGTGGCCTGGGGACACCTTCTAGTCCACACTGGCTTGGACGATCCTGCCTCTGGCTTCCTGCCAGGTGGCCGAGTTCCGCCTTCCTCGTGACGTTGCTGACATTAGGGGCGGGGCAACTTTGTTTACTTCAGCTGGCGGTCAGGAAAGAATGAAAAAGAATCAGAATTAAAACCTAAATGATGCTACCTTAGCTAAGCCAGGTGCCATTAAATGTGTGGGGTTGTAAAATATTTTCCTTTAGATAAATAAAACTGTCATTTAAAACAAAAAAATATATATTCTTAACGATGGCTTCTGTATTCAATGTGTTGAAGTTTTAGTGTTTTATTAGAAGTAAAAAAAAATGAATTAATCTGTCACCATATTAGCACATTTAATACATGTAATGTAAGTCATCACATCTGAGTATTGCATGTAGAAATGAAAACTGTTTTGCTGAGTTGAGATTTAAATGTATTCTGGACCCGTTCTCTCCACTTAAAAACAATGAGCGAGCGAGAGCGTGCACGAGAAGGAATGGGCTCGTGCACGCTCTCTGTTTAAAGCTGCTGTTCTGTTTTAGCTCATAGCAGCTAACTGTGTCCGTCCACCTTAACCCCTAAATCCCTCCATCACTATAGAACAGGGACTTTATAGTGAACTCAGTTAACTGACCGTTCAGACAGATGATCACTGTTTTTCACTCCGTTGGTCACATGACTCCTCCTCCACCGCGCGGTGCCTGCGCCATCTTTGTTATTAGTCGGGTAGCGCCAGCTTATGGCGACAGCGGGCCGCGGGCGCAGTGCTAATTTCATCAGCTTTTTTTTATTTCGTTTAGTCACACTGATGAAAATCAGTTTTAGTCTTAGTCAAATTTTAGTCATTTTAGTCAACGCTGTAAATAATATAAATGTCAGAAATAGCGTTTAGTTCCAGGTTTTATCCAGCAGCCCAGAGGTCACGGATTATCGGACCGCGGTCCGGATCCAGATCCACCTATTGGGCTAATCCAGACCCAACCTGATTTAAAACATTTATAAATTACTTCATGTTGTCCTGCAGTGTCTAATTTCACTTGCGCCTCTTCTCCTGTTAATACGGTAAAGCCCTGGGGAGCGTCCGGCTCCAGGCTGCACGTGATCCAAATGAGCCAATGAGCTGTCAGTCTGGGTTGCTGCTGCTGCTACTTTTAGACACAGCAGGCAAACCTGTGGCAAGCCGGGCGATGGGAAAGAAGGAGAAGACGATGAGAAAAAGAGAGCAGAGAAAGTGTGGACTGCTGGAAGAACTGCGGTGAACTGGTGAAAGAAAAGTGAAATGGCGTGCTCAAAGATGACCCTGCACATTTAGAGGATGTTTGGCTCAACCTGCTGCTGTGAAGCAGGATTCTCCACCATGAACAGAATCAACAATAAATCTGGATCCAGGCTCAGAATGAGCTCCTTGATATGTGCTTGAGAATGGCTTAGTCTCCGGTTAAACCCAGGTTTAAAGCCTTGCAGGGCAGCCTAAAGCCCACTGCCAACATTAAGACAGAGAAAAGAAAGAAAATACCAAACCATCAGTTCAGGGGTTTGAGAAAATATGGGAATCAGGAAATTATCTATAAACCAAACTGAACGATTGTTGTTCTCTACTTCAAAACACTTTAGATTTTAAAATGGAAACATTTTCATTTGCTGTAATGTTGGTCTGTGAAGGACAGAGAGCAGTGAGCTAATGGAGGAGAACAAGCAGTTCAGTCTTTTTTGCTCGTTAACAGAGAAATTGTTTCCAGAGGTGCAGGAGCTGCGGCTAAATGGATGGAAATAGTGTTCAGATCAACACTGTGTTCACTTCATTCCAGCTTTTATTCCTTTGCTCTCTTTCATAAAGCTGCAAACTAAAGGAGTTTTCTAAACAGCGGTTTTATTTCAGTTCGTAGCGTTTTTCTACGCAGCAGGTCTCCCAGTGAGATCACAGCGTTTGGATGGGAGACGGCCAGGGCTGCTGGTACCGCTTACGCTGAGTCACCCTGGAGGGCAGCGGCGTAGGGCGGGCTGAGGCGCCGGCTCAGCCTGGAGAGCAGGGCTCTGCAGCCCAGCAGGAGGAGGAGGAGGAGAAAGCTCCTCTCTGCTGGAATGCAGCATTTCAGATGTGCACAGATGCACCAACTTTCAGTTCTAAAACCAGCCATAAATATTAACAGAAACATGAGGATCTGCACTTGGTCACATGCAGAGACTCATGTGACCGTCTGGACTGAATTAAACACGCATGACTTCACGCACGCCGCCTTCAGCAGCCTCCCTGTGTTCCTGCTGTGGTCCGCCGGGCCCTCAAAGCTCGGAGGGAGTCCTCCTCCTCCTCCTCCTCCTGCTGCTGCTGCTAGCATCTGATGATAGGAGCCACGTCTCATTATATCATCATTGAACTGATGGTCGGCTGCAGCGATGGAAATGAAAGATCCTAACTGAGGGATGTGATTATTTCTGCAGGGCTGTGTTTATTTGCAGCTAACATGTTCGTTCCCTCACTGCCTGTTTCTCTTTTCAGAGTTTGACACTCAGAGCCTGCCTGAAGTGCACAGTAAGTAGAAACGCCTCAGTGATCTGATTAACGGCGTCTGAAGCACAGCTCTCCCTCCATTACTCACTGAATATGAGAAAACATTAAATAATTAGATTTTAAAACTAATGTGTGGAAACTAAAGTTCATAAAGGCCAAACTCAGCCTGCAGTGATGCTGGATGTAGAGCTTTGCTTCTTTTTTACAGCGTCCTGCCTCTCAATGTGGCAATAAGAATAATTGCCCCCCCCCCCCCCCTCAGAGCACCGAGGCGGGCCCCCGGGGGACCCAAAGCCTCAGACGGCCAAAGGGATCCCAGAGCTCCTTTGCTTCCTGCTTATCAAACCTTTCTTCTTTACGTTCCTCATCTTTAAATCTTTTATTTTTCTGTAGTTTCTGACTTTATTGTCTTTTTCTCCTTAGTTTTTCTTTGCATCTGTTTGGTTCTTATATTAATTAGTCTCCCATCATCAGCTTCCCTCCTTCCCTCCTGCCTCTGCTGCTCTGCATCGTCTCCTAATGTCCACCATGAAACGGGTTCTTCTCATGGTTCTCTGTTGGATCCTCCCGTGTTTCCTGTTCTGCCTGAAGCCCTGCAGTGTTCCCCGTCCCCGTCCCCGTCCCCGTCCCTGTCCCTCTGCTTCCTTATGTTCTCTGGTGGATCCTGTCTGTAGTTTGGTTCTCCCAGTCCTCCATCCACAACAAAGACATTTTAAAGCAAAGCGACCAGAACCAGCGACAGATCTTTACTCTGAAGCTTGTTTTAAAGTCCAGCATAGATTAATTTAATTTAGTTTATAGAATCTGCAGTTTGAGGAAGAACCGATGAGGTGGATCAAAGCTGGAACGTCCTGCTGCTCAGGTGGAGCTCAGGTCACGGAACAGTCATGGAAGAATGAAGTGTTTGGATCAGAACCAGCTGCCGAGGTCACAGCAGTGACGTTTCCTCAGTGATCTATTAAAGGATTCTGCCTTTTTGTTTGCTTTAGAGAAAGGAGAGTTTCTAAAAATGAAACTGATCCAAAGTGAAGGTGGTGGTTTGTTCTGGGTGAGGTTAGGATGGATGGAGACCATCTGCTGATGGCTCAAACAGGAACCGTCCAGAGGTGTGGATGCTGGACTCCTGCAGAGGGGAGGAGCAGCTTCTCCTCATCCAGACGGTCCGTTTGGTCGGATCAGGACCAAAGCTCCAATGGACGCCATCACTTTGCTTCTTCGATGCCACAGTAGATACTTTCTTCCTCTTCAGCTCATAAATCACGGTCTCCTCTGTTCTCTGTGTGTCAGCAGATGGATTTGAGGAGCACAGCATGGAAGGAGCAGACTCACAGCACCTCCCTGGGGTAGGACCTCCATCTCCATCTTTCATCTCAACTAACTGACTAATGCAGGTTAATAATCATACTTCAGGACGCCCTGTTCTAGACCTGCTGACCTTTAGGGGGTTTCAGGAGGGGCGGGGTGGGGGTGGGATTTAGGGTCACCATGAACAGAAACCAGTAAACCAAACCATCATGCTGCAGCACCCCAGACTGGGAATCATCAGGATCTTCTCCGATCGAGAAGATCAACCAGGAAGTAAGAACTTCCAAACATTTGAACTGGAACGCCCTGAAAGTCGGAGGTGGAAGCTGCCGGTCCGAACTCCTGCTGGCCAGGAGGTGGCGCTCCTGCTGGCCAGGAGGTGGCGCTCCTGCTGGCCAGGAGGTGGCGCTCTCGCTCACTCTCCTTCCTCTTTATTGGCCAGCTCTGCTAATGCTAATGCTAACCTTTGCTTAGCATGCCCACCCTGAAGTAAAGCACCAACCTCTGTGTTGTTTCTGAGACCTCCTGCAGGTGGCGCCAACCCCTGACTCCTCCTCTCCTCCTCCTCCTCCTGCTTCTTTAAAAGGTTTTCAGCCTCTAATCAGAGAAGTTTTCAGTTTCACTTTGTTTTTCTTTTGTTTTCTAGTTTTATTGGTTTAATTCCTATTTTGTGTCGTTCTGGATTTTATATTTGAGTTCTTAGTTTTTTTTGTTGCCCTCTTGTGTTGATCTCCTTTTCTCTACCTCCTTCTAGCCTCCTCTGTTCTCACCTGCTCCCAATCAGCTCATTAGTCCCGTCTTTGTTCAGTCTCCCATATATACTCCCCCTGTGCCGTTCCTCACTGCTGCTTCCTCGTCTTTTCCTGCCTCCCCAGGTGAATTTTCTCATGAAGTCGTTTGGTTTTAGGATCCATTTATTTTGTACTTTGGTTTTTGGATGTTTGCCTCAGTTTATTAATCATATCTTCCAGAACTCGCCGCTGCATTTGGGTCCTCAGAACCTCAACCAAACCCCGACAGAAGGAAATCATTTTTAACCCTTTCTAGGACACTCAGTGAAATACGTTTAAAATCTAAATTTCAAGCCAATAGTTATTTTGGAAACCTTATTTCCTCTGTAACATTAAAAAATATGGATATTTGGAAGGCAAACATTAATGTCAGTGTAATAACAAGAAACCAACTTTCCCGAATATATAAAGAAAAATAACAAAAGTGCTTCTATAAGAAATTCATGAAAAACACTCAGAGAGAAAGAAACATTTTATTTGGTTCAACTTTATAGACGCATTAATGCTGATACTGGCACTGACATTTTTTAGTTTATAATCCTGAATTTAATTGTTAACGAGGCTTATTAACTTTTTTACTTTTTTCTTGACTTGCTAACTTTGTTTTTTTTTCCAAGTTAATTTACAGTTACATGTCATTCAAGGTTCATCTGATTGGTCAAATGCCCAAATCAGATGTGCAGCCATGCAGCAGGATCTATGCTAAATGGATGGATATAGATCTAGTGCTTCTAGACCTCACTGAGGGACGGGGGGGGCTACATTTGTAAGGGGGATGCAAATGATCAACTCTCGATGCGGCCCGACCCGAAACATGAAACGGTTTCAATGGGAATGTTTTATCTGTGACAAGAGGTAAATTCAGAGCAGTGGGACTTTGTTCGGCCTTCTTTACGTTAATTGGTTCCATTGCTCCTTTCAATGGACTCACTCCTCCTGCTCCTCCTGCTCCTCCTGCTCCTCCTCCTCTTGTCTGATGGTGCACCCCACTAACTCCACATCTCACTCCGTGGTTTGATCATGCAACCAGCTCTCAGTTAATCCCAGGCTGCTGTTGCCTGTCTGGTTGTTTACTGAGACTGGCGGGAAAACGCTGGTTTATTAGCGCTAGCTGTTAGCTTAGCTCTTATACCGTCTAGTTTCTGCCGTGCCATAGTCTGCTACCTGTAATAAAATCCTTGGTAGCTACTGCTAGCTAGAGAGCTGCAGGCTCAGCTTAGCGCTCTGCTACCTTTCACAATAAAAGCCTCTACTTCCTGATCTTCTGTCTCTGAATCTTCATGGTCAGAATCAAGCGTCTGACACGTCCAGTTCTGTGCTGAGGTCCAGCAGCAGGTTTCTGCTGACAGGAACAGAGACGTAGAACTGAGGGAACCTCAGAGGCTTCAGGCCGTCTGAACGCTGATGAAGGTTCATCCTCCTCATCCTCCTCCTCTGTAGATGAAAAAGGCCAAACGGAGGCTGACGGTGGATCCGGTTGATTTCCTGCTCGGCTGGGATCCCTCCACCACCTCCAGAACTCCACAGGACCAGGTAGGTTCTGGACCACGACCAGTAGAACCAGTTCTAAAGAAGCAGATGATCAAGCTTCCAGTCTGAGCTCAGATTGGGTCAGATTACCAGCCCGTTAATGGTTTCAGTGATGGTTCGGAGTTAATCTGGAGTCTAGATTATTCTGATCCGGTTCCTAACAGGGTCGGTCACCAACACTCTCCCCCCACAGGCCTCAGTCTCTCATGACATCACAGACTCTGACGGGGGTCTGAGGGAGCCGATGCTCTGCGACGCTGACGTGGCGGCCATCTTTCAGCACGGCGATCTGGACCCGGAGATGATTCCGCAGAACGGTAAGGTTCCACCAGGAGACTGTTCACCGAGCGGCTGCCCGCCGGCGTCCACAGGTCAAAGGTCAGGCCTCTGCTTTGTTTTCTCCAGATGACACCGGTTCGGCGGATTACCGGACCGGCCCGTCCCGCTCCGTGTCGCGCCTCAGCTACTCGTCCTGCGGCAGCGCCAGCTTGGCGGGTCTGAGGGGCTGCGGCAGCTACCTACCCAGCCTGGAGCACTCAGAGGCCGAGGACGAGCCGCTCCACCAGAACCGCTTCTACCAGCGCCATCCGGGCTCCCAGGAGAGCCTGAACGCAGCCAGCGCCGCGCCGCAGGTCCGCTTTGGTCCAATTATCCAGTTCTGATGCTGCTAGAACTGGGTTCCATAATTACAGTATTCCAATACTTAAATAGTAGAATATCCAATAATATGTAATACTGTAGTAATAACCAGTAGAACCAGAACCAGCTGGTTCTGGTTCCCACCTCAACCTGAACACCATCAGACGGGTCAGAGAGGAGGTTCTGCTCCAGCATCTGGACCTGCTGCAGACCCAGCAGAACGTGCAGAACCTCCTGATGATCTACATGCAGAGAGCAACACAAGCTGTGAAGCATGGCGGTGGCAGCATCATGCCGTGGCCCTGCAGAGTGTGAATGGGTTCTGGGCGTCTGCTGGATCAGGGTCCCAAACCCGGTTTCCAACCGGTCCTGGATCAGGGGTAGCTCCTCCTCAAAGTGAGCAGAACCCAGTCAGAGTTCTGGTTCCGCTGTGGGAACAGATTCCTGATTCTCCTGTTGGACCGGAACGTCCGTCTGAGTGATGAAGAGGAGGCAGCTGCCAGATCATTACATCATCGTCTGATCATGGCTCAGCGTCTGACCCGACCCGACCCGACCCGCTGCTGGTTCTGCTGGGTTCCTGCTGTCAGGGTCCAAACATCACAGGAATGCAAACAGATCAGCTAACGGCGGCTAACAGTCCGCCAGCTGCTCTGCACAGCGACCCAAACAGGAAGCCGGCGTAGAACCCGCAGCTTCCTCTGGCTGCCGAGGTGTCCTTTCCTCAGACGACCATCATCTGGAAGCGGTTTAATCCAGCTGCAGGAAGCAGTGAGGCTGCACTGCAGTCCTGTTGGCTGACAACCCAGAACCAGATGGACCCAGAAGGAACCAGGAGGAACCAGGAGGAACCAGGAGGAACCAGGAGGACGGCGTCTGCAGCAGGTCAGGGGAACCAGACTTCTGATGAGGTCTGTGTGAGAAATCAGAGGATCTGCTGGAAACTGCCAGAAACAATCAAAGGACCTTAAAGCAGGAGCTGATGTCAGGCCTGCAGACCCAGCAGAACCTGGTTCTGGTTCACCAGAACCTCTGGACACCAGGATTGCTCCATGGAGAACATCAGCTGTAGCTCTCTGAAGGCTCCAGGTCTCCATGGAAGCTGTGGGTCGGTGTTGGACCGTGGTGGGCTGAGGTTCTGATGGGTCGGGTTTAGATCCAGACGCCTTAACGGTCATTTTTCTGCCTTTTCTAGATCAGCGATCTGGACAGACGGATGTCAGCTGTGGAGAACCTCCTAAACCGCCTGGAGCAGAAGGTGACATCATCAAACAGCAAGGTAAC
Source organism: Cyprinodon diabolis (assembly GCA_030533445.1). Taxonomy (NCBI): domain Eukaryota; kingdom Metazoa; phylum Chordata; class Actinopteri; order Cyprinodontiformes; family Cyprinodontidae; genus Cyprinodon; species Cyprinodon diabolis. The sequence goes on along the minus strand of CM060068.1, from coordinate 632,673 downwards.
CCTCGGGGGGGCAAAGATGGAGGCTGCTTCTTCTCTGCTAGAAGGTTCAATGGATGCAGGCCGGATCAGTCGAACCTAAACTAACATTCAAATGATAATTTCTCTATTCTGAGAAAAGGATTGATAGGCTGCCCCCTGGTGGTGGAAGAAAGGATTGTTAGCTTCAGTGTCTGTGGTTCCTCCATGGAGATGATTCCTGTTTCTGATTATGACTCAGACATCAGACAGCCTCAAACGATCACAGAGCCGCTAATTAGAAAAACCTTCAAACATCTGAGCTGCTTTTATTCTCTGCCATGATGGAGCTCCTCCTACAGCTGCTCCTCCTGCTCCTTCTGCTCCTCCTGCAGCCCCTCCCACAGCTGCTCCTCCTGTGCCTCCTGCTCCTCCTGCAGCCCCTTCTACAGCAGCGCCTCCTGCTCCTTCTGCTCCTCCTGCAGCCCCTCCTACAGCTGCTCCTCCTGCTCCTTCTGCTCCTCCTGCAGCCCCTTCTACAGCAGCGCCTCCTGCTCCTCCTGCAGCCCCTTCTACAGCAGCGCCTCCTGCTCCTCCTGCAGCCCCTTCTACAGCTGCTCCTCCTGCAGCCCCTTCTACAGCTGCTCCTCCTGTGCCTCCTGCTCCTCCTGCAGCCCCTTCTACAGCAGCGCCTCCTGCTCCTCCTGCAGCCCCTTCTACAGCTGCTCCTCCTGTGCCTCCTGCTCCTCCTGCAGCCCCTTCTACAGCAGCGCCTCCTGCTCCTCCTGCAGCCCTTCCTATAGCAGCGCCTCCTGCTCCTCCTGCAGCCCTTCCTATAGCAGCACCTCCTGCTCCTCCTGCAGCCCCTTCTACAGCATGTCCTCCTGCTCCTCCTGCAGCCCCTCCTACAGCTGCTCCTCCTGCAGCCCCTCCTACAGCTGCTCCTCCTGCTCCTCCTGCAGCCCCTTCTACAGCATGTCCTCCTGCTCCTCCTGCTCCTCCTGCAGCCCCTTCTACATCATGTCCTCCTGCTCCTCCTGCAGCCCCTTCTACAGCAGCGCCTCCTGCTCCTCCTGCAGCCCCTTCTACAGCAGCGCCTCCTGCTCCTCCTGCAGCCCCTTCTACAGCAGCGCCTCCTGCTCCTCCTGCAGCCCCTTCTACAGCTGCTCCTCCTGTGCCTCCTGCTCCTCCTGCAGCCCCTTCTACAGCTGCTCCTCCTGTGCCTCCTGCTCCTCCTGCAGCCCCTTCTACAGCAGCGCCTCCTGCTCCTCCTGCAGCCCCTTCTACAGCTGCTTCTCCTGTGCCTCCTGCTCCTCCTGCAGCCCCTTCTACAGCAGCGCCTCCTGCTCCTCCTGCAGCCCTTCCTATAGCAGCGCCTCCTGCTCCTCCTGCAGCCCTTCCTATAGCAGCACCTCCTGCTCCTCCTGCAGCCCCTTCTACAGCATGTCCTCCTGCTCCTCCTGCAGCCCCTCCTACAGCTGCTCCTCCTGCAGCCCCTCCTACAGCTGCTCCTCCTGCTCCTCCTGCAGCCCCTTCTACAGCATGTCCTCCTGCTCCTCCTGCTCCTCCTGCAGCCCCTTCTACATCATGTCCTCCTGCTCCTCCTGCAGCCCCTTCTACAGCAGCGCCTCCTGCTCCTCCTGCAGCCCTTCCTATAGCAGCGCCTCCTGCTCCTCCTGCAGCCCTTCCTATAGCAGCACCTCCTGCTCCTCCTGCAGCCCCTCCTACAGCTGCTTCTCCTGCTCCTCCTGCAGCCCCTTCTACAGCATGTCCTCCTGCTCCTCCTGCTCCTCCTGCAGCCCCTTCTACATCATGTCCTCCTGCTCCTCCTGCAGCCCCTTCTACAGCATGTCCTCCTGCTCCTCCTGCAGCCCCTTCTATAGCATGTCCTCCTGCTCCTCCTGCAGCCCCTTCTATAGCATGTCCTCCTGCTCCTCCTGCAGCCCCTCCTACAGCTGCTCCTCCTGCAGCCCCTTCTACATCATGTCCTCCTGCTCCTCCTGCAGCCCCTTCTACAGCAGCGCCTCCTGCTCCTCCTGCAGCCCTTCCTATAGCAGCACCTCCTGCTCCTCCTGCAGCCCCTTCTACAGCATGTCCTCCTGCTCCTCCTGCAGCCCCTCCTACAGCTGCTTCTCCTGCTCCTCCTGCAGCCCCTTCTACAGCATGTCCTCCTGCTCCTCCTGCTCCTCCTGTAGCCCCTTCTACAGCATGTCCTCCTGCTCCTCCTGCAGCCCCTTCTACAGCATGTCCTCCTGCTCCTCCTGCAGCCCCTCCTACAGCTGCTCCTCCTGCTCCTCCTGCAGTCCCTTCTACAGCATGTCCTCCTGCTCCTCCTGCAGCCCCTTCTACAGTATGTCCTCCTGCTCCTCCTGCTCCTCCTGCAGCCCCTCCTACAGCTGCTCCTCCTGCTCCTCCTGCAGTCCCTTCTACAGCATGTCCTCCTGCTCCTCCTGCAGCCCCTTCTACAGCATGTCCTACTGCTCCTCCTGCAGCCCCTCCTACAGCTGCTCCTCCTGCAGCCCCTTCTACAGCAGCGCCTCCTGCTCCTCCTGCAGCCCTTCCTATAGCAGCACCTCCTGCTCCTCCTGCAGCCCCTCCTACAGCTGCTTCTCCTGCTCCCCCTGCAGCCCCTTCTACAGCATGTCCTCCTGCTCCTCCTGCAGCCCCTTCTACAGCAGCGCCTCCTGCTCCTCCTGCAGCCCCTCCTACAGCTGCTTCTCCTGCTCCCCCTGCAGCCCCTTCTACAGCATGTCCTCCTGCTCCTCCTGCAGCCCCTTCTACAGCAGCGCCTCCTGCTCCCCCTGCAGCCCTTCCTATAGCAGCACCTCCTGCTCCTCCTGCAGCCCCTTCTACAGCAGCACCTCCTGCTCCTCCTGCAGCCCTTCCTATAGCAGCACCTCCTGCTCCTCCTGCAGCCCCTTCTACAGCAGCACCTCCTGCTCCTCCTGCAGCCCTTCCTATAGCAGCACCTCCTGCTCCTCCTGCAGCCCCTTCTACAGCATGTCCTCCTGCTCCTCCTGCAGCCCCTCCTACAGCTGCTCCTCCTGCTCCTCCTCACCGTCTCCTCCAGCAAGGGGCTGGTCCTATAGTCACTCTATTACAGATGGAGTAATGTAACTAAAGTAATCCCTGCCTGGGATTATTAAAGTATTTGTGATTCCTGGTGATGTGAATGAAAGCTGCAGCGTTTGATGGGCTCCATGTGCTTCTGCTCCTCTTCCACAGAACAACAGAACTCCGACCCCCCACAGCTCCTCTCCCTGCCAACCTGTGGACCTGGAAGTGGACCTGGAGGAGCAGCAGCTCCGACTGAAGCTCCACCAGCTGACGGACAACATCAGCGATCAAAGCTCTGAGGAGGAGGAGCCTGACAGGCCTCAGTCTGCTCCGGATGTCCCAGCCTGGAGGAGCCCACAGGGGGACGTCCGGCCTTCCAGGATCCCCACCAGGCCTTCATCCAGAACCAGCGTCTCCAGTTCCAGACTGGAGGAGGAGCTGCCTCTGCACTGGGACCTCCTGAAGGTACGGATCAAGCTCCTCAGTGGGGAACATCTGACCTCCTGCTGTAGCTTCTGAAAGTCCTGCTTTATAAACGCTGCTGTGTTTATACCCAGTCGCTGGGTCCGGGTTCCGCTCTGAGTCGCTGGGTCCTTGTTCCGCTCCCAGTCGCTGGGTCCTTGTTCCGCTCCCAGTCGCTGGGTCCTTGTTCCGCTCCCAGTCGCTGGGTCCGGGTTCCGCTCTGAGTCGCTGGGTCCTTGTTCCGCTCCCAGTCGCTGGGTCCTTGTTCCGCTCCCAGTAGCTGGGTCCGGGTTCCGCTCTGAGTCGCTGGGTCCAAGTTCCGCTCCCAGTCGCTGGGTCCTTGTTCCGCTCCCAGTAGCTGGGTCCGGGTTCCGCTCTGAGTCGCTGGGTCCAAGTTCCGCTCCCAGTCGCTGGGTCCAAGTTCCGCTCCCAGTCGCTGGGTCCTTGTTCCGCTCCCAGTCGCTGGGTCCTTGTTCCGCTCCCAGTCGCTGGGTCCGGGTTCCGCTCTGAGTCGCTGGGTCCTTGTTCCGCTCCCAGTCGCTGGGTCCTTGTTCCGCTCCCAGTAGCTGGGTCCGGGTTCCGCTCTGAGTCGCTGGGTCCAAGTTCCGCTCCCAGTCGCTGGGTCCTTGTTGCGCTCCCAGTCGCTGGGTCCAAGTTCCGCTCCCAGTCGCCGGGTCCTTGTTCCGCTCCCAGTCGCTGGGTCCGGGTTCCGCTCTGAGTCGCTGGGTCCTTGTTCCGCTCCCAGTCGCTGGGTCCTTGTTCCGCTCCCAGTCACAGGGTCTGGGTTCCGCTCCCAGTTGCTGGGTCCGGGTTCCGCTCTGAGTCGTTGGGTCCGGGTTCCGCTCCCAGTCGCTGGGTCCGGGTTCCGCTCCCAGTCGCTGGGTCCAAGTTCCGCTCTGAGTCGCCGGGTCCGGGTTCCGCTCTGAGTCACAGGGTGCGGGTTCCGCTCCCAGTCACAGGGTCCGGGTTCCGTTCCCAGTCGCTGGGTCCGGGTTCCGCTCCCAGTCGCTGGGTCCGGGTTCCGCTCTGAGTCACTGGGTCCTTGTTCCGCTCCCAGTCGCTGGGTCCTTGTTCCGCTCCCAGTCGCTGGGTCCGGGTTCCGCTCTGAGTCGCTGGGTCCTTGTTCCGCTCCCAGTCGCTGGGTCCTTGTTCCGCTCCCAGTCGCTGGGTCCTTGTTCCGCTCCCAGTCGCTGGGTCCGGGTTCCGCTCTGAGTCGCTGGGTCCTTGTTCCGCTCCCAGTCGCTGGGTCCTTGTTCCGCTCCCAGTAGCTGGGTCCGGGTTCCGCTCTGAGTCGCTGGGTCCAAGTTCCGCTCCCAGTCGCTGGGTCCTTGTTGCGCTCCCAGTCGCTGGGTCCAAGTTCCGCTCCCAGTCGCCGGGTCCTTGTTCCGCTCCCAGTCGCTGGGTCCGGGTTCCGCTCTGAGTCGCTGGGTCCTTGTTCCGCTCCCAGTCGCTGGGTCCTTGTTCCGCTCCCAGTCACAGGGTCTGGGTTCCGCTCCCAGTTGCTGGGTCCGGGTTCCGCTCTGAGTCGTTGGGTCCGGGTTCCGCTCCCAGTCGCTGGGTCCGGGTTCCGCTCCCAGTCGCTGGGTCCAAGTTCCGCTCTGAGTCGCCGGGTCCGGGTTCCGCTCTGAGTCACAGGGTGCGGGTTCCGCTCCCAGTCACAGGGTCCGGGTTCCGTTCCCAGTCGCTGGGTCCGGGTTCCGCTCCCAGTCGCTGGGTCCAGGTTCCCCTCCGAGTTGCTGGGCCGGGTTCTGCTCCAAGTCACAGGGTCTGGGTTCCGCTCCGAGTCGCTTGGTTGGGGTCCGGGTTCCGCTCCCAGTCACATGGTCCAGGTTCCACACCCAGTCACAGGGTCTGGGTTCCGCTCCCAGTTGCAGGGTCCGGGTTCCGCTCCGAGTTGCTGGGCCGGGGTCCGGGTTCCACTCCCAGTCACAGGGTCCGGGTTCCGCTCCTAGTTGCAGGGTCCGGGTTCCGCTCCGAGTTGCTGGGCCGGGGTCCGGGTTCCGCTCCCAGTCACAGGGTCTGGGTTCCTCTCCGAGTCGCTGGGTCCGGAGTCCTGGGTTCCGCTCCCTGTCACAGGGTCCAGGTTCCACTCCCAGTCACAGGGTCCGGGTTCCGCTCCCAGTCACAGGGTCCGGGTTCCGCTCCCAGTCACAGGGTCTGGGTTCCTCTCCGAGTCGCTGGGTCCGGAGTCCTGGGTTCCGCTCCCTGTCACAGGGTCCAGGTTCCACTCCCAGTCACAGGGTCCGGGTTCCGCTCCCAGTCACAGGGTCCGGGTTCCACTCCCAGTCACAGGGTCCGGGTTCTGCTCCCAGTCACAGGGTCCGGGTTCCACTCCCATTCGCTGGGCCGGGGTCCAGGTTCCACTCCCAGTCACAGGGTCCGGGTTCCACTCCCAGTCACAGGGTCCGGGTTCTGCTCCCAGTCACAGGGTCCGGGTTCTGCTTTTTTCCATCCTTTTCTCCAGACAGAGTCTCCATCAGAGAGCCCTGAGAGGAAGCAGCGCCCCCTGCAGGAACCTGGCAGAACCAGCTTCAGAGGCTCCACCGCCTTACTGGTTGAACTGGAGGACAAAGTGGCGGAGGCTGCGGCTAACGTTCAGAGCGCCGAGAGTCAGGTTAGGAAGGAGCTGAAGGAGCTCAGCGAGAACCCACATCTGGATGTTCTGATCAACATCTGTCCTCCTCAGGTGTCATTGATCGAGAACCGTATCGCTGCGCTGAACGCTGCGGGGACGCCGAAAGACAGGAGGAGGAGGGTAACTATGATGGTTAAACTGGGAGCTGCTGCATCAGCAACTGCTTTCTCCTCCAAACATGGAAGCAGGTCTCCTCTGACATGTGGTCTCCTCGGTTGCAGTCGGCCATCCCAGTCCAAGCAAGGAGGCTGTCACACAACTTCCACACCAGTAAGAGCTGCCGCCGCTCCCCAGTGCTCCCAGTGCCCCCTCCCATCCTAACCCAGTCAACCCAGAGAATACCTGAGGTCCCAGATAGGAACCCCACTTTCTTCGCTGCCATGATGAGCTAAACCTGGATTAAAGTGGATTTAGTCTGAGCAAATAATTTCAAATAAAAGTTTAGACACCTGGTTCCGCTTGGTTCCACCCGGTTCCGTCTGATTCCACCCAGTTCCGTCTGGTTCCACCCGGTTCCATCTGGTTCCACCCGGTTCTGCTTGGTTCCACCCGGTTCCTTCTGGTTCCACCCGGTTCCGTCTGGTTCCACCCGGTTCCGTCTGGTGTTTACTCAGTATTTTCTTGGGCTAATAGTCGGTTCTGTTCCCAGATTTCGATCCATGGTTTTGCAGGCCCAAATTGAGCAGAACTCGGGCTTTATATTTCCCTCCAGAACCAAGGAGACCCAATTGGTTGCAGTCAGCGGTTCTTCATTCTGCTCTGAAGTTCTTTATTCTCTGTGATGGATCCAGATGAATGGTTCTGATGTGACCTATCAGGGAGGATCTCTTCTGGTTCCAGATTCTGCCTTCAGTTCCAGAACCTCTAGACAGATCCCAGAGGAGCGGTGCAGAGGCAGCCGAGCCTCAGTAACCTGCGGTTCCACGTTATTAAGGTTCTGCTGCCTCCTATGGTTCCTAGTTGATGCCTGATGGTTCCTGATTGGTGCCTGATGGTTCCTGTTGGTGTCTGATGGTTCCTGCTTGGTACCTAATGGTTCCTGCTTGGTGCCTAATGGTTCCTGGTTGATGCCTGATGGTTCCTGGTTGGTGCCTGATGGTTGCTGGTTGGTGCCTAATGGTTCCAGGTTGATGCCCGATGGTTCCTGTTGGTGCCTGATGGTTCCTGGTTGATGCCCGATGGTTCCTGTTGGTGCCTAATGGTTCCTGCTTGGTGCCTAATGGTTCCTGGTTGATGCCTGATGGTTCCTGGTTGATGCCCAATGGTTCCTGTTGGTGCCTGGTGGTTCCTGGTTGGTGCCTAATGGTTCCTGGTTGATGCCTGATGGTTCCTGGTTGATGCCTGATGGTTCCTGGTTGATGCCCGATGGTTCCTGTTGGTGCCTGATGGTTCCTGCTTGGTGCCTAATGGTTCCTGCTTGGTGCCTAATGGTTCCTGGTTGATGCCTGATGGTTCCTGGTTGATGCCCGATGGTTCCTGTTGGTGCCTGGTTGTTCCTGGTTGGTGCCTAATGGTTCCTGGTTGATGCCTAATGGTTCCTGGTCGATGCCTGGTGGTTCCTGGCTGGTGTCTAATGGTTCCTGGTTGATGCCTGATGGTTCCTGATTGGTACCCAATGGATCCTGGTTGATGCCTGATGGTTCCTGGTTGATGCCTAATGGTTCCTGGTTGATGCCTGATGGTTCCTGGTTGGTACCTAATGGTTCCTGGTTGGTACCTAATGGTTCCTGGTTGGTGCCTGATGGTTCCTGGTTGGTGCCTGATGGTTCCTGTTTGGTGCCTCCTATGGTTCCTGATTGGTACCAAATGGTTCCTGTTTGGTGCCTGATGATTCCTGGTTGGTGCCTAATGGTTCCAGGTTGATGCCTGATGGTTCCTGTTGGTGCCCGGTGGTTCATGGTTGGTGCCTGATGGTTCCTGGTTGGTGCCTGGTGGTTCCTGTTGGTGCCTGGTGGTTCCTGTTTGGTGCCTGATGGTTCCTGGTTGGTGCCTGGTGGTTCCTGTTGGTGCCTGGTGGTTCCTGTTTGGTGTCTGATGGTTCCTGTTTGGTGCCTCCTATGGTTCCTGTTTGGTGCCTCATGGTTCCTGGTTGGTGCCTAATGGTTCCTGGTTGGTGCCTGATGGTTCCTGTTTGGTGCCTCCTATGGTTCCTGGTTGGTGCCTAATGGTTCCAGGTTGATGCCTGATGGTTCCTGGTTGGTGCCTAATGGTTCCTGGTTGGTGCCTGATGGTTCCTGATTGGTACCTAATGGTTCCTGGTTGGTGCCTGATGGTTCCTGGTTGATGCCTGATGGTTCCTGGTTGATGCCTAATGGTTCCTGGTTGGTGCCTAATGGTTCCTGGTTGATGCCTGATGGTTCCTGGTTGGTACCTAATGGTTCCTGGTTGGTGCCTGATGGTTCCTGGTTGATGCCTCCTATGGTTCCTGTTTGGTGCCTGATGGTTCCTGGTTGGTGCCTAATGGTTCCAGGTTGATGCCTGATGGTTCCTGTTGGTGTCTGGTGGTTCCTGTTTGGTGCCTGATGGTTCCTGATTGGTGCCTGATGGTTCCTGTTTGGTGCCTGATGGTTCCTGGTTGGTGCCCGGTGGTTCCTGGTTGGTGCCTGATGGTTCCTGGTTGGTGCCTAATGGTTCCAGGTTGATGCCTGATGGTTCCTGGTTGGTGCCTAATGGTTCCTGGCTGGTGCCTGATGGTTCCTGTTTGGTGCCTGGTCCCGGCCTTTTCTTTCTGCATGATTTTAGCATGTTCTCTCTGAGCATGCGTGGGTTCTCTCCTGGTACTCTGGCTTCCTCCCACAGTCCAAAAACATGACTGATAGGTTAATTGACTTCTCTAAATTGTCCTTAGGTGTGAGTGTGTGAAATGGTTGTTGAATGGTTGTTTGTCCTGCGATGGACTGGAGACCTGTCCAGGGTGGACCCCGCCTCTCGCCCATAGACAGCTGGAGATAGACACCAGCACCCCTTCCCACCCCACTTAAGATTAAGGATGTCAGAAAATGGATGGATGGATGGTTCCTGGTTGGTACCTGATGGTTCCTGGTTGGTGCCTGATGGTTCCTGGTTGGTGCCTGATGGTTCCTGGTTGGTGCTTGATGGTTCCTGGTTGGTGCTTGATGGTTCCTGGTTGGTGCCTGATGGTTTCTGGTTGGTGCTAGATGGTTCCTGGTTGGTGCCTGATGGTTCCTGGTTGGTGCTTGATGGTTCCTGGTTGGTGCCTGATGGTTCCTGGTTGTTGCTTGATGGTTCCTGGTTGGTGCCTGATGGTTCCTGGTTGGTGCTTGATGGTTCCTGGTTGGTGCCTGATGGTTTCTGGTTGGTGCTTGATCGGTTCCTTGCTAACTGTTCTGGTCTCTCTCTGTGTTCTTGTCTCCTGGGACAGAACCCGGTCATGACGGCGTGCTGGTGAGGAGAAGGCTGAGCATCATCTGACCTTCTTCTGTGGAGATGGAGTCGACGTGGAAGTAGGCCAGATGTTACCATGGTAATAGGATGGAGTCAAGTCGTAACCGGCATGAATGGATCTGGAACCCCAAAGCTGGAAGCAGATGTTTTCCTCTGGTGGAGCTTTAACCCTCAGATGTTCCCAATGAATCTCATTCCTGCTGTAGTTGATCTTTAGAGACGTAACTTCTTCAGGTTCTCAGTGGGGTTCTGATCTTTAAGCCACTTCCGAACCTTGATTCTGGCAGGAGGCCCACAGCTTCAGAGAAGAACTGACCCAGAACCTGGACTAGAGCAGGACCGTGGCTCCAGACAGGTCCTCAGCTTTACCTGGAGGCACGGCTGGAAACCAGGAACAAAAGACTTTCACTTCAGAGAAGGAAAAGGTCCGCTTTGGTCCAGATGTTCCTCGTTCTCCTTCTACATGCTGTCCTGCCAGATGTTCTCCATTCTCCTTCCAGATGTTCTCTGTTCTCCCCCAGATGTTCTCTGTTCTCCTTCCAGATGTTCTCTGTTCTCCCCCAGATGTTCTCTGTTCTCCCCCAGATGTTCCCTGTTCTCCCCCAGATGTTCTCTGTTCTCCTTCCAGGTGTTCTCTGTTCTCCCCCAGATGTTCTCTCTTCTCCTTCCAGATGTTCCCTGTTCTCCCCAAGATGTTCTCTCTTCTCCTTCCAGATGTTCTCTCTTCTCCTTCCAGATGTTCCCTGTTCTCCCCCAGATGTTCTCTGTTCTCCTTCCAGGTGTTCTCTGTTCTCCCCCAGATGTTCTCTCTTCTCCTTCCAGATGTTCCCTGTTCTCCCCAAGATGTTCTCTCTTCTCCCCCAGATGTTCTCTGTTCTCCTTCCAGATGTTCCCTGTTCTCCTTCCAGATGTTCCCTGTTCTCCCCCAGATGTTCTCTGTTCTCCTCCCAGATGTTCTCTCTTCTCCTTCCAGATGTTTTCTGTTCTCCTTCCAGATGTTCTCTGTTCTCCTTCCAGATGTTCTCTCTTCTCCTTCCAGATGTTCTCTCTTCTCCTTCCAGATGTTCTCTCTTCTCCTTCCAGATGTTTTCTGTTCTCCTTTCAGATGTTCTCTGTTCTCCTTTCAGATGTTCTCTGTTCTCCCCCAGATGTTCCCTGTTCTCCCCCAGATGTTCCCTGTTCTCCCCCAGATGTTCTCTGTTCTCCTTCCAGATGTTCTCTGTTCTCCCCCAGATGTTCTCTGTTCTCCCCCAGATGTTCCCTGTTCCCCCCCAGATGTTCTCTGTTCTCCTTCCAGATGTTCCCTGTTCTCCCCCAGATGTTCTCTGTTCTCCTTCCAGGTGTTCTCTGTTCTCCCCCAGATGTTCTCTCTTCTCCTTCCAGATGTTCTCTGTTCTCCTTCCAGATGTTCCCTGTTCTCCTTCCAGATGTTCCCTGTTCTCCCCCAGATGTTCCCTGTTCTCCCCCAGATGTTCTCTGTTCTCCCCCAGATGTTCTCTGTTCTCCTCCCAGATGTTCTCTCTTCTTCTTCCAGATGTTTTCTGTTCTCCTTCCAGATGTTCTCTGTTCTCCTTCCAGATGTTCTCTGTTCTCCTTCCAGATGTTCTCTCTTCTCCTTCCAGATGTTCTCTGTTCTCCTTCCAGATGTTCTCTCTTCTCCTTCCAGATGTTTTCTGTTCTCCTTTCAGATGTTCTCTGTTCTCCTTCCAGATGTTCTCTGTTCTCCTTCCAGATGTTCCCTGTTCTCCCCCAGATGTTCCCTGTTCTCCCCCAGATGTTCTCTCTTCTCTTTCCAGATGTTCTCTGTTCTCCTTCCAGATGTTCTCTCTTCTCCTTCCAGATGTTTTCTGTTCTCCTTTCAGATGTTCTCTCTTCTCCTTCCAGATGTTCTCTGTTCTCCTTCCAGATGTTCTCTGTTCTCCTTTCAGATGTTCTCTGTTCTCCTTCCAGATGTTCTCTGTTCTCCTTCCAGATGTTCTCTGTTCTCCTTTCAGATGTTCTCTCTTCTCCTTCCAGATGTTCTCTGTTCTCCTTCCAGATGTTCTCTCTTCTCCTTCCAGATGTTTTCTGTTCTCCTTTCAGATGTTCTCTCTTCTCCTTCCAGATGTTCCCCGTTCTCCCCCTGATGTTCTCTGTTCTCCCCCAGATGTTCCCTGTTCTCCTGCCAGATGTTGTCTGTTCTCCTTCCAGATGTTCCCTGTTCTCCTTCCAGATGTTCCCTGTTCTCCCCCAGATGTTCTCTGTTCTCCTTCCAGATGTTCTCTCTTCTCCTTCCAGATGTTTTCTGTTCTCCTTTCAGATGTTCTCTCTTCTCCTTCCACATGTTCTCTGTTCTCCTTCCAGATGTTCTCTGTTCTCCTTTCAGATGTTCTCTGTTCTCCTTCCAGATGTTCTCTGTTCTCCTTCCAGATGTTTTCTGTTCTCCTTTCAGATGTTCTCTCTTCTCCTTCCAGATGTTCCCCGTTCTCCCCCTGATGTTCTCTGTTCTCCCCCAGATGTTGTCTGTTCTCCTTCCAGATGTTCCCTGTTCTCCTTCCAGATGTTCCCTGTTCTCCCCCAGATGTTCTCTGTTCTCCCCCAGATGTTCTCTCTTCTCCTTCCAGATGTTCTCTCTTCTCCTTCCAGATGTTCTCTGTTCTCCTTTCAGATGTTCTCTGTTCTCCTTCCAGATGTTCTCTCTTCTCCTTCCAGATGTTCTCTGTTCTCCTTTCAGATGTTCTCTGTTCTCCTTTCAGATGTTCTCTGTTCTCCTTCCAGATGTTCTCTCTTCTCCTTCCAGATGTTTTCTGTTCTCCTTCCAAATGTTCTCTGTTCTCGGTAATAATACCCAGTGGTATTATCGCCTAGCAACCGTTCCAGCCAATGGTTTGTTTATAACTTTCTTTCTCTTTTTATTTTATTAGTTGTTAGTATTTGGATTTAATTGGCATAATTATTGTTAAATCATCTGATCACTTCAGGAAAATTAATTTATTATATAATTATAATAGTAGTAGTGTTTTCTAACGGTTAGTTAAAGAGACGCAGCGAATTGTTGTTACTGCAGAGGCACAACCAGTAGGACGAAACAAGCGCACCCCAAAGGAGGCAGTGACCTCACAGCCACTGGAACGGTTGCTAGGCGATCAGACTCCTTCTATCTAAGGCTGTGTTCCAGTGTCCGCCCTGATCACCATATAGTGGTGCCACCATTTTAAATGAGTGTCTGAACATCTAGTGGATGAAAAAGTAGTGGACGCGAAATTTCCCACAATGCACCTTTATAAAGCACTGATCATCCACGATCACTAGACGAGCAGATATATCACAGAAAGCTTTGCTCCTGCATGTCCATGGAAAGGCAGACAGCAGAGGTCAGGGGTCAAAGGTCATTTCAAGCAGCAGAAACTTCAGCAGGTCTGCACCGGTCTCAGATTTAATGCCACTCCCAAGATGGATGCCGTGTTGTCTCCTTCAGCTGACGGAAGGTACTCACAACCAAAAGGTCCAGAAGACGTGGATCTGAGGAAGACAGTGAAGCTCTAATTGTTCCAAGATGCTGTTTTTATTGGGTTTACTGGTTTTACTGGGATGAATCACCTCTGACTACTCAGACGTTTTCTGCTCTTGGTTTTCTATTAAACACTTTCAGACACAGAAGAGTCGCCTCTTTATTCCCGCTCTAAGCAAAGTGTTGAAGTTGGTCCTCAGATGGTGGCGGAGGAGCAGCAGACCGACTGATGCTCCTCTGCGTCAATCAGCAGGAATCTGGAGATCCAGACTGAAAGATCTGGAGATCCAGAACATGGACCTCCAGGACCTGGATCCTGCTTGAGACTGCTCGGTGGTGAAGGAGCCACAAAACCTAGTTGCCATGGTGATGTCTGCCTCCTGTGGGCAGCAGGGGGCGCCAGCAGCAAAACCAGGAGCCTCAGACAGTCAGAACATGGAGAGAAGCTAAAGGTCCAGAGTATCAGAACCATCTGCATGTTTTCATCTCTGGTTTGTTAAACAGAACCTTTAGGTCCAGTTTCTCCAGAACCAGTCAGAGCTGAAACCACCTCCCATTGGCTCGGCTCTGATTGGACAGAACCGTCTCAGCACAGGGATATATTCTACTGGGTCAGAAAACCGGGTCATGGTCCAGTTGCCCGGGACCCGATCAGAATGTGGTTCTGATCCTGAACCACCAGTAAAGGTTCTGGTTCCGTTCGGTTCTGAATGAGGAGAAAAAAACTCAAATAATTAAGGTTTTCAACTTTTTTATTGTTCATCAAACATTTTATCTAACATCTTTGGTCCAAACCTCCAACCGGGTCGGGTTCTGGTCGTCTTTGACCAGAACAATAATCTACAGTTGAACTTTAAACCGGTTGAAACCAGATTGAGAAGATCAGGGTCCAGCTCCACAGCAGGAGGACTGGTTCTGGTTCTGGTTCTGGTCCAGCAGCAGGTTCTCCTTCCACTCGGACAGACCTCCCTGCTGCTCTCCTATGGACTCGTAGACCCTGTGGGCTGAACCGGAACAAACACTGAGACCCACTCAGGTCTGATGGGTGGTGTGTGCTGCCCCCTAGTGGAGGTCCAGAGGAACTCACCCACAGCTGACAGCAGCTGGCTGACCCGCTCCCCGGACAGGGCCGAGGTCTCTGTGAAGGACAGACCTCTGGAACCGGCCAGACCCAGTCCTTCCTGAGGAACCATCAACAACCAACACTTCCTGTTAGACCAACAGCTCATCTTCACTAAAACACAAACAAACCAGCAGCCTACTGGTTCTGTCCGGCTTCTAGACCAGTTTAGCTCCAGAACCTTTGCAGATGTGCTTCAACCTTTATTTCATAACTGAAGTAGATTATTAGTGTTTATTAGAGCTGAAGTCATGCGGTTCCACTCAAACAGAACCAAATATGGCCTCAAAGCTGGGATTAGCAGAACCAGGTCCACCTGCTGGGTTCTGATTGGCCGGCAATCGAACAGGTGGCATAACCTGCTGGATGGCAGGTTATGCCACCTGTTCCACCAGCAAGCAGAAATGCATGCTGAAAAAAAAAAAAAGTAATTATATGTGCATGCGCTGTATATCCTGTATATATATCCCATCATGCACCTGTTTCCTCCTTTGGCTGCTTCTTCTCCTCCTTTGACTATTGAGCTGATGGAACGAGGACATTTCAATCAATAAGGTCTATAAGTCAATCAATGAGGCTGGAGAAGGGGGCGTGGCTTCAGGTAACTAATCAGAGCCAACCAATGGACAGGCTAGGCTCTCTGATTGGTGGACCTGTTTTCTCCAGGTTCAGACGGCGCCCAGCACCTGATGATGTCATCGACATGGTTTGGCAGCAAGATTCCCTGAACTGAAGCTGATGATACTCAGCTATCTAATCTGCAGGTTTACTAGTGGTTCCTAGAACTTCTAAAAGTAGAATGGGAGGCAGATCTTTTAGTTCTCAGGCTCCAGTGGGCCTCAGCAGATGGCCGCTCACACTGAGCCTGGTTCTGCTGGAGGTTTCTTCCTGTTCAAAGGGAGTTTTTCCTCTCCACTGTCGCTACAAGCATGCTTAGTGTGAGGGATTGCTGAAGAGTCAATGAGTCGATGCAATCAGCTGGTTTTCCTTTTGACGCCGTCATTTATTGACACCAGGTCAGCTGAACTGTAGGTTTTTCATCAAAGTTTCTCCAGACTTTATGAATATTTCCCTTCTTTGGTTCTGGTCCACTTCTTTTGGAGACGTAGTGTGTAGCTGCCATCGAAGTCAGAATAAATAAATAAATAAGAGATTAATAAATATTTAAGTTAAAAATATAGAGCTCATAAATACATACATTTTTAGTAATAAAGGTTAAATATTAAAGTATAATTTCATGTGTTTCTTGAATATTATTTGTTTTGATGCGGGTGAACGAGTCCTAATTAAGGGGTTAAGGGGATGCAGCTGTGGGTCGACGGAGTGTTACCTTTAAGGGTCGTACCTGTGGATCTGTAACGTGGTTCTGGAACAAACAATCAGGCAGACACCGCGCTGATTCCTCTGCCTAAGTCACCAGTGATAAGGACACTGGATAAACCGTCCATCCCACCTGCTCTTAGCAGCAATGATTTTATAGGATTCTTTATAAATAAGATTGATCTTATTAAAAATAAGATCATAAGCACTCCTCTATCTGCGATTGTACCTGAGGTAGTCATGGAATCTGAACCGGGTTTAGACTGCTTTGATCCAGTTGAACTTTCTGAATTAGCAAAATTATTGTCTTCATCTAAGCCTTCAACTTGTATGTTAGATCCAGTTCCAACCAGGTTATTTAAGGAGGTATTCCCTTTGATCTCCTCCTCCATTTTAGATGTGATTAATCTATCTCTGTTACAGGGATATGTACCTAAAGCTTTTAAGGTTGCTGGAATTAAACCTCTGCTTAAGAAACCGTCTCTTGACCCAGATGACTTGGTTAATTATAGACCTATATCCAATCTTCCTTTCTTATCCAAAATTCTTGAGAAAGTAGTTGCCAAACAAGTTTGCGACCACTTACACCATAATGAACTTTTTGAAGAGTTTCAGTCTGGCTTTAGAGCTCATCATAGCACTGAAACAGCTCTGGTGAAAGTCACTAATGATATTCTCATGGCCTCAGATAATGGACTTGTATCTGTGCTCGTCCTGTTGGATCTTAGTGCTGCATTTGATACAGTTGACCATAATATTCTTTTAGAAAGACTTGAATATTTTGTTGGAATTAAAGGAACAGCACTAGACTGGTTTAAATCTTATCTATCTGATCGAATTCAGTTTGTTTATGTTAATGATAGATCTTCAACACGCTCAAAGGTTACCTGTGGAGTACCACAGGGATCAGTGCTAGGACCAATTCTCTTTACTTTATACATGCTCCCAATTGGTAGAGTTATTAGACAGCATGGGATTAATTTCCACTGTTATGCTGATGATACCCAGCTATATCTGTCTATAATCCAGATGAAGCTAACCCATTACATAGATTACAAGCATGTCTGAAGACATAAAAACCTGGATGACTCTTAACTTTCTGCTTCTGAATGCAGACAAAACAGAAGTTATAGTCTTTGGACCAGAGTCTCTGAAAAAGAAGCTGATTAGTCAGTCACTTCATTTGGATGGGATTAAACTGATTTCAGATAATAAAGTAAAAAATCTTGGTGTTATTTTTGATCAGGACCTGTCATTTAAATCCCAGATCAAAGAGGTTTCTAGAATTTCCTTCTTTCATCTGAGGAATATTGCAAAAATGAGCAATCTCCTGTCCAGGGGTGATGCTGAGAAACTAGTCCATGCATTTGTTACTTCAAGGCTGGACTATTGTAATTCTTTACTATCAGGAAGTCCACAAACTGTAGTTAAAAGCCTTCAGCTGATCCAAAATGCTGCAGCCAGAGTTCTGATGAAAATGAAAAAGAGAGATCATATCTCTCCTATCCTGGCTTCTCTTCATTGGCTTCCTGTTAAATCCAGAATAGAATTTAAAATCCTCCTTCTCACATATAAAGCCTTAAATGGCCAAGCTCCATCTGATATCAGAGATCTGATTGTTCCTTATGTTCCTAACAGAGCACTTCGCTCTCAATCTGCAGGTTTACTAGTGGTTCCTAGAATTTCTAAAAGTAGAATGGGAGGCAGATCTTTTAGTTATCAGGCTCCTCTCCTGTGGAACCAACTACCAGTTTTAGTCCGTGAGGCAGACACCCTGTCTACTTTTAAGACTAGGCTTAAAACTTTCCTTTTTGATAAAGCTTCTAGTTAGAGTGGCTCAGGTTATCCTGATCTATCTCTATAGTTCTGCTGCTATAGGCTTAGACTGCTGGAGGACATAGGGACCCCTTTTTCATCATTCTGCTTCATTCTATCTCTATTCTCCTATTCTGCAGAATCTGTTAGTTCAATCTCTAACGTTCTGCTCTCTCTGCTTTTCCTCAGAGTAGCTTTGCCTCGTCTGTTCCTGTTTGGCTGTGACGTCATCCAGGAAAGAAACATCAGCTGTGCTGCTTCCATCAACACCCTTGTTTGTAGATGTTGGAGCTTGGCCTGTTTTCCAGTGTGGTCCTGTTTCTCTGACTGTGACTAACTGGATGTGCTCTCTTCATCCTCTGACATGGGAGCTGCCTTGGAGCTCGTCTGCCTGGCTGTGTGTTTCCTGGACGGGGCCGCCTGTGGAGCTGGTTGAAGGTTGCCTTTTGTATCTATGCTTCTTTTTCTATGTCTGCTTCTGTCTCCTTGAACCCCAGTGGGCCTCAGCAGATGGCCGCTCACACTGAGCCTGGTTCTGCTGGAGGTTTCTTCCTCTTCAAAGGGAGTTTTTCCTCTCCACTGTCGCTACAAGCATGCTTAGTGTGAGGGATTGCTGAAGAGTCAATGAGTCGATGCAATCAGCTGGTTTTCCTTAGATAGAAAACTTTGAATCAATCTGACTGGATGATCTGGTGAACTGGAAAGTGACCTGAGATGACATGATGTGAATTGGAGCTATAGAAATAAACTGAATAGAATTGAATTAAGCACCACGTTTAACACTTTTCACATCTGTCGCCATGGATACAGCTGAGCTATCCGCCTTTTCAGCTAGATCACATCTGTTGATTGACAGTCTGCAGTCCTGCCAGTTAATGTTTCCCCTTTACAGACTGAAGCCGTTTGCTTTTGCCTCTAAGCTACTATAATATCCTTTTTTTCTCATGTGCAGCGCTTTGACTCCGCCTCCTAAGTGGATTCCACCTCCTCACAGCATAGATTGGTGTGTTCTCTCTCTTTGCTGAGGAGGTGGAACCTTCTGGCTCTATGATGAGGAACTTAAATGGAGATGAAGGTTGTTTCTCAGGTTGGGTTTAAAATGTGAGCGTCTGCAGCCAGCAGGGGGCAGTCTGCCGCTCAGGGGTCAGATTATCCAATCAGTGAGGAGAACTGCTTCCTGATGATGAAGGTGGACCATTGCTGCTCATCCAAACAGAAACCAGATTTTCTGATCCAGCAGCTGTCAGTGAGGCAGGGCCGTAGCTAGATAGGGGGCCAGGGGTGGCCATGCCCCTGTGGCCACCTCTGCCATTTTTTCCCTCTAATATAGATGGCGGCAGCAGTAATACTTCATTTTTATTTTTCATGTATTACTTACTATTTTTTCATGTATTCATCATTTCTTGACAACGAAAACATTGTTAATGATGCTCATCAATATATGAACATTAAAGATGATAAGTACAGAATTCCTGCTCTTTTCATAACTAGATTTTGTGTTTCATGGGATAAACAGAAAATTATGTCATCTAGGAGTCTTCAGGGAAATCATAGATTAATAACTATAATTAATTAATAAAAACTTATCAAATAATCAATTTATGTAGCTATTACTACTTGTGGATGTCAATTTTATGCAGAATGAGTGTTGATAAAAGTATTATTAATGACAAAGGAAAAGATGTTCGCCCCAAAACTCAAACCTGAAAGAATTTTATCCACAATACCTTTAATCTACAAAGCACAGATGTTTCAATATATGTGTCTATTTGTTAGCAAAGGCTTTAGGAAAGTATAGTTAGTCTGATCTTTGGATTGATCCTGAGGTTCTGACGCCTATCCACCTTCGCCCCCCCCCCCCCCCCCCCCCCCCCTCAGTGTTGATTGGTTATTGCCTGGCCACCCTTAGCAACATTCTCTGGGATCATCTCTGGGATCATCTCTGGGATCATCAGCTGTGCTGCTGTGCTGCCCCAGAGAGATTGAACTAACAGATTCTGCAGAATAGGAGAACAGAGAGAGAATGAAGCAGAATGATGAAATGGGGGTCCCTATGTCCTCCAAAAGTCTAAGCCTATAGCAGCAGAACTATAGAGATAGATCAGGATAACCTGAGCCACTCTAACTAGAAGCTTTATCAAAAAGGAAAGTTTTAAGCCTAGTCTTAAAAGTAGACAGGGTGTCTGCCTCACGGACTAAAACTGGTAGTTGGTTCCACAGGAGAGGAGCCTGATAACTAAAAGATCTGCCTCCCATTCTACTTTTAGAAACTCTAGGAACCACTAGTAAACCTGCAGGTTGAGAGCGAAGTGCTCTGTTAGGAACATAAGGAACAATCAGATCTCTGATATCAGATGGAGCTTGGCCATTTAAGGGTTTATATGTGAGAAGGAGGATTTTAAATTCTATTCTGGATTTAACAGGAAGCCAATGAAGAGAAGCCAGGATAGGAGAGATATGATCTCTCTTTTTCATTTTCATCAGAACTCTGGCTGCAGCATTTTGGATCAGCTGAAGGCTTTTAACTACAGTTTGTGGACTTCCTGATAGTAAAGAATTACAATAGTCCAGCCTTGAAGTAACAAATGCATGGACTAGTTTCTCAGCATGACCCCTGGACAGGAGATTGCTCATTTTTGCAATATTCCTCAGATGAAAGAAGGAAATTCTAGAAACCTCTTTGATCTGGGATTTAAATGACAGGTCCTGATCAAAAATAACACCAAGATTTTTTACTTTATTATCTGAAATCAGTTTAATCCCATCCAAATGAAGTGACTGGCTAATCAGCTTCTTTTTCAGAGACTCTGGTCCAAAGACTATAACTTCTGTTTTGTCTGCATTCAGAAGCAGAAAGTTAAGAGTCATCCAGGTTTTTATGTCTTCAGACATGCCTGTAATCTATGTAATGGGTTAGCTTCATCTGGATTATAGACAGATATAGCTGGGTATCATCAGCATAACAGTGGAAATTAATCCCATGCTGTCTAATAACTCTACCAATTGGGAGCATGTATAAAGTAAAGAGAATTGGTCCTAGCACTGATCCCTGTGGTACTCCACAGGTAACCTTTGAGCGTGTTGAAGATCTATCATTAACATGAACAAACTGAATTCGATCAGATAGATAAGATTTAAACCAGTCTAGTGCTGTTCCTTCAATTCCAACAAAATATTCAAGTCTTTCTAAAAGAATATTATGGTCAACTGTATCAAATGCAGCACTAAGATCCAACAGGACGAGCACAGATACGAGTCCATTATCTGAGGCCATGAGAATATCATTAGTGACTTTCACCAGAGCTGTTTCAGTGCTATGATGAGCTCTAAAGCCAGACTGAAACTCTTCAAAAAGTTCATTATGGTGTAAGTGGTTGCAAACTTGTTTGGCAACTACTTTCTCAAGAATTTTGGATAAGAAAGGAAGATTGGATATAGGTCTATAATTAACCAAGTCATCTGGGTCAAGAGACGGTTTCTTAAGCAGAGGTTTAATTCCAGCAACCTTAAAAGCTTTAGGTACATATCCCTGTAACAGAGATAGATTAATCACATCTAAAATGGAGGAGGAGATCAAAGGGAATACCTCCTTAAATAACCTGGTTGGAACTGGATCTAACATCCAAGTTGAAGGCTTAGATGAAGACAATAATTTTGCTAATTCAGAAAGTTCAACTGGATCAAAGCAGTCTAAACCCAGTTCAGATTCCATGACTACCTCAGGTACAATCGCGGATAGAGGAGTGCTTATGATCTTATTTTTAATAACATCAATCTTATTTATAAAGAATCCCATAAAATCATTGCTGCTAAGAGCAGGTGGAATGGACGGTTCAACAGAGCTATGGCTCTGGGTGAGTTTGGCAACTGTATTAAAAAGAAATCTAGGATTATTCTTATTCTCCTCTATTAATGAGGAGAAGTATGCTGCTCTTGCTTTACAAAGGGTCCTCTTATACAGCAGTAAACCATTTTTCCAGACTAGGAAGGACTCCCGCAGGCCTGTGAAGCGATATTTTCTCTCCAGTTTCCTAGCATTTTGCTTCAAAGTACGCAGCTCTGCATTAAACCAAGGAGCAAGCTTTCTATTTTCAACGGTTTTCATTTTCAAGGGAGCTGCGTTGTCTAAGGCAGTACGCAGAGAACTAGCAACCCCATCAACAAAATCATCAACCTGTGAAGGGGAATAAGCTATGCTTTTGCACTCTGCAGCACAGCTCAGCGACACAGAGGAGAGAGAAAGTGAAGCAGATTCTTTAAAATTTATAACTGCACCATCTGATAAAGATCTACTAAAATTGAACCTTCTTTTGGGGGAGGACAAGCTGTGCTGCTTCCATCAACACCCTTGTTTGTAGATGTTGGAGATCGGCCTGTTTTCCAGTGTGGTCCTGTTTCTCTGGCCGTGGCTGGGTGGATGTGCTCTCTTCATCCTCTGGCATGGGAGCTGGCTTGGAGCTCGTCTGCCTGGCTGTGTGTTTCCTGGACGGGGCCGCCTTTTACAGCTGCTTTTTGTATCTATGCTTCTTTTTCTATGTCTGCTTCTGTCTCCTTGAACCCCAGTGGGCCTCAGCAGATGGCCGCTCACACTGAGCCTGGTTCTGCTGGAGGTTTCTTCCTGTTAAAAGGGAGTTTTTCCTCTCCACTGTCGCTACAAGCATGCTTAGTGTGAGGGATTGCTGAAGAGTCAATGAGTCGATGCAATCAGCTGGTTTTCCTTAGATAGAAAACTTTGTATCAATTTGACTGTATGATCTGGTTGAACTGTAAAGTGCCTTGAGATGACATGTGTTGTGAATTTGGCGCTATATAAATAAACTGAATTGAATTGAATAAAGGACTGAAGATTCTAATTTTCTCTCAAGGGAAAGCGGCCAATGAGGTACATTTTAGTTTAATTTACTGTTTACTTTGTTTGACCGTTAAGATGTAACGCCAAGAATTTCTGTTGAGTCATATATTGTATGGTCGCTCTTTTCCTTTGATGTCCTTGCGGGGAAATAATTAGTTGGTTTGCTTTTCTTTCTGCATGTTTTAACAGTTCTCACGGCACACTATCATGCTTCTGGTGTGATTAAAGCCAGTATCTAAAGAACGACTTGGTTTCTGTATTTTTCGACTTGAGAGGGAATTACATAGTGTGAGGGGTCATTGATGATGTCATGAGCCTGTGACATCATCAATGACCCCTCACCCCCCCACCATGGACTGTTCACCCTAACCCAATGCAGGACCAGCAGGTTCTGCAGCAGCTTCTTCCCCACCGCCATCACACTGATGAATGTTGAACTCTTACCTGAGTTGAAACCTGCCGGTTCTGATCCCGGTCCGCCTTGTTGCCTACGAGCCAGAGGACGGTGGATCCTGGGATGTACTGCTTCTCCAGCTCTTGGATCCATAGCTGGGCTCTGATGAAGGTGTTCTGCAGGAGGAGGAGGAGGAGGTGAAGCATGCTGAGATGTTTCCTCAGCGGGGCGTCTGCGGCTCTCACCCTGCTGCTGATGTCGTAGACCACCAGGGCGGCGTGGGCTCCTCTGTAGTACAGCGGCGTCACGCTGTGGTATTTCTCCTGTCCTGCCGTGTCCCAGATCTCAAAGCGGAGCGAGACATCTCTCAGGTGGACCAGCTGGGTCAGGTAGGCACCTGGAGGAAGCGACCAATCAGAACAGAGACACTAAGTCAGAGGATCAGCCACTGACGGCATCAGCCATCTTCCATGGAGCTGTCTGTTGGAGCAGCGGCTCATCTGTAGCTGAGAGGAAGCGGCTGGATCAGCTGATCAGGAAGGCCAGCTGTGATTGGATGCCCTCTGGACTCAGTGCAGGAAACAGACCGACCTAACTAAATGAAAGCCAAACCCCATACCCCCCCCCCCCCCCCCCCATGCTGGTTCAGCTGGTGCTGAACTGGACAGCTCCGTCAGTGACAGCCTGCTGCACCTTAAATGCACCAGGGAGCGTTATCACAGATCCTTCCTCCCAGCAGCTGAAAGACTCTAGAACCACCACTGTTCCCAGCAACCTCAACCAGTTCTTCCATTCATGCTGATTCTGCTCAGTTTCTACCTCAGTCAGTTAAATAACCTGCTGCTGTCATTCTGCACATCTCTGATGTTGCTATTTTCAATTATCCAGTACTGGAAAAATGACTTTAAAATGAGCTGTTTATTGGTTATTTATTCTCCAGGTAGAGTATTTATATTGTAAAAACATTCTGCAGCACAATAGTCTATTTGTTTTATTTTCCTATCTTTTATTTTTATTCTCTTTTCTAAGGTAAACATTGTGTGAGCTCTTCTGCTATAACCTTTGCTGCTGTAACACCAGAGTTTCCTCACTGTGGGACAATAAAGAGATTTTCTATTCTATCTTAAACTCCCGGGCCATGACTGTGGACCAGAACCAAACACATGGACCTCAGCAGGGTTCTACGGTACTGTGAGGGGAACCTCTGAAGGCCCAGAGTTCCTGGCAAATCTAGAAACATCAGGAAGCAGAGCCAATGGGATCGGTTCTGTCTGGAAATCAGTCACTAATTGCTGACCTTTGGTTTCTAAACTGCTTTTCTCTCCTTGTCGAATGAACCTGGACTCAAGCAGAACTCAGACCCAACATCTCTGCTGGCTTCAGATCTTATTTCATGAACCTGTTCTAACCGACCCGGTTCTGGCTGCAGCAGAACCCATAACAATGAGAAAGCAGAGGTTCTGGTTCAGTTCTGCTCAGAGACTCACAGCCCACAGTGGGAGACGTGTTCCTGAAGCGGTCCTCTCCGAATCTCAAAGCCAGGCTGGACTTTCCGACTCCAGAGCTTCCCAGCAGAACCATCTTCACCCTGAGGGTCCGGACCGGTCCGCTCACAGAATCACCAGCCTTCTGGGCTTCCTTAGCCACCTTCAGCAGAGGTTCCCCCATCAGAGGAGGAGGATCCGACCCTGAATGGAGCGGACCCAGCAGAACCAGTCGCTCTGGGTTTATTTGCTCTGAGTCTGTCTTCCTCACCCAGAAAATGAAAGTAAAGTCAAAGTTCAGTCTGCAGGAGAAATAAAGTGATCTCACTTCCTGCATCCGCCTGGCTCAGGCTGAGGGACATCTGGACCCAGAAGGTCCGCTCCAGATCCTCCTTCCACCTCTGGGAGCTTCTCAGACACATTGGGACCTTCTGAGCTGCTCAGAGGTTCCCTTCAGGCTGCAGCAGGTCGGTGATGAGCTGCTGCAGTTACACCGTCTGAACACAGGGGGGCAGCAGAAACTGTCCCAGCGGAAAAAGGGCGCGAGGACTCAGTTCTGGTTCTGGACGGACTCCGGAGTCCAAGATACAAACACAGACCAAATCCGAACTAGAACTAGAACCAGGACCAGAACTGGATCAGGATGGGTTCTTTAACAAATTCCAGAACATCTGTTTTTAAAATCCTTTGTTAAATAAAGTTTGATTCAAATCACTTCTGATAAAAATAGAAATATTTTAATCCTATCTTGGCTCCTTTCTGTTGTTCCCTGATGAACCAGAATGAAATAGAAAATAATCAATCACTCATTGCTCTTCCTGAACTCTGAAGCTGCTGTAGGCTTCAGCTGCTGGAGAACATGAAGACCATCTTCATCTCTCTGATGCTTTCTCTGCTTTTTTCATTTTTGCTGCTTTACGTCACATTGTTGCCCTCAGGCCTGTGTTCTCTCATTGTTTTTGGTTTCTATGGAAAGTTCTCCTGGTTCTGAACCTCTGTGCTCTCCTCCCTGACCGCTCAGTAAAAGGCACTGGTTCTGGTTCTGAACTGGTTGTGGTTCTGAACTGGTTCTGGTTCTGAACTGGTTCTGGTTGTTTGAGCTTCTACGTGCTTAAAAGCAGCTTGTTGCTGCTGAAGTCTAAATGACAGAAATCAACAAAGGAACTTTAATGGAGCCGCATGGAGGCAGCTGGGGGGGGGGGGTTTGCTTTTAGAGCTCAGCGGTCATCTTTAAAAATAGCTCAGAGGCGGGGGGTGGGGGTGGGATGGAACTGAATCCCCAGTCCTGCAGTTGGTGCTGCCTTCAGGTGACACTCGGATAAACCAACACTACCGAGTTTCGGAAAGGCTCCTGCTGGTTTCAACTTTTAAAAGTTAAAGTTGTTTTTAAATATGAACATCGAGACGCTGCAGTGCTATAGAGATTGGTAAAATAGAAAGAAGTCTGTTGTTCTAGGTTCTGTTCAGTTTACCACAATCTATCCAGAACCAGAACCTGACCCAGTTGTCCAACCTGGTTCTGGTTCTGAGCTGCAGATATTTTAAAACACAGCTTTAGGTTGAAAACCCAGAATCTAGTTTCAGATATTTTTTTATTACAATTAAAACTCCCTTCATTCTCTAAATACGAGCCTCCATCATCATCATCATCATCATCATCATCATCATCATCATCATCATCAGTCCCTCTTCCACAGCTTTGAGCACCAACAACCTAGAGTGACGTCACAGTGACGTCCAAGTCCTCGGTCCGTCCCTGAGCCCACTCTGTCACACGTTTCCTGTTGTAGCGCTGGAAGTTCCGACGCCCCCTGAACGCGTCCTGCTCTGAAGTTAGAAGTGCGGCAGGTTCGAGTCTTCCGCTGCGTCACGCTTCTGTGTGACGCTTCCCGTTCAGGCTGGTTCCGGTTCCGGAGAGGTTCTGGCGGAGTTCTGACTGTCTCCCAGAACAGAACCGGACCGAGTTCTTCCGAACTTGGCCGCGCTGAGGAACCCAGGAAGGAGCGTCTCTGAGGCGGATGTGGAACAATGAGCCCCGCCGCCTGACAGACCCGAAGGTCGGGATCCCCGGAACCAGAACCTGGTTCAACTAAAGCCGAACAAGAACCAGAACCATGGGGACCCAGGGGACAGGAAGGAAGAGGTCCACCAAAAAGGACCGCTCCACCGCGGAGGACGAAGCTCTGGACCGGATCGCCAGAGAGGTGAGTGGGCTGGACCCGGTTCCACACGTCCACACGCGGTCCGGGTCCAAACTCCCCAAAGACCAGCTCCAGGGGCGGTCCCTTCAGAACTTGGGCCCGGGGAACCATCTGAGTGGTTCTGGTAAAAACCGGGTCACACGCTGTTCAAACCAGAGAAGCAGGATGTCTGGGTTCTGGTTCTGGTTCTGAATGGATTCGTTTTTAATCTTTGGAGGAACCAGAAACATGGAAACACGCTCAGCACCCTGACCCGGTCTGACCCGGTTTGACCGGATCTGGTCTGGCCTGACCCGGCCTGGACTCCTGGTTCTGCCTTAGATGGACCGTCTGTTCCTGGTCAGCAGCCGGTCAATCTGTGATGTCATCAGCATCAGGTGGTGCTGGACTGCGGTTCTACCGGACCGGACCTCCGATCAGACGTTTCTGGTCTGGGTTCCATTACTGGAAGCAGGAGGTCCTGCTGATTCTGCGGGGAAAGGTTCAACTGGACCAGTTGGTAGAACCCTGTCCTGTTGGTAGAACCAGATCCAGTTAGTCGAACCCGGTCCAGTTGGTAGAACCCGGTCCTGCCGGTAGAACCCGGTCCAGTTAGTCGAACCCGGTCCAGTTAGTCGAACCCGGACCTGCCGGTAGAACCCGGTCCTGCCGGTAGAACCCGGTCCAGTTAGTCGAACCCGGTCCAGTTAGTCGAACACGGTCCTGTTGGTAGAACCCGGTCCTGCCGGTAGAACCGGGTCCTGTTGTTAGAACCCGGTGCAGTTATTCGAACCCGGTCCTGTTGGTAGAACCCGATCCTGCCGGTAGCACCCGGTCCAGTTAGTCGAACACGGTCCTGTTGGTAGAACCCGGTCCTGCCGGTAGAACCGGGTCCTGTTGTTAGAACCCGGTCCAGTTAGTCGAACCCGGTCCTGTTGGTAGAACCCGATCCTGCCGGTAGAACCCGGTCCTGCCGTTAGAACCCGGTCCAGTTGGTAGAACCCGGTCCTGCCATTAGAACCCGATCCAGTTGGTAGAACCCGGTCCTGCCGTTAGAACCCGGTCCTGCCGTTAGAACCCGGTCCAGTTGGTAGAACCCGGTCCTGCCGTTAGAACCCGGTCCTGCCGTTAGAACCCGGTCCAGTTGGTAGAACCCGGTCCTGCCATTAGAACCCTGTCCTGCCGTTAGAACCCGGTCCAGTTGGTAGAACCCGGTCCTGCCATTAGAACCCGATCCAGTTGGTAGAACCCGGTCCTGCCGGTTCCTGCCTGTGTTCTGATGCAGCCCGGCCTGCCAGCAGCAGCGCCGGCCCTAATGACCCGACCCGTTCTGCTGCAGAGCTTTAAATAGATCCTCAGCTGCTGCTGGGGGGGGGGGGGGGCAGCAGGTGGAGACCCGAACGGTTCTGAGTATCTAGAGAAATACCGGACCCAGCAGAACCAGAACCTTCTGGGTTTAGTGGCAGTATTAACTTCCAGTAATGATACGACAGAACCGCTGGTTGGTTCCGTTTAGATTGGATGAAACGGGCCAGAAGTTCTGGCTGGATGAAGATCTGGATCAGAACCAGGACCAGCAAAGGTTCTGTGAGGTACTGGTTCTGGTTCTGGTCCGGTTCAGCCGACCTGTGACCCACAGGGCAGAGTTCTGGCCTCGGCTCCTTAAAAGGAAGCGGAGCTTCTGTTTCCTGTGGTGACATCATCATCCCTGCAGATCGCTATCGGCGACCACTTCCTGTTTGTGGAGGAGATTCTTGGAGGGGGCGGGGCCAAAGACCGGAGAACATTCAGCCATTGGATCAGAACCGGTCCCACTCCAGACCAGAACCCAGAGGGCCCAGAGGAAAACCAGGCTTCAGTGCATGATGTCACTGTCGGGTCTCGGGTCAGAACCGCTTTGGTTGCCGTGGTAACTGGCTGACGCCTGGGTGTGGTAGCTGATCCGGGCTCAAAGCGGGTCAGAATGTGACCCAGTTCAGTTCTACTCAGGCTAAGAGCGATCTGGGTTTGGTCCAGAACCGGCTGGTGTGTTTTACTTTGTTCTGGTTCTGTTCGTTAAACTCAGTTTGGTCGGACCGGGTCAGGCCGCCGTAGAACTCCAGACTGACAGGAGAACCGCACGGGTCCAGGAACAGAACCAGTCTTTTAGCGGGTTCTGTTCCTCCTTGTCTTTTAGAATATGGGTCAGATTCTGATGGGTTGGTACCGAGACCCAGACTGTGAAAGAATCCCCCAGCATGACGCCGCCTCCACCGGTCTGAGCTGCTGAGATCTAGACTCCAGCTGACGGGTTCTAATAGGTTCTAACGGGTTCTAGCAGGTCCACTTCAAGGTCCAGGTTGTCCATGTCTGTGCTGAGACTTCCCGGCAGGCCGAGCCGGCCCGGAACGCAGAGAACCAGCAGGTCCGGTATCAGATTTCAGGCTCGGAATGCCAGCAGCAGGTCTGGGAACGCCGCTATTTATAGCTGCTGATAGGGAACATGGACATGTGCTCCGGTTCTGATCCAGCTGCAGGGAGCGGTTCTGATCCAGCTGCAGGGAGCGGTTCTGATCCAGCTGCAGGGTCCGGTTCTGATCCGGCTGCTGGGACCGGTTCTGATCCAGCTGCAGGGTCCGGTTCTGATCCAGCTGCAGGGAGCGGTTCTGATCCAGCTGCAGGGAGCGGTTCTGATCCAGCTGCAGGGTCCGGTTCTGATCCAGCTGCAGGGAGCGGTTCTGATCCAGCTGCAGGGAGCGGTTCTGATCCAGCTGCAGGGAGCGGTTCTGATCCAGATGCAGGGTCTGGTTCTGATCCAGCTTCAGGGACCAGTTCTGATCCAGCTGCAGGGTCCGGTTCTGATCCGGCTGCTGGGACCGGTTCTGATCCAGCTGCAGGGAGCGGTTCTGATCCAGCTGCAGGGTCCGGTTCTGATCCGGCTGCTGGGACCGGTTCTGATCCAGCTGCAGGGAGCGGTTCTGATCCAGCTGCAGGGTCCGGTTCTGATCCGGCTGCTGGGACCGGTTCTGATCCAGCTACAGGGAGCGGTTCTGATCCAGATGCAGGGACCGGTTCTGATCCAGCTACAGGGAGCGGTTCTGATCCAGCTGCAGGGTCCGGTTCTGATCCAGCTGCAGGGTCCGGTTCTGATCCAGCAGCAGGGTCCGGTTCTGGAGTAACTTTATGCCGTTTGTGCGTCGGCAGTCGGGGATGGAACCAATCAGAACCTTTTGTAGTGTGATGTCAGCGTGGTTCTGCGGGGTTCAGCTGGGTTCTGCTGGGTTCTGCTGGGTTGTGCTGGGTTCTGCTGGGTTGTGCTGGGTTCTGGTGGGTTCTGGTGGGTTCTGCTGGGTTCTGCTGGGTTCTGGTGGGTTGTGCTGGGTTCTGGTGGGTTGTGCTGGGTTCTGCTGGGTTCTGCTCTTTTTAATAAGTTAAACATTTATTTATAATTTATTTATAAAAGATAAAACCCAAAAGCAAATTGGAACCGACCCAAAGCTAGAACCTCAGAACCCGGCCTGGTTCTGGTCGGAGAGGTTCTGGAGGTTCTGGAGGCTCCATCCCATCAGACGCCCTCTTCTCATTTCCAGGCTGTAAAGTAGAACAGTTCTGATTGGCCCGGTCCGATCTGGGTCGGTATAAATAGCTGGGCACATGGCGGCCTGGTTCCTGCACGACGCTCCCAGGTGGAGCAGAACATTTGGACCACTTCCTGTCTGGATCCATCAGAACCCTTTGATCCTGGGTTCTGATCCGAACAGAGTCAGAATCCTGGATCGCAGCCCGTCAGAAACGCTGAAACCGCCAGGAAAAGGAGGAACGTTTAACGGCTGCTGAGTGGAGCGGCGGCCGTCTTGGCGTCTGGCGTGGTCGTGTTGCTCCGCCCCTCTGCTTCCTGTTTCTGACTTTAAGGTTTTTCATTTATCAGAATTTCTGTCCTGCTGAGAAAATCGAGTTCTGATGGCGGTCCATCATGGTGTGTTAAACAGGAAGTGGCTCTCTGAGTGGGCCGCTGCTTCCTGGAGCTTTGAGGCTGACCTTTGACCCGCTGACCAGAGCGGGTCAGAATAACGGCGCCGCAGCCCAGCGGCGCTCTGAGCCGCTCCTGCTTCCTCCTGGTTCTCACTGTTCTGACCCAGAAACTGCCGTCGGCCTGCTTCTGTTTTCACCCACATGTCTTTATCTGAGGGGCCCTCAGGGTCCAGGGGCCCATGTCACAGTGGGGCTGAAGACCCAGGCCCGGTTCTGCCGTAGACCCAGGCTCGGTTCTGCCGTAGACCCAGGCTCGGTTCTGCCGTAGACCCAGGCCCGGTTCTGCCGTAGACCCAGGCCCGGTTCTGCTGCTCCTGTGAGTGCAGGTGTGGATGGGACCAGGTTAGACGTTCCTCCTCTGCTGCTGATCAGCATGAGGAACTGGAACCAAGATGGAGGGTTTCCATGGTGACGCTGCCTTTCCAGGGCGGCTGAAGGGAGCGGAACACGTTCAGTGTTTTCTGACGTCCCTCCGACATCATTAGGTGGAAGAAGAAGAAGGTGTTTCAGAGATCCTCAGCTGAACTTCCTGAGGCTCTGAAGCGGCGCCGACCTCAGAGGGAACCAGCAGGAAGTGGAGACGATTTACTGCCTTTCACCTCTGACCTCTGATTAATGGAAACATGGCCGCCCATGGGCTCTACACGCGTGGCGGTGAACACGCCGGCCTGCGTTTGTTTGGGGGAAATGTGATGTCAGGAGGCGCCGCGCCCAGAGCCTGGCGGCTCCGTTAGAGGAAGGAAACGCTCTCACACTCAGAGCTCCTTTTAAGGAGAAAAGGCCGCGCTGCTCTGGGCCGCCGCGCCAACAGCAGCAAACTGACAAATGCAGAATGGAAACCATTAAACTCGCTTCTATTCCAAGTTCTGCACCTAACGTTCTGCCGAGACCTTCGCCATGTCACCGAGTCACTGGGCGAAGCTGCAGTCAAACATCTGGCCTCACTTCCTGTTTTTATTTTCTTCCAGGCGGAGGCCAGGCTGGCAGCCAAGAGGGCGGCGAGGGCGGAGGCCCGGGAGATCCGGATGAAGGAGCTGGAGCGCCAGCAGAAGGAGGTATCCACACCACCGTTACCATGGTTACCCATGGAGGGGGCGGGCACAGGAAACTCAGACCCATTTAGACCAACGAGGAAGAAATTATCCCATTTTCTCCCCTCATTATGAAAAAAAACAGTAATAGAGAATAAAATCCTGCAGGATGGAGACTAGGTCCGAGTTAATCTAGATCCAGGCTGTGAAACATGGAGGAAAATGACTCGAGATGAAATAAACGACTCGAGATGAAATAAACGACTCGAGATGAAATAAACGACTCGAGACAAATTAAACGACTCGAGATGAAATAAACGACTCGAGACGAATTAAACGACTCGAGTAGAAATAAACGACTCGAGACGAAATAAACGACTCGAGACGAAATAAACGACTCGAGATTAAACGACTCGAGACGAAATAAACGACTCGAGACGAAATAAACGACTCGAGATTAAATAAACGACTCGAGACGAAATAAACGACTCGAGATTAAATAAACGACTCGAGACGAAATAAACGACTCGAGACGAAATAAACGACTCGAGACGAATTAAACGACTCGAGACGAAATAAACGACTCGAGACGAATTAAACGACTCGAGATTAAATAAACGACTCGAGACGAAATAAACGACTCGAGACGAAATACACGACTCGAGATTAAATAAACGACTCGAGATTAAATAAACGACTCGAGACGAAATAAACGACTCGAGACGAAATAAACGACTCGAGATTAAATAAACGACTCGAGATTAAATAAACGACTCGAGATTAAATAAACGACTCGAGACGAATTAAACGACTCGAGACGAATTAAACGACTCGAGATTAAATAAACGACTCGAGACGAAATAAAACGACTCGAGACGAAATAAACGACTCGAGACGAAATAAACGACTCGAGACGAAATAAACGACTCGAGACGAAATAAACGACTCGAGATTAAATAAACGACTCGAGATTAAATAAACGACTCGAGACGAATTAAACGACTCGAGACGAATTAAACGACTCGAGATTAAATAAACGACTCGAGGAAATAAAACGACTCGAGACGAAATAAACGACTCGAGACGAAATAAACGACTCGAGATTAAATAAACGACTCGAGACGAAATAAACGACTCGAGACGAATTAAACGACTCGAGACGAAATAAACGACT
The DNA here is from genome assembly GCA_030533445.1 of Cyprinodon diabolis. Classification (NCBI taxonomy): domain Eukaryota; kingdom Metazoa; phylum Chordata; class Actinopteri; order Cyprinodontiformes; family Cyprinodontidae; genus Cyprinodon; species Cyprinodon diabolis. Next base: position 600,288 of record CM060068.1, on the reverse strand, counting down.
CGAGACGAATTAAACGACTCGAGACGAATTAAACGACTCGAGACGAAATAAACGACTCGAGACGAAATAAACGACTCGAGACGAAATAAACGACTCGAGATTAAACGACTCGAGACGAAATAAACGACTCGAGACGAAATAAACGACTTGAGATTAAACGACTCGAGACGAAATAAACGACTCGAGACTAAATAAACGACTCGAGATTAAATAAACGACTCGAGACGAAATAAACGACTCGAGACGAATTAAACGACTCGAGACGAAATAAACGACTCGAGACGACATAAACGACTCGAGACGAATTAAACGACTCGAGATTAAATAAACGACTCGAGACGAAATAAACGACTCGAGACGAAATAAACGACTCGAGATTAAATAAACGACTCGAGACGAAATAAACGACTCGAGATTAAATAAACGACTCGAGATTAAATAAACGACTCGAGATTAAATTAACGACTCGAGACGAATTAAACGACTCGAGACTAAATAAACGACTCGAGACGAAATAAAACGACTCGAGACGAAATAAACGACTCGAGACGAAATAAACGACTCGAGATTAAATAAACGACTCGAGACGAAATAAACGACTCGAGACTAAATAAACGACTCGAGACTAAATAAACGACTCGAGACTAAATAAACGACTCGAGATTAAATAAACGACTCGAGACGAATTAAACGACTCGAGACGAATTAAACGACTCGAGATTAAATAAACGACTCGAGAGGAAATAAAACGACTCGAGATTAAATAAACGACTCGAGACGAAATAAAACGACTCGAGACGAAATAAACGACTCGAGACGAAATAAACGACTCGAGATTAAATAAACGACTCGAGACGAAATAAACGACTCGAGACGAAATAAACGACTCGAGACTAAATAAACGACTCGAGACTAAATAAACGACTCGAGATTAAATAAACGACTCGAGATTAAATAAACGACTCGAGACGAATTAAACGACTCGAGACGAATTAAACGACTCGAGATGAAATAAACGACTCGAGACAAATTAAACGACTCGAGATGAAATAAACGACTCGAGATGAAATAAACGACTCGAGATGAAATAAACGACTCGAGACGAATTAAACGACTCGAGTAGAAATAAACGACTCGAGACGAAATAAACGACTCGAGACGAAATAAACGACTCGAGATTAAACGACTCGAGATTAAACGACTCGAGACGAAATAAACGACTCGAGACTAAATAAACGACTCGAGACGAAATAAACGACTCGAGACGAAATAAACGACTCGAGATTAAATAAACGACTCGAGACGAAATAAACGACTCGAGACGAAATAAACGACTCGAGACGAATTAAACGACTCGAGACGAATTAAACGACTCGAGATTAAATAAACGACTCGAGACGAAATAAACGACTCGAGACGAAATACACGACTCGAGATTAAATAAACGACTCGAGACGAAATAAACGACTCGAGACGAAATAAACGACTCGAGATTAAATAAACGACTCGAGATTAAATAAACGACTCGAGATTAAATAAAGGACTCGAGATTAAATAAACGACTCGAGACGAATTAAACGACTCGAGACGAATTAAACGACTCGAGACGAAATAAAACGACTCGAGACGAAATAAACGACTCGAGACGAAATAAACGACTCGAGATTAAATAAACGACTCGAGATTAAATAAACGACTCGAGATTAAATAAACGACTCGAGACGAATTAAACGACTCGAGACGAATTAAACGACTCGAGATTAAATAAACGACTCGAGAGGAAATAAAACGACTCGAGAGGAAATAAACGACTCGAGACGAAATAAACGACTCGAGATTAAATAAACGACTCGAGACGAAATAAACGACTCGAGACGAATTAAACGACTCGAGACAAAATAAACGACTCGAGACGAATTAAACGACTCGAGACGAAATAAACGACTCGAGACGAATTAAACGACTCGAGACGAAATAAACGACTCGAGACGAAATAAACGACTCGAGATTAAACGACTCGAGACGAAATAAACGACTCGAGACGAAATAAACGACTCGAGATTAAACGACTCGAGACGAAATAAACGACTCGAGACTAAATAAACGACTCGAGATTAAATAAACGACTCGAGACGAAATAAACGACTCGAGACGAAATAAACGACTCGAGACGAATTAAACGACTCGAGACGAAATAAACGACTCGAGACGACATAAACGACTCGAGACGAATTAAACGACTCGAGATTAAATAAACGACTCGAGACGAAATAAACGACTCGAGACGAAATAAACGACTCGAGATTAAATAAACGACTCGAGACGAAATAAACGACTCGAGACGAAATAAACGACTCGAGATTAAATAAACGACTCGAGATTAAATAAACGACTCGAGATTAAATTAACGACTCGAGACGAATTAAACGACTCGAGATTAAATAAACGACTCGAGACGAAATAAAACGACTCGAGACGAAATAAACGACTCGAGACGAAATAAACGACTCGAGATTAAATAAACGACTCGAGACGAAATAAACGACTCGAGACTAAATAAACGACTCGAGACTAAATAAACGACTCGAGACGAAATAAACGACTCGAGATTAAATAAACGACTCGAGATTAAATAAACGACTCGAGACGAATTAAACGACTCGAGACGAATTAAACGACTCGAGATTAAATAAACGACTCGAGAGGAAATAAAACGACTCGAGATTAAATAAACGACTCGAGACGAAATAAACGACTCGAGACGAAATAAACGACTCGAGACGAAATAAACGACTCGAGATTAAATAAACGACTCGAGACGAAATAAACGACTCGAGACTAAATAAACGACTCGAGACTAAATAAACGACTCGAGACGAAATAAACGACTCGAGATTAAATAAACGACTCGAGATTAAATAAACGACTCGAGACGAATTAAACGACTCGAGACGAATTAAACGACTCGAGATTAAATAAACGACTCGAGAGGAAATAAACAAATCAATTTGAACTAAATGACTAGGTGTGAATTTAAAAAATCAACATCCTTTCCATCCATCCAACATCTTTTCATCCTGACATCGATGATGATGAGGCTCTTCCTTGGTTCCTTTAGATGTTTAATTTATGGAATCTTCCAGACAGCAGCTGCTCCTGCATGGCCTCCAGAAGGTCAAAGGTCGTTCAAAGGCCGACCCAGAGCAGGTTGTTCTGAACCTTCAGGTTTTGGTCCATCTCGGTTTGGGCCCCGTCTGGGCCTCCAGGTGGATCCAGATTCAGGATTTTCCTCTCAGGTTTTCTTTTCAAATTTAAGCAGGATTGAGCCGGTCGATTGAATCGGTCGATTGAATCGGTCGATTGAATCGGTCGATTGAATTGGTCGGGTCCACAGGTCCACACCCAGGGGTTCTGTCCGTCTGTCTCCTCCTCATCCTAAAGTTCTAAGCTTTTCCAACTGGTTCAGGTTCAAGACCTGTGATCTGGTCTAAGAAGCGTAGATCTGCTCTGAGGAATGTAGATCTGCTCTGAGGAATGTAGACTAGGGCTGGGCGATATAGAAAAAAAGCTTATCGATAAAAAAAATGCATATTGATCGATATCGATGATTATTGAAAAGATTTGAAACCATATTTTATGTGCAGCTCTGCCTGGACTTTTTATGATATTGCTAAATGATTTAATTTTAATAAAAAACACAAACACAGACTTCCAATTAAATCTTTATTTAAACCAACTTTTTTAACCATAACAGAATTGTTTTAAAGAAAAATAACTTAAGAGACCTGAGTTATGTTATTAAATACTGACAAAGAATAAACTAAAGTGACCAGAAAAGTGACCAAAATAAATATAACAAATAAATAAATGCCCCCCCCCACCGCCGCCCCCGTTTCCTGCTTTAACCTGAGTTATTACTTTGAAGTTTTTGGCCCCTCAGCATTTTTCTCTCAATTGTTAGAACTACGTGGGAAACTGCCCACAACTGAATACATATATATATATATATATATATATATATATATATATATATATATATATATATATATATATATATATGTATTCCCGAAGATTCCTCGGAGGAGAGCCGCGCCGGGGCCTACACAGCTCGTACTCCTGCGGGTGTGAGCGGCTGAGATGATAAAAAAAAAAAGTTGGTTGTGTTATCAGACTGGTTTCACTGGTTCCCGACACATTTTACAGATGACTGTGGTTTGTTTTTTGTCCGACTTGCCATGACCGAAATACTGCCAGACTGGCGAACTACAAAAACCTTCTTTGGAACAATTTCCTCCTCCTCTCCTGCTGCGACATCTTCATGTGCTCTGTGTTGTGGTTTGAGAGGGCGGCGCTTGGTGACGGCGTGCCTGGGTCCGCGATCGTGATTGGTTGGGAGGAAGCAGTGACTAGCATAAACCTACATGCTAGGCTACAATGAGAAGGAAGGAAAACTGCGAACTTTTATCGACTCTTTTTTTCTATTGCGCCACACGTCTATCGATCGATATATATCGTTATTGAATTATCGCCCAGCCCTAATGTAGATCTGCTCTGGGGAATGTAGATCTGCTCTGGGGAATGTAGATCTGCTCTGGGGAATGTAGATCTGCTCTGGGGAATGTAGATACGCTCTGAGGAATGTAGATCTGCTCTGAGCAACGTAGATCCGCTCTGAGCAACGTAGATCTGCTCCTAGCAACATAGATCTGTTTTGGAGAATATAGATGTGCAGATGGAAGCTCTTCTGCCATGCAGACGTCCTTCCTGTTCTCTGCTCAATGTGTGGCTCTCCTGTTGCCGTGGGAACTCCTCCTGATCCTCAGGAACATGGAGAACATAGAAACATAGAACATAGAAACAGATGGTGGTTCTCTGAGGTTCTGATCCACCAGCAGAACCTGATGAAACTGGTCTGGTTCTTATTGTCTGAAGTTGAACGAATAAATAACGACTTTACTGGAAGCTCATCAATAAATGAATTAATACAAAATTTAATTATTAAAGTCGTTTCTCTCTACAGAGACAATTTATTCTTTACCTTTGATTTAAAAACAGTTTAGACGTTTTCAGCCATTAAAGCATTTCTAGAAGTTAAAGACAAACATTAAAACTCTGCTTATTGAGCCATAATGGAGGGGTCTGAGGGGCCCAGCGGGCCCCCATCTGGCCCCCACCCACACTTTGGTGCCTGTTGCAGATGGATGGGACGGGAAGGCAGCGTCTGAGGGTCAGGGGTTGTTCTCAGACCCGTGGCGGTCCAGGCCACGGCGCAGCGGCAGGATTACTGCTGCTTGCTGAGCCGTTCTGGGCGGCCGTGTGACCCGTAAACCTTTTAGCGGCGTTGGAAAGCTGATTAGTGATCTGTGCTGCTGACTGCAGGCATGGGCCGCAGAGCTGCCGGCACGCCGACGCATTCCTGGATGTTTCCTCAGAGGGTTCCGATTCTGGACCGGACCGTATCCACCATCAGAACCTGAACTCAACTCCTTCCTTCTGACCACCTGACATGGCCGCCCGCCGCTCTGCCTGCTGACTTCTAAAGAATGGCGTCTCTCCTGGTTCCCTGACGGCAGAAAGGACGGCCCGGCGTCGGCTGACGGGGCGGGGGCTTAGGGCGGCCCTTGCCGGTCGGCCCAGGGCCCCCCTATTGGGGAAGGGAACCTCGGTGAGTGGAGCCGTTGGCTGGCTGTGTAACCGAGACGCCCGGACCGCCTTGGTCTCAGGCTGCCCTCGTCCTTAATGGGGACAAAGATGGCCTCCAGTTTAATCTGCAGGCAGGCAGGCAGCGCGGCGCTGCATGCGTAGACGCAGAGGGCAAGGTGGTGGTTAGTCAGAGGGAGTCAGTGACTGAGGCTAGGTTCACCTCTGAGGAACAGACCCCCCCCCCCCCCCCCCCCCCCCCATCACCTGACCTCCTGACCTCTGGTAGAACGCCAGCAGCAGGTCTGCTACCTGACTGGATCAAAGGACTGACTTCTGATTGGACGATCATTGACTGGACAGCGGGGGGGGATAAATCTGGATTAAAGGTGTCCATTCTGGGATCAACGGGGGGGTGGGGGACCAGGGTTTGGGTTCTACCTCCATGATGAGCTGATCTTCATCTCCTCTATTAGCAGGGTTAGCATTAGCATATGGGTGTAAGCATGCAATTATTAGCATAAGGTATTAGCATATGGTTGTTAGCATGCAATTATTGGCATAAGGTATTAGCATATGGTTGTTAGCATGCAATTATTGGCATAAGGTATTAGCATATGGGTGTTAGCATGCAATTATTGGCATAAGGTATTAGCATATGGTTGTTAGCATGCAATTATTGGCATAAGGTATTAGCATATGGTTGTTAGCATGCAATTATTGGCATAAGGTATTAGCATATGGTTGTTAGCATGTGGTTGTTAGCATGTGGGGGTTAGCGTTGTGAAGTTGGGAATCTGAGTCGGAAGTATTTTCTAGCAAGATAATCGATTTTATTTATGGTCCGTTGGACGCAGAGGGAGATGGAACTGATTTAATCGTCCTAAAGACACATTTATACCAAACCACCCCAACAGCCCCTCTCTGAAATTAAACCCAGCCCCCCCTGCACAGAGAGCTCTCTCTCACTTGAACATCTGGTTATTCCCATGAAGAAAACTTAAACTTATGAAGATAAACATTTCAGACAAACCTTTTCTAGAGTAGAGAGGCTTTAGGGTCACCTGCCTACATGGCAGCAGAGACTGGAACAATCCAGTTACTGCATGTAGATGTTATTACAACGTATTAGCATACAGGCGTTAGCATGCAACTATTAGCACAAAATATTAGCATGTGAGCATTGGCATATGGGTGTTAGCATGCAGCTGTTGGTACAAGCTATTAGCAGCTGGGTGTTAGCAGCTGAATGTTAGCATGTTGGTGTTAGCATGTTAGTGTTAGCAGCGTGATGTTAGCATGTTGGTGTTAGCATGTTGATGTTAGCTTGTGGGTGTTAGCAGCTGGGTGTTAGCATGTGGCTGTTAGCATGTGGGTGTTAGCAGCTGGGCGTTAGCATGTGGGTGTTAGCATGTGGGTGTTAGCATGTGGGTGTAAGCAGCTGGGTGTTAGCATGTGGCTGTTAGCATGTGGGTGTAAGCAGCTGGGTGTTAGCATGTGGGTGTTAGCAGCTGGTTGTTACTTTGTGGGTGTTAGCATGTGGATGTTAGCATGCAGCTGTTGGTACAAGGTGTTAGCAGCTGGGTGTTAGGATGCAGGTTTTAGCATTTTGGTGTTAGCATGTGGGTGTTAGCAGCTGGGTGTTAGGATGCGGGTTTTAGCATGTTGGTGTTAGCATGTGGGTGTTAGCAGCTGGGTGTTAACAGACACAGCAGCAAATCTACAGCAGAATAGCTGAAATGCTGAGATGGCCTAGTCAAAGTCCAGACTTTTACCTAGCTTAGCGTTTATTGTAGCTCCGCTACGTGTCGGGTTCTGTTGGATGGAGGATTTCCTCCTGGTGTTTCCTAACCAGCTGAGCAGGAAAGTCCTGATCCTGATCCTTCGTTAGCGAAGGACCGTTTTTTGGACAGAAGCCCAGAGGCATGATGGGAAACGTCTGGTGGCTCAATCTGAGGCCTTAAACCTCCAGGGAACGGTTCTCCACATTCCTGAAATCCTTCATGTTTTCCTGCTGCTTTCTCCTCCATGTTCTCTGCTGATGACTGCTTCCTGCTGTTCCTCTCCCTTCCTGCAGATCTTTCAGGTGCAGAAGGTAGGACCGCTCTGATCATGACCATCATGTCTGTCTGCGCCTCAGGAGGCAGCGCAGCTGGTTGACCTTTGCCCTCTGTGTCTGTGAGCAGAAATACTACGGTCTGAACCCCGGGCTGGACGAGCGGGCTGACAGTAAATGGGGAGACATAGAGCAGTGGATGGTAGCGCCTCTGTGCTGTGATGACAAACTGCTTCCTGTTAACAGTGCTGTGTGTGGCGGTAACAGGCGGCCATGTTTGAATGCCTGATAATCTGTGTTAAACCCCTAAATGGAAAATATGGATAATAACAAATAAAAGGTTTAGCCTTGAAGCTAATCCACTTATTTAATCAGCATCACCATCTGACCCCCCCCCCCCCCCCCCCCCCCCCCACTGTGCTTGCTAGGATTAAATAACAAGGCTCGGTGTGACCTCACTGAATTCTATAGCCAATCCACATCCTGTCACCTCAGCTCACTTTATAGACACAGTTTTCTATCTAAGGGAAACCTGCAGATTGCATCGACTCATTGACTCTTCAGCAATCCCTCACACTAAGCATGCTTGTAGTGACAGTGGAGAGGAAAAACTCCCTTTGAACAGGAAGAAACCTCCAGCAGAACCAGGCTCAGTGTGAGCGGCCATCTGCTGAGGCCCACTGGAGCCTGATAACTAAAAGATCTGCCTCCCATTCTACTTTTAGAAATTCTAGGAACCACTAGTAAACCTGCAGATTGAGAGCGAAGTGCTCTGTTAGGAACATAAGGAACAATCAGATCTCTAATATCAGATGGAGCTTGGCCATTTAAGGCTTTATATGTGAGAAGGAGGATTTTAAATTCTATTCTGGATTTAACAGGAAGCCAATGAAGAGAAGCCAGGATAGGAGAGATATGATCTCTCTTTTTCATTTTCATCAGAACTCTGGCTGCAGCATTTTGGATCAGCTGAAGGCTTTTAACTACAGTTTGTGGACTTCCTGATAGTAAAGAATTACAATAGTCCAGCCTTGAAGTAACAAATGCATGGACTAGTTTCTCAGCATCACCCCTGGACAGGAGATTGCTCATTTCTGCAATGTTCCTCAGATGAAAGAAGGAAATTCTAGAAACCTCTTTGATCTGGGATTTAAATGACAGGTCCTGATCAAAAATAACACCAAGATTTTTTACTTTATTATCTGAAATCAGTTTAATCCCATCCAAATGAAGTGACTGACTAATCAGCTTCTTTTTCAGAGACTCTGGTCCAAAGACTATAACTTCTGTTTTGTCTGCATTCAGAAGCAGAAAGTTAAGAGTCATCCAGGTTTTTATGTCTTCAGACATGCCTGTAATCTATGTAATGGGTTAGCTTCATCTGGATTTATAGACAGATATAGCTGGGTATCATCAGCATAACAGTGGAAATTAATCCCATGCTGTCTAATAACTCTACCAATTGGGAGCATGTATAAAGTAAAGAGAATTGGTCCTAGCACTGATCCCTGTGGTACTCCACAGGTAACCTTTGAGCGTGTTGAAGATCTATCATTAACATAAACAAACTGAATTCGATCAGATAGATAAGATTTAAACCAGTCTAGTGCTGTTCCTTTAATTCCAACAAAATATTCAAGTCTTTCTAAAAGAATATTATGGTCAACTGTATCAAATGCAGCACTAAGATCCAACAGGACGAGCACAGATACGAGTCCATTATCTGAGGCCATGAGAATATCATTAGTGACTTTCACCAGAGCTGTTTCAGTGCTATGATGAGCTCTAAAGCCAGACTGAAACTCTTCAAAAAGTTCATTATGGTGTAAGTGATCGCAAACTTGTTTGGCAACTACTTTCTCAAGAATTTTGGATAAGAAAGGAAGATTGGATATAGGTCTATAATTAACCAAGTCATCTGGGTCAAGAGACAGTTTCTTAAGCAGAGGTTTAATTACAGCAACCTTAAAAGCTTTAGGTACATATCCCTGTAACAGAGATAGATTAATCACATCTAAAATGGAGGAGGAGATCAAAGGGAATACCTCCTTAAATAACCTGGTTGGAACTGGATCTAACATCCAAGTTGAAGGCTTAGATGAAGACAATAATTTTGCTAATTCAGAAAGTTCAACTGGATCAAAGCAGTCTAAACCCGGTTCAGATTCCATGACTACCTCAGGTACAATCGCGGATAGAGGAGTGCTTATGATCTTATTTTTAATAAGATCAATCTTATTTATAAAGATCCCATAAAATCATTGCTGCTAAGAGCAGGTGGAATGGTAGGTTCAACAGAGCTATGGCTCTGGGTGAGTTTGGCAACTGTATTAAAAAGAAATCTAGGATTATTCTTATTCTCCTCTATTAATGAGGAGAAGTATGCTGCTCTTGCTTTACAAAGGGTCCTCTTATACAGCAGTAAACCATTTTTCCAGACTAGGAAGGACTCCCGCAGGTCTGTGGAGCGATATTTTCTCTCCAGTTTCCTAGCATTTTGCTTCAAAGTACGCAGCTCTGCATTAAACCAAGGAGCAAGCTTTCTATTTTTAACGGTTTTCATTTTCAAGGGAGCTGCGTTGTCTAAGGCAGTACGCAGAGAACTAGCAACCCCATCAACAAAATCATCAACCTGTGAAGGGGAATAAGCTATGCTTTTGCACTCTGCAGCACTGCTCAGCGACACAGAGGAGAGAGAAAGTGAAGCAGATTCTTTAAAATTTATAACTGCTCTATCTGATAAAGATCTACTAAAATTGAACCTTCTTTTGGGGGAGGAGAACTCTGTTAAAGTAATCCTGAAGGTTATTAGAAAGTGGTCAGAGAGGACAGGGTTGTGAGGAAATACTGTTATTTCTTCACATTCTATGCCGTATGTCAGCACAAGATCCAAAGTATGAAGATGAGAATGTGTGGGACTATTCACATTTTGAACAAAGCCAACAGCATCTAAGCATTAAAGCTATGTGACTTGGTGTCAGAGAGGAACCTCCGAGGCAGGAAGGAAGGAGCCTGGTCTGCATGGTTCCAGTCATGGCTGTGGTTGGTTGAAGGTTTGGATCCTTTCTTGGCTTGCAGGTTTTTCTGGGCTGAACTTGGTGAATGTAGGATCTGACTAACTGGACTAATCTGTGGTCTGACTTCATCTCTTCCTCTCTTATACCTGTGCTCCTCTTCCTCATTCAGGAGGACAGTGAGAAGTTCTCGCGTTCTTCCCGGATCCATGCGGTTTGTATCCTCTGGTTCCGTCCCTCTGTGGTCTAGCAGCTGCAGTAGTTGAACTTTCTCCGAGTTTTTACTGAACATCTAAACCGTTGCGGTTGTTTGGGTTCAGAACCGGCCCGTGGATCGCTGAACCCTTCCTGCTCACTAACTCGCCTTCTCCTCTCCCCGCAGCTTTCCGATGACGATGAGCGGATGTCGGTGGGAAGCCGCAGTAGCGTCCGGGTCAGTATCCATCCAACCGTTGCTTCTGAGTTCTGGTTCTGATCCACAGAGCCAGACGGACCTTCTGTCTGTTCATGAAGCTGTGTTTCCTCCCTCAGTCGGACCTGGACTCTGTGGGGGCCTACGGTGGAGAGGTGAGCCTTCATGTTTGCTGATGGGTCATAGTGAACATGGTTCCGGTCCGGTTCTGTCTGAGCAGAACCGGTACCCTGCATGTGGTCTGACTCGGCATGTGGGCTAACCCGAGTCCGGTGGTTCTGCCGTCCTCTGTGTCTCCCAGGGTTCCGCTCTGCACCACAAATCAAAGAAGAAGAAGAAGCATAGGCATAAGGACAGAACTGTATGTGTGAGTGATCGGGTCGGGTCGGGCCGGTCCCGTAGCGGTTCTGGGGGCCGTCTCATCGGTGTGCTTGTTGTTCACAGAGACATGGTTTCAGCGATGATGGCGGCGAGCTCTCCAGCAGGGTCAGTAGCTGCGTGACCCGCTAACCCCTGATTGCTGTGCAGGAAACTAACAGCAGCAGGTTCTGATCCGCAGATTTATAGGACCAGACCAGTGGTTCTGCTCCGCACAGCCGCATGAGGTCCAAACTGGGCTCATGGTCGGAGGATTGTGGGACCACTGGTCCACCTGCATGTTCTGTGTTGGTTGTGAACCTAAAGTTCTGATGGGATGGCGTGTTTGATGGCTGTTTGTTCCTGTTGTCGCCTCAGAGCTCCAGACTGAGCGATGAAGGTCCGATGTCTCGGTCCAGACTGGACCTGCAGCCGGTGGGTGTTCTGTGTTTGGTTCTGGACGTCTCTAACCAGTCTAACAAGCATGCAGGTCCATGGCCCGGTCCAAACGAGGGCCATCATGGATTGGTTCTGAGTTTGGTGTGGTCTGCATGCGTTTGGTTCTGGTTCTGAGTTTGGTTCTGGTTCTGGTTCTGAGTGGTCTGCATGCGTTTGGTTCTGGTTCTGAGTTTGGTTCTGGTTCTGGTTCTGAGTGGTCTGCATGCGTTTGGTTCTGGTTCTGAGTTTGGTTCTGGTCCTGGTTCTGAGTGGTCTGCATGCGTTTGGTTCTGGTTCTGAGTTTGGTTCTGAGTTTGGTTCTGAGTTTGGTTCTGGTTCTGAGTTTGGTTCTGGTTCTGAGTTTGGTTCTGGTTCTGAGTTTGGTTCTGAGTTTGGTTCTGGTTCTGAGTTTGGTTCTGGTTCTGAGTTTGGTGTGGTCTGCATGCGTTTGGTTCTGGTTCTGCGTTTCCAGTGATTGAGGACCGTCCTAATTGGACCCGTTTCGTCCTCCCAGGCGTCTCATTCCTCCTTGGACCTGTACGGACTCAGCGGTCCGTCCTCTTCCAGAACCTCCAGCTTGTCTTTCGCTGGTTATCAGGTCTGTATGCAGTCTTTAGATCCGGTTCTGGTCGGACCCGTCTGCGTCCAGTTTCCAGTATCTCGGTTCCGTCCCGCCTCCCAGCTGGTTCTCCTCGGCCCGGTTTTTTCTGACCCGTCTCTCTTGCAGGGTTCTGTCCATGAAGACAGTCTGAGTCTGTGCAGCGGGTCCCGCAGAGCCTGCGGGTCGCACGTAAGAACCACAGAAGGTCCGAATGCTCTAAAGGTAGATCTGCATCTATTAGAGTGACGGAACGTGTCCTGTCTACTTCCTGCAGCCTGTAGAGTACAGCAGCTACCGCAGCTCCAGAGCTTCCAGCAGAACCAGTTCAGCCCGGACCAGCCCAGTGGTGAGAGTCCAGTCTTTGTGCAGCTCACTGTTCTGCATGTTCTGTAGAACCGGTCCGCTTGGTGGGGCGGGGGAACCTGGGTCGGAACCAGACCAGCAAAGACTTGTTTCAGTGACCCGTTGGTTCCGTCTGTAGATGCTGCATCTGGACCCAAGGAGCTTCAGACGGGAACAATCAGAGGAACCATGATCCGGTCCAGATGGAAAGAGCTTCATCTGCGGTTCTGAAGACCCGTTCTGATCCCTGTGGTGGTCCAAAGCCCTCATCTTGTTCTGGGATGGATCATAATGGAAAGCCTGGGTTCTACCAGTCCTACTGGACCTCCTCTGAACTTAGGCCCATGGGGAGACCCGGAGCCTTGGGGTTCTCAGGTCCCGCCTCTCTGGGAGGAGGAAACGGGTCAGAACCAGAACCCTCTGACCCTCCATTTGGAGCCTCTCTGGGTTCCTCTCAGCTGGTTCAGTAGAACCCAGGAGCATTAGCCCCGCCCCCTCAGGACTGGACGTCCTTTAGAACAATGGTTCCTTCCCTGCTGTCCCCCAGTTAACCTGAACCAGAGGACTCCTCCTCCTCCTCCTCCTTCTCCTCCTCGGGCAGAGGGTTTGAGAACCTGCTCTGAAAGGTTCTGGTCAGGAGTTTAGATCCAGAATGAGCTCCAGCCGGTCCTGCATGAAGATGCCTGATAAGATGAAGGAGATTTGAGTCCAAACTGATTGATGTGAACTCGTTTCCTCCTTCAGTCCCTGTGGAGCAAAGACTGCCCCCTGCTGGCAGCTTCCTGGAATTCCTTCAGAGCAAAACAAATATTTGTTTAGCCTCTGAGCTCCAGTCCAGCAGGTCGGTCCTGCTGGACCTGCTGCTAGATAACACCTGCATGCTGCACGTCGTTCTGAGTGATAACCGTCAGCTGCAGGTCTCTCTCTGACTGCTCTCTGTGTGTCGCCCCCTGGTGGACGTAGCAGGACGGCTCTGTGGCCAGTTTTCTGAGGAACGCCGTCAGCAGCAGAGACCTGGATGATGTCACCATTCCTGACTTCACTGAAGTAAGTTCCTGGCCGTGAGTGAGTCCGGTGCACGGTGTGGATCTTAGCGGACCTGGCTGAGTCCAGGAGGTTCTGGTTCTGATCCGACTCCTGCTTTAACTGATTGATCTGCTGCTGAGATGTGAAACAAACCTGACGGCTCACCTTCTTCAGCCTGACGCCTCCTCCTCAGCTTCTGCTTGTCCTGACCGTCTGTCCTTTGTCTCCACAGGTGGAGGACAGAGACTACCTTGAAAAGGTGAGACAGATGTTCTCCAGCTGTTTGGAAACATTCCTTGTTTTGCTCTGAGTCTCTGAGCGGAACACGGCCCTCAGAGAACCTGGAGGTCTGTTAGATGATGGTGGTTTGTCTTCCAGGGACCTCGAGCAGCTTCGGCCCTCACGGCCGCCACGCTCACCTCCGTAGGAGGCACGTCGTCCCGCAGAGGGAGCGGAGAGACGGCTCTGACCGTGGACGCCGAGAGCTCCATCAGGGAGATCAAGGTGAGGTGCGAGGCCGTTGATCGGGGCGCGGCGGCGCCAGGAGCTGTTCTTCAGACCCAGACATGTTCCAGTTCTCAGAGGAACATAGAAGGTTCTGGAAAAGATGCGAGTTCTTTAGCCGAAGCGCCGGTTCTGACCGCCTCCATGTCACATGTCCTCCTGCTGACCTCTGCTTCTCCTTCATCACCACGCTGCTCCTCCTCTCTGCTCTCCTCCTTCCCCGCTGCTGCTGCTGCTGCCTCCACCAGGAGATCCATGAGCTGAAAGATCAGATTCAGGACGTGGAAGCAAAGTACCTCCAGAACCTGAAGGAAGTGAAGGTAGATGAATCCCACCTTCAGAGGCGAGCATGAAGCTGCAGCTTGTAGGACTCACTCTGCTTCTTTAGTAGTTCCTCAGGTTTCTCTGAAGGCTTCCTTCACCGCCGTCTCCTCTAGCTACGGACGCAGTCTAACTTCCGGCTCCTTCTCCTCAGGATGCAATGGCAGAAGTGGAGGAGAAGTACCGCAAGGCCATGGTGTCCAACGCCCAGCTGGACAACGAGAAGAACAACCTGATGTACCAGGTGGACACGCTCAAAGACTCTCTGATGGAGCTGGAGGAGCTGCTCTCAGAGTCACGGCGGGAATTCGACGAAAAGGTCAAGGTGAGAGTTGATGGAGTCGGTGAGCAGGAAGTTAGCTCAACCAGGCGCCAGGTTCACTTATAACCTGTTAAGGTCGACTAAGGTCAACGCTCAGCAGCAGCGACTGGATATCAGAGGATATGTGGTTCATGGTAAATAGATGCACTTCTGGCCGTTATTGGTATTGGATTTTGTAAAGTCAAATATAGTCTTCAATCATTCATGCAATCTCTGATCCCATGACCCCGCCCCCTCCTGGCATGACTTGAAAATATATATATATATATGTATAAATATAATGAGTTAGTTGTGATGGGCGGTCCAGTCGGTTCCTGCTCCCTCTAACGTCCTGCTGTCCCTGCAGGACTTGGAGCGGCAGAGACACGCCCACAGCGTCCTTCAGTTCCAGTTCAGCGAGATGAAGCAGACGCTGCAGCAGAGCGAGGAGCTGCTGAACGTGAGTACCCTCCTCCTCCTGCTCCTCCTCCTCCTGCTCCGCCTTCTGGACCTGGCCAGAACACGCTGCATGCTCTGCTGCACACTCTGTTCCTCCTCCTCCTGCTCCCAGTCACCCAGCTTCTCTCCTCCTTCATGCTCAGGAGATCCGTCAGCTGCGTCTGAAGCAGGAGGCGCAGCGTAGAGAGATCGGCGACCTGCAGGAGACGTTGGAGTGGAAGGAGAAGAAGATGGGGGTACGGATCCAGACCCTGAACGCACCTCCTTCCTTCTTTGCATGAAATGTTTCCTCCTCTGCCTTCTCACCCTTTTCTCTGCGCTCTGCTTCTCACCGCCTCTGTCAGGCGTTAGAGCGCCAGAAAGAATACGCAGACGCCATCCGCCTGGAGCGCGATGAGCTCAGAGAGGAGGTGGTGCAGCTGAAGGATGTTCTGAAGGTAGTCTGTAAAAATGGCTGCTGGTTCTGCTGAAGCGTCTGAGTGCCGCTAACATGGCCGCTCTCTGCAGAAACACGGAATCGTCCTGGGTCCCGACCTGAGCATCAACGGCGAGGCCGGACAGTCGGACGCGCCGCGCTCTCCTGGCGAGGAGTCGCTTTCCCAGACGCCTCCGGATTCCCAGACGTCTGCGGCTGAAGGGAACAGCGTGCTCGGTAAAACCTCCACTTCCTGTTTCCTGCGCATGGCTTGGTGTGGCTAACCGACGGAGCTCCGCTGCTGCTGGGAGCTCCTCAGGTTCCGCTCTGTCTTCCTGCCGTCGTCTGCAGGTGATCCTCTGATCTTCCAGCTTTCACTTCCTGTTGCATCCAAGCTGCCATTTTAGTTCAAACCCAGAAGGTTCTGCTCCAGAGATGGACCACAGCTCTCTGTTTAACGAGAGGAGAAGTTCCAGGAGCGAGTCCTCAGCCCTGAGGAGCTCCAGGTAGCTGCACCTTTTATGGGTTCTTAGTGAAGAGAAGGAAATCTAGAGGATCACCAGGTAGCTTCCTGTGTTCAGGTGAAGCAGTCAGTAACTTACCTGGATAACCGACACCTCCGCCTGGTCTTCATCATTAAAGCTCCATCACAGCAGCATGAAGCAGACCTGATGGAGGAGGAGCTGACCAACCCTCTAAGGGACGCTGTTAGCATCCAGTCTGCTCTGGTTCTGATGGGTCACCAGCTGTAGTGATGCTGAGGCTGATTTATCCTCAGAAACCAGGTGGGCTGAACGCAGATATGCCCCGCCCCCTTCCACAGACAGGAGGCCTCTGATTGGTCAAATCTGCATCCACTATACTCCTTATGGTACGCTGTACGTATTTCTGTTTGGTTCCTGACCGCCTTGTTCTGTTAGTCTGACCGCCATTGTGGAAACGGAGGTGCGCGAGAACGCTGGGACCCCTTCTTTTTGGCCCTCATGTCCCTCCGTTGTCGCACAAACTTGCCCCCACTTTCTCTCTGCCTCGGCCGTATCTAGACCCACAGCTAGTTCCTGATTGGCCCTCTGGCGTTGTGGCGTGGAATAACGCAGACCACGCTTCAATATTGGGCAGAAATCAAAAATATCTGCGATAAACTGACGGCGATAAACTGACGGCGATAAACTGCTGCAATAAACTGACGGCGATAAACTGACAGCGATAAACTGACTGCGATAAACTGCTGCGATAAACTGCTGCGATAAACTGCTGCGATAAACTGACAGCGATAAACTGACGGCGATAAACTGACGGCGATAAACTGACAGCGATAAACTGACAGCGATAAACTGCTGCGATAAACTGACGGCGATAAACTGACTGCGATAAACTGACTGCGATAAACTGCTTCAGGACGATAACCAGGCCTTCAGGCTGAAACTAATTTGATGTTATCGCCGCTACCAAATAAAAATGAAATATAGCCTTTATATAAACACTAAATTAAAGGCTTTTATTTTAGGTCTCGAGTTTTTAGCTTCTCCGTTTTGATCATTAAAAAAAAGACCCATTTAAAAAATGATGTTTGCTGGGTTCATATTTGATTTATTTAAAATATATAAATATGTTTTTATAAATAATGATAAAGACTCTGTCATCATTTATTCATCCTTTATAGTTGTAAAACCTTTACAGGCGTTCTGTTATTATTTCTATCTGTAATCAGGCAGAAAACTTTAGCTTTAACTGATTAATTAAACTAAAGGTTACTTTCCCCAACATGTCAATCAATGAAGTTTTCTGGATAATATAAGAACCTGTAAAACAGCCTAATAAGGCAAAATTTACCAAACCGGGATTTAAAAAATTAAAAAAAAGAGGAAATATAGAAAGAATAGAGAAAACCTTTCAGACAAAAGGAAGCGATTCACATCCTGACTGATGGATGCAGGGAAATGGTTCCGGCAGTCAGCCTCCATCTTCCTCAGGGCATCCAGCCCTCTGAGCCCCCGTAGCTAACGCTGGAGCTAACGCTGGAGCTAGCGCTGGAGCTAACGTTAGAGCTAACGCTCCACCGGTGGGGGGGGTGGGGGGTTGAGGAGAAGGTAAACTCCAGGTAAGAAGCTGACTGCTGCACAGCCTGTAAGGTTTGGTTTCCTGCTGTTCTGACGCCTCTTGGTGGTCTTCCTCTCACTTCGTGGTCTTCCTCCCTCTTCGTGGTCTTCCTCCCTCTGCGTGGTCTTCCTCCCTCTGCGTGGTCTTCCTCCCTCTTGGTGGTCTTCCTCCCTCTTGGTGGTCTTCCTCCCTCTTGGTGGTCTTCCTCCCTCTTGGTGGTCTTCCTGCCTCTTCGTGGTCTTCCTGCCTCTTCGTGGTCTTCCTCCCACTTCGTGGTCGTCCTCCCTCTTGGTGGTCTTCCTCCCTCTTGGTGGTCTTCCTCCCTCTTCGTGGTCTTCCTCCCACTTCGTGGTCTTCCTCCCACTTCGTGGTCTTCCTCCCTCTTCGTGGTCTTCCTCCCTCTTGGTGGCCTTCCTCCCTCTTCGTGGTCTTCTTCCCTCTTGGTGGTCTTGGTTATTCTCTCTCTGGCTTTGATCGGTGGGTGTTGGTCTGTGATCGCTGGCAGCCGATGTTTCTCTCTTTCTGTTTGGGGATAACTGTTCAGATCGAGACTTTCTTGCTCTCCTGAGGTGGTAAAGTTCTCCACCTCGTGGCTCCTCCTCTTCTCCTGCTTCCTCTGCCGCTGTCGGACATCTTGGCTCTGAGCTTCTCTTTCTGTCTCCAGAATCGGCTGGTTGTCCTATCTTTGCCTTACCTTCTGCCAGTGCACCTTCTGATGAAGTTTACAGAAGTCTCCTTTTCTTGGCCTCTTATCACCGTTTGCTCTTCATGATATCCAGGCGGCACAGAGGAGGAGGTAGAGCAAGAGGAGCAGCGAGAATCACTGGAGGATGACCAAGAAAATAAGTTCATGGTTGATGTTGAAGGACCTCCAAAGGAGCAGGAGACATCCTTACCCTCTGAGGTCCACAGTCACCTCCAAAGTGCTGCAGCCTCTAAAGCTAGCGTCATTGTCAGCCGTGACTTTCAGGAGATTCAGGAGTCTGAAGGAAATGTTCCCCAGACAGAGAAATGTGAGCAGGGTCACTCCAAAGGTCACCCAGAAAAACATGAAACCAACCCTTCAGAAGGTCAAGAAAGCATGCTGGACATCGGCGAGGGAGGCGATGTTCCACAGCCTCAGGAAACTCTTGGACAAGCTGTTACATCGGAACATCTGGCCGAGGAATACGTCCCGGTCAGATCAAACACAGAACCGTTACAAGAACCAGAGGAGCCAGAGAACCGAGAGGCTGAGGAAACGGCGAGTAAACCCCAGTCTCAGATTTCTACAACTTCAGCAAAAAAGAAGAAGAAGAAGAAGAAAGGAAAGAAGAAAGGAACTCATGAAAACAAAGACCAACAAAGACCTGGAACCGAGAAGGAAACGGGCCAAACAGATTCAGTGGTGTGTACCGACGGGCCCGCAGCAGAACCTGGATCTGTTGTGTCCATCTCTGAGTCTGCTCAGGGCAATCCAGAACCGGACCAAGTGGACGCTGCTAAATGCAGCGAAAATTTTTCTCTCAAGGAGAATCTGCACGAACCGAACCCAGATCATGACAACAAGGAAACTATGAATACCCAGAATCTAGAAGCTGAAGCTCTGGAACCAAGCAAGAAGCTCCTCAAAGAAACCAGAGCTGGGCATCATGAGGACCCAAAGGATGAGGAAAAACCTGCAGAACCAAAGAGTCTGGAATATGAGGCTCCAGACAATCTCACTGAAGGTTCTTCTCCTCTCAAGTACCATAAGGAATGTTCTAGAATAACCAGTCATGATCCAGAGGGCAGTCTTCTAACGTCTAAGGACAGCGGGTCACCTTTGAATGAAGATGCCTCCATCAGAGAGGACATCCCAGGAGTCCCGCAATCAAGCCCAGATCAGTTCTCGGATGAGGAGGAACACGGAGATGCTCTGGGACCTTCAGAAACATCTGGTCTCACTGAGACAAGGTTGGACCTTTCAGAAGATGAACAGAGTCAGGGAAGATCTAGAGAAGCAGACAAACCGGAACCCGAGGAACCGACTAAAGGATTCCTCCAAGATGATCAAGTTGCGGAATCTGTACCAGAGTCCAGAATGGTTGGAGACGATGGCAGAGTCACTGCAGAAGAGGATGTTGCCATAGAAACCCCCGATACTTCTAATGAAACCAGAGTAGATCTTGTTAAGTTGGTCCAAAGCCATGAAGAAAAACCTGATTCAGTAACGGAAATCCCAAAATGTTCCTCAGAATTTGGATTAATGAGGGAACCTGGTGAGTCTGACCCTAACCCTATGGGTGAAGAAGATTTGAAGCCATCAGATGAAAAAGAGACGGAACCTCCAACCAGTCCTGATCCGGAAGGAAACCCCCAGAAATCTGGTGGCATTCCTGATTCTCCGAGTGGAGAAGACTCGTCACGAGACGCCAGTGTGAAAAACATCCACAGCGAGTTGGAACCTGTGGATGGAGATGAAACGATGACTACCAACCCTGAAGGTATCTCGGAGTCCTTTAGAGAAGAAGACGGTGTCCCTGAAACACGCGTTCCTGAAGGTGATGGAGTTCCTGCTGAGTCAGAATCTACTGATGGTTCCAAGACTGACCAGGATGAGGACTCCAAAGATGAGCCCATAGACTCATCAGCTGGGAACATCAGCAGCCCCTCCAGGAAGGAACCCAGAGAGTGTCCTGAGGAGGCATCTGAGCCAGACCATGGAGAACCAAAGACCTCTGGAGATGATGATCCACAGATGGAAGAAGGCAGTGCAGAGAACCAAGAGTTGAATGAAGAACCAGAAGATCCACAGGCAGAGGGCAGAAAAGAGGCAGAGGGTGTAGATCTAACTAAAGCAGATGCTAAAGAGAAAGCTTCTACTAGGCCTCCTAAAGAGGACCAGACAGAGTTCTTAGAGGAGTTGAAAGGTTCTCCTGCACATCCAGAACCAGAAGATAATCCCAACAACAAGGAAATCAAACCTTCACCATGTCCTCCAGTAGAGCAGATCAACAAGTCAGTAGGAAAAGCTGAAAGTGGCGCTTCATCTCCACTCGCTCATCTGAACAGCGAGGAGGAGGAGGAGGAAGATGAGGGACAGTCTTTTGATTTCGATGACTCAGACTTAGAAGCAGCTGTTGCATCTGCTCAATCCAACCAACCTGAACCAGCAGACATTGAGGAGCAAACTACGGCCAAAGTGGGTGAAGTCAACGGGAACGGTCCGGAGCTTTTCCAAACTACGGTGGAAACTAACGGAAGAGATGGTGAGAAGTTTCCTGAGGAGGACGCTAAGGAGGCCATTCTATTGGAAGAAGGAGCAGAACCTCAGAACTGTCCTCGGCGTGGAGACGCTATACCTGAAACCCTGGAAGATGTTACAGAGTGCATCCAGCAGGAGGCGTCCTCTGCAGTAGAGCTAGGATTGGACGCAGCGGAGCTGACTACGGATTCAGGAAAGATTCCAGAACAATCCGTCCAGTCAGGGAAGGATTCCAAGAAGAAGAAGGGCAAAGGAAAGGGCAAGGAGGACTGTAAGATGGCTTAGGCAGCAAATACCGGGGGGGGGGGGGGGGGGGGGGGGGTTCTAGAGCTGGAACACCCAGACCTGCATCAGATGGCTTCAGTGGTGACATTAGGTGGTTAGTAGTCTCAGACGGGGGAGGAGCTTCCTTCAGCATGGACAGCATCATCGCGGGGTGGGTGGGGGGGGCAGCATCAGCAGCTGGACTTTAAATAATAATAATAATGGAACTAAATGAATCTCACAGCCTCTGCTTTGGACCCTGGGGAGCTGATGCAGCCTGACTCTGAGTCAGAGGCGCTGGCAGGATGTTTCATTGTTACCGTGGTTCTGGGAGGGGGGGGTCTGAACTAGTCACCTGGTCTCTGCAGGAGAGACTAGAGGTTAGGAAGAAGCACCAAGAAGAGAACCCACACAGGGATCCCCATTAGACTCAACGCCAGACCTCATAAAGACCTCCCTGCTCCTTCCTCCCTCGTTAGCCTCCTCTGGTCTGCATGTGGGCCAAATCCAGCCGGAACCGGACCATCAACCGTTCCGAGTCAGTATCTCTGGACGTCTTCGAACCAACAGGTTTCTGGTGACTCCTGGACATCAGCGGTTTGGACCGGTACCGCCGTCCTCCATTGGTTCTGCAGCACCACTGATGGACTATCACTGTTTTTATGCAGCTCTTAAATGTTCTTTATCTTTGTAACACAAACTGTGTTTTTCTGGTCAATGCTTCTTCTAAAGCAGCTTTTAAAGGTTTTATCTGTCAGAACCAGGATGAGGTTTGGACTCTACCGGGTCCCATCAGAATGTTTTTAAACATCTTTGCATCTTGTTGCACTAAAACGGTTGAATCCTGCTGTTTGATACCCAGATCTAAATAAACCTGGAATGAAGACGCTGTGTCTCTGTGGACGTGGTTTGTGGGCATGGGGTGTCTCCGTGGACACAATGTGTCTCTGTGGACACGTCGTGTCTATATGGGCGCGGTGTGTTTGTGGACGGCCAGTATTTCTGTGGATGCATTGTCTCTGTGGACGCCTAGTGTCTCTGGGCGTGGCGTCTCTGTGGACGCCTAGTGTCTCTGGGTGCCTAGTGTCTCTGCAGGCACGGTGTTTCTGTGGACGCCTAGTGTCTCTGTAGGTGCGGCGTGTCTCTGGGTGTGGCGTCTCTGTGGACACCTAGTGTCTCTGTGGACGCCTAGTGTCTGTGGGCGCCTAGTGTCTCTTTGGATGCCTAGTGTCTCTGTGGACGCCTAGTGTCTCTGTGGACGCCTAGCGTCTCTGTGGGCGCCTAGTGTCTCGGTGGACGCCTAGCGTCTCTGTGGGCGCCTAGTGTCTCGGTGGACGCCTAGTGTCTCTGTGGACGCCTAATGTCTCTGGGTGCCTAGTGTCTCTGCAGGCACGGTGTTTCTGTGGACGCCCAGTGTCTCGGTGGACGCCTAGTGTCTCTGTGGACGCCTAGCGTCTCTGGGTGCCTAGTGTCTCTGCAGGCACGGTGTCTCTGTGGACGCCCAGTGTCTCTGTAGGTGAGGTGTGTCTCTGGGCGTGGCGTCTCTGTGGACACCTAGTGTCTCTGGGTGCCTAGTGTCTCTGCAGGCACGGTGTTTCTGTGGACGCGTAGTGTCTCTGTAGGTGCGGCGTGTCTCTGGGTTTGGCGTCTCTGTGGACGCCTAGTGTCTGTGGGCGCCTAGTGTCTCTTTGGATGCCTAGCGTCTCTGTGGACGCCTAGCGTCTCTGTGGGCGCCTAGTGTCTCTTTGGATGCCTAGCGTCTCTGTGGACGCCTAGCGTCTCTGTGGGCGCGGGGTGTTTAGAGTTTATTTAGATGCGCTTATATTAGAGCAAATAGGGTTGTTTCTAAATGCATACTTTAAAGAAATGTTCCTGGTCCAGGTAGCTAACAAGCTAGCTGCTAACAGTAGCATGGCTGCTAATGGCTTGCTAACCAGCTAACCTTAGCTAAGAATCAGCTAACTGTAGTTCTATCTTTTACATAAAGCAGAGCATGAGAGGAAAGGAGCAGAAGACAAAGACTTGGTGCCCGTTTAAACTTAATGGGGGGGGGGGGGAGTTCGCAAATAGAATTAAAGATAAAAAAGGATTTTATTTCTAGGCCATATTGCCAAGCTATACTCTGTGGACACGGCGTCTCTGTGGACGCCCAGTGTCTCTGTGGACGCCTAGTGTCTCTGTGGACGCCCAGTGTCTCTGTGGACGCCTAGGGTCTCTGTGGACGCCCAGTGTCTCTGTGGACGCCCAGTGTCTCTGTGGACGCCTAGGGTCTCTCTGGACGTCTAGTGTCTCTGTGGACGTCTAGTGTCTGTGGACGCCTAGTGTCTCTGTGGACGTCTAGTGTCTCTGTGGACGTCTAGTGTCTCTGTGGACGCCTAGTGTCTCTGTGGACGCCCAGTGTCTCTGTGGACGCCCAGTGTCTCTGTGGACGTCTAGTGTCTCTGTGGACGCCTAGGGTCTCTGTGAACGCCTAGTGTCTCTGTGGACCCCTAGTGTCTCTGTGGACGCCCAGTGTCTCTGTGGACGCCCAGTGTCTCTGTGGACGCCCAGTGTCTCTGTGGACGTCTAGTGTCTGTGGATGTCTAGTGTCTCTGTGGACGCCTAGTGTCTCTGGACGCGGCGTCTCTTTCCCTCCTCTCCAGAGCCACTGCATGCTCACCCACCCCTCCTCCGTCACTCGTCCTCCTGGACGCTGCTGTGTTGCATGCCTTGGTCCTCCCCTCCCTGGCTCCTCCCCTCCCCGGCTCCTCCCCTCCCTCTGGTATGTTCCCCATTTTCCTTTTCATTTATTGATGTGTGATTCTTTTTCTTTCCAACAATCCGATCTTCTGGTGGTGATCTTCATCAGTGGACATTTTAGCAACGGAAATGTGTTTAGAAAATCACATTTCATTCACCATAATTCAAAATGTCTGAGGACATATAGAACGCGTTCTAGTGAATTGACCGCCGCAGACGGGCTGATGTCTGCGGCAGTCAATTCACTACAATGTCCGTCGCATTCTAGTAAAATTAGAAACCGCCTCAGTCTAAGTTCTCCTGAGGATAAAGTCTGGTTTTAGGAAGGTTTGGGGTACAGGGGCCAGAGTGGTTCCAGTAGGGGCCAAATTGCTTCCAGTAGGGGCCAGAGTGGTTCCAGTAGGGTCCAAAGTGGTTCCAGTAGGGGCCAGAGTGGTTCCAGTAGGGGCCAGAGTGCTTCCAGTAGGGGCCAGAGTGCTTCCAGTAGGGTCCAGAGTGGTTCCAGTAGGGTCCAGAGTGGTTCCAGTAGGGTCCAAAGTGCTTCCAATAGGGGCCAGAGTGGTTCCAGTAGGGGCCAGAGTGGTTCCAGTAGGGTCCAAAGTGGTTCCAGTAGGGTCCAGAGTGGTTCCAGTAGGGTCCAGAGTGGTTCCAGTAGGGTCCATAGTGGTTCCAGTAGGGGCCAGAGTGGTTCCAGTAGGGGCCAGAGTGCTTCCAGTAGGGGCCAATGTGCTTCCAGTAGGGGCCAGAGTGGTTCCAGTAGGGGCCAGAGTGGTTCCAGTAGGGTCCAAAGTGGTTCCAGTAGGGTCCAAAGTGGTTCCAGTAGGGTCCAGAGTGGTTCCAGTAGGGTCCAAAGTGGTTCCAGTAGGGTCCAGAGTGGTTCCAGTAGGGTCCAAAGTGCTTCCAGTAGGGTCCAAAGTGCTTCCAGTAGGGTCCAAAGTGCTTCCAGTAGGGTCCAGAGTGGTTCCAGTAGGGTCCAGAGTGCTTCCAGTAGGGTCCAAAGTGCTTCCAGTAGGGTCCAGAGTGGTTCCAGTAGGGTCCAAAGTGGTTCCAGTAGGGTCCAAAGTGGTTCCAGTAGGGTCCAGAGTGGTTCCAGTAGGGTCCAAAGTGGTTCCAGTAGGGTCCAAAGTGGTTCCAGTAGGGTCCAGAGTGGTTCCAGTAGGGTCCAGAGTGGTTCCAGTAGGGTCCAGAGTGGTTCCAGTAGGGGCCAGAGTGGTTCCAGTAGGGTCCAGAGTGGTTCCAGTAGGGTCCAGAGTGGTTCCAGTAGGGGCCAGAGTATTTTCAGTAGGGTCCAAAGTGCTTCCAGTAGGGGCCAGAGTGGTTCCAGTAGGGTCCAAAGTGGTTCCAGTAGGGTCCAAAGTGGTTCCAGTAGGGTCCAGAGTGGTTCCAGTAGGGTCCAGAGTGCTTCCAGTATGGTCCAGAGTGGTTCCAGTAGGGTCCAGAGTGGTTCCAGTAGGGTCCAGAGTGGTTCCAGTAGGGTCCAGAGTGGTTCCAGTAGGGGCCAGAGTATTTTCAGTAGGGTCCAAAGTGCTTCCAGTAGGGTCCAGAGTGGTTCCAGTAGGGTCCAAAGTGGTTCCAGTAGGGTCCAGAGTGGTTCCAGTAGGGTCCAGAGTGGTTCCAGTAGGGTCCAAAGTGGTTCCAGTAGGGTCCAAAGTGGTTCCAGTAGGGTCCAGAGTGGTTCCAGTAGGGTCCAGAGTGGTTCCAGTAGGGTCCAAAGTGGTTCCAGTAGGGTCCAGAGTGGTTCCAGTAGGGTCCAGAGTGGTTCCAGTAGGGTCCAGAGTGGTTCCAGTAGGGTCCAGAGTGCTTCCAGTATGGTCCAGAGTGGTTCCAGTAGGGTCCAGAGTGGTTCCAGTAGGGTCCAGAGTGGTTCCAGTAGGGTCCAGAGTGCTTCCAGTATGGTCCAGAGTGCTTCCAGTATGGTCCAGAGTGGTTCCAGTAGGGTCCAGAGTGGTTCCAGTAGGGTCCAGAGTGGTTCCAGTAGGGTCCAGAGTGGTTCCAGTAGGGGCCAGAGTGCTTCCAGTATGGTCCAGAGTGCTTCCAGTATGGTCCAGAGTGGTTCCAGTAGGGTCCAGAGTAGTTCCAGTAGGGGCCAGAGTATTTTCAGTAGGGTCCAAAGTTTGTCGGTCAGCTGATGGTTGCCATGGAAACTTTAAAGGAGACCTTTGGAGATGTTTCTCCATCTCTGTGACTGAAGGTAATAAGTGACCCTGGTCCAGTTGGGAGGAAGACCTCCGCCTCGCTGTCTGCTTTAGCAGAAGATCTCTGAAATGTGAGCAGCTTAAAGCATCGGAAGCGAAATCTGAGATGTCCTCCAACCAAAGGTGGAGGTTTCTCCTCTTCCTCTCCTGATGAAGATCCTTCAGCTGATGACCGGATCAGTTGGAAAGAAAAGCTGCTGATTGCTGCTCAGATTAACGCCGTGAGTTCTGCGTTTCAGAGATCCGTCTGAGGAAGCTGGTGGACGAGCGAGAGCGAATGATCGAGCAGGTGAGTTTCTCCTGAAGGTGGTCAGATGTTCTCAGGTGGAGGTTCTGATGTTCTCAGGTGGAGGTTCTGATGCTGTTCTCCTACAGATAAAGAAACTAAAGAACCAGCTGGAAGTGAAGAGCCAGAAGAACGGCTCAGAAAGCTCCTCCAGTCCAGATGGTGACCCTGCAGAAAAAGGCAGCGACCCAAACATCATGGAGTTACAGAGTAGGTGGAGCAGAAGCGTCTGGGTTCCTCCACCTTCTCACACTAACAGCTCCTTATCTTTCCAGGAGACTCCAACCGCCAGATAAACGACCTGAAGTTCAAACTGGTGAAGGCCGAGCAAGAAGTCACGGCCTTGGAGCAAAACGTGAGCCAGACACACGGTTACTAAAGTATTCACTCCTCTGACCTGCAGCTTCTGTCCAAACATCCGAGTCTCTGTCGGTCTGCAGGTGACCAGACTGGAGGGTCATGTGACGCGTTACAGATCTGCTGCCGAGAACGCAGAGAAGGTGGAGGACGAGCTGAAGGCCGAGAAACGCAAACTGCAGAGAGAGGTAACGCCCGGTTCTGGGAAAGTTCTGATGGTTCTGGAAAAGTTCTGATGGTTCTGATCCAACAGCTGCGGACGGCGCTGGATAAGATCGAGGAGCTGGAGTCCAACAACAGCCACCTGAACAAAAGACTGGAGAAGATGAAGTCCAGCCGCGGCATGGCTCAGACTCCGTAACAGAACCCGTCCGATTCGGGTCAGAACCGATTCTGCCTCCACAGAAGTCCAACCTAGTCCGCACCGCGTTTCTCCCCCAACGTGCCATTCTCTACCTACAGAGGGAACTTTGCTCAGCCCCGCGCACGCCGCAGACCCCGACGGGACACGGAACACGGACCCCGACGGGACACGGACCCCGACGGGACACGGACCCCAACGGAACACGGACCCCGACGGGACACGGACCCCAACGGGACACGGACCCCGACGGGACACGGACCATGATGGGACACAGACCCCGACGGAACACGGACCCCGACGGGACACGGACCCCAACGGAACACGGACCCCGACGGGACACGGACCCCAACGGGACACGGACCCCAACGGGACACGGACCCCGACGGGACACGGACCCCGACGGGACACGGACCCCAACGGGACACGGACCCCGACGGGACACGGACCATGATGGGACACAGACCCCGACGGAACACGGACCATGATGGGACACAGACCCCAACGGAACACGGACCCCGACGGGACACGGACCCCGACGGGACACGGACCATGATGGGACACAGACCCCGACGGGACACGGACCCCGACGGGACACGGACCATGATGGGACACAGACCCCGACGGTACACGGACCCCGACGGGACACGGACCCCGACGGGATACAGACCCTGAACAAAAAACAGACCCTGAACGGAACACGGACCCCATCGGAACGCGGACCCCGACGGAACACAGACCCAGACGGAACACGGACCATGACGGGACACGGACCCCGACGGAACACGGACCCTGACGGGACACGGACCATGATGGGACACGGACCATGATGGGACACAGACCCCGACGGAACACGGACCATGACGGGACACGGACCCCGACGGAACACGGACCCCGACGGGACACGGACCATGATGGGACACGGACCATGATGGGACACAGACCCCGACGGAACACGGACCCCGACGGGACACGGACCATGATGGGACACGGACCATGATGGGACACAGACCCCGACGGAACACGGACCCCGACGGAACACGGACCATGACGGGACACGGACCCCGACGGAACACGGACCCCGACGGGACACGGACCATGATGGGACACAGACCCCGACGGGACACGGACCATGACGGGACACGGACCCCGACGGAACACGGACCCCGACGGGACACGGACCATGATGGGACACAGACCCCGACGGAACACGGACCCCGACGGGATACAGACCCTGAACAAAAAACAGACCCTGAACGGAACACGGACCCCATCGGAACACGGACCCCGACGGAACACGCACCCAGGCGGAACATGGAACATGACGGAACACGGACCCCGACGGGACACGGACCCGGACGGGACACAGACCCTGAACGGAACGCGGACCCAGGCGACCCAGTCTGTGACCGGTCCAGAAGGACTGCCTTGTCTGCTGCTTCAGAGTTCAGACGGGTCCTACGTCCCGCGTCTCACTGACTGTTTCATTTTCACCTGAATCCAAACTGTTTTAGAAGAAGAACTTGACCTCCTGGAAGGTTCCCGACCTTCTAGAACCTCCATTGGTCCCTGTTGGTTCATTGACGGTCCACCGGAGGTCTGCTGAGGTTCTGCCACAGGTTCCAGCTTCTTCCTGCTTCATGTAGTCTGTCACTGGTTGGCTCTAGTACACGCTGTTAGAACACGGAGGAACCCACAGAGACGTTCAGGAGGTGTTAGCAGGAGAACCAAACACTGGGGAGAAGCTGCTCACTGTTTACAAAGCTTTAAATTGTTTGTAAGAACACATGGAGAACTGTAACCTTTGTGCAATAAAATATCTCTGTGACACGTTCTGCTGCTGTTGTACCTGAACACAGAAACAACCGTTGATCTGTAGTAATGAGCTAACGTTAGCGTTAGACGCTGCTGAACCCTTTGAAACGTTTTAGTGAGCTAAAGCATTTAGCTTGAAGGGTTAATGTTTAAAAAAATGTTAGAACCCTCTGAATCCCTGAGAAGCTAACAGTAGCTTTTCTACAAGCAGCATTTGAAGTATTGATATTAGCATGTTAGCTCAGATAAGCTAAACCTAGTGGTTATTCTAATATTAGCGAAAGCTAATGCTAACATTAGCATATAAAGGCATTAGCTAAAAGCAAAACTTTTCTAATAAAGTTTTATTCAAATAATTATTGAACATGATGAAACTAAATTATGTGGAAAATACTCCAGATGTTAGCTAATTAAAATGCTAGCAGCAGATCTGATCATCTCTGTAACAATGACTGGAAAAACTTAAAACATTTTCAGACACTAGCTGTTGATGCTAACATGCTGTCTGTAGTCCTATAGAAGAACTGGGAAATTCTGCAGTTTTCAGCTGCAAAAAGATTATAGACAAAATGTGGATCTTAGAAAAAGAATAAAATGGTGAAGAATTAAAAGAAACAATAAGATCCTGTAAAGTGTTTTAACAATATAAAACTGGAGAATAAATAACCAATAAACAGCTCATTTTAAAGTAATTTTTCCAGTAATGGATAATTGAAAATAGCAACATCAGAGATGTGCAGAGTGACAGCAGCAGGTTATTTAACTGACTGAGGTAGAAACTGAGCAGAATCAGCATGAATGGAAGAACTGGTTGAGGTTGTTGGGAACAGTGGTGGTTCTAGAGTCTTCCAGCTGCTGGGAGGAAGGATCTGTGAGAACGCTCCCTGGTGCATTTAAGGTGCAGCAGTCTGTCACTGACAGAGCTGTCCAGTTCAGCACCAGCTGAACCAGCATGGGGGGGGACAGGTTATGGTGACCCTTTAGAGCTACAGACTTTTAAGTTTGAACGTTCCCCTGAACCCTGGAGGCAGAGGGGGCGGATTTTCCTGCTAACACTGAATAATCTTTGTAAAACGGAAACGTCATTAATATTTCCCAGAATGAGCATCGTAGCCAACAGTTCTGTCATGTTTGTAGCCATCTTATCAATACTTCAGACAAACCAGGAAAGTTACCATTGAAAATGTTTTATTCTTTGTAGGTCAGAATTTTGATAAAATTAGATTTGAGAAAGATGGCATTAAAGCTACAGTGTGTAATTTTCAGCGACATCTAACGTTCAGACTGCAGACCGCAGCAACATGAACATCTCCCCCCCCACCGCTTCATGAGTTAAGAGGCTGAGCTCGTAGATGATATAAATAACATAGTTATGTATAATATATTACATTTCTGACTGTATATCCCTGTAATTATTACACACTGTAGCTTTAAATGTTTCCATGAAAACAGTTTATTTCCATTTCAATCGTAAACAGAGGGCAGAACAGAAGCGTGGCGTCCGTGTGGACACGGCGTGCCTGTGTGGACGCTGCACTTTGTGCCACAGAAATAAAGATCATGTTTGTCGGACTCGGCCTCACAGATCTTCCATGGGTCTCTGGGTGCGGGCTGTGATGCGTTGGACCATCCGCCGGCCGTAGAACTCGGCCTCACAGATCTTCCATGCGTCTCTTGGTGCGGGCTGTGATGCGTTGGACCATCCGCCGGCCGTAGAACTCGGCCTCACAGATCTTCCATGCGTCTCTTGGTGCGGGCTGTGATGCGTTGGACCATCCGCCGGCCGTAGAACTCGGCCTCACAGATCTTCCATGGGTCTCTGGGTGCGGGCTGTGATGCGTTGGACCATCCGCCGGCCGTAGAACTCGGCCTCACAGATCTTCCATGGGTCTCTGGGTGCGGGCTGTGATGCGTTGGACCATCCGCCGGCCGTAGAACTCGGCCTCACAGATCTTCCATGCGTCTCTGGGTGCGGGCTGTGATGCGTTGGACCATCCGCCGGCCGTAGAACTCGGCCTCACAGATCTTCCATGCGTCTCTGGGTGCGGGCTGTGATGCGTTGGACCATCCGCCGGCCGTAGAACTCGGCCTCACAGATCTTCCATGCGTCTCTGGGTGCGGGCTGTGATGCGTTGGACCATCCGCCGGCCGTAGAAGTCCCTGTAATCTGCTGGGAGCTCCTCCAAAGCGCCCAGAGCCTTCTCTAGGGTCTGCAGAGCTCGAGCAGCAGCCAGCGGGTCTTTGTTTCCATACGGGTCCTTCCTGTCGTAGCTGTCCGCAGGTAGGTGGCGCCAGAAGACGTTGACGCCGACTCCAAACTGAAGGGCCCGCGTGTTATGGAACCACAGCGCTGAGGAAACAGGACAGAGTTAGGCTGGTTCTGCTCACAGCTGCTGGATGTTCTGATGTTCCTACCAGGGATGAAGAGCAGGTCTCCAGGCTGCAGGACGCAGTCGTATCTTCTCGCTTTAACAAACTCAGGAAACCGTTTCAGATCAGGAGCATCGACGTCCAGAACCTCGGACTTATCACCTGCTGGGTCCGATCATGAACCACGTGACTGAAACGTTCCCTCAGAGCGGAACACGGATCACTGATGGGGTCTCACCGTTCAGGTAGAGGTGCAATGCATCCTGGGGGCTGAACAGAACCACCCTCTTCCTTCCCGTGACCTGAGCCAGCAGGTTGTCCATCACCTTCAGGGGGAGACCAGAGCGTTTTCAAACATCTCATGACAGCAGCACTTAGAACGCTAACAGAACCGGGTCCACCCAACACCAGAACTTACGTCATAGTGTGTCCAAAGCTGCAGTCCACAGGAGCTGATCCGGAAAACGCTGGAGAAGAACTGGTTGGGCTCAAAGAATGGGGGGATGTGGAAGTCCTCTGCCAGGTCCGGGAACTGTTTGCTCAGGACAGCCGGTTCCTGTGGACAAAGAAGGGTTGGACTGAAACCAGAACATCAGGAACTATTGGAAGAGTTCTTCAAACCATTTTGAGTAAACACAAGTCGGACTGTGAATGTCTGACCTTACGAACGTCGTTTCCCAGGGAGCGAAGGTAGTAGCTCTCATCCTGGAAGGAAAACCGTTTAGAAAAGAGAACATCCAGAGACCCTAAGACTGAACGTCCAGAGACTAAGACAGAACGTCCATAGACCCTAAGACTGAACGTCCAGAGACTAAGACAGAACGTCCAGAGACCCTAAGACTGAACGTCCAGAGACTAAGACAGAACGTCCATAGACCCTAAGACTGAACGTCCAGAGACTAAGACAGAACGTCCATAGACCCTAAGACAGAACGTCCAGAGACTAAGACAGAACGTCCATAGACCCTAGGACTGAATGTCCAGAGACTAAGACAGATCGTCCAGAGACTAAGACAGAATGTCCATAGACCCTAAGACAGAATGTCCAGAGACTAAGACAGAACGTCCATAGACCCTAAAACAGAACGTCCATAGACCATAAGACTGAATGTCCAGAGACTAAGACAGAACGTCCATAGACCCTAAGACAGAAAGTCCAGAGACTAAGACAGAACGTCCATAGACCCTAAGACAGAACGTCCAGAGACTAAGACAGAACGTCCATATACCCTAAGACTGAATGTCCAGAGACTAAGACAGATCGTCCAGAGACTAAGACAGAATGTCCATAGACCCTAAGACAGAATGTCCAGAGACTAAGAAAGAACGTCCATAGACCCTAAAACAGAACGTCCATAGACCATAAGACTGAACGTCCAAAAACCCTAACATAAAATCCAGAAACCCTAAGAACGTTCAGAGACCTTCTGGAACTGAGACTAACCTCACTCAGGAAGAAGTCAGAGTGTTTGGTTTCAGATGCTCTTCTGACAAATTCCTTAAACGGCAGAGTCCTGTTTAGACATCCAGATCAGGGACATCATGAGGGACATCCAGAAGATCAGGGACATCATGAGGGACATCCAGAAGATCAGGGACATCATGAGGGACATCCAGAAGATCAGGGACATCATGATGAACATCCATAAGATCATAGGTGAACATCTAAAAGGATTCTCAGTAATAGAAGCTGTCTGCTTAGCTCACCTGTACACAAAGTTTTTGTTCAGGAAGTCCATCTGAGGCACCGTGGAGACATGGACCTTCACCTCCCGCTCACCTCCTTTCATCTCCAGATATTCAGTCGTCCACCTGTCCACACAAGGCCCCAGGTCTACGCCTCTGAGGACCGCCGGTCTGCGCTGTGAGACACAAAGGACAGTCCTTAGAGGACAAAACATGGAGGTGGTAGAACATCAGCCTGAGACAGGCAGCTGCTGATGAAGCTGTCAGAAGGTCCTTCCCCAGAGAAGAAGATCAGTCCTGGGGCTCCACCTCGTTCAGCTTTAAACCTTCACTGGTCCTGCCGTCTCCTTATGGACACCCTGGGTCTGTCCTGCCAGGAAGGAGGAGCACACACCTGATGTTCTCCTACTCCAACCTCACTGCTGCCTCACCTGGAATAACCAAGAAGCTAATCTGCAGAAGAACCTAAAGGGAACGGACCAGTCAAAGTCCAGAATGGTGGAACAGCTAAAGATCTGAGCAGATCCACAAAGATCAGACCCCACCGTGTGGAACTCTGTTTCCATGTATGGTTCATAAAACTGTTCCTTATTTCTGCACATTAATCATGTTTTAGATATAAATCCTTTAATTAAAACGCCATCAGAACGCCGATAATATTAAGCTCCTAGCGCCAAATCTAGAGACTTTTTTCTGCTACTGGAGACTTTGGAGACAACATCTAAAAGCAGCGAACTCTGCTCTCCAGAGCGAGTAGATTGGTAACCCCGCCTCCTGCTCTCCTCTATCTTGTCTGCTGTCATGATTCATGCAGCTATTATTTCATCCAAATGAAAAATGGAGAACAGATAAGCAGATCATGGCTTGTCTACAGTGAAAAGAAGGACTGGGTTATTTACTTTGGCCTTTTTGGAAACACAGGAAGGAGCAATCAGCTAAGTGAGCTTAGTGCTTGGAAAAAATCTTTCATTCCTTTAGAGACAGCATGAAAAGTCAGCTGAGTACAAAACATAGAGAGGAAAACAAGAAGAAAAGGGACAAGAAGAGAGGGACACAACCTAGAACAGATCATGGATGTCTATTCTATTAACATTTCTACATCTGGACAATGGGGCTGTGTGTCCTCCCAGCAGCTGGCGGGCTTTAGGACCATGCAGCTGGTGTTCTGGTTCTGCTGGTTCTGAGGTTCTAGCTGCTGTGTTCTGCAGAGGGAGGGTGTTCCACTGAAAATGGTTCCGCTGATATTTGCTTCCTGTGGGTTTCCTCTTACCGCGGGATAAACCTGCTCCAGAAACACCTCCCGGTCCGCTCCGGTCCAAATAGGAACCGCCACATTTTCCTGCAGATCCATCTCAACTCATTCAGGCGGATTTTTCGCTTCAGGAAGCTGTGGGGTCGGACCTTCCGGTGGTGTTACATTGTTTCCGTCCCTGACTCCCGCAGAGGAACTGATTGAGAAAATCTGAAGGCGGCAGCTTTTATTGATTTATTGATTTATTGGCAATTCCATCTAACATTACAGAATGAATCAAGCATAGATATACAACAGTTGGAGAAACGTTGGACAATTTTAGGTGAAAGAATAACGTTAAGAAAGACAAGACATAGAATGTAAAAAATTAATAAATAAAATAAACATAAAATAATAATAGCTAGGGGTTTACATTGAGTTTACGGTCATTTACAAAATGTTAACATTTTATACCATTTTTCTTCTTCATAAATGTAAGTGATTGAAAATACAAAGTTCTTTGAGAAAAACGTTGAATTTTGGCTTGATCCTCATGTTTTTGTGAATGAAAAATGTCCCCATCATGAGTAAAACATTAACGGCTGGGTCCTGCAGCTTATCTGTCATTTCTATTCCAAACTAAACATTTTCTTTGTCCAGATGAGAAGGAGATTCACATCTAGATGAACACCAGAAGCAGAAAACTTTCCCGTAGAGACAGTCGAAAAAGAGGCGACCAACAGTCTCAGTTTCACAGAAGGTTCAATCATTTTCTACAAAAACCAAAACGGAGCCTCAGAAATTCCCTGGAAGGATAAATGTCAGCAATTATTTTGAAATGACTTCTTTAACCTTTGGAGCAACAGGAACCTGTAGATATTTATTCTGCAGTTTTCTCTTTTGGAAAATGCTTGGAGATAAAGTTTCTGTGGGATGAAATTCCCTGACAAACAAACATTGTTGGTCAGTTTTCTATCAATAACACACTGAGAGGGAAGTTTTACCTGGACACGGTTTAGCAGCAGGTTGCATGACATTATGATCAGAGGCTGAGGAAGAGCTTTGATTATTATATTATATTGTTTTCTGTTATTTAGTTTGAATTTAGAGCAAAGAGTTTCAAAAGGTAAAAAATTCCCTTTGTCATCAGGAATGTGATTATCGACCATATACCACTTTCTAGCAGCGCCTGGAAAATAAAGACTTGTTCCTGAATAGGACATATGGGGAGTTCCATAGTGGGGTGTTATGAGGACTGAAATTATCTTAATTATTAGTTTCCAATAAAGTAAGACGCGTTGATGAAAAGAAGAAAGTTCAACAGGAAGTTTCTGAGGATCAAAGTCACATTTAAGGAGGAAGTTAATTCCTCTTAATTCTATAAATAATTTGGAGGGGATATGAAACCAAAAACTATTTTCATTTTTTCAGAAGCCTTGCAGTAAAACTATTGATTGGAGGATTTCTGGTATTTTATTGCTGTTTTTCATGAATACGGTCGTATCGGCGGTTAGTTGAGTTATGGCGATTTCGTTGCCTGAAACATTAAATTTCTCAAAATCTGCATTTTTAATCAGGATGGAAACGTTTCCATTCATCAGTTTCTATTCGCATGTTTCCAGGCGATGCAAAGCTTCATCTATAAAGACTCAAACTCACCGACATTCAGACATTAGAACTGAGAAAGCTTCCTGGAGGGGAAGCGAAACGTCTTCAAACCTTGGAAACCAAGTCCAGTGGATTTTTTTTGAATTTTTACTGAATGAAATTTGATTTATCCTTTTAATTCAATGTCTCCAAAAAACATCAAGAAAGCAGATTCTATAATAAACAACTTTATATGGAGAAACAAAAGGCATCATGTTAAAAAATCACAAAGATTTCAAAGATTCTGAAAAAGGTCAGAAAACACTTTAGATATATATATTTAAATAAGTTTGGTTTGAAAAATAAAGTGACCTTTGTTACTAAACTAATGGATGAGCCTGGAAATTTCTAACATTTTAACATCTTTAAAGAAAAATTTGGAATCAGCTGTTTGTTCACAGAATTTAACAAAGTATGAAAATAATACCTGCTGCATTTAATACGAAGTAAATTCTCTCCGTCAAACAGACCAGCGAACTTTCCAGAACTAAAACTTCAGCAATTAGAAATAAAAAAAAATGTAACAATCATTTTATAGGGACAGCATTTAAATTTAAAACCTTTCATCATTTTACTGCAATGATAAAAATGTGTATAATTAATGATTCCAATAACAGAAAAATATTTAAAATGGCAAATTCCACCAAAAGTAAAAGAAATACAATATAAAACGATTATAATTATTATCCAACAGCAGAAACTCTCAGGAAAAGTTTTGGATTTAAAGTTGATGCCAGAAACTTTTTAACATTTTTCTATTCGTGTCACTTTAGGCAGAATCTGCATATTTGGTTCATTAACAGAACAGATCATCTAACGCTTTAATATTAACAGAGAAGAATGAAATTCTGCAGGATTTATCTGATGTGGTCAACATCGTTCTAAATACGGGAGGATATCAACGCATGCATGTAAAATGGAAAATTAGAAAAACTTCATTGATAAGTTTAAAAAATTAACTCCAAATCTTCTATTCATCTTTATCTCTGTTAACCGACAAACATAAAGAAAAACTATGTCGACGTGTCAAAATGTTTTTGATTCAGCAAAATGTAAAAGTTAATGTGATGTAAGGAAGTGTCTTTTTAATTATTTAAAGTTTTCTATGTTTATATTGGTTGTAATATTACTGCCTGTTTATTTATTCATTTATTTCTGTTGCCTTGCAATAGTCAATAATCTCCTATATATAATATATGTTGTCTTCTCTTTTTTATGTAAGAAAAAAAGTGGACATTCCTTCTTGAAAAAGTAAAGAAATATTTTTTTTTTGTTCAATAAAAAAAAGGTTTTTATTCCTGCGGGTTTTTCGGTCCCACCATCTTGTTTCCAGCCGGAATCAGAAAAGCGGCGGACCGTAAAGATGGTACCGGTCCTGTTCAGGTGTTTTTCTCGGCTGCCCTCCTCAGGGGTTCTGGCTCGGTTCGTTTTAGCCCGGAACCTGGTTCTGGGTGACCGCTGCTGTCTGGTCCGGACCGGTAACCTCCGGGCCGAACGGTCCTACAGTTCGGACCGGAACCAGCAGAAGGTCGTTGTGGTCGGAATTCCCAACCCGTTCATCTGGTTCCGGACCCGGATCTACTACTTCCTGATCAGAACCTACTTTGATAAAGAGTTCAGCATCGAGGAGTTCATGGAGGGAGCCAAGCAGGTCCTGTAGGAGCCCGGGTTAATCTGGGGTTAATCTGGGGTTAATCTGGGGTTAATCTGGGGTTGGATTGTTTAACAGCAGCATCATGCAGCATCCCCCCCCCCCCCTTTTTTTTTTACCCACTGCTGTGATCAGCGGGTAGAAAGTAGTTAGAATCTATGTTGAAGTGAGAAAGTCCTCCTGAAAACATGGTCTGTGCAGTCAGTTCATCCAGATTACCATCCTGCCTTCAAAGATTATTTCTCTGTGGGAGCCGCTCAGACCCCCACATACCGGCGCTGCGCTGTCACTGGGAATCCCCAGCAGCAGCTGCCTCAGGCCCGCTCGCCTCTTGGGGGTTTTCCCCTCCTGTTGGTGGCGGCTGGAAGTAGATGTTAGCGTTTTTCAGGTCTGTTCTACAAACTGCAGGCAGCAGGATAATAAAAGCCAACATATTCTGCCGGCAGGTTTCTACATTTGAAGTTAATTTAGGCGTTAATAAACTGTTTCAGAGGAGTGATCATAGCGCTCTGCATCAGCAGGGCTGCGTCTGACTCCCTGCCAGCTCCCAGATCTGCTTCTCTCATTGGTTGATGTCCAGCAGCTAAAGGTCAATGTTTCC
Source organism: Cyprinodon diabolis (assembly GCA_030533445.1). Taxonomy (NCBI): domain Eukaryota; kingdom Metazoa; phylum Chordata; class Actinopteri; order Cyprinodontiformes; family Cyprinodontidae; genus Cyprinodon; species Cyprinodon diabolis. The sequence continues at coordinate 561,873 of CM060068.1, read as the reverse complement.
AGCAGCTGCTGCTGGTGAAGCTCCTCAGATGATCAGATGCTCATGAGGTGCCGCTGCTCCTGCTGCTCCTGCTGCTCCTGCTGCAGCACCTTTAGCTGCACCTTGATGAATCAACCATTGACTTTGCATGGAAACCAGCAGCTTCTGCTGCTTTAGGTGTGAAGGTGGCAGATTAGCTGTTCTCCTCTCAGCTCCTCCTCTCAGCTCCTCCTCCCTGACATACTGTTTCTAACCTCCACATCATCTCTGTCTGTAGCTCCTTCTGCTTCATGGGGGGAATCACTGGTTCTGCTCCATCAGCTGCAGGTTCTGCTGTGGTTCTGCTGCAGGTTCTCAGGTTCTGCTGTGGTTCTGCTGCAGGTTCTGCTGTGGTTCTGCTGGTGGTTCTGCTACAGGTTCTGCTGTGGTTCTGCTGCAGGTTCTGCTGTGGTTCTGCTATGGTTCTGCTGGTGGTTCTGCTGTGGTTCTGCTGCAGGTTCTGCTGTGGTTCTGCTATGGTTCTGCTGCAGGTTCTGCTGCAGGTTCTGCTGTGGTTCTGCTGTGGTTCTGCTGCAGGTTCTGCTGTGGTTCTGCTCAGTGGTCATGTGGACTCTGTCGCCCCCTGCAGGCCTTCTCTCATGTCTCCAACCTTCTGTCTCGGTGTCGCTTTGAAGATCTGGACGGACTGGTGGCCAAAGACGTGAGTTTGAGCAGCAGGAGGTCCGATTGGAGCGGGTCAGAACCAGCAGCTCACAGTTGCTCCTGTTCTTCCTGCAGCTGATCAGGAAGCTGGAGGAGAAATGCAGCGCCCTGCCGTCTGACCAACAGGAGGCGCTGTCAGCAGAACCGGACCAGATCATGTACAGCACGCCTGGCGACGTGGGCATCTTCTACGACGACGACGGTACGACCAGAACCGTTCTCAGCCCGGTCCGATTCAGACGTTCCACTGAACTGGCTGGAGGTTCTAATCAGAACCAAAGGTCTGGTTCTGATCAGTAGAACCTCTAGAACCTTTTCTCATGGCGGTTCCGCCCCGTTTATCTGCAGGCAGGAAGTTCGTCAGCATCCTGATGCGGTTCTGGTACCTGACCAGCGCCCGGCTTCCTGACGACAGCGTGGAGGGAACCCGCCTCTTTAAGGTCGCCATCGGAGACGGAGAACCGGAAACCAAGAGGCTCCTCACCGCCATTTACGAGTGGGTCCAGAACCGGAACCAGAGCAGAACCAGAACCCGTCCTTACAGTGAAGGTTCCTGAACTTCTCTCTGTTCTGCTTCAGGTTCCAGAGGGAGTTCACCAAGGGGGTTCCTCCAGACTGGACCATAACTCGGATAGAACACTCCAAGCTCCTGGACTAGCAGGACGGGTCCGATTCCCCATCAGAACTCAGAGAGACCCTCCTGGGCTCCTCCTCACAAGGAGAACCACAGAGGAGCAGCAGATATGATGCCAGAACCTCCTGAACTGGACGCCTCCTGACCCCCCCCCCCCCCCCCCCCCCCAGACAGGAGGCGTTCCTCTGGAGTAGAACCGTAGAGAAATAAAATGAACTCTGACCTCTGACCCGGTTCTGTTCATCTGGTAGAACCTGCTTCTGTTTCCATCAGATTCATTCTTTAATTTAATAAAAAAATTTCTTATTTCCTCAGATTTTCTGTTTATTTGTGGAGAAACTTTGTTTCCTTTAAGTTTAATCTAGAACTTATTAGAACCTCAGAGTCAACCTGTCAGGAGAACCCACAGGCAGGAGGAGAACCCACAGGCAGGAGGAGCAGGAGGAGAACCCACAGGCAGGAGGAGAACCCACAGGCAGGAGGAGCAGGAGGAGAACCCACAGGCAGGAGGAGAACCCACAGGCAGGAGGAGAACCCACAGGCAGGAGCCTGGACTGATCCCATCAGAACCAAACTTCCCTTCTAACTCAGAACCTTCATTATTATCAGAAATATTTCAGAAATGATGGAGACCTAAAGCATCCAGCTGCTGCTCTCCTATTGGTTCACATTCTCAGGCTCTTCTCCCCTGATTGGTCCAACAGCTGCTGCTGACTTCCTACTTCTACGGTGGACGCTTCCTTTACCATCAGCCGGCAGAAGAAGATGCCAGGTGGGAGGAGTCTTTTCTAGAACCAGACAGTTTCCTTCAGGAGAGGCGAGAACAGAAACGACTCATTAGGTTGATAGGCGGTCATTACGTCATTTCCTGCCGCTATGCTAACATCGCTGCCAACCCCTTTCTACTAATCCAGCAGCTGCGGGATCATGACGTCATTCACCGGTTTCCAGCCACGCCCCTCCCGTGGGCCGGCTGCCTCTCCGGCTGCCTGTAAAGGAGCGGTCCTGCCGTGAACCGGTCTGACTGGCCTGGCGGTCCGGCAGCAGGAGAGCATGAAGGCCGCCGCGGTGGCTTTTTACGGAGCGGCTCTGGTTCTGCTGCTGGCCGCTCTGAAGGAGCTGCTGACCGGCTTCGAGGAGAACAGATGCAGCATGACCTACATGTTCGAGCAGCCGGAGTACCGGGTGAGTCTGCTGGCAGCGGCGCTGACGTCACCGGGTCAGATACGATATTAGATATCAGGCGGAACCGGTTCGGTTGGATCAGGTTATCTGGGTCAGAGAAGGTTCGCTCTGATTGGATCAGAACCGTAGAACCAACCAGGTAGACATGGCTGCAGGTGGAAGGTTCCCTGATCCCATTAGAACCTCCAACCAGAACCTGGACTCAGCCCAGAGCTTCAGGGAACCGGGTTCTCTTTCAGGTTCCCTCTGCTGGGAACCGGGTTCCCTCTGCTGAGAACCGGGTTCTGTTTTAGGTTTCCTCTGCTGGGAACCGGCTTCTCTCTGAGGTTCCCGCTGGGAACCGGGTTCTCCTTCAGGTTCTCTTTGCTGGGAACCGGGTTCTCTTTCAGGTTCCCTCTGCTGGGAACCGGGTTCTCTTTCAAGTTCCCTCTACTGGGAACCGGGTTCTCTTTCAGGTTCTCTTTGCTGCGAACCGGGTTCTCCCGGGTTCTCCTTCAGGTTCTCTTTGCTGGGAACCGGGTTCTCCTTCAGGTTTCCTCTGCTGGGAATCGGGTTCTCTTTCAGGTTCTCTCTGCTGGGAACAGAGTTCTCTTTCATGTTCCCTCTGCTGGGAACCGGGTTCTCCTTCAGGTTCTCTCTGCTGGGAATCGGGTTCTCTTTCAGGTTCCCTCTGCTGGGAACCGGGTTCTCTTTGAGGTTCCCTCTTCGGGAACCGGGTTGTCTCTGAGGTTCCCTCTGCTGGGAACAGAGTTCTCTTTCATGTTACCTCTGCTGGGAACAGAGTTCTCTTTCATGTTACCTCTGCTGGGAACCGGGTTCTCTTTCAGGTTCCCTCTGCTGGGAACCGGGTTCTCTTTGAGGTTCCCTCTTCGGGAACCGGGTTGTCTCTGAGGTTCTCTTTGCTGGGAACCGGGTTCTCTTTCAGGTTCCCTCTGCTGGGAACCGGGTTCTCTTTCAAGTTCCCTCTACTGGGAACCGGGTTCTCCCGGGTTCTCCTTCAGGTTCTCTTTGCTGGGAACCGGGTTCTCCTTCAGGTTTCCTCTGCTGGGAATCGGGTTCTCTTTCAGGTTCTCTCTGCTGGGAACAGAGTTCTCTTTCATGTTCCCTCTGCTGGGAACCGGGTTCTCCTTCAGGTTCTCTCTGCTGGGAATCGGGTTCTCTTTCAGGTTCCCTCTGCTGGGAACCGGGTTCTCTTTGAGGTTCCCTCTTCGGGAACCGGGTTGTCTCTGAGGTTCCCTCTGCTGGGAACAGAGTTCTCTTTCATGTTACCTCTGCTGGGAACAGAGTTCTCTTTCATGTTACCTCTGCTGGGAACCGGGTTCTCTTTCAGGTTCCCTCTGCTGGGAACCGGGTTCTCTTTCAGGTTCCCTCTGCTGGGAACCGGGTTCTCCTTCAGGTTCTCTCTGCTGGGAACCGGGTTCTCTTTGAGGTTCCCTCTTCGGGAACCGGGTTCTCTTTGAGGTTCCCTCTTCGGGAACCGGGTTGTCTCTGAGGTTCCCTCTGCTGGGAACAGAGTTCTCTTTCATGTTCCCTCTGCTGGGAACCGGGTTCTCCTTCAGGTTCTCTTTGCTGGGAACCGGGTTCTCTTTCAGGTTCCCTCTGCTGGGAACCGGGTTCTCTTTCAGGTTCCCTCTGCTGGGAACCGGGTTCTCTTTCAAGTTCCCTCTACTGGGAACCGGGTTCTCCTTCAGGTTCTCTTTGCTGCGAACCGGGTTCTCCCGGGTTCTCCTTCAGGTTCTCTTTGCTGGGAACCGGGTTCTCCTTCAGGTTTCCTCTGCTGGGAATCGGTTTCTCTTTCAGGTTCTCTCTGCTGGGAACAGAGTTCTCTTTCATGTTCCCTCTGCTGGGAACCGGGTTCTTTTCAGGTTCTCTCTGCTGGGAACCGGGTTCTCTTTCAGGTTCCCTCTGCTGGGAACCAGCTTCTCTTTGAGGTTCCTTTCTGCTGGGAACCGGGTTTCCTCTGCTGAGAACCTCCTTTCTCTAGAAACCAAAGTCGGTCCAAGGTTCTTAGGAAGGTGTTCAGATTTCCATGTTCTGGTTCTGTTCCCAGAGGGTGGTTCTGCCTCGCCGTGTGTCCCGATTGTTCCCTGCCTACGGGCTCTACCTGTACGGGGAGGGCGTCTACGCTCAGGAAACCCGGAATCTTAAACTCAGCGGAACGCCCGTCCTGTTCCTGCCGGGGAACGCAGGGAGCTACAAGCAAGGTGAGGAACCCGAGGATGTTCTCCTGCTCTGATGTTCCCCTCCCTGATGCTCTGATGTTCCTGCAGCTCGTTCTCTGGGTTCCGTGGCTCTGAGGAAGGCAGAGAATATGGAGGCCGGTCTGCATCTCAACGTCTTCACGGTGGACTTCAATGAGGAGCTGGTGGCGTTCTACGGAGGCAGTCTGCTAAGACAGACGCACTTCCTGCACGAGTGCATCAAGGCCGTCCTGCGGCTCTACAAGGTTGGTGCTGCGGTTCTGATCCGTTCTCCTGTCCACAGGTTCTGGTTTCAGCAGGTGGAACCAAAGCTTGAGAACACCAGAAAACATCAGAGATGTTAGAAGAACCTCAGTAAGAAGATGGAGAACCCAGAGAGCCGATTGGCTGATCCAGCTCCCAGTCAGAAGATGATCTAGAACCATCATCGGGTTGTTACCATGGAGACCAGGCAGCCATATTTGGTCCAACCAATCTGAGTGAACCCGCATGAATGGAACCAGGACTGGATCAGAACCCAGAACCTTGGGTTTGTGGGTTCTGGTCCGGTTCTGGTAGCAGATCAAACTGGCAGAATGTCTGAAAGTTCTGAAGGAGATGATTGGATGGAAGCCACCACTGCGGCTCACCAGTGAACAGGCAGAATGATGCAGAGCGGCCTCGTCAAAGTTCAGACCTGAATCCAGATGTTCTTGCGTATTCTCAGATGTTCTCAGGTTTTCTTAGGTGTTCGCCAGTGTTCTCAGGTGTTCTGAGATGTTCTCAGGTGTTTTTGAGGTGTCATGAGGTATCATGAGGCGTTCTCAGGTGTCCTGATGTGTTCTCAGGGGTTCTGAGGTGTTCTCAGGTGTTTTTGAGGTGTCATGAGGTATCATGAGGCGTTCTCAGGTGTCCTGATGTGTTCTCAGGGGTTCTGAGGTGTTCTCAGGGGTTCTGAGATGTTCTCAGGTGTCATGAGATGTTCTCAGGTGTTCTGAGATGTTCTTAGGTGTTCTCAGGTGTCCTGAGATGTTCTCAGGTGTCCTGAGGTGTTCTTGTGTGTCCTGAGGTGTTCTGAAGTGTTCTCTCATGTTCCGAGGTTTTCTAAGGTGTTCTGAGGTGCTCTCAGGTGTCCTGAGATGTCCTGAGGTGTTCTCGGGTGTTCTCAGATACTCTTGGGTGGTCTTAGATGTTCTCAGATGTGCTCAGGTGTTCTCAGGGGTTCTTGTGTGTTCTCGGTTGTTCTCTGATGTTCTCGGATGTTCTGAGGTGTTCTCGGTTGTTCTCTGATGTTCTCTGATGTTCTCTGATGTTCTCAGGTGTTCTCGGGTGTTCTCAGGTGTTCTCGGGTGTTCTCGGGTGTTCTCAGGTGTTCTCGGATGTTCTCCATCGAGTCACATTAAAGCTTTTGAGGAAAACCAGATGATTGGAAGGATGACGATGATGGTGATTGTTGGTAGAAGAACCGGTTGGTGGTTCTGCTGATGGTTGTGAACCCGTCTGTTCCCCTCTAGAACATGAAGGTTACCCCTCGGAACGTGGCGCTGGTGGGTCACTCCATGGGGGGGGTTGTGGCCCGGGCGCTCTTCACCCTTCCTCGCTTCAACCCTCGTCTGGTCAGCCTCATCGTCACCCAGGCCTCCCCCCACGTGGCTCCGGTTCTGGCCCTGGACCCGTACCTGCTGGGTGAGTCGTCCCGGTCTGGTCCTTCTGGGCGGGTCAGTCGCCATGGTAACCCCTTGTTCCCCTTCCGCAGAGTTCTACGTGGCGGTCAGGCAGAAGTGGTCGACGCAGGCGCAGAAGCTCAGGAACGTCACTGTTCTGTCGGTGGGCGGCGGTTACCGTGACTACCAGGTCCGATCGGGTCTGACGTCCCTCCCCTGCCCTCCCGGAGATCCCAACAAGCTGGCGCTGGTGGTAGGCCCGGTCGGTAGCGTTTGGACCGTCGATCCGCTGCTTCTCCTTCATCTCCTCCATGTTCTGTTTCCAGGCCACCGCTGTCCCCAGAACCTGGCTCTCCACCGACCACCTCTCCATCGTTTGGTAATCGGCCATCAGAACCGGCGCTCTGGGTCGGCCCGGTTCTGAGACGCTGAACTCCTCTCTGTTGCAGGTGCAAGGAGCTGGTTCTGGCCACGGTCCGGGCGTTCTTCGACCTCATCGACCCTGACACCAGACAGGTTAGTGGACCTCCGGTTCTGGTTCTGCTGGGGTTCTTGTCCTCCCAGCTGATCCTATGTTCATCAGTTGACAGACGACCCGGAGAGGAAGCGGGCCGTCCTGAACCACCACTTCGTCAGACACCCGGCGTGGACGCTGCAGGACGCCGCCGACCCGTCCGTCTCCATGCCAGGTGAGGCGGCGCAACGTCTCGGTTCTGAAGCTTCTAGAAGCCAGAGGTTCTGAAGGATGGTGGAGCCACCCAAGCCTGTCCAGAACCTCTGGACCCGATCCAAGCAGAACCTTCCAGAGCAAAGAGGAGGTTCTGACTCGGATCAACTGCCAGAACCATACTGGATCAGTTTGGACCAGATGGTCCAACAGAGAGGTTCTGCTGAGGAACCAGGGCGGTTCTGTCCGATTCTCTGTCTGTCAGTGAATCAGAGCAGAACCAGCCGGTCCATTTATGGGGTTCATGATGGGGCAGATGGAGAACCTGGTTCAGAACCCACCTGATCCGGGTCAGAACCTGCATTTGGGATCACAGGGTGAACCCAGTTTGTTTGTGGAAAAGGTCCAGGATGGGTTGGAGATACTGGACCACTCAGGCGGTTCTGGCGGCCTGGTTCTGATCGGGTTCTGCTGTTGTTGTTCCAGATGTTCCTGAAGCCTGGAGTGAAGTCAACACCTTACGTCTGTCCTACAGAACCCCCAAGGTACCGGATCTTCCACGCAGACAGAACCTGGCGGTAGGTCCTGTCGGTGTCGGTTCTGATGGGTTCTGTGCTCCGATTGACAGGAAGGACAGCTGAAGTACTTCCTGTTCGCTCTGTCCAGCCGCCGCCGCGCCTACAGCCACTTCTACTGCCGCTCCAGCAGCCTGGTGGGTTCTACAGCCAGAGGTTCTGGTTCTGGGACCTGCTCAAGGACTTGGGTCTGCTGACCTTCCAGCAGGTTCTGGGTCTGGTTCTCCTGACACTCTGTCTGTGTCCAACAGGAGTCAAGCAGCTGGGTCCTGGGCTGCGTCCGCACCGCCGGGTCCTCATGGTAACTCCTGGTTCTGCTCGGTGTTCTGGTTCTGCTCGGTGTTCTGGTTCTGCTCAGTGTTCTGGTTCTGCTCAGTGTTCTGGTTCTGCTCAGTGTTCTCCAATGTTCTACTGTCCCTCTGTCCTCATGTCTCCCTGTCTGTCCTCAGTGCCAGCGCAGTGGATCTCTCCTCGGGGACCGAGCTCCTGCCTCCATATAAGGTGATGATCCATAGAAAATCCCGGTCCGGTTCGGGTCTGCTTCCGGTCCGGTCTGGCTCACCTTGTCTTCTGTCCCAGGTTCTGGTTCTGAGTCTCAGCGACTTGTCGTCTTTCACTCACCTGGTGGTTTCTGCCTCCAACCTCAGCGGTAAACAGGTGAGTGAGGTTCTGCTAACGGGTCGGGGTTCTGACCCGTTCTGTTGACGGTTCTGTCTGTTCTCCAGTTCACGGTGGAATGCGAGTGGCAGAGAGAAGCGGCTCAGACTCTCTCCGTCTCCGTGCCTCATCTCCTCTCCTTTGGTGAGTCTGTGTCCAAACGTGGAAAGTTTAGTGGAAGGAAGATCTGAGGCTGTGAGGCGGATTATAGAACCAGGAGATTTAGAAGTTGTGTCCTGCAGGACCACCAGAACCTAGCTGACCCCTCAGACACTTCTGAACCAGAACTGGAAATAAAGGGAACCTGGATCGAAGCAGAAAGAACCACGACGTATCTGGATTCTTATTATTTCCTGCTTCCTCCAGAACCGAGTCACAGGGCAGCAGCTCTGACCTCCTCCTGGGGAATCCTGAGGGGCTCCAGCCCAGCAGAGACACAGAGACCCTCCATGGTGTCCTGGTCCTCCTCCTGGTGGGACGTCCCTGGAACCCCTCAGAGGGAGGCGTCCATCTGATAAAGATGTCTGATCCTCCCCCTGATGACCCAGCTCCTCACCCTCTCTCTGAGGGAGAGCCCAGCCTCCCTGCAGAGGAAGCTGGGATCCAGGATCTGGTTCTGGGATCCAGGATCTGGTTCTTTGGGTCCTGATCCAGATTAATGATTAGAGGTGAGGGGAGGAACGTAGAGCGAGCGCTAAATCAGAGCTTTGCCTTTTCTCTCAGCTCTCTGATCCACAGCAGACGGAACAGCGTCTGGATTAAAGCAGCAGCACCGATACATCTATAGATCCGTCTATAGATCAGTCAATAGATCCGTCTATAGATCAGTCAATAGATCTGTCTATAGATCAGTCAATAGATCTGTCTATAGATCAGTCAATAGATCCGTCTATAGATCAGTCAATAGATCCGTCTATAGATCAGTCAATAGATCCGTCTATAGATCAGTCAATAGATCTGTCTGTGTATCCGTCTATAGATCTGTCTATAGATCCGTCTATAGATCTGTCTATAGATCCGTCTATAGATCAGTCAATAGATCTGTCTATAGATCTGTCAATAGATCTGTCTGTGGATCCGTCAATAGATCTGTCTATAGATCCGTCTATAGATCCGTCTATAGATCCGTCAATAGATCAGTCAATAGATCAGTCAATAGATCCGTCTATAGATCAGTGAATAGATCCGTCTATAGATCCGTCAATAGATCCGTCTATAGATCTGTCAATAGATCTGTCTTTAGATCCGTCTATAGATCTGTCTATAGATTCGTCAATAGATCTGTCTATAGATCCGTCAATAGATCTGTCTATAGATCCGTCAATAGATCCGTCAATAGATCCGTCTATAGATCCGTCTATAGATCTGTCTGTGTATCCGTCAATAGATCCGTCTATAGATCAGTCAATAGATCTGTCAATAGATCCGTCAATAGATCCGTCAATAGATCCGTCAATAGATCCGTCTATAGATCCGTCTATAGATCCGTCAATAGATCCGTCTATAGATCCGTCTATAGATCCGTCTATAGATCTGTCTGTGTATCCGTCAATAGATCCGTCTATAGATCAGTCAATAGATCAGTCAATAGATCCGTCTATAGATCCGTCTATAGATCCGTCTATGGATCAGTCTATGGATCAGTCTATGGATCCGTCTATGGATCCGTCTATGGATCCGTCTATAGATCCGTCTATAGATCCGTCTATAGATCAGTCTATAGATCCGTCTATAGATCCGTCTATAGATCCGTCTATAGATCCGTCAATAGATCCGTCAATAGATCCGTCAATAGATCAGTCTATAGATCCGTCTATAGATCCGTCTATAGATCAGTCTATAGATCAGTCTATAGATCCGTCTATAGATCCGTCTATAGATCCGTCTATAGATCAGTCAATAGATCAGTCAATAGATCAGTCAATAGATCCGTCTATAGATCCGTCTATAGATCCGTCTATAGATCCGTCTATAGATCAGTCAATAGATCCGTCTATAGATCCGTCTATAGATCAGTCTATAGATCCGTCTATAGATCCGTCTATAGATCCGTCTATAGATCAGTCAATAGATCCGTCAATAGATCCGTCAATAGATCCGTCAATAGATCAGTCTATAGATCCGTCTATAGATCCGTCTATGGATCAGTCTATAGATCCGTCTATAGATCCGTCTATAGATCCGTCTATAGATCAGTCAATAGATCCGTCTATAGATCCATCTATAGATCCGTCTATAGATCCGTCTATAGATCCGTCTATAGATCAGTCTATAGATCAGTCTATAGATCAGTCTATAGATCAGTCTATAGATCAGTCTATGGATCAGTCTATGGATCAGTCTATAGATCAGTCTATAGATCAGTCTATAGATCCGTCAATAGATCCGTCAATAGATCCGTCTATAGATCCGTCAATAGATCCGTCAATAGATCAGTCTATAGATCCGTCTATAGATCCGTCTATGGATCAGTCTATAGATCAGTCTATAGATCAGTCTATAGATCCGTCAATAGATCCGTCAATAGATCCGTCAATAGATCAGTCTATAGATCCGTCTATAGATCCGTCTATGGATCAGTCTATAGATCAGTCTATAGATCCGTCAATAGATCCGTCAATAGATCCGTCAATAGATCCGTCTATAGATCAGTCAATAGATCCGTCTATAGATCCGTCAATAGATCCGTCAATAGATCCGTCAATAGATCAGTCAATAGATCCGTCTATAGATCAGTCAATAGATCCGTCAATAGATCTGTCTTTAGATCCGTCAATAGATCCGTCTCTGGATCTCCACCCCCGTTCTCTCCTCCCTGATGGACATCAGGATACTGGAACTCCTCCCCTCCAGACCTGGACGGTCCCTGTAGAACCTTTTGGACCTCCCCGGTTCTTGTGCATGATGATAATATTCTGTGGGTGGTTCTCCAGGGTTCTCTGTGGGCGAGGTGACGGTGAACTCCTCAGGACTCCTGCACCAGGTCCAGCTGCTCCACTTCCACCAGGTAACCCCGACCCCGCTGGGACCAGAAGCGTCGTGTCCTACGCTGCCAGCAGCACTTAAACGCCTCTGTGTCCTCAGGTGTACCAGGCCTTCCGGATCAGTGTGGTGAGCAGTTGCCGTGGGAACGCAGGTAGGCAGCGCCGGGCGTGTCTGGGTCTGCATCCCGCCCTCTCGGTTCCACCTATGATCTGCTTTTGTGTGCGCAGACCGACTCCCCAGCGTCTACCGCCTACGGGTTCCTTGGTTCCGAGAGGACTCCTTCACCACAGCCAGGTGACCTTCATATTTCAGCCCATTGGAAAGTTCTGAGGTTCTGGTTTGACCCGGTTGGTTCTGTGTGCCAGTGTGCCGTCGGCCTCCGAGATCTCAGGGATGCTTCACACCAGTCGCCCTGGAAACGCCTCCAATGTCCTGCTGCAGCTGCACACCGCCCCCAACTGCCAGTATAAGGTACTCCAGGACCTCCAGGTCCATCTCACGTACCAGAACCTCATCAGAACGGATCAGCAGAACCGAACCACCAGGCATCGAGGTGGCGTTCCTCCTCCGCCCGGTGATTCAGGTTCAGCGGTTTATTCGACGTGACTAAACTTTTTCCTTCAGCTCAGTTTTCCATCAGACAGCTCGCCTCCTGAGCTCTGACCTCTAACAGATCCAGAGACTGATTGGGTCCCACCAACAGAACCTCAAGGTTCTACCAGAACCGTTCTGATGATTGTTGTAGCTGCGATGAAGGTTGTTGACCAATGAGTGAATATCCTCTTTCCTGCCTCAGGTGTCGATCAGAACCTCCTTGCCCAAGGTTCTGGGACAGGTAGGCCACCTTCCTTCATCCTTTCAGAACTTCTTGTTGGGTTTGCTGATCTGAACCAGAACTGGATCGGTTCTGTTTCAGGTGCTGAGGTTCTGTGGTCCCATGGTTCCGGTCTACACCGCTGTCACTCTCCTGCTGGCCTGCAGGGGGCAGCTGTGCTCCATCCTGAGGTCGGGCAGAGCAGCAGACATGATGCAGGTGGTGAGCGCAGGCCTGCAGCCTCATCAGGTTCTCCTTCCTGTCTACCTGCTGCATGTTCTCCTCAGGTGAGCTCTGGCTCCGCCCTCCGTTCCCCCTGACCTTCATCTGGGTCACCTAATGGTTCTCCTGTGGTTCTCTCAGCTGTAGCTGCCTTCAGGACGTCTCATCCATCCTCGGTCTCCCCCCAGAGGACACTCTCCCCCCCACCTTCCCTGATGGGGTTGAAGGGGCGGAGTCACACGAGGAGTGGCCCCACCTCCTTTCTCCTCTGTTGTATGTTGTAGGAGCAGCTGTGGCGTTCTGGGGCAGCGCTCTGCTCCGCCTCCTCATCCGCCTCGTCTCCCTGCTTCTGGCTCCGCTGCACAGGTAGCGCAGAAGAATCGGACCCCGCCGCTGGTCTGTCCTCATTTCTGACTCCTTCCTGCTGTGTTCCTGCAGACCGTCTGTCTCCAGAACCAGTGGAACGCTGAGTCTGCAGACCCAGTTCCTCCTGGGTGTCTGTCTGTATGCTGCAGCCTGGATGTTCTGTGGAGCTCTGGCCATCTTCACCTCCTGTCTGCTCCACCTGTACCGGGTACCACTGCAGAACCTCATTCACTGCATGCAGAACCTCATTCACTGCATGCAGAACCTCATTCACTGCATGCAGAACCTCATTCACTGCCTGTAGAACCTCATTCACTGCATGTAGAACCTCATTCACTGCATGTAGAACCTCATTCACTGCATGTAGAACCTAATTTACTGCATGTAGAACCTCATTCACTGCATGTAGAACCTAATTTACTGCATGTAGAACCTCATTCACTGCATGCAGAACCCCATTTACTGCATGTAGAACCTCATTCACTGCATGCAGAACCTCATTTACTGCATGCAGAACCTCATTCACTGCATGCAGAACCTCATTCACTGCATGCAGAACCTCATTTACTGCATGTAGAACCTCATTTACTGCATGTAGAACCTCATTCACTGCATGCAGAACCTCATTTACTGCATGTAGAACCTCATTCACTGCATGCAGAACCTCATTTACTGCATGTAGAACCTCATTCACTGCATGCAGAACCTCATTTACTGCATGTAGAACCCCATTCACTGCATGCAGAACCTCATTTACTGCATGTAGAACCTCATTCACTGCATGTAGAACCTCATTCACTGCATGCAGAACCTCATTCACTGCATGTAGAACCTCATTTACTGCATGTAGAACCTCATTCACTGCACGCAGAACCTCATTTACTGCATGTAGAACCTCATTCACTGCATGCAGAACCTCATTCACTGCATGCAGAACCTCATTTACTGCATGCAGAACCTCATTTACTGCATGTAGAACCTCATTCACTGCATGCAGAACCTCATTTACTGCATGTAGAACCTCATTCACTGCATGCAGAACCTCATTTACTGCATGTAGAACCTCATTCACTGCATGCAGAACCTCATTTACTGCATGTAGAACCTCATTCACTGCATGCAGAACCTCATTTACTGCATGCAGAACCTCATTTACTGCATGCAGAATCTCATTCATTGCCTGCAGAACCTCATTCACAGCATGCAGAACCTCATTTACTGCATGTAGAACCTCATTCATTGCCTGCAGAACCTCATTCACTGCCTGCAGAACCTCATTCATTGCATGCAGAATCTCATTCATTGCCTGCAGAACCTCATTCACAGCACGCAGAACCTCATTCACAGCATGTAGAACCTCATGGAGGCTGAAAGAACGTCATCAGTGTTTGGCTTCTATGTATCAGACCAGAATCTTTTATTCAAATCTAACTTCAATGGAACAAAAAGCTCAAGAACATCCAACCAGTTTTTATCCACTGATAGAACCTCCTCAAGCAGTTTACAGAACCTCCTTCAGCAACCAGCAGCTTTATCTGCTTTACTTCAGCCTGAGCAACCTCCTTTAGAACCTCCTGTTGCAGCAGTAACTGTTGGTGGTTCATTGATGCTGAGAGGTTCTGATCCGCTGTTCAATTCTATTCAGTGTATTTCTATAGCTCCAATTCACATCATGTCATCTCAGGTCACTTTATAGATCCAGATCATCCAGTCAGATTGATTCAAAGTTTTCTATCTAAGGAAAACCAGCAGATTGCATCGACTCATTGACTCTTCAGCAATCCCTCACACTAAGCATGCTTGTAGCAACAGTGGAGAGGAAAAACTCCCTTTGAACAGGAAGAAACCTCCAGCAGAACCAGGCTCAGTGTGAGCGGCCATCTGCTGAGGCCCACTGGAGCCTGATAACTAAAAGATCTGCCTCCCATTCTACTTTTAGAAATTCTAGGAACCACTAGTAAACCTGCAGATTGAGAGCGAAGTGCTCTGTTAGGAACATAAGGAACAATCAGATCTCTGATATCAGATGGAGCTTGGCCATTTAAGGCTTTATATGTGAGAAGGAGGATTTTAAATTCTATTCTGGATTTAACAGGAAGCCAATGAAGAGAAGCCAGGATAGGAGAGATATGATCTCTCTTTCTCATTTTCATCAGAAAACTTTGGCTGCAGCATTTTGGATCAGCTGAAGGCTTTTAACTACAGTTTGTGGACTTCCTGATAGTAAAGAATTACAATAGTCCAGCCTTGAAGTAACAAATGCATGGACTAGTTTCTCAGCATCACCCCTGGACAGGAGATTGCTCATTTTTGCAATATTCCTCAGATGAAAGAAGGAAATTCTAGAAACCTCTTTGATCTGGGATTTAAATGACAGGTCCTGATCAAAAATAACACCAAGATTTTTTACTTTATTATCTGAAATCAGTTTAATCCCATCCAAATGAAGTGACTGGCTAATCAGCTTCTTTTTCAGAGACTCTGGTCCAAAGACTATAACTTCTGTTTTGTCTGCATTCAGAAGCAGAAAGTTAAGAGTCATCCAGGTTTTTATGTCTTCAGACATGCCTGTAATCTATGTAATGGGTTAGCTTCATCTGGATTATAGACAGATATAGCTGGGTATCATCAGCATAACAGTGGAAATTAATCCCATGCTGTCTAATAACTCTACCAATTGGGAGCATGTATAAAGTAAAGAGAATTGGTCCTAGCACTGATCCCTGTGGTACTCCACAGGTAACCTTTGAGCGTGTTGAAGATCTATCATTAACATAAACAAACTGAATTCGATCAGATAGATAAGATTTAAACCAGTCTAGTGCTGTTCCTTTAATTCCAACAAAATATTCAAGTCTTTCTAAAAGAATATTATGATCAACTGGATCAAATGCAGCACTGAGATCCAACAGGACGAGCACAGATACGAGTCCATTATCTGAGGCCATGAGAATATCATTAGTGACTTTCACCAGAGCTGTTTCAGTGCTATGATGAGCTCTAAAGCCAGACTGAAACTCTTCAAAAAGTTCATTATGGTGTAAGTGGTCGCAAACTTGTTTGGCAACTACTTTCTCAAGGATTTTGGATAAGAAAGGAAGATTGGATATAGGTCTATAATTAACCAAGTCATCTTGGTCAAGAGACGGTTTCTTAAGCAGAGGTTTAATTACAGCAACCTTAAAAGCTTTAGGTACATATCCCTGTAACAGAGATAGATTAATCACATCTAGAATGGAGGAGGAGATCAAAGGGAATACCTCCTTAAATAACCTGGTTGGAACTGGATCTAACATACAAGTTGAAGGCTTAGATGAAGACAATAATTTTGCTAATTCAGAAAGTTCAACTGGATCAAAGCAGTCTAAACCCGGTTCAGATTCCATGACTACCTCAGATGCTGCCCAACTCTGTAGAAGGTGGACCTGGTTCTGTAGAGGTTGGACCTAGTTCTGTAGAAGGTGGACCTGGTTCTGTAGAGGTTGGACCTGGTTCTGTAGAGGTTGGACCTAGTTCTGTAGAAGGTGGACCTGGTTCTGTAGAGGTTGGACCTGGTTCTGTAGAAGGTGGACCTGGTTCTGTAGAAGGTGGCTCTATAGACCCAAACCCAGCAGCTTGTGTTCTTGTTCCTCTCAGGTTCTCAGGCTGCAGATGACGGAACGATCTTTGGGTCACATGCTGAATCTGGTACGTTCCACGCCGTCCTCACGCCGCTGCTCAGGTTGTCTATTAACGAGGCCACCTGTCCATTCCTCCAGGCTCCTCACAAACGGAAAGTAACCGCTAATGGTGCACCAGAGGCAGAACCTCAGAGCAGAACCTCGCCGCGCGGCGGCGCCCCCCTGCTATCTGAAGGTGCGCTGCAGGAGGTGAGGGACGACCTGCAGCTCCACCTCAGCCTAATGCCGCTGCTCGTTCTTCCCGTCATGCTCAGCGCACCGTCGCTTATCCACTGGAGCTGCAACCTGAGGTACCGGCGCCGCCAAGGTTCCTGGGAGCGTTTGAACGGGAAAGGATCCGATTGGACCTTCTGTGACCTCAGAGCTTAATTTTCTCTAACGGGTTCTGTGATCCTGAACAGGTTCTCCACCCGGTTGGATCCAGATTCATGGTGGCTTCACTCCGTGCTGCTGGCGTCCGTCTACCTGCTGCTCATCAACGCCACCGTGTCCAAACTCAGCATCAGGTAGAAGCTCCCGTCCACCGCTCCTCCTTGGAGAACGCAGAAAGCTGGAGGTTCTCTGGAATATTCTAGTCAGAACCGTTATAGGTCAGAACATGGAGGCTGGTCCCAACTGGAAATATAAACACGAAACCTCTCTGCCTGAAATAGATGAGCAGAACGCAGAACAGTACAGAACCGGGTTCCTTTAGCAGAAACAGAACCAGGTTGGTCCCAGTCCTACCAACTTAGTCGCTGTTACTGTTTTTATTTTGGTCTGATAATTTGGATCAGTAACGCCTCCAACAGCATGGAGAACCTCCTATAGAACCATGGAGAACCTCCTATAGAACCATGGGCAACCTCATATAGAACCATGGGCAACCTCATATAGAACTATAGAACCACGGAGAACCTCCTATAGAACCACGGAGAACCTCCTATAGAACCACGGAGAACCTCCTATAGAACCAAGGAGAACCTCCTATAGAGCTATAGAACCATGGGGAACCTCCTATAGAACTATAGAACCATGGAGAACCTCCTATAGAACTATAGTACCATGGAGAACCTCCTATAGAACTATAGAACCATGGAGAACCTCCTATAGAACCATGGAGAACTTCCTATAGAACTATAGAACCATGGAGAACCTCCTATAGAACCATGGAGAACCTCCTATAGAACCATGGAGAACCTCCTATAGAACTATAGAACCATGGAGAACCTCCTATAGAACCATGTAGAACCTCCTATAGAACCATAGAACCACGGAGAACCTCCTGTAGAACCATGGAGAACCACCTATAGAACTATAGAACCACAGAGAACCTCCTATTGAACCATGGAGAACCACCTATAGAACTATAGAACCATGGAGAACCTCCTATAGAACCATGGAGAACCTCATATAGTACCATTGAGAACCTCCTATAGAACCAAGGAGAACCACCTATAGAACCATGGAGAACCTCCTATAGAACCATGGAGAACTTCCTATAGAACTATAGAACCATGGAGAACCTCCTATAGAACCATGGAGAACTTCCTATAGAACCATGGAGAACCACCTATAGAACTATAGAACCATGGAGAACCTCCTATAGAACCATGGAGAACCTCATATAGTACCACGGAGAACCTCCTATAGAACCATGGAGAACCTCCTATAGAACCATGGAGAACCTCATATAGAACCATGGAGAACCACCTATAGAACCATGGAGAACCTCCTATAGAACCCCGGAGAACTTCCTATAGAACTATAGAACCATGGAGAACCTCCTATAGAACCACGGAGAACCTCCTATAGAACCACAGAGAACCTCCTATAGAACCATGGAGAACCTCCTATAGAACCATGGAGAACCTCATATAGTACCACGGAGAACCTCCTATAGAACCATGGAGAACCTCCTATAGAACCATGGAGAACCTCATATAGTACCATGGAGAACCTCCTATAGAACCATGGAGAACCACCTATAGAACCATGGAGAACCTCCTATAGAACCATGGAGAACTTCCTATAGAACTATAGAACCATGGAGAACCTCCTATAGAACCATGGAGAACCTCCTATAGAACCATGGAGAACCTCCTATAGAAGATTTTCTTTTAGCCTGTAGTTTTCTGAGATGAGAACATTTCTAATAAGTTCTCTGAAGACGCTCATCTGGATCAGAACCAAATCTCTCCTGGCCTCAAACCTGATCTGGATCAGAACCGGACCTTGGAGCTGTGGGTCTGACCCAGGAGAACGTCTTCGTTCCACATCTAGATAAGGATCTGCTGCATCAAGTCTTTTTTTTCTTTAACGCTGATCTAGAACGTCAGAACTTTTAGTTTTTTGGTAAAATGTGAAATGAAAGCAGAGATTTCTGTGGTTTGTTCCTCTGGTTCCACATGAGTTCCGTCTCTGACCTGTAAGGTTCTGATGAAGATCTAGAGCTGAGAACCAATCAGAACCAGCTCTGTGTTCATAGCTCCTCCTCCTCTCTCTCACAGCAGACTCCTGCCAGTCATCTCCCGCCTCCCTCTCCCATTGGCTGTCACCATGGCAACCTTCTCTTCACTCCACCTCTACAGACTCGCCTACTTCCTGGAGGCAGTGCTGGTTCCCCTGGCCTTCTGCTTCATCTTCTGATTGGACCCGCTCCGCTGGTGCCGGGTCCAGCCGAGCCATAGAAATACAAAGCCTAGAACCGCCACCAAGAGGACCGATTTAAAAAGAAAAGTGGCTTTGGAGGAGCTGTTGTGACCCGCTGGATTTCCTGACACCATGTTTGCCTTACTCTGTGTGTCTATAGTTCTGCCTTCTGTCTGTGGACGGCGCCGTGCGTGACCCGGTCCACGCACGGCGCCGTCTTCTAATACTGCCTGCAGTCGGGTCAGGGCCCAGAACCACTGACAGAACTGTTTACATTCATCGGGAGAACAGGAAGTCCACTTTGGGTCAGGGTTCTGGTTCCGTTTACTATCTGACCCAATCACTTGATGATACGAGGAAGCAGAACCGTTTGGAAGCTCTCATAGACCTCTGTGACCCCTGCTGACCTCTGTGACCCCTGCTGACCTCTGATGACTTGTCAAAATAAAAGCCTCAGCAGTTTGTCGCCACGCGGCACCTTTTAAGCTGATTTCTGTTCCTCTCCTGGCCGCCATCTTGGATTGTTATCACGCTCTGATGATGGTTTATGAACACATTCAGAACCGGTCCATAAGGTTTAACTGAGCGGTTCTGGTTCTGGTAACATCCTGTCAGACTGGACTTCTCTGGTTCCTCATTAGTGTTCTTAGGTTCTGTCTTTTTGGGCTGATTAGAACCTGCAGGTTCTGTGATGGTGAACGTCTTTTTCTCAGCTGTTGTGTGCAGGTATGGCGTGGTCGTCACCGTGTGCCGACCTTCTAGAGGAGACGAGTGAAAGCAGTGATGTTCTCTGATGTTCTCTGATGTTCTCTGTCTCGCTGTGAATCTTCCTGCTACAGGAAACAAAAGGAAGGTTTTTATGCTGCTTTTTTTGGGCTCAGAGGGAATTTTTTTTTTCTGTTTAAAATGTGATTTTTTAATTTTTTTAATTTTTTTTAGTGTGTGTGTGGGGGGGGGGGGGTTATTTAGATGGTTTGAGGAACGTCTCGTCTCTTTTGGTTCCTGCTGGTTGAAAACTGAGGTTTAGACTCCAGAACCCAGCTTCTCCATGTTTCTGGATGAGCTCCGTCCTTCAGGTTAGTCTGACAGTGAATTGGGGTGGGGGGGGGGGGGGTCAGAGATGATTGGAGAACCCAGGACCAGGTGAAGCTTCTCAGTCAGCGTCTGTGAAGGAATCCCTCCTCCAGTGTTTCCAGTCGCACCATCAGACCTGATGGTGCCACATGGGCCAATCATGTTTGCCTTAATTTGTCCAGCCCGTACCTCCTGTTGGCTGGTTTCCGGGCCTGGTCCCGGTCCTGTCCTGGTCCCGGTCCGGCCCCGGTCCCGGTCCGGTGAGCTGTTCATCAGGAAACGCTGACCCGTCATAAATGTGCGATGTGCCCTGAAACCGAACAAACGCTGGAGATGTTTCTGAAGGTCTTTCATCCTCAGGTTTCTCTGTTCTGTAAAATCTGGTTCATGTTTTTCTATTTCTCCTGTTTCTAGTTGAGTGAAATGTAAATGGGACTTTTTGGCACAAATGTTTGAATAAAAGTGATAAAAACAATTCCATCCATTTTCTGTTATTTTCTTTATCGGACGGCTCTGGGTGTTTAAATCTGACTGATTTATTTCTGGTTCAGAAGAAGTTCATTAGAGATGATCCACTTCATGGTGTTTAGGTCAGGGTGCAGTTCCTGATTAGCACCTGATGGGGGCAGCATTTCCCTGCAGCATCAGGACCATGGAGGCAGAGCTAGAAACACCTGGTAGATGTCTGACAGCGGCTGCAGGACCTGCCCTACCTGGACTGGGTCCTGGAGGGTCCGGCCTTCTCACCGCCTGTCACTCAGCCTACGCTGTCGCCTAGCAACCATGACAGTCGACACACAGAGCAGGAAAAGAATGGATGCTGAACTCCTCAGTGCTGTTCTGGGTGCTAAGAACAGCAGCAGTACGTCATCTCAGATATCAGATTGATTGTCTCCAACCTGCAGAGATGTTAGAATCTGAGCCTAAATATCAACCAGACCCATTTCAAACTTTCCTTTCTGATAAAGCTTCTAGTTAGAGTGGCTCAGGTTATCCTGATCTATCTCTATAGTTCTGCTGCTATAGGCTTAGACTGCTGGAGGACATAGGGACCCCTTTCATCATTCTGCTTACTCCCAGTTATGATTTATATTTGATCACAAACTTTGTTTTCTCTCCGCTGTTGTTATTTCTATATAAGGTACACCTGGCCTTGCTCAGCCTGAGCCATGCACACCTTCCTGTTCTCCCATAGATGATGATCTGGACCTCCTGGTTGATCAGAAGTGAAGGAGCTTCTGTCTCCATGCAGTCAGGCCATCAGCTTCATCCTGGAGCCGCATAGCAAACATTAAATGATGGGAGATGTTTTGATCTAAAGGTGTTTATAAGAAAGACGGTCTCTGATTGGACGGCAGCGTGTTGATCTACAGGTTGGCTGAGGCCCCGCCCACTCCGGTATTTTCCCCACATTAATATGCAGAGAGGCGAGTTGGAGAAGCGGACTGTCCCTGCGCTGCTGGAGGGACCAGAGCGGCAGGAAGCGGCAGGAAGCAGGACGCCATCCTCCGGTCAGCAGCTGCAGAGAGAGGAAGAGGAGGAGGAAGAGGAGGAGGAGGGGTAGCCGCAGAAAGAAGAAGCTGCAGGATTTTCATGCACCTCTGGACCGGAACCGACCCACTACGTGACTGAAGGAGCACCGAGAGGAGGAGGAGGAGGAGGAGGAGGCCTTCCTCCATCCCGCAGCTCTGCGTCAAAGGTAAGCGGTGTGATGAAGGCTCTGCTGCGGGGATGGAGGTGATGATGATGATGATGCGGCCGCAGCCTCTGCTCCATCAGCAGGATCATCTTTATCCTCACGGTGCTGCTGCTGCAGACCTGATGACGTAGGGAATCCCCACAGCAACCCGAGAGCCCCGCATATCCCGCATGAACCGCTCACAAAGATGCTGTTATGTAAAGGGGGGTTATCGATCATATCGATCCAGTCTAAACCAGTTTACGGTGAAAGGTGAGCTCAGTGATGATGATGATGATGATTCTTCATCTCTGAATCTCTGATCCATCATCATCATCATCATCATCATCCGAAGCTTCCAGATGTTCTCAGACCTCCTGATGCTGGTTCTCCTCAGAGAAGAAGACATGAAGGAGCTCAGAACTGGACTCCTCTCCTCCTCAGCTCCTATCCTCCTCTGCTCCTCTCCTCCTCAGCTCCTCTCCTCCTCTGCTCCTCTCCTCCTCAGCTCCTCTCCTCCTCTGCTCCACTGCTCCTCTCCTCCTCAGCTCCTATCCTCCTCTGCTCCTCTCCTCCTCAGCTCCTCTCCTCCTCTGCTCCTCTCCTCCTCAGCTCCTCTGCTCCTCTCCTCTGCTCCTCTCCTCCTCAGCTCCACTGCTCCTCTGCTCCTCTCCTCCTCTGCTCCTCTCCTCCTCAGCTCCTCTGCTCCTCTCCTCCTCAGCTCCTCTCCTCCTCTGCTCCTCTGCTCATCTCCTCCTCTGCTCCTCTGCTCCTCTCCTCCTCAGCTCCTCTGCTCCTCTCCTCTCCTCCTCTGCTCCTCTGCTCCTCTGCTCATCTCCTCCTCTGCTCCTCTGCTCCTCTCTTCCTCAGCTCCTCTGCTCCTCTCCTCCTCAGCTCCTCTGCTCCTCTCCTCCTCAGCTCCTCAGCTCCTCTCCTCCTCTCCTCCTCAGCTCCTCTGCTCCTCTGCTCCTCTCCTCCTCAGCTCCTCTGCTCCTCTCCTCCTCTGCTCCTCTCCTCCTCAGCTCCTCTCCTCCTCCTCTCATCTCCTCTGCTCCTCTCCTCCTCCTCTCATCTCCTCTGCTCCTCTCCTCTGCTCCTCAGCTCCTCTCCTCCTCAGCTCCTCAGCTCCTCTCCTCCTCTGCTCCTCTCCTCCTCCTCTCATCTCCTCCTCTGCTCCTCTCCTCCTCATCTCATCTCCTCCTCAGCTCCTCTGCTCCTCTCCTCCTCAGCTCCTCTCCTCCTCTGCTCCTCTCCTCCTCAGCTCCTCTCCTCCTCTGCTCCTCTCCTCCTCCTGTCATCTCCTCCTCAGCTCCTCTGCTCCTCAGCTCCTCTCCTCCTCAGCTCCTCTCCTCCTCTGCTCCTCTCCTCCTCCTCTCGTCTCCTCTGCTCCTCTCCTCCTCGTTTCCCCTCCTCTCCTCTCCTCCTCTCCTCCTCTGCTCCTCTCCTCCTCCTCTCCTCTCCTCCTCAGGTCCTCTGCTCCTCTCCTCCTCCTCTCCTCTCCTCCTCAGGTCCTCTCCTCCTCAGCTCCTCTCCTCCTCTCCTCCTCAGGTCCTCTCCTCCTCAGCTCCTCTCCTCCTCTGCTCCTCTCCTCCTCCTCTCCTCCTCAGCTCCTCTCCTCCTCTCCTCCTCAGGTCCTCTCCTCCTCTGCTCCTCTCCTCCTCCTCTCCTCTCCTCCTCAGGTCCTCTGCTCCTCTCCTCCTCTGCTCCTCTCCTCCTCCTCTCCTCCTCTGCTCCTCTGCTCCTCTCCTCCTCAGCTCCTCTCCTCCTCTGCTCCTCTCCTCCTCCTGTCATCTCCTCCTCAGCTCCTCTGCTCCTCTGTTCCTCATCTCCTCCTCTGCTCCTCTCCTCCTCAGCTCCTCTGCTCCTCAGCTCCTCTGCTCCTCTCCTCCTCTGCTCCTCTCCTGCTCCTCTCCTCTCCTCCTCAGGTCCTCTGCTCCTCTCCTCCTCTCCTCCTCTGCTCCTCTGCTCCTCTCCTCCTCAGCTCCTCTCCTCCTCCTCTCCTCCTCTGCTCCTCTGCTCCTCTCCTCCTCAGCTCCTCTGCTCCTCTGTTCCTCATCTCCTCCTCTGCTCCTCTCCTCCTCAGGTCCTCTGCTCCTCTCCTCCTCTCCTCCTCTGCTCCTCTGCTCCTCAGCTCCTCTCCTCCTCTGCTCCTCTCCTGCTCCTCTCCTCTCCTCTCCTCCTCAGGTCCTCTGCTCCTCTCCTCCTCTCCTCCTCTGCTCCTCTGCTCCTCTCCTCCTTAGCTCCTCTCCTCCTCCTCTCATCTACTCTGCTCCTCTCCTCCTCCTGTCATCTCCTCCTCAGCTCCTCTCCTCCTCAGCTCCTCTGCTCCTCAGCTCCTCTCCTCCTCTCCTCCTCAGCTCCTCTCCTCCTCCTCCTCTCCTCTCCTCCTCTCCTCCTCTGCTCCTCTCCTCCTCTGCTCCTCTCCTCCTCTCCTCTCCTCCTCAGGTCCTCTGCTCCTCTCCTCCTCCTCTCCTCTCCTCCTCTCCTCCTCTGCTCCTCTCCTCCTCCTCTCCTCTCCTCCTTAGGTCCTCTGCTCCTCTCCTCCTCCTCTCATCTCCTCTGCTCCTCTCCTCCTCCTCTCCTCTCCTCCTCTCCTCCTCTGCTCCTCCTCTCCTCCTCAGGTCCTCTGCTCCTCTCCTCCTCTTCTCCTCTCCTCCTCAGGTCCTCTCCTCCTCAGCTCCTCTCCTCCTCTGCTCCTCTCCTCCTCCTCTCCTCTCCTCCTCAGGTCCTCTGCTCCTCTCCTCCTCCTCTCCTCTCCTCCTCAGGTCCTCTCCTCCTCAGCTCCTCTCCTCCTCTCCTCCTCAGCTCCTCTCCTCCTCTCCTCCTCTCCTCCTCAGCTCCTCTCCTCCTCTCCTCCTCAGGTCCTCTCCTCCTCAGCTCCTCTCCTCCTCTCCTCCTCAGCTCCTCTCCTCCTCTCCTCCTCAGCTCCTCTCCTCCTCTCCTCCTCTCCTCCTCAGCTCCTCTCCTCCTCTCCTCCTCTGCTCCTCTCCTCCTCAGCTCCTCTCCTCCTCTGCTCCTCTGCTCATCTCCTCCTCTGCTCATCTCCTCCTCTGCTCCTCTGCTCCTCTCCTCCTCAGCTCCTCTGCTCCTCTCCTCTCCTCCTCTGCTCCTCTGCTCCTCTGCTCATCTCCTCCTCTGCTCCTCTGCTCCTCTCCTCCTCAGCTCCTCTGCTCCTCAGCTCCTCAGCTCCTCTCCTCCTCTCCTCCTCAGCTCCTCTCCTCCTCTGCTCCTCTCCTCCTCAGCTCCTCAGCTCCTCTGCTCCTCTCCTCCTCAGCTCCTCTCCTCCTCTGCTCCTCTGCTCATCTCCTCCTCTGCTCCTCTGCTCCTCTCCTCCTCAGCTCCTCTCCTCCTCCTCTCATCTCCTCTGCTCCTCTCCTCCTCCTCTCATCTCCTCTGCTCCTCTCCTCTGCTCCTCAGCTCCTCTCCTCCTCAGCTCCTCAGCTCCTCTCCTCCTCTGCTCCTCTCCTCCTCCTCTCATCTCCTCCTCTGCTCCTCTCCTCCTCATCTCATCTCCTCCTCAGCTCCTCTGCTCCTCTCCTCCTCAGCTCCTCTCCTCCTCTGCTCCTCTCCTCCTCAGCTCCTCTCCTCTGCTCCTCTCCTCCTCCTGTCATCTCCTCCTCAGCTCCTCTGCTCCTCAGCTCCTCTCCTCCTCAGCTCCTCTCCTCCTCTGCTCCTCTCCTCCTCCTCTCGTCTCCTCTGCTCCTCTCCTCCTCGTTTCCCCTCCTCTCCTCTCCTCCTCTCCTCCTCTGCTCCTCTCCTCCTCCTCTCCTCTCCTCCTCAGGTCCTCTGCTCCTCTCCTCCTCCTCTCCTCTCCTCCTCAGGTCCTCTCCTCCTCAGCTCCTCTCCTCCTCTCCTCCTCAGGTCCTCTCCTCCTCAGCTCCTCTCCTCCTCTGCTCCTCTCCTCCTCCTCTCCTCCTCAGCTCCTCTCCTCCTCTCCTCCTCAGGTCCTCTCCTCCTCTGCTCCTCTCCTCCTCCTCTCCTCTCCTCCTCAGGTCCTCTGCTCCTCTCCTCCTCTGCTCCTCTCCTCCTCCTCTCCTCCTCTGCTCCTCTGCTCCTCTCCTCCTCAGCTCCTCTCCTCCTCTGCTCCTCTCCTCCTCCTGTCATCTCCTCCTCAGCTCCTCTGCTCCTCTGTTCCTCATCTCCTCCTCTGCTCCTCTCCACCTCAGCTCCTCTGCTCCTCAGCTCCTCTGCTCCTCTCCTCCTCTGCTCCTCTCCTGCTCCTCTCCTCTCCTCCTCAGGTCCTCTGCTCCTCTCCTCCTCTCCTCCTCTGCTCCTCTGCTCCTCTCCTCCTCAGCTCCTCTCCTCCTCCTCTCCTCCTCTGCTCCTCTGCTCCTCTCCTCCTCAGCTCCTCTGCTCCTCTGTTCCTCATCTCCTCCTCTGCTCCTCTCCTCCTCAGGTCCTCTGCTCCTCTCCTCCTCTCCTCCTCTGCTCCTCTGCTCCTCAGCTCCTCTCCTCCTCTGCTCCTCTCCTGCTCCTCTCCTCTCCTCCTCAGGTCCTCTGCTCCTCTCCTCCTCTCCTCCTCTGCTCCTCTGCTCCTCTCCTCCTTAGCTCCTCTCCTCCTCCTCTCATCTACTCTGCTCCTCTCCTCCTCCTGTCATCTCCTCCTCAGCTCCTCTCCTCCTCAGCTCCTCTGCTCCTCAGCTCCTCTCCTCCTCTCCTCCTCCTCTCCTCTCCTCCTCTCCTCCTCTGCTCCTCTCCTCCTCTGCTCCTCTCCTCCTCTCCTCTCCTCCTCAGGTCCTCTGCTCCTCTCCTCCTCCTCTCCTCTCCTCCTCTCCTCTTCTGCTCCTCTCCTCCTCCTCTCCTCTCCTCCTTAGGTCCTCTGCTCCTCTCCTCCTCCTCTCATCTCCTCTGCTCCTCTCCTCCTCCTCTCCTCTCCTCCTCTCCTCCTCTGCTCCTCCTCTCCTCCTCAGGTCCTCTGCTCCTCTCCTCCTCTTCTCCTCTCCTCCTCAGGTCCTCTCCTCCTCAGCTCCTCTCCTCCTCTCCTCCTCTGCTCCTCTCCTCCTCCTCTCCTCTCCTCCTCAGGTCCTCTGCTCCTCTCCTCCTCCTCTCCTCTCCTCCTCAGGTCCTCTCCTCCTCAGCTCCTCTCCTCCTCTCCTCCTCAGCTCCTCTCCTCCTCTCCTCCTCTCCTCCTCAGCTCCTCTCCTCCTCTCCTCCTCAGGTCCTCTCCTCCTCAGCTCCTCTCCTCCTCTGCTCCTCTCCTCTCCTCCTCTCCTCCTCTGCTCCTCTCCTCCTCCTCTCCTCTCCTCCTCAGGTCCTCTCCTCCTCTCCTCCTCTCCTCCTCTGCTCCTCTCCTCCTCCTCTCCTCCTCAGCTCCTCAGCTCCAGATCAGTCTCAGTTCCAGAGACTTCCAGGAGGACCAGAGCCTCAGCAGGTTGCTGCTGATGGGGACCCAGATGTTGGTCCTGTGGTTCTTCTGTGGGTTCTGGTTTCTGTAGAACCGGACTCCAGATTCCTCTTGAATCAAACTTATTGCAGTTCTGTTGCTAATTTTCTGCAGCTCAGATGTTCTTCTGCCTGAAGATCTAAAGTTCTCCATGTTCCACCAGAGGATGGAGGATAAAGGAGCTCAGTGTGGAGAACAGATCCTCCTCCAGCAGCCAGTAGACCTGTTTCAGGGTCATGACCCCTGACCTCTGACCTCTGAGGCAGAGCTGCAGGGTTCCGCAGACGCTGGGACCGTGCTGAAGGTTCTGCTCAAACACGTCCCGCTCAGATGGAGCATTCTGGTGTTACATCTAGTAGACACAGATCTATATCCTCTGTCTTTCCTGGACAGATGTTTATATCTGAGGATCCTGCTCAGACTCTGGTTCTCCTGAGAACTTAGAACGTCTCCTGGAAGCAGCAGAACCAGCTTCACTCTGATGGTGGAACAGAAGCTTCACTTCCTCATCTGCTGTTTGCTGACTCTCATCCATCCATCCCTCCATCCATCCATCCATCCCTCCATCCATCCCTCCATCCATCCATCCATCCCTCCATTCATCCTTCCATCCTTCCATCCCTCCATCCATCCTTCCATCCCTCCATCCATCCCTCCATCCCTCCATCCATCCCTCCATCCCTCCATCCCTCCATCCATCCATCCATTCATCCATTCATCCATCCATCCTTCCATCCTTCCATCCCTCCATCCATCCCTCCATCCATCCATCCATCCCTCCATCCCTCCATCCCTCCATCCATCCATCCATTCATCCATTCATCCATCCATCCTTCCATCCTTCCATCCCTCCATCCATCCCTCCATCCATCCCTCCATCAATCCATCCTTCCATCCCTCCATCCTCTCATCCATCCATCCATTCATCCTTCCATCCTTCCATCCCTCCATCCATCCCTCCATCCCTCCATCCATTCATCCATCCATCCTTCCATCCTTCCATCCCTCCATCCATCCATCCATCCCTCCATCCATCCATCCCTCCATCCCTCCATCCATTCATCCATCCATTCATCCATCCATCCATCCATCCCTCCATCCTCCATCCATCCATCCATCCCTCCATCCATCCATCCATCCATCCCTCCATCCTCCATCCATCCCTCCATCCCTCCATCCTCTCATCCTTCCATCCTTCCATCCCTCCATCCTTCCATCCTTCCATCCCTCCATCCATCCATCCTCTCATCCTTCCATCCTTCCATCCATCCATCCCTCCATCCCTCCATCCTCTCATCCTTCCATCCTTCCATCCCTCCATCCTTCCATCCCTCCATCCATCCATCCTCTCATCCATCCATCCATCCATCCTTCCATCCCTCCATCCTCTCATCCATCCATCCATTCATCCTTCCATCCATCCATCCCTCCATCCTCCATCCATCCCTCCATCCATCCATCCATTCATCCATCCATCCTTCCATCCCTCCATCCATCCCTCCATCCATCCCTCTATCCCTCCATCCATCCATCCATTCATCCATCCATCCATCCATCCCTCCATCCCTCCATCCATCCATCCATCCCTCCACCCTCCATCCATCCATCCCTCCATCCCTCCATCCATCCATCCATCCATCCCTCCATCCCTCCATCCTTCCATCCTTCCATCCCTCCATCCATCCATCCCTCCATCCATCCATCCATCCATCCATCCCTCCATCCATCATCCATCCATCCATCATCCATCCATTCATCCATCCATCCATCATCCATCCATCCATCCATCCATCATCCATCCATCCATCCATCCATCATCCTTCCACTCCTCCATCCATCCATCCCTCCATCCATCCATCCATCCCTCCATCCATCCATCCCTCCATCCTTCCACTCCTCCATCCATCCATCCATCATCCATCCATCCATCATCCA